>OU618544.1:20107120-21307120 GCA_914829495.1 Eilema sororculum | reverse complement strand
GTTATGTGCTTTACCAACACATTTAACGTTTTTAGTTATCGTAGGTTTAAAAGTGCCCGGTTAATGGCAATAGGCTCGCCACCTATTACATTGGGACCTAAACATAAACTGGCGAAATGTGGGTGCTAGCACCTCTGCCTACCCCTTCGGGGAATACAGGCGTGAGTTTAAGTTATATGTTATGTTAACGATTCATTTTTATATTATAGATTGCTTCTTTAGTGACTTCCAAACTCACCTGCAGCAGGATACAATCCCTCCTCAGCCGTAATGGATGTAATGAGGGGAACGTTCATCATGGACCCTCTCTTAGTAGCAAGGTATGGGTGCTGTTGCAGGAACGACCCTCGCACTCCTGGCGCCTCAATGACTGGAGTGAATGGTGTGAATAAATGCACCTTCCAGTCCTGGAGAATTGGAGAAGACATTAATTATACTTAAGTACAAGATACAAGGTATTTGTTACTTGCTTTCGAATGTAATATTTGGTAAATTATGAATGTGTCATCCTCATCAAGATTTTGACGAACGTGAGGCTTGGTCTTTCCTCTAGGGGTTAGGAGATCAGACGGCAGTTTGTAAATCGATTTAATCAAATCTAATAAAAATAAAACAAATGCAATGTAGGAATGCTCGTATGGGCAACGCCGCAGGCATCAGCTACTTAGTTTAATTATAAATTAAGACGAAAAGAGAAACCTCTAAGCCGTCGCCGTCGTTTATAAGTACATTTAATAATAATTAAGTACATTTAATTTTTTTTTAAGTACATTAAATTTTTAATAAATATTCCACTTCATTGTACACAACGCTATCTGTTTATATCAACAGATTGGTAGACTGACAAATTTTGCCAGACACACTATTTACTTGAATGTAAATTTAAGTCACAATTCGTGAGTTAGTCTTAAAAACTCCGATACTTACAAACATCTCGATCTGCGCGTTCACGATAACCTCCGCAGGTCGATACTTGAGGCAGTCCACCAACTCCTTGCTGGAGCCCGTGGGGCAGCCCACGATGGACGCCAAAGTTCTTGCTTTTTCTGCCGGTTTGGTGGAGAGCGTCCACGAAGATAGGGCTGAACCACTGAAGGCTATGCCTCTTGTGAACGTTCCTGGAAATATGTGTGAAGAAGTAATAGAAACGTAGTCCTGTAGGAGAACCAACTACATAGAAGGTATATGCAATGACCTGCAAATAATTTGATCATGTACCGACTCTTACTGTGCAGAAAGCGGTTTTAGGTCTCTTTGGAAGATGACAATGGCGAGATGGCGGCGGTGCACCAGTTAATCAAGCATTCACGTGCTCAAAGGGCTCGCCTCATTGGTGGTCAGTTCTTTTATTTGAATGATTTTTTTATAGTATTTATTATGCTAACTTTAAAATTCGAATACATAATTTCATTTTTTCCGATGTATTCGAAGTTCTTTTATTTGTCTTTTGGTTGGTCCGTATACTTCTCAATTTTTGTTTAAAACGTTTGCTAGCTGTAGTGGACATAGTTGTGTTACAATATCTACAATATAAAAATAAGTCGGGTTTTCCTACCTGACGATATAACTCCAGAACGCCTTTACCGATTTGGCTAATTTTGGTTTTGAATTATTCGTGGAAGCTGGACTTCAAAAAGGTTTTTACGGCGAGAAAAATTCGAATAATTGCTGGGAACCGACATCCACGCGGGCAGAGCCGCGGGCAAAATCTAGTTTTAAATAAAATCAAATTTGTAATGGCTAGGATTTGCATACAGGCCCTCGACTGTACATTTTGAACTTTAAAAACACCGATTTAAAGTCTACAATTTAATGCCGTTTTTTGCATTGGCTTATGACTAGTTATGCTTTAGTAGAATCGATGCCTAAGACGTCGCGATCGTAATATGCTTAACCACTAATCTAGCAGCAGCTTTAGGGATAAGTGTTAGAATTCATCTTCTATTTATCTATCTATCTATAGTACATATAATTGTAAATTGGGAATGTTTGTTCGCGATGGACGCAAAAACTAATTTTGTTGCGGTTTTTGTTATGAGAATGGTTTTGATCAGACTTAAAATCTTACGTTTTTTTGATTGCACCATACACCGTATAGGTTTGCTGTGGGTCGCGGTTACGGGATCAGTATTTCTGTGACCCTGGTACATCTGCATGAAGTACCAGGCTCACAGAAATTTTAAGGTACTTTATCTGGGTCGCGGGAGCAGTGGGTCTTAAACCTTTCTATTCCGAACTTAAGAGTCCGTACCACTCCAGCTCGAATTCAAATTTTACCCCCGCGCGCTTCATCAACGCACCCGCGCCGGCACTGCTCGCGCGCAGATGTAGCTATCTCACTCCCGCGATGACCCCGTGTTCACGTTCAGAGTTCACGCGTGTATCAATCGATAGGGTAAAGTAGCTAGTAATTAGACATCAAGAAAGTTATGGCCATAAACAAATTGAGAAAAGTGTGCATATTGTAATGATAATTTACATAAAACTTATAATATATTTATACTTATCCTATTAATATTATAAATGCGAAAGTTTGTGAGTATGTATCGCTGTATGTATGGATGTTTGTTACTCTTTCACGCAAAAACTACTGAATGGATCTGGCTGAAATTTGATACAGGGGTAGGTTAGAACCTGGAATAACACATAGATTGCTTTTTATTCCGGGTTAAGGTTCCCATGGGTTGCGGGAACGGGAAAAAACCTCCACGCGGGCGAAGCTACGGGCAGCAGCTAGTATAATATAATAATAGCAGCCCTTTCAATGTCACACTGCTGGGCACTGCTCTCTCACCTGAAGGTACAATAAAATACTCCACCACGCGAACCCAATGCATATTGGTAGAGGTGCTGGGTAGGAAAACCTCCGCGTGGTGCACCTTGGTAACGTGGGCGACGGCGTGGGCTTCACGCGAGGCGCACGTCGTCGCCCATGGCCAATAGTCCACCAAGGAGGGGGGGCCTTTATGGTCGGTTTCGAGTTCTCCGCACGCACTCTGCTAAGCCTAGCGGAGAACTCTAAGGGCGACGAGTACTTTGCCACTGAACGATCAGTGGTGAAATACAAGGTCCCATGGGGACCAATTCCGGACCATCGATCGGCCGAGCCGTACCGCCGTCTGGCAACAGAAGGGCATTGTAGCTCTTAGGAGTTGCGAGGAAGAAAACCTCTATAAAAAATCACCCCGAACCCCATGCCTGGCAATGGGATGCATCACTGGGGGGAACTCAGTGCCTAGGGCGTCACTCACTCACTCCCACCTTTCCCATCCTCACATACACTCCCAACCTCTCTACTTCCACCTCAATGTCGGTGGACATTAACCGTAAAACAAAATATGGCTTTTTTTCTATCGTGCGATAAATCTCCACGGATACCACCCCCACAGAGCCAGTGGAGGTGGTTATGTCGGACTCGAACCGACTAAAACGCACGCCATCTTGGGTCCTTGGTTGCCGGAGGTGAGATTGCCAAAAGCATATCTCTCGCACCCCGACAGACCCAGGACCATCTCTTTCGAGATGGCCCCCTTCGGGTTGTGGGGACCAAAATGTCCCCATCTAGCCCCGGTTACGGGGAGGCGCACTTTGCGCCGCCGCCGCGGCCTGCTTCTGCTAGGGTGACAGGCGGCTCCACCGGTCACCCCCAGGCCAGCGCTCATGGAGGACGGAGGTCGTTCTGCGACCTCCGACGTCCGGTTCGCCTTCGCTCTGCACGGGCTTCCCGGGCCCGGAGTCTGGTCCGGACCCGACCGGCCGCCTCCTTCTCGAGCATTACTTGCTCGCAGAAGGAGGCGGCCGCACCCCAAGCGTTTGCGCATCGTACCATCGCTGTGAGCAATGTGACGAGTGTGAGGACTCCCACCCCTAGAGCCGCCACTAGGACCCGCCTCGGCGTGTCCCACGCCGGGCACTCGGTCAGCGTGTGCAGCTCTGTGTCCTCGCTCGCATCACAGTGATGGCACTCGGACGTTGGCTCCTTCCGGATCCGACACAGGTAACTCCCGAAACACCCGTGTCCGGTAATCACCTGCGTCAGCCGGTACGAGAGGCTGCCGTGTGGCCTCTCTAGCCATTCCTCCATGATGGGTCTTACCGCCGCTATTACGGCGTGCCCTGCGCTTGGTCGCCCAAGTCATAGCTCCCATTCCGCTACCATGTCCCTGTGGAGCTGAGACCTCACGGCCCGAATTTCTTCGGGCTCGGGTTCCCGTCCCTGCTCCCGCGCCTCCTTACGATACCGATATAGCATCGAAAGGGCTCTCGCATCCAGGTTCCACGGTAGGGATCCGGCAAGGAGACTCGCCGCCTCGAAGGATATCGTGCGGTACACCCTAATGGCCCTGCTGGCCATTGCATGCTGCGGTCCACGCAGCAGACGCGCATTGTGGACCGTCAGGGTGTCCGCCCATATTGGACACCCATATAGGGCCATGGACCGCACGACTCCCGCGTAGAGTCTCCTGCAGGAGTCATCCGGCCCCCTCATGTTGGGCAGCAGCCGCCCCAAAGCGGCAGCTGTGTCCTTCAATTTGGGGGCCAGTCTTCGGAGATGCTCCCCGAAGTTCCACCGGCTGTCGATCACGAGCCCCAGATATTTCATCTGGGCCTTGATGCCGATAGAAATGTCTCCCACTATGAGGCTGGAATCCTCCGGTGGCACGCGCCGAGGCCCATGAAAGAACATGGCCTCGGTTTTATGCAGAGCCACCTCGAGACCCAGCCGCCGAATCCGCTCCACGACTTGGGCAACCGCGGTCGTGGCCTTCAGGGTCGCTTCGCGGTATGTAGCCCCGCACGCCGTCACCAGCGTGTCGTCCGCATAATACGTGACGGCGGCACCGTCCGCGAGCTCACCGCGAAGCACCCAGTCGTAACCGATGTTCCACAGTAGCGGTCCCAGGACCGATCCCTGCGGAACACCGCATGACATCTCTCGCCGACCGAGCCCGGTCGCACTTGGGTAGACGACTGAACAAAATATGGCTATGGAAACGATAACGGATAAATCTACCCATGAGGGTACCCGGACTCCGTCTGGGGAATCCCTAGCTGTGACTGGTGATCGAATGGACACCCATTCGGTGACTAGCCATGGCGACCCCCGCCCAGGTTCATCGTGGGTCTGAATCATCGAACAGCGAGGAGGACCTTCCTAGTAAGGCTACGCTAGACGGCTAGGCGCGATTAGAGGTCGAAAGCCGACCTCTACACAGCGAAAGAGAGAGTAGCAGAGCCGCCAGCGATTGTGTCCCCGCTACCAAAGGAGGACACGGAGGTGCCGGCGGTGCAGAACATCCTGGCGGCTCTTTCCCGCATTTCTGGCGCCGTAAAAGGCCAGAAAATTACGGGAAAGAAGAGGGTCGTGGCGAACGCGATAAAAGGTGCCGCCAAAGCGCTGGAGGAGCTCCTGGAAATGAGGGTCTCCAGCGAGGAGGTGAAACTCCGGGCTCGGGTTGCGAGCCTGGAGATGGAGATTGCTGACTCCCACAAGCAGCAACGGCTGATGCGGGAGGAGATCGGTCAGCTGACGCTGCTGGTCCAGGGGGCCGGGGAGGCTCGGGGTGTGAACACCCCCGCTCCCCGTGCTCCATCTAAGGTGACACCAACGGTGGTCCAGCTGCTGGAGGTCATCGAGCCACGCCTCGGCGTCCTCGAGGACCCTGGCATACCGCCCACCGCTGGCGGCACCCGTCGTCGCGTCATGAGCGACGACGGCTGCACCCAGTGGTGCTCCTGGTCCCAAGCCAAGGCCTTCGCCCCTAAGAAGACGGCACCTAGGGGAGGTGGTGGAGAACGACGTGCCCGTAGTTACGGAGGGTGAGGAACATCGGCTACGATTGGGTGATGCGTGGTCCGTTGCTCAGAGGGGTCAGCGTAACGTGTTCCGCCGATGACACCCTCGTTTTTTATTATCGTGCGATAAATCCCCACGGAGCCGGTGGAGGTGGTTATGTCGAACTCGAACCGACTAAAACGCACGCCGTCCCAAGTCCTTGGTTGCCGGAGGTGAGATTGCCAAAAGCATATCTCTCGCACCCCGGCAGACCCAGGACCATCCCTTTCGAGATGGCCCCCTTCGGGTTGGGGGGACCACAGTGTCCCCATCTAGCCCCGGTTACGGGGAGGCGCACTTTGCGCCGTCGCCGCGGCCTGCTTCTGCTAGGGTGACAGGCGGCTCCACCGGTCACCCTCAGGCCAGCGCTCATGGAGGACGGAGGTCGTTCTGCGACCTCCAACGTCCGGTTCGCATTACACCATCATTACGGCGCGGGGAGCAGCGCACCGAGACGCAGCACTAAAGGCCACGGCAGGGGTTGCTCAAGTCGTGGGTCACCTGCACCTGCGGGATCCAGCCTACAGGTAAGGGGCGTCAGCAGCGGCATCGAGCCCACGATGAAGTATCTGGGGCTCGATGGCCGGTGGAACTTCAGACATCACTTCCGAAGTTTGGTCCCAAAACTGAGGGGGGCATCAGCCGCACAGGGGACCCAACGCTCCCTGCAGGAGACTGTACCTGGGGATCGTGCGAAGTATGGCCATATACGGGGCCCCCGTATGGGCCGCAAATCTGACGGCCAGTAATGTGGCTAGATAGCTGAGTCCACAGAGGGCGATGACCCTACAATAGAAACAGATGAATGGAAATTCATAATTATTACGTACTGTCTATAATAAATATAGGAATATGTATGGTAGTAGTACCTAACTACTGCTATATTTATATTATGATCATTCGGGTTGGTAGGTACTCATGTATTTACAGAAATATTCCGTTTATTCCGAACCTGACCCGAAAACTAGACCCGGTCGCGGGTTAGGTAGAAACTTTAAAAATTTGTTCCGAACGTAACCCTCTTCCTAACCTGACCCGACGGTCTCATTCCTATCATAACCCGATCTGGCACTTCGCCGGCCGCTGCCTGCTGCGGCAAGCTCGCTACGCTCGCTCGGCTCATGCGTTGGGGTCACAGTTCTAACCTAACCTAACCTACAGAAGTTAGAGTTACCGCACTTCGACTTTCGGCTCTGAGTCGCCCAACCGCGTCGTCCGTCGCGTCGTCACAGTGAGCGACCTGTAGTAGGCAGGGCCTGCCTGAAAGACTTGGGCTGCTACTGCAAGATTATTTTTGTCGATACACAGGCAGGTATGCCTATGTCAATCCAAAATTTTGAAATAGGTACCTAGGTATTTTACTGACCTATTTATTACTTTCTACTAATATAGTACCTACTGCAAATTGTTATGTACAGTATAAGCTACTTAGGTAGGTAGATTAGATACTTACTATAATCCATACTAATATTATAAATGCGAAAGTAACTCTGTCTGTCTGTCTGTCTGTATGTTACGCTTTCACGCCCCAACCACTGAACCGATTTTGATGAAATTTGGTATAGGGGTAGATTAGACAATGAGAAAGGACATAGGCTATGTTTGGTCGCGATAACCGACATCCACGCGGGCGGAGCCGCGGGCAAAAGCTAGTAATAAATAAATAAATATTCCACAACATTCTACACAGCGCTATCTAGACCCATGGTAAGCTTAATTAGCTTGTGTTATGGAATCTAGAATGCGGATAAACATACGTATATACTTTTTTTTGTAAATATATACATATTATACATAGAAACACCCAGTTCAATGCAAATAGCCATATTCATGCATACAAATATTTGCACTGAGCGGGAATCGAACCCGCGCCTCTTGCGTGGCAGTCGCGTGCACTACCACCACGCCACAGAGGCTGTCTACATAAGACATCATTCATATGTTTTAATGTTTTTTTACGCCAACATACAATTTTCCTCTTTCGGTTTACTTTATTAACCCATTTCGCCTGTCAAAAGGTAGGTACTTGAAAACTTTCGTATCGTCTATCGTAATCGTCTGCGCAGAGCGCGTGCGACACAAGCTCCCCGTATGATAGCCGAAGCAACACTGAGGAGGAGGCCGGGCGGCAGGGCGGTTCTAAGTTTAATGGTATCGCTTGAGTAAAAATTTAGATATTTGCTAGTTACGCAGAAACCAATGTATATTTGTAAAATTTGAAACACATAATGTCTTTTAACCACTAAACTGCATTTATTGTGTAAGTTTAGTGATCCTATTTTGCGTAATTAATCCATAATATCGTTTTATTTGTACGGTTTAGAGGTAACTTTGCAATGGTTTTCTATCAAGAAAATTTTACGTAATCGTGTTTTTGCCACACATAAACATTAGTATTTATCCTCAACTTTACCACACATGAATTAAAAAGTCCATGCTTTAGAACTTTTGATATTATACACGTTTATGCTATGTCATTTGAGGTAGTACGGACCCTTAACGCGGACGAAGTCGCGGGCAAAAGCTAGTAGTATATAATCTGCGTTACTATCTACTCTGTGTCTCAAGGCTAACATTGTAATTGTTATGACTGTTATGAGGTAAAAATCCTGCCTCATCCAGAAACCTAGCTTATCTAGTATAAATACAAGTCATTGACCTCAACCAACACAGTTAGGTTTTATGAAGTTTTAAAATGCATAATATAATGTAAAAAAATAAATTATTCATTAGTAGGAGTGTAAAGTAACTGTACCCCTAGGTATACTTAACACTAAATAAAAAAGAGTGTGTTTTTAAATATCGCGACATACCATAATCTAACTAGTACTGTGCTATTACTGCGCTAATTTAAGATATACGTGGTTATTATTATTACTATGAAGAGGTAAAATTTGTGATTTTGTGACGATGTCTCAGAAAAGTCAATATGAAAGAAAGAAAGTAACATTTATTTAGTGCAAGGTGGTCAATACAATCAATCAGTAACAACATAATATCAATATGACGGTGTAGATGAAATTCGCTAGATCTACTGAACCAGTTTTGAAAATTCTTATTTACCAATTAAAAACCATTATTTGTAAGTGTCATAGGCTGCTGTTAAATATAATTATACAGGGTGTAATCGTTAAGTGTGTCCAGGCGATTATTCCGTAACTATTACAGATATCAAAAAACTTTAAACTGACATCGAAAGTACGTTACCTAATGAGTAAAATTACTAGTACATCAATAACTTTTAAAAAATCAAACCAGAAGTATCTAACTTTTGACATTAAACACTCCCATACAATTAGTATTAGATTAGTAGAAAGGTTTTAGTTTCCTTATTTTAAGTGATCTAGTACTCATTTTACCTTGATCATATTTTATGATTACGTATGATATGACAATGATGATTTTCAAATAGATACACGTGTAGATTAATTATCTTAGTTTTGTTAACAGTTGATAATTTTTCAACAAGATGGAGGAGCATCTGCACATAAAACACATATTGTAATGAATTTCTTACGAGACAATTTTAATGGTTTAATCCATACTAATATTATAAATGCGAAAGTAATTCTGTCTGTCTGTCTGTCTGTATGTTACGCTTTCACGCTTAAACCACTGAACCGATTTGATGAAATTTGGTATAGGGGTAGATTAGACCTTGAGAAAGGACATAGGCTATGTTTGGTCGCGATAACCGACTTCCACGCGGGCGGAGCCGCGGGCAAAAGCTAGTAGCCAATAACAGTGCAAACCCTTGGTCTGCCAGATCCCTGGATCACACGCTCTGTAATTTCTTCCTATGGGGATTTATCAAAGACAAAGTGTACGCTGAGAGAATGCACAGCCTAGAAGAGTTACAGAATCGTGTACGTCGTGCAATTTAATTACTCCGCAAATGTTAAGGAAAGTAATAAAACTATATTTTCATTATTCAGTTAAAAGATAGTTTTATTACTCTATTAGGTTAATAAACAGTTTCCTTTAATATCAGTACTAAGCTAAAATATTCTTTTAAAATAAGGACACTAAGGGCCTCGTTCACCATCTCTGATTAAAGTGTCAAGTAGGCTAATCGTAACTTAAAGTCCCCGGTAACTGAGTATTCGCATTTCACAATGTCCGAGTAGCACTACTCAACAGTTAAACCGACGATTAACTTACTCACTACTCCTTCTGCTGATTAGGGACTTTAACTGACGAGTAAGAGATCACCACATCTGTTTGCCATTTACGAGTTCTGTTGTTATATTGTTCTGTGTTTGGGTATCAACATAATGTTTGTAAAAATAAATAAAAAAATGTTTTTGTTCGAGTTAATTGATCAGCAATTAGATGAAATAGATCTAGAACATTCTATGATGCGGCGATTACCAATAAAGGTAAGTGATATTTGGAACTAAACATTTTTAAATGTTTGGTTATGTATCGAATTCTTTTCAATATCCAAAAACCACCAGTTGTAACAGTTGTAATTAAATTACAACAAATTATTTATACAAAAATAAGACGGGAATTGCTATAGGCGTTTCTAAATAGGAAATCACCGTTGACGCTCTTTTGTACTCAAATTTTGTAAAACACATGTTCAGCAGATGTTAAACTTTTTTATGGTAAGACTGCTGTTTATGTTCATATTTGACAAGACAAATGACATAAATGACGTAGAATTGAACGAATGAGCGTATGATTTTGCTATGTCATTCAGTTAACTCCTAAGTTGTTACTCAAAGGATCGGTTTCGATTGTGAAACTGGCAAAAGATACTCGGAACTTTTAATTACCAGTTATCGTTAACTGAGAAGTTACTAATCAACGCTTTACTTATGGATGGTGAACGAGGCCCTAATACTAAATGTATGGGAGTGTTTAATGTCAAAATGTAAAGCCGCGTCCGCACGCTTGCCAAACCTAAACAAGCCGTCACAAATTCAAACGTGTGGATAAAGCGTTTGACTTGGTTTGTGTAGGTTTGCAAGCGCTTGTAGCCGATCGGTCAAGCCGGGTTTACACGCTTGCCAAGCCTTGGCAAACGGCAAACAGCCCCAAGGCATCACAAATCTCGTTTGGCATTTGGAAAGCGTTTACACGCTTGTGAATGGATCAGTCTGCAACCTACCTCCAAGCATGGCAGACACCGAACTTGTCACGGCAATTGCATTTGGTTTAACGTACTTTTATTTGAAATGCAAGCAAAAGGAAAGTGCTAGCGAAAAGTACTTTTTTAATTTTTAAATGCTTCACTGGCCTTCCGATAAGTTTAACAAGACGAATCCATGCATCTGCTTGTTTCTTCTTATCTTTACCTATGATTTGCATCTTTCTCCAGAAACGAAAGACTCTCCTCATTCGACCAGCCACTCATTTTTAGGGTTCCATAGCCAAATGGCAAAAACAGAACCCTTATAGATTCATCATGTCTGTCTGTCTGTCTGTCTGTCCGTCCGTACAGCCACTTTTCTCTGAAACTATAAGGCCTATTCTGTTGAAACTTGGTACGTAGATGTATTCTGTGAACTGCATTAAGAATTTCATACAAAAATAGAAAAAAAAGCAATCAATTTTGGGGGTCCCCATACTTAGAACTGAAAGTCAAAAAATTTTTTTTCATTAAACCCATGCGTGTGGGGTATTTATAGATAGGTCTTCAAAAATGCTATTGAGGTTTCTAACATGGTTTTTTTCTAATGGTTTACATTGCTATGCAAACTTCCAACGAAAATTGGTTTGAACGAGATCTAGTAAGTAGTTTTTTTAATACGTCATAAACCGCAATTTTCGCCTTTCATTCAATTTAACATAACATAAACATAAACTCACACCTGTATTCCCCGAAGGGGTGGGCAGAGGTGCTAGCACACACATTTCGCCAGTTTATGTTTAGGTCCCAATGTAATAGATGGCGAGCCTATTGCCATTAACCGGGCACTTATAAACCTGCGATAAATACACACATAACTTCGAAAAGCATCGAAAAGTCATTGGTGTGTGAGATGGTAAACCTGGGATCGAACCCGAGACCTCGTCTCAGCAGTCCATTACCCATACCACTAGGCTCATTCAATTAACTCAAAAATTCTAAAAACAAAACATTTAAAGAACTACAAGAATTTTTATATTATATTACTTAATGCTGCGGAACCCTTTATGGGCGAGTCCGACTCGCACTTGGCCGGTTTTTATTTTTTTAGCACGAGCATGCATGCGTGTTATCGCCACGAGAACACAATGGCTACTAAACGCGGACCAACGTGTAAATGCGTCGCAAACGTTTGCCGCAAACGCCCTTTGATCTGCGTCAAAAAACCGACACTCGACTGGATCGGAAGCAAGCGCCGACAAGCTCACGCAAGCCAAGCCAAACGCCTTCTTTACACGCTTGTGATCGTCGAGACTTGCCAAGGCTTGGCAAGCGTGTAAACCCAGCATCAAGTGTCGGTTTTTTTGTCACAAATCAAAGGAGTTTGCCGCAAGCGCTTGCGACTCGTTCACACGTTTGCGTGCACTCAGTCTCGTTTGTGTACTGGCGGCGCACAGACGTATGGGTCGTCTTGAGTACAAATATGAGTGACTGGTCAAATGAAGTCTTACGAGTATTTTTAACTTCCTGAAATCTTACCCGGCAGAACCATGCATTTGGGACCCAGGAAATACTGATCACAAGGAAAAAAAAATAGTAGCTGATGCATGGTGTCGCCTTAGTGCAATATTTAATTAGCCAGTTATAGAACTGAAAAATAAGAAGGAAATTCTTATGGTCACCTTTAGGAAGCATTTTTTATTTTTCGTTTCCTTTCACTATTTTTTTTGTATTAAAAAAAAAAATAACTTAAGCCAAATGATATTGCCGCAATCTCAACGTCCGTCATGCTTGCTTCTTCAGAACACAATGTCTCACTCGCAAGCACTCGCAAGCGTGTGGTGGTCTGTCAAATCAAGCCAAACGTTTGTAGAGGTTTGGAGTTTGCGGCAAGTGGCAAGCGTGCGGACGCGGCATTAGATACCCCTCGTTTGATTTAAAAAAAAAATTGATGTAATTTTACTCATTAGGTAACGTACTTTCGATATCAATTTAAAGTTTTTTATATCATTTTATTATATTAGTTTTTTATATCTGTAATAGTTACGGAATAATCGCCTGGCCACACTTAACGATTACACCCTGTATATAAGTATATCATCACGCTATGGGGGAAGGTGAGCATCGCGAACGTGATCAGAAGTTGACCTTAGACCGCGCGGGTACCTTTTTTTTTCGTGCGGAAACCCCCTCGGATACCCCCCCCTGCCGGAGCCGGAAGGGGAGGTTATGTCGGGCTCGAACCGACTAAAACCGCACGCCGACTGTGGGTCATGGTGCTAGGCCGGAGGTGAGGTTGTCATTGACATATCCCTCGCACCCCGGCTGAACCGCGCGGGTACCTGCTATCATTGATAAACACATTTTAATTTGAAAATAGGTACATAAGTATAAATACTAAATACATAAGGGTATTTCAGAATATGATTGAGTTGTTTCGCTTGTAATGTTTCACTTACAGTTATTGCATCTTATTTATCTATATTTACTTAATTAAACCCAAACAGTCCCTACACCTAGCTTATCATTTAGCAGACGAGTAATTAGGCATGCCCTTGTTTATTGTACTCATGTATCTTGCACAATATGTTTATTAAAAGATAATATTGTACAAGTGAACGAACTTAGAACAATGAAGTCTATGATAGAAACCCTCGCTCGCTTCTTAATTACTTTGAAACAACACTAGGGGCCTCGTTCACCATCCATAAGTAAAGCGTTGATTAGTAACTTCTCAGTTAACGATAACTGGTAATTAAAAGTTCCGAGTATCTTTTGCCAGTTTCACAATCGAAACCGATCCTTTGAGTAACAACTTAGGAGTTAACTGAATGACATAGCAAAATCATACGCTCATTCGTTCAATTCTACGTCATTTATGTCATTTGTCTTGTCAAACATAAACATAAACAG
The DNA here is from genome assembly GCA_914829495.1 of Eilema sororculum. Taxonomy (NCBI): domain Eukaryota; kingdom Metazoa; phylum Arthropoda; class Insecta; order Lepidoptera; family Erebidae; genus Eilema; species Eilema sororculum. Next base: position 21,293,294 of record OU618544.1, on the reverse strand, counting down.
CAGTCTTACCATAAAAAAGTTTAACATCTGCTGAACATGTGTTTTACAAAATTTGAGTACAAAAGAGCATCAAACGGTGATTTCCTATTTAGAAACGCCTATAGCAATTCCCGTCTTATTTTTGTATCAATAATTTGTTGTAATTTAATTACAACTGGTGGTTTTTGGATATTGAAAAGAATTCGATACATAGCGAATGAAAAATAAATTAAAATAATTCGGGGCAACTCGACACCGAGTGGCGAGTTGACGAATAAGTCAACCAAACGACTACCAAACATTTAAAAATGTTTAGTTCCAAATATCACTCACCTTTATTGGTAATCGCCGCATCATAGAATGTTCTACAATGAATGTTTTTTTTTTGTAGATCTATTTCATCTAATTGCTGATCAATTAACTCGAACAAATACATTTTTTTGTTTATTTTTACAAATATTATGTTGATACCCGAACACAGAACAATATAACAACAGAACTCGTAAATGGCAAACAGATGTGGTGATCTCTTACTCGTCAGTTAAAGTCCCTAATCAGCAGAAGGAGTAGTGAGTAAGTTAATCGTCGGTTTAACCGTTGAGTAGTGCTACTTGGACATTGTGAAATGCGAATACTCAGTTACCGGGGACTTTAAGTTACGATTAGCCTACTTGACACTTTAATCAGAGATGGTGAACGAGGCCCTAGGTATGCTTACAAACTGCAAGTTAAATAAACAGTAAATATAGTGACTAAGATAGAAAAGGGATGCTGAGATGGTCTGGATACGCAGGCAAGATGGAGTACCTAAAGAAAATTGACGAAACAAATTTATGAGGCAAATGTGTGAATGCAACATGGTAAAGGTCAAAAAACATTTGATTCATTTTAATTTTTATATTTTTTTATAGTGGCAAATTAAACCGTCGAAATGTCATCTGTCTAACAATGCCGCACGCGGTGCGGAGAAACATCCCGCTAAGATTATTGGTACCATTATATGATCTGCTCCCACAAAAGATTCCACGACCTGTAAATTTGGCCTTCTTACTCACTCTGGTATCCTCCCCTTTTCTCAAGATCCTCTACAAAATCTCCATATAGGAATTAAAACTACAATCGCGCGGTCAGGTTACTTGGTAGGTACTTACTACAGTCCCACAAGCCCACATGCTTTAGCTTAGTTGGAGGAATAAATAAGAATTCTAGTGATTTCGTCAACTAGTACCTACTATAGTTCCATTTGTTTTGGAACGCTAAAAATAGATTATAATAATATTTGGCTCAGAAATGTACCTCCGAGGAAGTCGGAATTTTACTTCTTCACTTCGGGAGGTCTTAAGATGAGACGGTTTAGCGACTCGGACTCCTTACCTCTGGACAGTGGTGACAAGTAATGGTAGTGCACGCTGGCTCCGCCGGCCGAGCAGCCAGTGAGTGTGATGCTGTCAGGGTTGCCTCCGAACATCATGATGTGGTTCTTCACCCAGTGTAGCGCAAACGATTGATCTTTCAGCCCATTGTTACCGGGAGCAACATCATCACCAGTGCTCAGGAAACCTAGGGTTAAGCGAAATAGTTATTTACCTATATTCAGGCAGGCAAGGAATATCTATCATACTTGTTGGTAAAGTTACCATGGTATGGTATGGTATCACGGGCTGTTATCCGCAACTCCACGACAAGGCGCGGCTTTTGCGTGAAAACCATATTCGGCAGTAGACGTCGCGGTAGGTAGTGTACGCGACTGCCACGCAGGAGGCGCGGGTTCGATCCCCGCTCAGTGCAAATATTTGTATGCATGAATTTCTTGCGTTAGTCTGGGTGTTTCTATGTTTAACATGAATGCATTTAAGTATGTTACGGAGTATTTAAGTATGTTTAAAAAAAGTATCTAAGTATGTTTATCCGCATTCTTGATTCCATAACACAAGTACCAACATTTGATGACAACACATACACTTTGCAGACAAAAAATATATTTCTCGTGCTAAATCCATTCATGAAATGACTGTACACACTTTGGTATCTCAGAAAAGAATAGGTTCTTGATCTACATCGCAAGTGAAGGTGAAAGGTACTTACCTAGCGGTCCAAGTCTATAGTTTATGGTAACGACAACCATGTCCCAATCCATAAAGTTGGAGGCGTCGTAAATGCCACCCTCGCCGTACATGAAGGCTCCTCCATGGATGAATACCACCACAGGCATCAGGGTGCCTGACTGCAGGCGTGGAGTGTGTACATTCACGAATAGACAGTTCTCGCTACCTGGTGAATGAGGGTAATGAGGGTATATAGGATACAACAATAATGTTTTCAAGTGATGGCAGGCTGAAGGTGAAGACTTAGGAAAGAGTATTAACATTACAGACCAACAAAATTATAATGGTGGGCTCATCAGATGCTTTTTCACACCCCGTTTGAACCCGGGGTTGTAGGAAGAACGAAACACGTGTGCTGGTAAGGAGTTCCAAAACTGCAGGAGTTCCGTAACCACAAATATATAAAACTTGAAACAACTTGAATTGGAACCTCTCACAGAGTTCATAATCAACTAGCCACTCCTCTTGTTCTGTCTTTCAAGGCACTTTGGGCAATCAAGATGGCAGTGTCTCTCATTCGCAAGAGAGATGCTGCATCTGCGCCTCATTCCGTAATTGTTATTTATAGAATAGAATATAGAAAATTATAAGTAAGAAAGTATTATTACCAGTAATCTTGGCCTGGAACGGGTCATACTGCAGACAACCAGATAAAGGCCTGGTGGCGTCCCACACACCAGTCCATGGCTTCATGTATTGAGGTTCCTGGCGACGAAAGTCATTTTAAAGTGTTTTTATCTTCCTTCTTGGATTTATTGACTATTTATTAAGGTCTTAAGAAAAAACCAGTTCAAGAGTATTCGCAAACGGTGAGTAACTGAGCACGTATGGAAAGAATTATGGACGTAGAAGAAATGAAAGAGGCACGTCCTGATTGTAGCAAGTGGAAAGATTCCGTAGCAGATTGCCTTCGCCCAGATCAATGGGAATCCGATTGGGCTTTGCCTTATGTGTGTTATGAAATACAAGATTAATAGGAGGGAGAGATGAAGTTAGACTACAATCCATACAGAAATGCACAGCCGTGCAATTATACCGTCTAGCTCAGCGATGCGACACCCTAGATAGAGATTGTCATTGGTCGGAGTTCGTGACGTCACTGGAGACAGACCAATCACCAATCGCTATCAAGGCTGCCGCAGCACTGTCCTTGTCGCTGGGTGCTTTGAGGTAATAGTTGAGTACTATAAAAAAGTAGATAATTATTCAAAATATAAAACCCGACCACAGAATAGATAATACCCGACTGATACTGAAAATATTGAAATAAGTTTGATAGCAGGCGGTACCCATTAACTTTCATCCAGTTCATGAGCTGGTATTTTTTATTTTGAATTTTTTATACTTTTTAGTTATGATATATGTATGTGTTGTATATTTTTAGAATCTCCTTTTAATTACCTTCATTTCAATACCCTATTCGATAATTTCGAGTGAAAATTTTTTTTGACAACATACGTTTTGGCGTCAAATGTTCATCATATAGCACTTTTTTCACTTTTAATGTTTACAAAGTCACTTGGTCGATAACCTTTAATTTGAGATATTAGTGTAGTAGTTCAGAAGATATGATGTAATAAAGAATGTTACAAACATACATAGGTACAAGATAGGTACGCGCGAAAAACATGACCCTTCTTGAACTTTTACCCTTCTCGGGTAAAAGTATGCAAATGATATAAGGTTGTCATAATACTTAAACAGTTTTTTCAACAAATAATGTTTATAGAACTGTGTTAAAAACACTGATTACGGTCTGTTACCTTTTGTGTGTGTGTGTACCAGTGCATATTATTAGTTAACCTTTTAGAAGCATATTTACAATTTTATATGATTGTAAACTGTGCGGTAGCCTAGTGGAATGGGTAATGGACTGCTGAGACGAGGTCTCGGGTTCGATCCCAGGTTTACCATGGCACACACCAATGACTTTTCGTTGCTTTTTGAAGTTATGTGTGCATTTATCGCAGGTTTATAAGTGCCCGGTTAATGGCAATAGGCTCGCCACCTATTACATTGGGACCTAAACATAAACTGGCGAAATTTCGGGCACTTTTTCATACTGTCTGATGGAGATCAGTTATATACCGTAGTCGCCTTCGACACCTTTAGGCAAGAGATGAGGTGGCCCTCATCTACTCCTCCGGGAGCACCACGGTAAATAGACGTTTTTTTTTATACCACTTAGGTGGCAGACGAGCTCACGGCCCACCTGATGGAAAGTGGTTGCCGCGGCCTATGGACGTATGCAACACCAGGGGCGTTACACTTGTGCTGCCTACCCTGATGATGATATGTTATGTTAAAAAAAAAACTATTTTAGATCTACCTTTTTTACTTTTGGTTATTGCTGATATTTTACTTCTAAAATTGCTACTTTACCAACGTCAGTTGTTATAAAATTAGTGATGGCGAGACGCTAATATTGGTTGGAAGGATGAATGTGATACTTGATCAAATTCATTATTCTGTAGACTGGTTAAGATTATTCCGACACGTCATGCCTAAATTGACTGCATGTTCTTGTATTGACAATAGACAATTACTTAGTACGTATCATCAGTGCAACGTGTAGCTACGTTCTGACATGTGTTATGCTAGCAGTGTAATGTATAAACTATATAAACGTGCGAAAAATCCCCACGGAGCCGGTGGAGGCGGTTATGTCGGACTCGAACCGACTAAAACGCACGCCGTCTTGGGTCCTTGGTTGCCGGAGGTGAGATTGCCAAAAGCATATCTCTCGCACCCCGGCAGACCCAGGACCATCTCTTTCGAGATGGCACCCTTCGGGTTGTGGGGACCACAGTGTACCTATCTAGCCCCGGTTACGGGGAGGCGCATTTGGCGCCGCCGCCGCGGCCTGCTTCTGGGGTGCTACGGTGTTGGACGCGAGGACAGGACCGAGGTAGATAAGTATGTATATATATGGGTATATATATATATATACTTATCTACCTATAAGTATATATTTTTAAAGAACCCACTGTGCAGTTGAGTTAAATAGCATATTCATGAAGTGATGTAAATTACCTTGCTCATAAAACATCTTGAAAATTGAAAAATTATCACCTATTTTGACACAACGAGCGGTTTGTTGGTAGCTTGTTTCATCATCTACTGACTGAACAAAGCATTGTATCATATCAGTATATGCACTTTAAAAATAAAAGCAATTAGGTATACTAATGAGTTTCTTCAATAAAATCAGTTTTTTTCCACTTTGTGCCATCAGTGGCACATCACAGTGGCACAAAGTGGTATAAAACTACTTTTTTACGAATTCTATCGCGATTTATTTGATACTAGCTTTTGCGTGGGTGTCGGTTCCCGGCAATTATTCGAACTTTTCTCACCTTTTAAACCTTCCCTAGACCTCCACGAACATTTCAAGACAAATATAAGAAAAATCCGTTCAGCCGTTCTCGAGTTTTTGCGAGACTAACGAACAGCAATTGATTTTTATATATAGACTAGCTTTTGCCCGCGGCTCCGCCAGCGTGGATGTTGGTTCCCGGCAATTATTCGAATTTTTCTAACCTTTTAAACCTTCCCTAGACCTCCACGGACATTTCAAGACAAATATAAGAAAAATCCGTTCAGCCGTTCTCGAGTTTTTGCGAGACTAACGAACAGCAATTGATTTATATATATATATATAGATAGATTTTTATTTACGATAAGTTCTATTCTTTTATTGTGAAACTTATGATCTAAGTTGTCATATCTTGGGTCGATAGTAGGAGGAGCATATTATTAAATTTTCCGTAAGAAAATTGTCAGTAGCAGCTAGAAATGTGCCGGTAATATAGTCTCCGACTTGGTTAGTACTAAAGAATCTGGCTACGATAATATGGTGACAATGTACGTGCACAGACGTGAAAGTGTAATTAAGCGAAGCCTTCACATGCTTCGATATAGGTAGTACATACATACGCTCACGCCTATTTCCCTTAGCGGTAGGCAGAGACAAGATCCTGTCATTTGCTTACTATACATACTTCACGAACTTCGTTTACTGTCCGCCGATTTCAAGTACTCCCTCCAGCCCTCGATTCAACTAAGCTAAACCATGGTGGAGTCATAGTCAGTGCTTTTTGCATGAAATTTTAGACTTTATTTCTATAACTCTAAAGTCCAAAATGAAATGAAATAAGTTTCATTACACTTTTCCATTCGCTCTGCAAAAAGTCATTTAATTTTGAACTTTCAAAACATCACATTAAAGTCTATTATTTAATGCCGTTTTTTGCAATCACTGCGGCACGACTATGGTTTGGCTTTAGAAGAATCGAGGGCCAATACAATTTCTTATTAATTTGGCCAATGTACTCGGCCAATGTACTAAAAGAGAAAACGAGCAAAACCAGTCATGTCAAAACGGCCATCATAACGTGCCGCAACTATAGTGGGTAGTTTAATAATGTTAAAGTAAGAGATTAGTGGATACTTATTTGCCGAGAACTTAGCGTAATCCTGGCTTAATACCAGTTTAGTAAAGCATATATAGCAGATATAGGTATTGTATGTATTATATAATCCAAAGGTTGTTTGCTATAAGCCCGCCCATTGTACATTAGATTCTTTAACATTTCTGTTTGTTTTTAGGGTTCCATAGCCAAATGGCAAAAACGGAACCCTTACAGATTCGTCATGTCTGTCTGTCCGTCCGTATGTCACAGCCACTATTCTCCGAAACTATAAGGCCTATTCTGTTGAAACTTGTTAAGTAGATGTATTCTGTGAACCACATCAAGAATTTCACACAAAAATATAAATGAAGCGGTAAATTTTGGGGGTTCCCATACCTAAAACGGAAAGTCAAAATTTTTTTTCATCAAACCCATACGTGTGGGGTATCTGTAGATAGGTCTTTAAAAATGCTATTGAGGTTTCTAACATCAATTTTTCTAAGCTGAATAGTTTGCGCAAGAGACACTTCCAAAGTGGCCAAATGAGTGTCCCCCCCCTCTAACTTCTAAAATAAGAGAATGATAAATCTAAAAAAATATGATGTACATTGCCATGCAAGTATTAATTAGGCGAAAAAAAAAGTATTTTAAAAACCCCTATACATTTTTCCTTTTACCTGAACATTACTACCATTCTTTTTATCCGACGTGACTATTAAATCACCCAGTACGCCTTAACCGTTGAACGAACTTCGAACAAAAATTGTTACATAGGTAAACCATCATTTCCTGGATTACACATGGATAATTTTCATCTCGGGAACGGGAAAACTACACTACGCGGGCAGAGCTTCGAATATAATCAAGTTGTACAAATAATATTTACTTACCTTAAATCTATACTTTCCGATCGGAGGGCGCGCGTACGGTACACCTTGGAAGCTGGCATATGACCTTCCCTTTGAAGAAACCTTCCAAGCACCCTGTAGTACTCCATGAGGTAACCTAACTGTGGGATTTGGTCCCTCAGCAGCCACCAGACTCGCAATAATACAAGTTAAAAATAATTTTAAAATCATTATGCCGGTAAAATATCGTAAAAGCAACACGCGTGCGTCTGCGCAGGCCATTCGCGACAAACTGTTTGGCACGCAAATAGATCTTGCTTGTTTGACTTTCATTAACTTGAGTTCACGCATGTAATTATACGTTGGTGATAATAGTTTGTAATCACAGACCATAGATAATATCAGAATAGTACACTACAGTTTTTTTAGTTTCTACCTGTTTGTACCTTTTTTTTTTTTATTCATGACACGATTGACGTGCTGACCTTGCCTGATGTTAAGCTAAAGGCAAAGTCTCGGAAAGAGAGGGTCACCATCGTAAACATTTACCATGTTAACAGTGGTGGCACTCAGCTTGACGGCCTCATTAGATGCCTTTTCACGCCCCGCTTAAAGGACCCGGGACTGTAGGAAGAAGGAAACACGTGAGCTGGCAGGGAATTCCAGGTGTTAGTGGTGCTGCATAGGAATGAATGTACGAACATAGAAGTCCTATGCTTTACCAGGCGCGGATCCAGGGGGGGGGTCATGGGGGTCATGACCCTCCCCTGGGCAGATCGTATTCTGATTATTTTCTTAATCCCATATAGGTAAGTCATGCATATACCTACCTACTTATGACTATCTCACTCCCCACATATCCAGCCCGCGCCACTCGCGCGAACGGGCCGCTCACTCTGTTCAAAAAATGAACGAAATACCTACCCGCGAAACGCACCCGAACGACCAACCCCGGCGGCCCCGGCCGGCCTTCGAGCCGATCATTGCAATGCTCCTCATTATGGAATAGGGAGGCGAACGAGCAGACAGATCGCCTGATGGTAAGTGATCACCCCAGGCCATGGACACTCGCAACTCCAGAGGAGTCACAAGTGCGTTGCCTTCCTTTCAAAAGAGAGTGCGCTCTTTTCTTGAAGGTTTGAGGGTAGTATTGGTTCGGAAATACCGTTGGCGACAGTTCACTCCACAGTTTAGTTGTGCGAGTAAGAAAGTTTCTCGAGAAACGCACAGATGTGGACTGCCAACCGTACAGATGGTGAGTGTGGTACTGCTGTCGCGTGGAACGATGGTGGAAAGAGGCGGTGGGGATTAATCTGAACATTTCCTCGGAGCACTTCCCATAGTATAGGCGATAGAAGATGCAGAGCGAAGCCACATCTCTACGCAGTGCTAAAGAGTCTAACCGATTTGAAAAATCCTGGCAGTTGACGATTCGAGTCGCTCTCCATTTGATGCGGTCCAGAGGGAGAAGTTGGCACTGAGGTGCTCCTGCCCAGAGATGAGAACAGTATTCCATATGTGGCCATACTTGCGCCTTAGAAAGTTCAGGCGGTGAGCCGGAGTAAAATACTGTCTCGATCTATTGAGCACGCCAAGCTTCTTAGAGGCTAATTTAGCTTTACCCTCTAAATGACCATGCATCTCCCGTGTCCAGTTCTGAACCGGTTGACCCTTGCGACAACTGTCAAAACCGGGCGGCTTAGTGGTGGGGTCAAGTACCAGGTCCTTCCAGGGATAGTGCTGAAACGCCTCCCACGACGCCCGCCACTGCTCTCCAAGGTCGAATTCCTCCATAAGGACCCTATCGCACCAGATTAGGGACCCTGTGATCAGGCGGTCGCGTAGCAGGTTGTCAATTGACCTTTGTGCTGGCATCGGCTCTCCGTTGGTCACCTGCCAGCATTTTTTCCAATCGTTGGCCGCAGCTTTATACCTTCGTAGTTCTGGAGGCTGGATGTGCGCCAGAACAGGAAGCCATGGTAGTGGAGTAGATTTAATTATCCCTGTTATGGTGCGCATGGCTTCATGTAATTGGGTGTCAATTTTGTGGGTGTGCACGTTTCGGTACCACACTGGCGCGCAGTATAATGCCACAGAGTACATGAGAGTTATTGCTGATGTTCGAAGGACGGAAACTTTGGCCCCCCAACTCGTGCAGAGCAAGCTCGTATACAGGGCATTGCTCGGACTGTCATCCGCATAACAATGAATGCTGCTAATTTGCAGCATGTCATTGACATGCAGGAGAAACAGAGAAGGCGATAGCACACGACCTTGAAGGAACACCAGCATAAACAGATATGGAGCCAGAGCATTCACCGACGACTTTTATGCTTCTGTCTGATAAAAAGCTAGCAATTCGCACAACTTCTGGGGAAGCCCATAGCCCATAGGAAAGAAGCTTTGATAAAAGTGCGTTGTGCCAGACCCGATCATAGGCCTTCGCTATGTCCAAACTAACCGCCATGGCTTCTGCCTTGGTCTCGATCGCCTGTGCCCAATGATGTGTCAGGTATACTAGAAGATCACCAGCTGACCGACCCCTACGGAACACGTACTGCTGGTCACTGTGCAGCTGATAACCCTCAAAATACCGAAGGAGCTGGCAGGTGATAATGGACTCCATTATCTTCGAGAAAAGGGAGGTAATGGCTAATATAGTAGTTTTTTTTTATTAGAAAGACCTTAAAATCTGCCGCATGTTTGATGAGATCCGGTTCTTAGTATTCCATGGAATCACCGTGCGGTCGCCGGGTCCATGGCATGGTACAGAGAGGAACACTGTGACGGCGCCTGGGACCTGCGACCCAGGTGTAGGTTTAGGGTGGCCACCTTGTGATGCATCAGCGCTCATCCCCACCGTTAGTCGTGTTCCCCCCTCTACCTATCCAAATTTGGTAAGATCCTATCAACGCCGTTTTAGATATTCGTTTGAGTAAAGAGCTTACTGAAGCTCTTGGCAATCCGAGGTTTTTAAATAAGTTATACAGGGATTTAGCTGGAATTTCCCTTGCTCCTACTTCCACGGCGTAGAGTTTAACCACATAGCCATTTTTGTTTTTTTTTTGTTTTGGTGGTTTTAATTGTGCCCAAATCTTGAAACAACCTAGTTGAGAGGTGCGATGTGGTTCAGCGTCGGTAGATGGCGCTGTTATAAAGAGTCCTATAGTCCCTTTACGAATGTATTCCGGGCGAAGTCGAGTCCCAGGCCGCATGTTGCTTGTACATAGGTATAACTAATAAATACGTATTTTATTTTAATAAGTATCGTTTCAGAATATTAAATATATAACTTTACCTATTTATTATTATTTTTTTAAATTTAAGTATAGGTACATATTGTACCTAAATTAATTCGAGTTTTGACCTCGACTATGACCCCCCCTGGCTGGAAAGCTGGATCCGCCCCTGTGCTTTACTTATATATTCTAGTAGCTTATGTATATGTATGTATAATCTGTATTAGCCTATAATTAATTACATAAGACTTATATATAAACAAGGCCCCATAAAACCGTTTCCACGGTTTGACTGTGGGAACAGAACAATATAATTTACTACATTTGCATGCGGATATTTTATTATGTTACACATATTTAATTAGTTACAGAGCATAATTAAATTTGTTTTATTAGATGGTCTCGAAGCAGTTTGGCTAATCTGCCTTTTTTAGCTTCATTTCTAATATTCCCGTGCTTTCACTGGCGTGGATTTTTTTTTGGGAATCTATTTCAGTAATAAAAAGTCCACGTCTTAATCTATACCTGTACCGTGCCGTTGAAGGGTGGTTGATCCAAATATCTTGACAATACTTACGGGGTAGGTACAGCATTAGTAGCAACAGCATTTTCGTCATCCTAAAAGTATGTTAATTTTTTCTGGCCCCTAACCCAAAAGGATGCTCTATGCAAGGTTTAGGCCCTCAAAATCTTTGTTGGGCACTATAGATCTCTCATAGGTCAGTATAACTTTTTTAACGGAATTCTTGTCGTATTTGGAGTCACGAGTACTCAATGTTTGATAGATATATTTACGTAAACTGCCGGAAATATCTTTTTTTTTGTTCTATGACGATCCCAATGATTCCTCCAACAACTCAGTTTTCATATACTTACTGATCGAAATAACGCGTGAAAGTACTAGTGTAAAGTTCTTCAATACAAACAGTTGATTTTGACGACAATATCTTGCTTTAATGAATTTTAAAAGTAATGTCGCCACAAAAGTGATAAACATGTCACGATTTTTTTTATTTAAATACTTAATATTACTCAGAACAGGCAATATAAAATTACAACCACGTTCTTTAAGTAAAAAAAAACTTTGTAACCAAAATGCAAAGTCACGGAGTAACACACAAAACTTCGAACAGAATCAAACAACATAAATTATGGTGTTATAATGAATAACTACTAGGTACAGTCAGCGTTATAAAAATCTTGACGGAGAAGTCTCAAAATGATCTTAAAACTCTCGTATTAAGAGCAAATCAAACTGTTTTATTGATTTGAATGGTATTGTTGTCCGAACTGTACCAAATATCAGAACAATTGGTCAACTGGAAGGGGGTCAAAAAACGAAATTAAGATCATTTTGAGTACTTTGCTCGTCAACATCTTTCTGATACTGACTGTACCTACTAGACGAGTTTGATACCAGAGATAGCCTTGGGTCAGCCGGGGTGTGAGGAAGATGGGGCCGTCTTGGGTGTGCCTCGACAACTGCAGACGGCAGTGTTTTAGTAGGTTCGAGTCTGACATAACCACACCCCGCCAATACCGATAATACTACCGTTAATAGATGTCAAAGTGTCATTAACTCATTCATCTAGTTTCTGCATCTCGTCTCAAAAATGCATTACCGCTTAGTAGGTATACTTACATAAAAAGAAATGGTTGTGGTGACGTATAGCATAGTCGAATACAATGACATTTCGAAAAGATTCCTAAATCCGAATTCCTCTCGTTTTCATTATTTTTATTAAATAGATAAATAAGCTAATTTCTAAATATCTTAACTGAAACAAATATCTAACAAAATTAGCAAATTTCGAAAGTATGCTTTTTATTACATCCGGTTATTATGACGTCTCTGTCAATCCCCGTCAATGTCATTTTATGCTGATTCTACTGTATTTTTTTACTTAGTAGGTACATGCATGGGTATAATTAATAAATTAAAATATCCCTGGACATTAATTGTCCATCTCCACATGTCCAGGGTGCAAAACTAGCAAAGAATAAAATAAAACAATTTATAATTGAAACTCTTCATAAATTTATTTATAACAGAATTGACAACAATATTCTAGGCTGATAAGGAAAAAAACATATCTCTTAGATTTAGGCCCTTTTTACGAATCACGTGGAAGCAGGGTATTATGGAGCTTTTTGTAACGTAGGATAAATAAAATTAGAAAAAATACAAGACAAGATTCAAAATTACCTATGCTACGCCATTTTAGTAGACAACCCTAATCGGCTATTGGACTATTTACGGATTATCTATAGGATCATTTATGAATTATCTTATCCGAAGAATTGTAGCCTAAAAATATTACCTAATATATCTATTACCAATACCCAAAACTATAACCAGTGTTTGTTTTATTCCTTGAATAGTTGGCTAATAACTTGGCGTACCGGGCATTTCTTTCATCTCTTACACGATCATTTGTGCGTGGAGACAGCATTCCACTAAGATACTTTCTTTCCATAGTGCTAATGTCACTAAAGTCACAAAAACATGGATTGAATTCACATTCATAATAGTGATTCGGTTCCATTATCCTTTCATTTACGGTGTCAGGCAGATCGTATGTACAGTAACTTTGGCAATTTCCAATTGCACGGAATCCATTCAAAGCAAATAAAACATACCCTGCTTGATCACCCATCATATTAAAAAATTCTCTCTGTTTCACAGCTATACCTATTTTTCCTTTATCTGCATGCTGTACATTCCAACACACTTTAATGTTCCCACAATTATTTATTTCAGAGGCACAAATCAGCGTTATTTTACTTAAATCATTGATGTTAATATTATCTGTTAAATAAAAAACTACAGGAATGTTATGATAGGCTCGAATAGAATCAAGTACTGCACGATAACGAGAATTCGATATATTATTCCACATCTGTTTTGATACATATTTACTTATAAACCGATTAAATAATCGCAAAAGATTAACATTCTTTATTTCCCCATCATGATACGTGCCAGCAAGTCCTTTGTCTTCATCGCGTGTGTTAAAAATGTGAATGGCGTCTTGAAATTTTGGTGAATACTCCTTCGTTTTTAAAACATAGCCCCCATCGAATGGGGACAACTCATATTCTCCTGCTGGGAAGTCCAATTTGAGCATATTCAAACCCAGGTCGGACAGTGTTGAAATATACAAAACGTTCTCGTTGCCAATTGTGATTTTAAACTTATAATTTTCACTACACTTTGGAACAGAGGGTAATATTGTTGTCTCCCAATGTTTCTTTTTGATGTATTTAGAAAAATCACACGTCTCATAAAACAGAAATTCATCACAGTAATCCTCATTGTAATCTAGGTATGTAATATCAATTTTGGGCAGGTTTATGTGCTTTAGAACTTTCAAATAGCGACGAGTTTTCTTATGTCTATTTACCATTCTTGCCACTCGTTCTGCACTCAGTTGTAATAATTTTGGGATTTGGATTTGAGAATTGTAGTCCATTTTGCCTAATTGTGAGCTAGTTAGTAGTTTTATAGCAATATAGTGAGGTAAACTTGCTGTGAGAACTAGATGTGAATTGTGAGATGAACAATACAATTATAACTTCTTACTACCGACTAAATAATAACTACTATTTAAAATTAACAGACGCTGTATCAACTTAAGTCGGTAGCTTGCAATAAATTGTTGATGATTAAACGAACTTTCATAAGTGAAGTTCTATCATAATTATACGAAAATTTCGTCCGAAAAGATTAGTATTATTTGTACTTGTAGTAACGCATAGTTCTCACCACTCTGCACTGTATTTGAGGGTATTTTTTTTTTTTTTTATTTAGTCGGGTAGTTTTCTGTTTCGTGTTTCCGATAATTTTGTTAGCGCTCATTAAGTTGAGATTTATTTGATACAATTTCTTGTAAGGGTTAGTAGGGAGGGAGGGTTGTTTATACTAATCTTTTCGGACGAAATGTTCGTATAATTATGATAGAACTTCACTTATGAAAGTTCGTTTAATCATCAATTATACTTTCACATATCGTCCTCAAGATTAGTATTATTTTTACTTGTAGACTTTGAGATAAGTTGTTAATAGGAATGTATCAAATAGAAACAATAAATATTTGAGTAAATCAATATGTAATTTTACTTATAATTTTAAGTAAAAATATACATGAATGTGAACAAACACATGTTACAAAAACTTTATATAGTAAATCGTATTATAATTTTATATATATTACAATATGTTTTTATAACACAAATAAAAAAGTATTCTGACTTTTAGTGATAAGTAATAATATATATCTAAATTTTCATCATTATCAACTATTATCTATGATAGCTCTAGCTACGGATAAATCATCATTGTTTATTATCATTCGATTATAAAACTTGCCAAAGGTATTAGAATTGCCACTCCAGCCGGCAGTGTTTCTTATGGCATCAATATGGACACCAAGTGAGTGCGCGTGCGACGCAGCCGCGTGTCGTGTGCTATGTGCGGAGAACATGTTTACATCGACCCCGCACTCACCTAGTGTGCGTTTGATCCATCGGCTGAGAGTCTGTGTCCCTACTGCATTATGTGGCTTTTTAAGTCCTATAAATAAGTTATCTGATTGACGCAATATACGCGTCTTTTCGATGTATGTTACTAATGACTGGGCAGGGCATATAGATGGTTTATCTCTAAAGAAAGGTAAGTAAATAATGGGTTGTTTCGAGCCGGGCCGTGAAGTCTTTATTATATCTGGAATCTTGATGGAGACTAAGTTAGAACGCTGTTCTATGTTTTTAATATTGATTTTCGAAATTGTCTGAATTCTGTGAGCGGAAGTTAAAGCAATGAGAGTGATAGTTTTTCTAGAAATTTGGTCTAAAGATAAGCTGTCATTTGGATACCAAGTGTCCAAATGGTCAAGGACACAATTCGTGTCCCATGTAGCATTATATTTGGGATATGGCGGTCTTAATCTGAAAACGCCCTTGAAAAATCTCTGAATTCTGTCGTCTTTTGATATATTCGGGCCGAGTAATAATGCGAGTGCCGATTGACAAGAATTTAGAGTCCCATATTGAGAACCGCTGTTGAACAATTGGGTTAAGAAATCTATAACTATTGGGACAGAAGCACGAAAAATATTCATATTCTGTAATCGGCAGAAAGACCACCATTTCCTTAAACATACGTCGTATTGTTTGACGGAGTTGTTGGACAAAGAGGCCAGCATGATTTCTAAGGAAGATTTTGGCAAACTTCTTCTCGATAGCGCGCCCCGGATAAGATGCCTGCAACCAGGGTAATCGTCGTGTGAATCTGCCGGTCTGATGAACTGCAATGAGATATTATAACGTTCTCGTTAGGTGGGAATGTAATCGTATCTGAGATCAGTAGACTCAGAAAGAGAGGATACCAAGGCTGTGTTGGCCATAAGGGGACTAGTATAATGCCTGTAGCATTATCAGATATTATCTTTTTCAAAGTTTTTAAGATAATAGAGAATGGAGGGAAGGCGTAGAAATAAAATTTGCACCATGAGACCGTGAATGCATCCACTGCCTCTGCATCAGGGTCGCGGTGCCATGAAAAATACTTATCGCATTTTTTATTTATGCGACTGGCAAACAAGTCGGTATCTGGTTGTCTAAATGTACGGACAATGGAATTAAACGCGTGATTTGCCAATTCCCATTCTATGTCAGGGTGATTTTTGCGCGATTCAGCATCTGCTACTGTATTATCCTTTGATTTTATATAGGAAGCTAAAATAAAGAGACTACGGCTCTCACACCACTGCCAAATTTGTTTGGACACGTGTGTGAGATGAGGGAATCGAATTCCACCCATTCTATTTACGTACGATATTGCTGTGGCATTATCTAATCTTAGCAAAATTTGACAATCGCGTATATCCTTTGCAAAAATCTTTAAAGCTATGAAAGCGGCTAATAATTCTAGATAGTTTATGTGGCATTTCCGTTCACTGTTTGACCATTGACCACTAGCAGTCTCATTCCCACAAGCTGCGCCCCACCCCCTAGTTGAGGCGTCTGAATATATCTCGATACGATACTGATCGTTTCTTATACGATGAGTAGCGTAATCAATTCTACTCAGCCACCAATGAACATCTGGGAGCAGTGATTTGGGAATGCTCATGAAATTGTCATAGTTGTCATTACAATCTCTCAAATTAAGAAATTTAGCGCGTTCCATTTCTTTAGTGTAGAGCCATCCATATTCAATGGCTGGGCATGCGGACACCAGCAAACCTACAAGCTGTGCAAATTTCCTTATCTGACAGCGTTTTAGCAGAAGGAATTCTTGTAGCTCCGTTTTTATACGCAATCTTTTTTCTGACGGCAAGGTGATTTTAAGATTGTGCGAGTCAATTATCATCCCTAAAAATTTACATGAATAAGATGGAACTAAAACACTTTTTTGCTCATTAATTAAAAAACCAAGGGAAATCAAGAATTCCTTCGTTACATTAATATTTGTCATACATTGATTTTTATTTTGGCCAAACAAAAGCCAATCGTCTAAGTACAATGTCGATAAAAGGCCAGCAGATCGTAATAATCTAGTGACAGGTTTCATAATCTTGGTAAATATGAAAGGAGCGACATTCAAACCAAACGGTAAAACCAAAAATTCGTAGATTTTTCCTTCAAAACAGAACCGTAAAAATTTCCTAGAATTTGGATGTATTTTTACTAAAAAATAGGCGTCTTTTAAATCCAATGTAGCTAGATAACAATCTTTTGTAATTAGTTTAAGTGCTGTTCGTAAGTCCTCTAATTTAAAATGAGATGTAGGTATATATTTATTAAGGTTCTTTAGATTTAAGATAAATCTCTTTTTACCATCTGGTTTGGGTACTAAAAAGATGCTTGACAAAAATTGATCGCTACAAGGTTGGCATTCGGATATTGCGCCTATTTTAAGCAATTTATTTATTTCGTCCTGAAAATGATTTCTCTCAGATTGTGAATACACCTGTGGTTTTGGTGGTGAATTTTGAAACACGGGCGCAGAAAATTTTATTTCATAGCCCTTGACCCACGAAAGAATGGTAGGGTCTTGTGTTATTAATTCCCATTTATGGGCCGCTCCCAGTGACCTGCGTTGGGGAGCAGCTTTCCGGTTTAAAGTCGGCGCAACTCGAGGTTTCGTTGTCTTTTTAAGTGGGACTGTCTTGCTGGTATCAGCCTTCAAATCAGCGCCAGACTTGTTAACGGCCCTTGCTGATTTAATTGTCTCCGATAGCTGTTCCCCAAACAATAATGTGTCTATCCTTGTGTTTTTTAAGTGCTCTTGCATGTCATTTTTTACAGCAAATAAAATGAAATTACGCCTGGTCACGGAATCTCCGTGCTGAATATCACACAATATGCGCCCAACGTCCATAAGTTTTTGTAAAACTACCTTATTCTTTTCCTTTGCAGAAAGGTGTAAAGAAATAATTTCAGTAAGGCACGAAATGGCACTAGCCATTTCTTTTTGCTTACTTTCAATACCTTTATCTCGTTTTAAAATGTTTTCAGTGAGAGCCGCCTTTATTTCGGGATTAATAGAAGGTGCACCAACGTGGAGACAATTGGCGGGCAAAGGGTACTTGTTTACCAATTCTTTTCGGCAATCCTTGGATAAACCTTCAACTGCTAAATGCTCAAACCTAGAAGCGATCTCTTTTCGAGTCTCTGGGCCTCGTTTGACTGCCGAGGTAGGATCATCTCCTAGAATCTCCAAGATGTCATCGTCTAATTCGAGCAATTCGGCAGTATTAGGTGCCACCACGGCGTCATCATCTTTATTTGTAGGAAGCTCCTGATCTAGGGTCTCCATAATCTGTTCACAGGCCTGATCGCCAGGCACAGCATCGTAGGGCTCTTGGATAGGCAACTGAGTGCAGTCCTCATTAAAAAGAAAGCCAACCGGGATCGGCGGCTGTTCATCAAACGGAATTTCCGCATCTTGATCTTCGATCGCCATAGGTGGTAGTTGGTCTTGTGATACGCCCGGAAGAGGCACTGGAATGTGTGAAGATAATGCAGGTAAGTGATTTTTGTATTTAATTATGAATTATTTTTAACGGTAATTTAATTATTTAAAATAATAGGCAGTAGTTCGATACCAGCGTTATTTGAAATTAATTAATTTAATCATAAACGTAGCGCTCTGCAGTAAACACTGCTAGGTAAATGTTTTAAGATTTGGCTGAAGCCAATCTAGGATAAATAAGATAACGGGCGTTATCTAAAATATCGGTTAGGCGCAGCCCCCAGCGAACTGCGCGCCAAATATAATCAATGCCATGAAATAGCCCCAATGACTATCTAGATTGCATTAAACCTTTATATTGTGAGTGTCAATGCAATTAAAATTGCATGGCAAACATATTGATAACGGGCGTTATCGAAGAATATCAGTTAGGCGCAGCCCCCAGCGAGCTGCGCGCCAACTATAAATCAATGCGGTGAAATAGCCCCAATGACAATTTCGATTGCAGTATTTGAAATTGGTAGGTACTTAATTTGTATCACTTGCACTTAAAAAGAAAAGCTTAGGCGGTACATACCTGTTTCACTGGCATTTGCGTCGTTACGAGTACGAATCTTCTTTTCTAACTTTTTCACTTTTCTAAAAAGACGCGCTAAGTCTTCGTCTAAACTTTCAGATTTACGTTTGGACATTTTTGAAAAGTTTTTTCTACAACACTTTATTTAGTGGGAGAACACAAGTGGAGTGGTCGAGCACTGAACTGCGAATGAGCGCTAACAAAATTATCGGAAACACGAAACAGAAAACTACCCGACTAAATAAAAAAAAAAAAAATACCCTCAAATACAGTGCAGAGTGGTGAGAACTATGCGTTACTACAAGTACAAATAATACTAATCTTGAGGACGAAATGTGAAAGTATAATTTTTATTCTACCTGCGGTTCTATCTGCGGTAGCCTAGTGGTATGGGTAATGGACTGCTGAGACGAGGTCTCGGGTTCGATCCCAGGTTTACCATGGCACACACCAATTTTTTTTTTTTTTTTTTTTTTTAAAAGAATATTAGAACCGAAGTTACTAATATTCCCTCTAACCCCTCCAACTAAGCTAAATTGCTTGTGCTAGGAGTGGGTTTACGTCGGTAGTGTAATGGTCAGGATCGAACCCGGGACCTCTCGATCGTAAGGCCAACTCCTTAACCACTAAGCTACCGACGCTTTATGTGTGTATTTATCGCAGGTTTATAAGTGCCCGGTTAATGGCAATAGGCTCGCCACCTAATACATTGGGACCTAAACATAAACTGGCGAAATGTGGGTGCTAGCACCTCTGCCTACCCCTTCGGGGAATACAGGCGTGAGATTATGTTATGTTATTCTACCTTTAATTTCTCAAATAATCTAACAAGTAGGAAGGTAGTTTATGAAAACATGAAAGCTATGAACTGCCGACCTAAAAGTAACTTGTTGTTGTTGTATTGTTGTATGTTATAAGTAATTTCAAAATTCGAATTATTGAGGAATTGCCTTTGAGTATTTAAAGTAGTTTACTACTACATAAACATAACATAAACTCACGCCTGTATTCCCCGAAGGGGTAGGCAGAGGTGCTAGCACCCACATTTCGCCAGTTTATGTTTATGTTTTATTTTTGTTCAGTTTACTAACTATTGAAAGAAAAATTACATAGGTAAATCTAAGTGGTTAGCAATGTTAGCATAAATGGATGCCGATTTGCGTACTCAGGTCGCGGTAAGTGTGCCTGGGGCTTTCAGCAATAATCGGAGTTTTTTTAGAACAATACTGATATTCTGATATTATTCATCAATAATAGTCTGAGGACTATGACACATCTTTCGTTTACAGTTGCAGTTTGACACAAGAATTTGACATTGTCAGTCTGTGATTCTTAACATTTTTTACCCGACTACGGCGAAGCCAAAAGGAGGGTTATGATTTTGACAGGCTATGTATGTATGTATGTATGTATGTATGTATGTATGTTCATTTGTTCCCTCATAGCTCCTCAACTACTTATTAGAACTGGACAAATGCGGTATCGTTACAAGCGGCTTGATCGTCCGATGGTTATAAGCTATATGACTTGTCACTCAATCTTGTGTGGCGCCCTCTAGCGCTCATAAGGTACTGTGTTAAAAAATAAATTTGAGTTAAATATGCCGTGTTTGGTATCAAATGAAAGTGCTTAATGAGCACATTTCAAATATGTATAAATTATTGGTTTTACCTTGCCCCAAAATAATTTAAATAAAAAATAAAGTTTAAAACTAAAACCCGACTACCGAAAAATCACGTTCTAAAAAGTGGCAAACAAGAAAATATCAAGGATAGCCGTGGTCGTATGCCACTTGCTCTAGCAAAACAATATATTCTAGGTAAAAGTGGCATACGACCACGGCTATCCTTGATATTTTCTTGTTTGCCACTTTTTAGAACGTGATTTTTCGATAGTCGGGTTTTAGTTTTAAACTTTATTTTTTATTTAGATTTTTGCGTGGCTAGGATTCCATGTATCTACATGCTTCTTGTGTAGGGATGTGGTCAGGGCCTGTACTTCATTCAAAAGTTATCATCTGTTTATTTATTTGCTTTCTGAAAGAATAAAGCAATAAGCACTGCAATTCACTAAGCGAGCACAACGATGCAAGTCGCAACGTTGTACTCGATAGAGATTGTCATTGGTCGGATTGTATCACGTCACTGGCGATCGACCAATGACAATCTCTATCGAGCACAACGTTGCGACTCGCATCGTTGTGCTTGCTTAGTGAATTGCACAGAAGGAAAGAAGGATAGATAGAAAGAAATCTAATCAAATTAAATCAAATCTAAATTTATTGCGACTAAAGTTGTTACAAAAAAGAAAGAAAGAATAATATGTATTATCAAACTCCATTGGATACAATAATTGATCTTTTGCACTGATAGACACATTCATACAATTCACGTACTGTTTTATATGTTACATATTTTCCCACATTTGCAAGAGTTTCAGGAGATTGTCAAAGGGTTACAACTCTGCATAATGGTGGGTTGCACCTTGCACCCAACAATATTTACAAAAATTAAAACTATATCTAAATAAATTGAATACAATATTGCTAAATAAAATAACAAATAATAATAGCATTTCATTTTTTCCAATGTTTTTCGAACTTAAAAGTTAGCATAATAAATGCTATAAAAAATTCATTCAAAATAACTTAAATTAAAATTGAATTAAAAGCTAATATTCGTTCGAGTCTCGCCCGAGAGATTCACTTTTTCTGATTATTAAGTTTAGTTATTAAAAGAGCAATAAATGGTGAAGATTTTATGTAAATTACATTAAAATTGAATTAAAAGCTAAGTTAAAAGGAACTGTGTAATGGTTAGGTCTTTAGCCCCGTAATATGAATAAAATCAAAAGCTATACTGTGGAGTTTTGGGGCTAAAATAGGTCTGACAAACAAAAACTGCTTTAAATTATCATTTCTAGGATGTGGAATGTTTTTTGACAAAAATGCACATTTCTAGGATGTATACCTAGAAATGTGCATTTTTGTCAAAAAACATTCACACCTATTTATTAAATTGGGAGACATGGCAAACAGCCGAACAAGGCATAGAAATAGGTTGCAGATCCCGAAGGTGACCTTAGAACTGTGCAAAAGAAACTCATTCAGTATGTGCATAACATTATTTAATCATCTACCAGACTGGTTAAAAGAACTTGAAGGAGCCCCGTTCCGCAGGAAATTGTATGAAATCCTAAGCGAAAAGGGCTACTACGCGGTAGACGAATATCTAAGAGATGATATAATAGCTGAAAGTCAATGATTAATTAATTAATTGAATTTTCATATTTTGATTTTGACATTGGGTATTTTATTGACAAAATTATGTATACCTAAATTTTATTTCAACTTTTATGTACATAATTTAAGTAATATAATAATTATTATAAATAAAAATATTTATTTAATTTTTTTTTTAATTTTTATATTGATACTTAATTATTATATTGGATAATTAAATTATTTATTATTAATTAATATTTGATTGATTGGTTTAATTTAATTTTTAATGGAATTCCTT
This sequence comes from Eilema sororculum, assembly GCA_914829495.1. Lineage (NCBI taxonomy): Eukaryota > Metazoa > Arthropoda > Insecta > Lepidoptera > Erebidae > Eilema > Eilema sororculum. The sequence continues at coordinate 21,270,635 of OU618544.1, read as the reverse complement.
TAAATTGATTATTCGACAATTAGCTGTTCTATCTCATTTATTTTAATTTAATTTTATTTGACGTTTCACTAATTCACTCTTTTTATTATTATTATGGAGTCCTAATGAAATTGGTGTAATTAGGTAGTTATGATTGTGCTGTATCCCGCAATATTTTTATTATTTCAACGCCACACGGCAGAATGTGCTGTACCTATTTATGAATATTATAAAACCTTAATATTGTGACCATGTTCTATGAAATAAAATTTGATTTGATTTGATTTAATTTATCGACTAGGGTATGAAAATGAAGGGACTTGGGCCATATCATAACCAAAAAGTTAAAGTAATGTTACCTATTAAAAACTAAAAAACACGACTGTTGTTGAAAAGTTTGAAACGAATTTGACAGCAGGCGATACCATGGACTTTGTGTATATCAACCTACCCATTAATTTTACATTCTGTACCTACAAAACTGTACCCACGAGCAATTTTTTCAGTTTCTGATTGGCAAATGGGTATTTTTATAATCACCCACAATAACCCATATCCATACTAATATTATAAATGCGAAAGTAACTCTGTCTGTCTCATTGTCTGTCTGTATGTACGATTTTGATGAAATGGTATAGGGGTAGATTAGACCATGACAAAGGACATAGGCTATGTTTGGTCGCGATAACTGACATCCACGCGGGCGGAGCCGCGGGCAAAAGCTAGTATTTTTATAAACTCTAAATTCCTTAGATCTCATATCCTATTCGATAAATTTTGTTAAACAAAAATATAAAAATGGTTTTATACGCAATTAAATGGCCACAAAAAAGGTAAACCTATTGGACAGCTATTTCTTTGGCTGTGTGTAGGTACAGTCGGCTAAGAAGATGGAGAAGATCATATAAGGTAATATGTAAAGGTGCATGTATAATCTCCTTTGCCGACTGTACATGAACTTGAGAAACTATCCTATGTAGTTTTCACCCTCGTAAAAGCGTAGCTTGTTCCAGAACTGTTTCTGTCCAAAGTCGGTGGAGGAGTTCATCTGTAATCTATTAGGGGCCAAAATGTCGAGGTAATTCAGTTCTTCCGCAAACGGCCTGACCGGGAGCCACACAGGTCCGTCTTTGTTTAGTATTGGAGTTCTAAGAGAAAGTAAAAGGATTCTTATTAACCATAGTTCATTATATATTAGATAGATAGATAGATAACTCTTTTTTATACATCAACAAGTGTGGATCCATGGATCAGAGTTATTTCAGTTACCTACCTAAATGTAAGTACAATGGGCGGCCATATCGCAAGATGCGATGTCATCTAAACTACGAGTACAATAAGATGTAAAAGATTTTAAAAATTCACAAATTCGAATATACAGACTGGAATATTTTCATGTCCTCTGGAGGGGAAGAACTTGAAATACTGGAGATAGAAAATTTCACTCATGGAAACATTCCATTTATTCATAAAAAGAAACAAAACTGCATACAAATCTTTTCGAAAACTCGCTTGACACACCCGACAATCGAGCCGACTAAACCCGAAAAAAAATTCCTGTATTTGTGACCTGAGCGAGTTTTCGAAAATATTTAAGTGCAATTTCCATGGTGTCCGAGTCGGACACCATGGAAATTGCTGTCGTGCTGCAGGAGCGCTCGGCGAATGCCACGGCACGCCAGCCTTAACGACATAATCCACCGTGCTCTTGTCACCGCCGGTGTGCCAGCCGTGCAAGTTTTGGTTTGGCGCGCGACGATGGCATGAGACCGGATGGTATGTCGTTAATGCCATGGAAAATGGGTAGGACCCTGGTGTGGGACGCAACATGCGTCAACACCATTGCCCCTACCCACATACCTGGCACGGCTGGCTGTGCCGGTGCCGCCGCTGCTTCTGCAGAGGCTCTCAAACGGCGCAAATACTCCAAACTCATTGGAGACTATGAATTTGTGCCGTTTGGAGTCGAAACGTTGGTGCCATAGGGCCCGAGCGCTCGCAATCTCCCTGAAGAGATTGCGAGCGCGTATGGTCGACGCTTCTCGTGACCAGAGGGCTGGCCTCTTTTTAGGTCAGAATAAGCATTGCCATACAACGTGGCAATGCTGCCAGTCTTCTGGTAACGCTGCCACAACAGGCATGCGATGCGGAGGAATTCCACGACGCGTTTTAATTTTAGTCTTAGTTTTAGTTTTAAATGGTTTCTTTTATTTTATTTGTAATTAGTAGTTTAAAAATATTCATGAATAAACCCCAGTTAAGAAAAATAATTAAGATGAATAGTGTAATTTTGTTTCTTTAAAAATGACGGAATACTTCCTCTTAATGCTCTGCCTCTTAATGCTCTGCCTCCAGTATTTCGAGTACTTCCCCTCCAGGGGGCATGAATATCTTCCGACCTGTATATGAAGTATTAAATCCATAATATATATTGTCGAGGCCAAAAAAACGGGACCCAAACCAACTTGATGTGCATAAACCTGCTAATTGACGTACGAAGTTATGACGTAGGATTTCCACTCCTCATTGCTGTGTCAGATGGCAGTCTCTCCCATATAAGTGAAAGGAATTAGGATTGGAAGGATGAAAAAAAGAATGTATTTTACCCATAAGTAGAGAAGCTGTAGATCATGTTTATGAGTACATCAACAATGGCAAAGTCTCCTTCAGTATCTGGCGTCAACATATTGAAGATCCACAAGATATCATCAGAATGACTTACTCCTGCAACACAAATGATCAAAAACAACTTACGTGTACGTTACTACTGCTCGTTCTAAGTTTTTTTTGGTTGAACGTGCTAATCCCGCGAGCTACTCGTTAGAATTGGAAAAATTATTTTTTTGCGCCACTTAGGTGGCAGACAAGCACACGGCCCACCTGATGGAAAGTGGTTACCGCGGCCTAGGGACGTATGCAACACCAGGGGCATTACACTCGCGATGTCTACCCGTATATCGAGGAAGGCTACAGGGTATATTTTATCTACTACTCAAGGGTGAAGTGAAGGCCCTCTAATCTACTAAAGCCTAACCATTGTGGTTCCGCAGTCACTGCAAAAAATGACATAACATTTTAGACTTTATTTCTAAAAACCTAAAGTCTAAAATGAAATGAAAACAGTTTCATTACATTTTCTCAATTACTCTGCAAATGTTATTTAATTTTGAACTTTAATTACATCGCTTTAAAGTCTATTATTTAATGCCGTTATTTTGCTGTGGCGGTGGTACCACAATTGTTTGGCTTTAGCAGAATCGAGGCCCCGATCGAAAGTGGTTAGTAACTACTTTCTTCCAGACTGTATGCTTGTCGGTATTGCCTTAAATATGTCCCATTCATGCTGCTGACCCTGTAAGAACAGAGTCAAGCCTTTGGGCGTCACTTGTCTATACTCTTACCAGCTCTTCTTACCATAATCAACATTATTGCGAGCTAGCGCGTTGGACAAAGTCTTGGATCCTCGGTAAGCGAATCTGTAGACGTAGGTTGGTTGTCCAGACCAAGCTGCGTGGAACTGCGCCTTCTTGCCAACGCCATCAAGGAACAAGCGGTCACCGAGGGCCTACAAACCATAAAAATATAAAAGAAAGAGGGGTGTGATGGAACAGAATCTTGTGACCCTATGACCACTTTTAATTTTCCATCTGCTGTACCTATACGTGTATAATGTTCTTTTCCGGTAGACTCTCGAGACGCTCAGGCTCCAAAAGGCAAGCTTTGGATGCAGCTGCAATATCTCAGACGATGAGGAGTTAGCTACAAAAGACATTGAACGAGACATTAAACGCATTAGTCAGAGTACCTTCACCAATTGTGGGAAAGTCTCTTGGCTGACAGGTCTGCCTCCAAGATAGTGCTGCTTGATGGCTTGCGCGACTTCACGGCGACGGGAGACCGGGAGTGTATCACTATACACAAAGATATTGTCAGCCAGCTCATCCCAACGCGCCTCCAGGTCCGGCAAAAGAGCTGAATCAGCTTGAAATGCTGAAAAATTAAATGTCATAGATTATAACGATCATGTGTGTGGTAATGGAGAAAGAATAGACACCTACAGTACCACTACCCCATTTCATCAGAATGGTGCCCTAAGAGGCGACTATGGAAACATACGCAGTCGATATAGAGAAGGCAAACTTGAAATAAAACCCGTCTGGCCAGCGATTATGGGCCAAAGCTGCTCATCATTGGGAGAGGCCAGTATCCAGTAATTGGGAGAGGGATGTACGTCCGGCAGTAGACTGCGGTAGGGTAATTGATAGATTGATACTATGATCTTGCACCAACTCCAAATAAATGGGACACAAGGTTGGAACTGGATGATGACAAGTTTACCTGCAGCAGGGTACAATCCCTCCTCAGAAGTAATAGTGGTAATGAGAGGTAAATTCAACATGTATCCATTTTTGGTAGCGTGATATGGGTCCTGTTGCAGAAAGGCCCCTTGTACTCCTGGTGGTTCCACGCACGGCGTGAATGGTGTGAATAGCTGCACCTTCCATCCCTGAAAATTAATACACGTAAGTCAAAAATAGGTGAATTAAACTGGGAGTATCATGTGCTATTTTGTATTTTCTCACTAGAACGTCTTTATCCACGCCACTGTCCAACTGAAGGTCAATTCTCTTCATAAAATCTACTCTCAATTGTCTAAATGTCAAATAGGTCCATGACGACTTCTAATTCGAAAAATAATATTCTAAGAAATAATTTGGCCTCGATCTAACTAAACGATCATGAAATAATCTTGAAAATTGTGTAACGAGAATACACTTTTGCTATCACAATCGAGAACAAATGAAGAACTTTTATTCAAACTCTTGTGGTCTGTTAATCCACTAGATAAGGGACTATGTATGTAGATAACAGAATTATATATGAAAATTCAACCTCCAATACATACAAACATCTTTGTTTGTGCGTTGATTATAACTTCCCCAGGCTGTTTCTTGAGGCAGTCTACCATCTCCTTGCTGTTGTTGGTAGGGCAGCCTACAATAGAACCAAGAGTCCGCGCCTTCTCTACCGGTCTGGTCGAAAACGTCCAAGGGTTGAGGGCTGAACCACTGAAGGATATGCCTCTGGCGAATGTTCCTGGAAGTATTCATTGAAAAAGTAATGTAAGCGTAGCCTCTTAGGAGGGCAGTCCTTATGGTGTTTCTTTTCTTTCGTATCCGAAGTTTTAACCTCGGAGTCTGGGGTCTGCTTTTACCAGTTTAACTGCGGATTTGTCTGAACTTCGACACTTTCTGTGAAGCGACTGACATATGACCTCCACAAACCAATGGTAATATCGAATGCTACTGAAATTTATCGATCAATCAATAAATATTAGGTCAACGGAAATTTACTAGGGCTCTAACTAATCTCTAAAATAAGTTACTAAACTTAAAAGTCCCATACCTCTGGATAATGGCGATAAGTAATGGTAGTGCATGCTGGCTCCACCTGCCGAAGAGCCTGAGAGCGTGATGCTGTTGGGATTTCCTCCGAATATCACGATGTTGTTCTTAATCCAGTGTAGTGCAAACGATTGATCTTTTAGCCCGTTGTTACCAGGTACAACCTCATCACCCGTGCTTAAGAAACCTGAGGAAAATGTTTTATTTTTAGGGTTCCATACCTCGAAAGGAAAAAACGGAATCCTTATAGGACCACTTCGTTGTCCGTATGTCTGTCAATCTGTCAAGACCCTTTTCTTAGGAATGCATGGAGGTATCAAGTTTAAATTCATACCGCATATTCAGGTCTATAACGTCTTGAAACCGTGCAAATATCAAACTTCTAAGTCAACGCAATCAAAATTCATTGCGGTTTATGTAGCTTACGTTACAGAACCTTCGCAGATTCCGTGCGCGAGTTCGACTCGCACTTGGCCGGCTCTTTTCAAGTTACTTTCCATACAAGAAGTATCTCTCTCTTGTTTACAAGCTTTCTGAAGTTTAGTAAATTATTTTTTTGTTATCATCCTGGCGTTACTCCTCGTTGCTTCCCAATATTCGTCTGGAGTTATGAGTTGGTCATTCTCTATGTTACACGGTCTTCAGCATCAGACTATTTATTATGATTGAACAGAGAGATTTTACCCAGAGTGAAAACAAAACTTAATTAGCTTTTATTGCAGCTCCAGACTTTCACGTGGAGAGTCCTGGGCTCTCGGCACGAGTCTTGAGTCGAGGTGGAAGGAGTGCTAGCCATTTACCTTCTCGATTTGTTCAATTGCCCGCTACGACTACTACCCCGCACCCTTTGATTCGCATCTGGAAAATTGACATGAAGTGGAGTGACAGTGGGGGAAGGTGAGGGGACACAAATGCACCGTCCTCACTATTGCACCCATATTATCTCCTGTAGCCTCGTGGAGAGTCTGAAGCGGCCATTACAGTTGATACAATATCAAGACCTGACCCTAGAAAAGTAATAGGTATAGTAGTCTCTCACCAAGTGGTCCCAATCTATAGTTCACAGTGACAAGGACCATATCCCAGTCCATGATGTGGGTAGGTCTGTGAGGGGCTCCCGCGTTGAACATGAAAGCACCTCCGTGGATGAACACCATGACAGGCATCAGGGCATTGGATTGCAGCCGGGTAGTGTGCACGTTCAGGAACAAACAGTTCTCACTTCCTGGTGGATAAATAGGTTGTCAGGTTTTTGCAGAGGAGAGGTTCTCTGATCTACTTAGACGAATACTTTTAAAATTACTCATGGGCAGCTCATGAAAGTCTTGGGTCAGTCTCTGTGTAGGTACCAATATTGTTGAGTAATTATCATTTGGAAACAACTGTCATGGAACCTCCCCAGTCCCAACACCAGGGTCTCGTCTGTCGATCTGTCGAGGTTGGCTTGTGCCCGAAGATCTTGCATACGTCCAGGAAGCAAAAGGCGTATTTACGTCAAAATAAAAGTACAAATGTATTATATTACTTACAGGCGACATCATCATTTTACCAAGCCTTTTACCAACACAGGGTCAGGTCTACTAAAACAGGTCAATAATTCAATTATTTACCTGTTTTAAGAGTTCGTGGCTCAACAGGCAACTTTCTGTATCGATACTGCCGAATTGCATCCACATTAATTGATGTAATAATTGAAAGAAATTCTAGCATCTATAATGCTAAGTTTACAATTCGATTAGATACATCAGGAGAAAATAAATTGCTCAGGTGCGGCTTGAACCCACGGCCTTTTCCTTACAGGGGGAATACTCTTCTAAATTACGTGAATTACGTCTGAATAAATCAATCTTTTCTTCTCCATATACCCGTCTTCAAGGTGACAGTCGAGTCATCTAACAACACTCTTACGAACTGTTGGAGCCAATGAACGATTTTTCAATCATTTAACATTGATTTTTGATTATTCCGCCTCAAGCTTCCCCTGAGCAATTCATTTTTGATGTACCTAATCGAGATGTAATAATTGTTATTACCAACTATCTTGACATCGATTGGATTAAACTGCAGACAAACAGATGAAGGTGCACTGGCATTCCACACACCAGTCCATGATTGCAGGGGTTGGGGTTCCTGGTAATAAAAGTATCTGATTAGTGAAGATTTGCATGTCATACCACCAATGCTCGAACAGTTTTTATAGGAGGTAGGGCTCGACGGTATTTCTGTCGTAATTGAGCTCTAAGACTAGGGAAGTACCTCCGCCCTACAGAATACTGCGGGCATAATAACCGCGTGTTGAGTTTCCGACGGTGAGTAGGGTAGTCAGAGCTCACTGAAGTGTTTATGTACTGTCAGTAGGAAGACGAAAGGCTTGTCCTGCTTTGTCTTCTGTACTAACGGCACAGAGACTCTGTTCTCACAGGGTTGGCAGCATGAGTGAGACTCCTCTGGTGTTGCATACGACCATATGCCACGGGAACCATTTTCCATCAAGTGGGCCGTGTGCTTGTTTGCCATCTAACAACTAAGCGGCATAATAAAAGTTTTAGATGTTAATGAAATATCAACCTTGTTCCATTTGCACAAGGTTGAAAATATTATGCAGTAGTATGATAAGCCTATAGCGCGTTGTTACATGCTATTTTAAGTTTTATTACAATTACTTAAAGTTGAAATTTAACTAACAAAACTATCCGAGCATTTTTGCCTACTTTGAATTTGATCCTTAGAAGGCCGACGTTTGGGCGTTCAGTTCAGTTGTTGTTGTTCGAACATTTATAATAATACTAGCTTTTGCCCGCGGCTCCGCCCGCGTGAATGTCGGTTATCGTGACCAAACATAGCCTATGTCCTTTCTCAAGGTCTAATCTACCCCTGTACCAAATTTCATCAAAATCGGTTCAGTGGTTGAGGCGTGAAAGCGTAACATACAGACAGACAGACAGACAGACAGACAGACAGACAGAGTTACTTTCGCATTTATAATATTAGTATGGATGTTTGAATGAAATTTTGAAGCAATTCGTGTGCAAACTATTCAAATCGATTAAGATCAGAAAAAAGTGATTTGCTCAGGCGGGACTCGAACCTCGAACCTGCTCTGAGCTACGGAGTCACGCCTGGTTGTAATGGAGGCCTAGACGATCGTATAGGAGAATTTAGAATGCTCCGAGCGTGTCTCAGTAGCTCGGTGATTTTTTATATCCTGCCTGGTTGCGGGTTCAAACCTAGCCTGGGTATTTCCTCCTTTCCAATCTTTATCGTTTCAGTACAGAATGGTACAGAAGATATTTTAAGGAGAAGCTTGATTTTAAGTTATTTTATTCTTAAATTTTTTAAGTTTCGTACGAGAGATTTTTTTAGAACAAAACAAATGAGCCCAAATTCCATAGGTCTATCTTGTTTAGTTTGGGAGTTCCTATGGCCATGGTATCATACCCTATGGTACCATAAATGCATTGTCATTCAAACTGAACATGTATGCAAAATTATATCGTAATCAGCTGATCTTCAAAATCGAGTTGCAAGATTCTACCCGAACAAATTACATACAAATAGTGCAAGTTAATAAAAAGTTTGCATAAAGTACATTTTTAATACGATTAGAATATATTATCATAGAATAATAATTTATGAGATAACATTTAGCGCTTCCATGGCTAAAATTAGCTTCTACTAAGGCAGCTAGTCTACAAAAATGTCTACTTACCCTGAATCTGTACTCTCCGATGGGTGGGCGTGCATACGGGACCCCTTCGAAGCTAGCATATGATCTTCCCTTCGTAGACACTTGCCAGGTACCTTGTATCACACCATAGGGTAACCTGACCGTTGGATTTGGTCTCTGGGCAGTAACTACACTCGTAATAATAAAAAACAAAAGTAATTTTAAAATCATTGTGGGGTTCGCCGCGCGAACGACTGTGCAGGTTGCTCGCGTCAAAGTGTTTGCAGAACTATTTACAAAAATTAGGTAGAAGTTGCACTTTTAGAAATAATAATATGTTCTTTATTATTTACAGTATCCTGTTTTACTTATTAATATCCTATGCATACTAATTATTATACATGAGGAACATAATAAGAATTAATAGAAATAAATACATTTGAATAAAACTAAATTAAAACACGGCTGTGAGGCGTGGCCGCCGTTGGAGCTACACAAGCTGATGCTGCGTCACGGAGATGAAAATGCTGTGGTGGATGTGTGGAGTCACGCGTAAAGATCGCGAGCGGAACTCTCGCATCCGCGGCAGCCTTCATGTCCGTGACATCGCAGATAAAATGCAAGAGAGCCGCCTCCGTTTGCGTAACTAATGCCTGGCAATGGCGCCCCCACCGGTTCCACTTAGAAGGGATAGGCCCAAGAAGTGCTGGCTTGGCGTCGTTGAGTGTGACATGCGTGCAAACGGTCTGACTACCTTGGACGCCCAAGATCGTGCGAAGTGGAGAAGGAGGAGCCGGAAGGCGGACCCTGAGCTCCGAGGGCACCGTGGCCTCGGATGCAATCAAGACTAACGTCTTTATATGCATGATGATGAAAACTAAACTAAAAGAACTATTACACTTAATGCTAAAATAAGAATAATTTTATTTCATAAGGTTGTTCGGTTAAACAAGTAATTAATATACGGCAAATTATAATGCAGGAACGAAAAAACATAGCATTTTGAAAAAAGGAAACGCAAATTAGTATTTCTTCTGGTCGATCTGGGTGTATAATACCATTTTAGAGATTTTTAGCGTAACTATTTTAGTTAGTTTGCTTTTGACAATACAGAATTAGCATCAATATCTATGTCGCAGCCAACTAGCTTAATCAGTCATGCAATAAAATGCCTAAGCCGTTAACTAACGTCCTTTCGACTATACTCGTCCATTATATTATTGTATATTAGACAGCTCACTGACAGTGGTCGATATAACTTTATTCTAGCGTCAATACCTAAAAATCCGAACAAAAACTTGACGCCAATACGTTATTTTTCATTGAAAACGTCACGTCAGCCAGAACAATTTTAGGGGTGTAGTTAGTCGATCGACTGTATTTTTATTATAATAACTTGAAAATGTCACAATCGATATCAACTACAGAAAATAACAATTTTAAAAATATATAATTACATAACTGGCGGTTTTAACCGGTTTCTAAACAAGGAGGAGGTTCTCAATTTGGTTATTTATATTTTTTTTTTATATTTGTACGCGAAAAATAGATTTTTGTAACTCCGTCATATGTAGACGGATTCATAAAATTATTGTTTGTTTTTGTTCTATTTGAAAGAGGTTTATTACGAAATGGTCCCATTTAAATTTCATAAAGATCTGATGATGGGTTTCGGAGACAGACCACGGAACTCTTCAATAAATACCAAGAAATCAGCTGTTCTTATAGTAGTCAGTTGTTTTGTTTTAGAGATTAGCGTGTACGTACGTTATCAGCCCACAATCGTTTTATACTCGTAATACATTTATAAATTGTATAGTCAGAAATATCTACTGCTTTATTATTGTGTAGGTGTAGGTATAGATATATAATAAATTATAATTCCACATGAAATCATATATTTTCATTTATCGATTAATGACTTTTTAATCGAGGTTTAACTTAGTCTATGTTCCTAATTTTCATGCAATCACTACTTCCATCTGTTTAAATACGATTATATAATGGACGGGGTTTTATGGCCTGAATGATACTCGTATTCAGCCGTATCGTTTGTTTCAACTTAACAAATGGGCTGGCTAATGCTTAGGCTATTCATATCCAGCGAGAGATACGCTTCCGGCAATCTCACCTCCGGCAACCAAAGACCCAAGGCGGCGTGCGTTTTAGTCGGTTCGAGTCCGACATAACCACCTCCACCGGCTTCATGTGGGGGGGCTTCCGTGGGGATTTATCGCACGATAAAAAAAGGCTATTCGTATCAAAAAATAAGACAGAAAATGACGTACAGAAATCATCTGTAAATTCTCGAGAGGATTTTTTTATAATCATGCAGAAGTAAGTCATTTTTCTAGCTGTAAATTAAATGGCTAGGCCAGTTATTAAATTTCATCGATCATCATAATTCAGGCCGTGAATTGAATTCGCCGCCGCGCCGCGCCGTTTAGTAAAGAGATTAGGCTGTTAATTAAACAGCTGATAAAGCTAGTTGCCTGCGACATCTATAAAGTAAAGCCAACGAGACCAGAGAAAAAAGGTAAACAAAGCGACCATTACTGGGTAGTTCTTCGAAGACAAAATTTTCTATTTCTATGGGTGTATTTCTGTAACCAACTAACATAATTGCCTGTAATTTTTTGTTTTGGATACTTTAGCTTTGTCCCTAACTTGGTCAAATGATATTTTTGAAATAGTTGCTGTCTTGGTACAAAATAAAAATATTTGAAGTATGTTCTTCTGATTCATATAACGCGTCCGTTTGCCATTTTCCGAAAGAAAATGTTTGATGTGGCGTTTTTCTTTTGATAAATGCATATAAATAATGATTTTATTGAAAGGAAATGACTTATCCTTTTACAAAATAATGCGTGGTAGTTATAACTACTAATACTTTTTTTATAAATAAGTAAAACATAAGTGTCCGGCGTATAATACTGATTAATATGGTGTAAGCTGCGCTTGACCATAGTGGACCAGGTAATACAGTTAGGATACTGATTTTGCGCGCGTGGGGAATCAGTCATGCAACGAACAAGCTAGGAGGTGGACGTGCGGCTGGTATCCAGAGAACCCGGTGTTACGAAGGTAAATATATGATTCATCTGTGCTTGGTTCAGGTGGCATTCTGATTACAAAACCTATTTTATAAGATTTATTTTATTGTTTTAAAACCTCAATTTGCGTTTGCTGTGATGCTTTTAGGTAATATTTTAATGTGGAAAACTTTTAATACTAAAGCCTGTATGAATATGGAGTTATGCATAATTATAGGCAAAATCCTGATTCATCTGTGCCTGCTTCATATGGTCAAAACACCATATGGATTAGAAAATAGCGGTTTTATAGCGTAAATTTGCTTTTATTTGTAACATACATATTAAAGTATAGCTGCTACAAGCATATGGCCGCTATACATACTTTCATAATATGTATTTAGTTTAAATATTTAATTGCATTTTTGTTACATTGTACAGTAACGTATACTATCACGCAATTGATAAAATGGTAGTTTTAATTTTCCCTAATATATATTTTTCATTTTCATTTCATTTCTTCATGAAAATTTATTTATTGAAGGAATTTTTTCAGCATTAAGTATGCTAACTATACAAATCAAATACATAGGGAAAAAGAATCTTCTCGGGCGGGACTCGAACCCGCAGTCTTTCCCTTACAGATGACGCCACGTCGCCTTAAAGACGTATAAGATGGGAAATTTGAATCATATCGGGCGTGTCTCGGTAGCCGAATTGGTCAGGCATTCCCCCTGTAAGGGAAAGACTGCGGGTTCGAGTCCCGCCCGAGAAGATTCTTTTTCCCTATGTATTTGATTTGTATAGTTAGCATACTTAATGCTGTAAAAATTCCTTCAATTGTTTGGGCGCAGTTATCAAAAAAATCAATGTTTAAAAATGATTGTAACATCATTCATTGATTCCGATAGTTCGTAAGAAAATCGGTAGATGACGCCACGTCGCCTTAAAGACGTATAAGATGGGAAATTTGAATCATATCGGGCGTGTCTCGGTAGCCGAATTGGTCAGGCATTCCCCCTGTAAGGGAAAGACTGCGGGTTCGAGTCCCGCCCGAGAAGATTCTTTTTCCCTATGTATTTGAAATTTATTTGTCTTTAAATATCTCTATTTTTTTTATTTTATAGTTTACAACAATGCCACAACCTGAAGATAAAAAGAAGGAGAAAAAGACACTGGCAGAGCGCATAAAGATGGAAAACATAAGAAAAATCCAAAAATTCAGGATCTCGTCACCAAGAAAAACTTTTTGAGGAAATTGAAAGCAGATCGCTCCCTTGCAAAAAGTCAAGAAAATATTTCCTTTAAGTAATTTTATTAACTTATACTTGACTTACTTGTGTACGTTTGAATGAATTTTTTATAGCATTTATTATGCTAACTTTTAAGTTCGATAAACATTGGAAAAAATGAAATGCTCAAGTGAGACTCGAAGTCACGACCTTTCCCTTACAGGGGGATTGCTCTGCCAACTGAGCTATTGAGCACCACTTGAATCATTCCAAATTTTCCTTCTCTTTATATCCGTCTTTATATGGAATGTTTGACATATGTAGTATAGTAAAGTGATTTTTCAATTGTATAAGGTTTGTCTGATTGATTAAGTATTAAAGTTGTTTAATTTAAATTTTTGTTTCTGATTTATATGTCACCAATTCTGATTCATCTGGGCACAAAATATTTGAATGTCGATATCTTGAAAACTGCTGTATAAAAATGAGTCCCTCATTCAAATATATGTTCTTTAGAATCCATATTTTCATATGAACATGTGTTACAAAGCTGATAGTGAAATTTAATTTCGGCCAGATGAATCAGTTGAAGAATGAAATTTCGAAGAAATACCCTACTGAGTTACGTTGCGATAACTAGCGATTAGTTTCTCTGTCCTTGTCGCACAAGTCACACGTACGCGATAATGCCCGAGCGACAGCTGTCGTTGCGTGTTCCGTAGTACAGGAAAGCTGTCAGCACAGCGATTCTAAACTGTCAGATCCGTCATCTTATGAGCAATTTCATTCCCGTCTGGAAAGCGTTTGAAGTGATACGTAATAATTTGAAATAAAAAAGTTTGGAACCGCTGAAACTTTGTTTACCTTTTTTCTCTCGCTTCGTTGGCTTTACTTTATTATAATTTAAGAAATTGTATATTTAATATTATACCTCATATTCATATATTTTAATGTTGTGCAAAATGGCGTACGCAACCTTGTATAGCTTCCGGTTGAATAGCTGCTTTGTTTGTATTTTTAAATGTTTTTTTGGCCTACGTAAGTTAGACGTGCAACATCAGGGGCATCACAATCGCATTACCGAGGTATAAGAACCTTTTAATGCACTTCTTGAAGAACAACCATGCAGAAGATTGGGAAAATGGAACAAGCGTCGGTAGCTTAACGGATAAGGATTCGGCCTTCACATACACATAAACCTACTCCTAGCCTAGCACAAACAATTTAGCTTACTTGGAGAGGTTAGAGGGAATATTAGTAATTTCGGTTCTAAGATTCTTCAAAAAAATAGTAACAAAAAATAAACCTGAGATACTTAGCTTAACGTTTTGTTTCACGCATTCATTTAGCACAAGGACAAGCTCTAACGGAATATCGGTAACCACTTTCCTTCAGGTGGGCCGTGTGCTTGTCTGCCACCTGAGTGGTATAAAAAATAAATTGTTTTTTTTTTTAACCAAAATGAATTTTTCACGTTCTCAACTGAGGAGGTATACTGTTGTTTATTTCTTACTAGCTGACCCGGCGTACTTCGTACCGTCAATTTTTATCCACCTGTGTGGCTTCAGATCCCGTTTCCGCTGCACCCTCTACTATGTTAAGCATTGCACATATAAGCATATTGTACATATAAACCTACCTCGTGATTCACTCTATCTATTAAAAAAACCGCATCAAAATCCTTTGCGTAGTTTTAAAGATCTAAGTATACATAGAGACTGACAGATGCCGAAAGCGACTTTATAATAAGTGATGATGATGATGATGTAGGTTTGAGACCTTCGAAATGCTGTTGAGCTATTAATAATTGTAAATTCTTTTTCTTCTTCTGTCGTGTCGATGGCGCCTCGGCCCTCAAATTATCTTCTCCCAGTGTGCTGCCACCTGTATGGCGTTCTCGGAGGCGCACATGAGGTCCTGCGGTGTACATGTGTATGGGCATTTAGCACATGTCAACAGGTGGGCCATTGTCTGTGGAGTAACTCCACATTCACATCGCAGGTCTGCCCCCTCCGAGAACCCCCATCGGCCAACCTGAGTCCGGAGTCTGTTTAAAGACTTCCATCTGGTCCAGGGCAGATCATGTCCAGGGGGGAGTTCCTCCGAAAGCGGGACGAAAGGGGTCGGTAGTGGGCCTTGTTGTAAATGTAAAATCTGTAAATAAAGATTTTCTGTGGTATCACAGGTGAAATAGAAAATGTGTGTATTATCCTGTGTTGTGTACTCTGTTCGATGTACGATTACTAAGTCCGTGGAGGTTCAAACCCCGCTCAGATCAAATATTTCTATTCATGAATCAATTTATTGATTTCTTAAATAGTACAAAATAATACATGTCAACTTAAACGCTAAATGCAAATACATTGTCAAAGTTAATTCATGAATATGTCTATTTACATACGCCTGGGTGTTTCTTGGGAAGTTAGTACCTAGGTATGTGTTACAGAAAAGAAAATGATCATGTTTATCATAATACAAGATCTTACTAAACTTCGTATTTAGATAGCGCTGTGTTGACGATCTATAAACATGGGTCAAACGTATTTCACAGCTGAGTTGCGAATGATGAACGACGCGCAATTTGTCCTTTGTGATGTAATTGATTGCTCTGTTTGTGTTACGGGAGTGAGGCTGTGACACATGCGCCTATACTAAATGCCAGATAGCCTGGCTGTACAAGTTATTAACCCACTTTCATCTCGAAAGAAATGATAGGGTACTAAACGTATCGCTTCCCGTACAAAAGCTGTCGCTAACGGACATAGCTCGATTATCATAATACACGGGCTAGAGAGAAACTAGAGACCCAACTAAAAACAAAGATTAATGGATTATTTCATTATCATTATTTTTACTTGTAGTAAATGATAACTGAAAAAAATACCGCATCAGCATTGATTAGTAATGTTATTATGGTTGGAAATTGAATAAGAGGAGAATTGAATATTCTAAATTTGAAGCTTCTATTATATGTCTGCTAGAAGTGCCTTAGAATTTTGATGATCGGTCAGTCAGTTTGTGACTGAGTGTACCAATTAAGAAACTTTGACTCTTTATAATTCTGAAAGTACAAGTTCAAATTGAATGAAATTTGAAATATACAGAGTTTATACAATGTCTGTTTGGTTACTGAAAATTCAGGCATCTTGCTTTATCCACAACGACGTTATAAGGGGTATAAAATGGCCAGGACTGCTTCGAGAAAAGGATGTGCCGCTTGTTTTGCTTGTTCGACTTGGGGGGCGGCCGGCGCCGGCGGCCGTGCCCCCAGGTCTCGACTTTCTGATGCCAAATTGAAGAGCTCCTTCTACTGGTGTAGGTTGAACACTTTTAAAAGAAAAGCCGGTGAAAACATTTTTTACCTCCATTTATTTTGTTACGTATGGGAATCGGATTATACGGACAGGGGATAGTTGCAATAAATTGTTATCTAATTAATTAAAAACAAAATTTAAAAACTAAATGTTTATATTACAAAAAAGTATCCAATTTAGAGTCTGGTGCTTCTTTTTTTGCTGTACCATAAAGTGTTGGGTTTCTTTACCAGCATACGTGTTTCTTTCTTCTTACAGTCCCTAGGTCCTTTATATGAGGTGTAATAATGCATCTGATGAGGCCCTCAAGCAGAGGGGTACCATCTCTAAACCGGAGACGGCTCTTGATCAGGCAGAGGCGCAAGGGAAGTGCTTTTGGGCAACCTTACATACGTACATCTGAAGTTCGGAGATAGCGCTTTTAATCGGTTCGAATCCTGCATAGTCTCGGAGATAATCGGCAAGTATCGTCATAAAAGAAAAGAAGGGCCACCTTGTAATATGGTAATAATGAGTCTTTTTCCCGAGATTTTTCCTCTCCGGTGTCATTGATGGCCCCATAAGGCAAGCGGTATTGTGTTCCTTAAGAGATGTTGGATGGTAAATGCCTATCTGCCACATATACTTAAATTATAGTAGCATTAGATGTATCTTGATAGCAAAGTACTCAAAATGATTATAATGCCATGGTTTTCCACCCTTCCTGTTGACAGATTATTCTGAAATTGTGGACTGTTATATATGTAGGTAGGTAGCTACGCGCGGCGGCGCGTCGTCGCTCCTACACATCTCCCCGTACGTGCCAATAAATCAGTGCATAGTAAGCCAGCGATTGTTTCACTTGTCCCTCTCACGCGCATATCTAACAGGTAGATTGAATTGAATGAGGTTGGATCTGAAAATCAGTACTGTGGTGGATCACATCCATTGCAGTGTATGCTGAGATCCAAACCTTTTTGGGAATACAGCGTACATGTTATGTGTTAACATAATTATAATGATTAACCTAAATTATTAAGAAATAATGTGCTTAACTCTTATAATAATTATATGTTTGCCACTCTTGCCACGTTTTGTGACACGTCTCAAAATTTACGTCAAATATGTCAAGTATGTATATGTCATGTAACAATCATTTCACAATCGACTGTCTGGATTGGCAGAGAGGTGTTTAATGGAAAGTTTTCGCGCTGCCCGCCCGGCGGCCATAGACAGCGAATCTGATCTATGGTTAGGGAAAAAAAAATACATTATTTTATTATTTTTAAGCATTCTTGTATGTAATCCTTTGTGTGTTATTATTTCGAAAATGTGCGCTGTTTTCTAAATAAAACATTTATTTTCTTTCTTTCTTTCTTTCTAGATTGGACATTATTACAGTTTAAATCAACAACAGTTTGATTTGCTCTTGATAACTTAGTAATAAGATCATTTTGAGACATTCCAGTTATGATCGTTTTGATGTCCACTGGCTGAAAGTTAAGGTTACACCAGTTAATAAACACACACACAACACAGAGACCGGTGTAGCTTGAAAATCGTCAGAAGGTGCTATCCTCATGCATTTATACATTCTATACGACATAACAACATCAACAAAAAACAACACAAATGTAATCAACAAATGATATACGTTTACATACAATTTTAAATGAAAAAGTGTCTTCCTGACATGTTGGCGATCTAGGACGAATAAGCTGGTTCGTGGTCAAATGTTCGGTGTAGGTATACGTAGGTATCTCCTATGTCCACTGTACAATAGTTTAATAGCAATACGCGGAAGTAATATAATTGTAAAAATGTAAATTTTTCCGTGAATACTTTTTTAACCCCCAACGCAAAGAGAGGGTGACGTGTCTATCTATCTTTATGTCTGTTTGTCTATGGCATCATAGCTCCCGAACGGATGAAGCCATTTTAAATTTAGTTTCTTTTGTGTCAAAGGTGACGTAATAGGTGATATTAAAGGTGCGAGTTTTCTTAGACATGTTTGATGAAAATCGGTTGAGCCGTTCAAAAGTTATGGGGGTTTAACCGGGGATGGGGAGTGTCGGGGGTTTGTTAAATTTTAAATTTATGTTATTTATTTCATTATTTCTTTGATTTCAAATCTACCCTCTGCAGTTCTCAGCCTCGTTGAAGCCTAGCTTATTCCAGAAATGTTTCTGTCCATAATCGGTGGTGGAATTCATCACCAATTCATCAGGAGCCAAAATGTTGAGGTAGTCCAGCTGTTTAGCACCCGGAGTAACAGGGAGCCACGCAGGCCCATCTTCGGGACTCCTTGGAGTTCTAAAAAAAGAGGATTCTTATTTAATGAACTGTAAAATATTATGTCCACAGTGTATTTTGAACTAGCCGATGACCGCGACTCTTTTGTTCATATATCTGGTTCTACTCAACCAATTGCGATTACACAAATGTGAGATTTTAAATCTGACCAAGCCTTTTGGGCCAAATAACCGTATCAAAATCCGTTCAGCAGTTTTTGCATAACATAACATAACATAAACTCACGCCTGTATTCCCCGAATGCTAGCACCCACATTTCGCCAGTTTATGTTTAGGTCCCAATGTAATAGGTGGCGAGCTTATTGCCATTAACTGGGCACTTATAAACCTGCGATAAATACACACATAACTTCGAAAAGCATCGAAAAGTCATTGGTGTGTGCCATGGTAAACCTGGGATCGAACCCGAGACCTCGTCTCAGCAGTCCATTACCCATACCACTAGGCTACCGCAGGCTTTGCAGTTTTTGCATTCATCACGAGCAAATAAATAAATAGACAAGAATTCCGAAGATAAAATGGTTATCATCGATGAAGCGTACCTCGTTTGCTAGACGGTACACTTACTGCTAGTGTTGCAAAGGACTCGAGTCCTCGAGTCCTAATTTGAAGGACTCGACTCAAATATGCAAGACTCGGTGCGCTTAAAAGGCTCGAAGTCTAAAGTCACACCGAGTTCGAGTCATTTAATGGCGACTTGAGTCTTAAAAAAGGACTCAGTCTTAAAAAGGACTCAAGTCTTAAAAAAGACTCGAGTCTTAAAAAGAACTCGATTTTTAACAAGAAAAAGACAACAAGAATTCGAGTCTTCAAAGAAAACTCAAATAAAAGTTCCTCTGTGGCGTGGTGGTAATAAACGCGGCCGCTAGGTAGGAGGCGCGCGTTCGATTCCCGTATAGTGCAATATTTGTATGCATAATATAAGATATTTGTATGTATATGTATATGTTTACGAAATAAATAATAAATGTTCCACAACGTTCCACACAACGCTATCTAGATCCATGGTAAGCTTTTATAGCTTGTGTTATGGAATCTAGAATGCGGATAAACATGATTTCGATTTCGATTTCGATTTCGATTTCGATTTTCGATTTCGATTTCGATTTCGATTTCGATTTCGATTTCGATTTCGATTTCGATTTCGATTTCGATTTCGATTTCGATTTCGATTTCGATTTCGATTTCGATTTCGATTTCGATTTCGATTTCGATTTCGATTTCGATTTCGATTTCGATTTCGATTTCGATTTCGATTTCGATTTCGATTTCGATTTCGATTTCGATTTCGATTTCGATTTCGATTTCGATTTCGATTTCGATTTCGATTTCGATTTCGATTTCGATTTCGATTTCGATTTCGATTTCGATTTCGATTTCGATTTCGATTTCGATTTCGATTTCGATTTCGATTTCGATTTCGATTTCGATTTCGATTTCGATTTCGATTTCGATTTCGATTTCGATTTCGATTTCGATTTCGATTTCGATTTCGATTTCGATTTCGATTTCGATTTCGATTTCGATTTCGATTTCGATTTCGATTTCGATTTCGATTTCGATTTCGATTTCGATTTCGATTTCGATTTCGATTTCGATTTCGATTTCGATTTCGATTTCGATTTCGATTTCGATTTCGATTTCGATTTCGATTTCGATTTCGATTTCGATTTCGATTTCGATTTCGATTTCGATTTCGATTTCGATTTCGATTTCGATTTCGATTTCGATTTCGATTTCGATTTCGATTTCGATTTCGATTTCGATTTCGATTTCGATTTCGATTTCGATTTCGATTTCGATTTCGATTTCGATTTCGATTTCGATTTCGATTTCGATTTCGATTTCGATTTCGATTTCGATTTCGATTTCGATTTCGATTTCGATTTCGATTTCGATTTCGATTTCGATTTCGATTTCGATTTCGATTTCGATTTCGATTTCGATTTCGATTTCGATTTCGATTTCGATTTCGATTTCGATTTCGATTTCGATTTCGATTTCGATTTCGATTTCGATTTCGATTTCGATTTCGATTTCGATTTCGGTTTTGGTTTCGGTTTTGGGGTTTGGATTCGGATTCGGATTCGAATTCGAGTTCGGATTCGAATGCGAGTTCGAATTTCGATGACATTTCGCTTATCGCTGGGATCGCTAAATGATGATAAATTCGTAATGAGCGACCCCCAAAAACCCCGAAAACGATATCCATTTCGATTTGGGAAATATGGGTCGGGCCGTGTATCTTGGACCTAAATCGCGAACCTATGTTTGGTGAATTTGATCTCGTCCACCACAGTGTAGCACCCCGTGTTATCTTCAAAGTATAACCAAGAAACGTGTACTGCACGTAAAGAGTACTTTTGAGCACAAGCTGGGTCCAGGATGTACGGATCGAGCTATTTTTGAATGTAATGCTTACATACAATATGGATACGACATATAGGCATTAATTGAAACCATATACTTGGTACCCCCATAGCTTCAAATAGGAAAAATTTGAACAAAATCGGCCCAGTATTAAGGGCAGAAACTAGGGTTTTAATATTACAAAATTTTGAACAACTTTAAACACTCCGTAGAATCGCAGTTATCAATGAACTCTAAATTGCACGAAAATACTACCATTAGGGTTACCATCCGTCCGAGTTTCCCCGGATTTGTAGCCACGTAGCACCCGAGAGCACTATACCCACTTCGACCTGCCCATGTGGTGCATGTGAGACCATCACCAGGTAGATGTCCCCAATGAGCTTAGAGTAACAGCCGCCGGCCGTCACGGCCACCGTCCGCCTGGAAAGTACATACGGCGTGCCGATGTTCCACGTTACCTCCACTTGCCTACTTGGTTCTTCTTTAGCCATGTCCGGCTCCGGTACACAAGTGAACGAGCGAACCTCTTGGGAAAGTGGGGTATGCATGCACGAAATCCCGGATACGATTTCTTATCGTATCTGGTGGTTTTGACTTTTCCGGAGATGACTGGCGTCCGACGTTTTTACAGGCTCGGCAGCCCAACTGTAACACCCCTGGGGTGGCATACGTCCATAGGCCACGTTAACCACTTTCCATCATGTGTGCCGTATGCTTATCTGCCACCTTAGTAGTATAAAAAAAACTTCTTGTCCTGGTTTACGGATTTTGCAGATGGAAACCCTTATTACTATTAAAATTGCACGATGCGACGTTGCCGTTCTGTGTATTCATTCATTTTTCCATTCATCAATTTCGTAAAAATACGATTGTAATGAGAGAGACATAATACCTCAAAGGGTGCCGCCGGTAGGGTAAATTTCTGATTAACGGCAGTCTGTTACTCGTACAGAGAATAATGGTTGTTTTGATTACACATAAAACTTTTTGATTTGATAAGTAGGTACCTACTTATCAATGATTAACTTTGATTACTTACACTTTGTATTTGATTTCTTTATAATTTTTCCATAACAAATTCAATAATTACAGTCCGTCAAATCTAAGAAGTACCGTTTGACAGTTCTGACAATTGAATGATAGGGATGGGATGAAAAAATCGATTACTATAATATCCGAACTTTAAGAGATCGATTACTACAATATCCGAATTTTAAGAAATCAATTGTTATAATTAAATAAAAGAAATGTTTAGGATATTTTTTTATTCACTACTAGTACTAGTATCGTCGTCTTCGTCATCATCGTCATTTAAATTAATGACCAGTTGATTGTCCATTACATTATCAAAGTGTACGTCTCTTTCGAAGTCGTCCATTATTATTTTCTTTGTTTTTTGTACTACTTTACTCCAATCTTCCTGTGTAACTTGGGCACATGCTTCCTTTAATAAACCTTCCATTTTCTTGACACTGAAGGGTGGTTTTGTGTTGTGTCTTGCTGCATAACCTGTAAAACAATAATGTAACTATTTGATAGCAGACGAAAACCATTGTTTAAATTATAAATGTTAGAAGTACTCGTGTTATTATTATAATATTATAAAATATTACCTTTAACTTGGGCCCAAATCAGTTCAATGGCATTATATTGGCAATGGTACGGAGGAAGTCGTATGACTTTGTGCCCGTGCTCTTCGGCCAATTGGTCAATTACATATGTCGGTTTTGGTGGTTTATGCAGTGGCGTAACTAGGTTACCAAGGGCCCCGGTGCAAGAAAGATGCGAGGGCCCCCATTTCTTAAATTTTTGCCAGGTGGAAGGAAACGAATGTTTTTTTGAAAGAACATTAGGACCGGAATTACTAATATTCCCTCTAACCCCTGCTGAGCCAAATTGCTTGTGTTAGAAGTGGGTTCACATCGGTAGTGTAATGGCCAGGATTCGAACCCGGGACAACGCTTGTTGGCTAGCATGTCGTAGCCCGACCGGCGTGTGCTGCTGAACTTTAGGGAACGCCTAGGTTCAACTGGCGAAGAATTCAGGAACTTAATATGTACCTATGCTTAGATTAATAATAATAAAAGTAAGGAAATTCAAAAGTTCTATGTAAATCTGTGTACCGCTTTAATATACATACAGGGTGAAGATTTTCATGCCCCCTGGAGGGGAAGTACTCGAAATACAGGAGATACAGAATTTCATTCAAAGGAAACATTCGTTTATTTTTTTAAAGAAACAGAACTGCATTCAAAGATTTTCGAAAACTCGCTTGACACACCTGGTAATCGAACCGACTGAAACCCGAAAAAATCACATTCTGTATTTTTATTGGTTCAATCGATAGTGGCAATCATAAGGATCAAATCTTTCTAATTAACTTGATACTTAAATGAAATGAAAGGAAATGCACTTTTCCTCATGTACGCGATTTGTTTATAGTTAGCATGCGAAGTTATCGAAAATCAATGTTTAAAAATGATTTTAAAATCATTCATTGGTTCCGATAGTTCGAAAGAATGGTTGATGACTCCACCGTCGCCTTACAGACGAATAAAATAGAAGGGAAATTTGAATCACATCGGGCGTGTCTCGGTAGCTGAGTTGGTCAAGGCATTCCCCCTGTAAGGGAAAGATCGCGGGTTCGAGTCCCACCCGAGAAGATTCAGTTTTCCCCATGTATTCAATTTCTTATTAGTTTTAATTCGCTGAATGACCTTTCTTCTGCTTCTGCAAAAGTAACAGGTATTTTAAAGAACAGTTACTTTGCTGTAAATACTTCTGTTAGGTCGCATTCGAGCACTCCATAATTTTTAATTACCTATTTCTGTACATAATTTGCGAACGTCCACGTTTTATTTAATGCAGGCAGAATTAGGTGATAAAGATGGGGATTGATGAATGGATGAGAAAAGTTGGGGCCAATTATATCATAATATTTAGTTTGGAATTCGTCACATTTTTGTAATAAAAGTTACTTCACTGGCATCTAATAAAAATGTTGGTGATAGAACACTAAATATTTCGCTGACTACACTAGGTAATAGTTAGCTGTGTAATTTTTGTATCTAGTATTTTCGTGGAAATTGTGATTCTAAAGATTTCTTTCCTGTTTCGGAATCTGTGATCAGAGCTTAATTCATCAAAACGTTTATAACTTTTCTTTGCCGTTTTGCTTCAAAATAAGGTTCAATATCATACTTATTTGCAGTTTCATTAGCCTTGCGTTTGAAAGATTCAAAATCATTTCGATAAATTTGCATCATTGTATTTGTTTCTGCTAAAGCTTTAATTGCATCATCCCAATTGATATTGCCTTTTTGTAAAGTTTTAGATGCATGATTGATGTCATTCAATACTTGGTACATAAATTCTGAAGCACACAACTCGAAATTGAGCATTTTTGGTTTAATAATTTCAGCTTGAGTGCGTTCTTCTTTACTACAACTTTTTAAAACAATTTCAGGATTTAATTATGTCGAAAAAACGCAATTTTACTGAGGCTATTTCTGTGATACAAGTATGTAAATAATGGGGAATCCCCAGGTAGAAGGGAAAAGCGGTATGTGGATGTTTTTTTTATTTGATAGTTCAACATTAAGTTTGCTAGTTAGGGCTCGGAAGTCCGCTGAACTTGGGAGCTTCTGAGCTTGGGAGGCTCTCAAGCTACTGAGCTAGGTATATATATATACATACCTATATATGTATTTCGAAATTAGGAGAAGTTTTCACTGGTTGAATAGGTACGAGAATTGTTAAAGCTTTTTGGCCCCCTAAGCTCACTGGCTTTAAACGTGATGACGAATCTTTCAAGTACGAGTATTTCAAATTATTTGCCATGATTAGGATTTTGTTGCAACCCATTTTTACATTCCGAAAGTGAGATTTTTTTGCTAGAGCCATTTGAGATTTACTAGTTTGTGCTGGGCCCTTGGGGGCCCCCTGAGCTTGGGGGCCCTGGTGCGTGGCACCACCTTGCCCACCCATAGCTACGCCACTGGGTTTATGCAATTTCACTAACTGTAATAATTCAGCTTTTAATAGTGACATGTCGGCATCCACTCCTTTTCTTTGCAGCCATGCCACCAAATCTGCTTTCTTATTGGCTGACGTAGGTGCTTTATCAATTTGCACAGAGTGGTATGGGGCATTATCCATTATAATTGTGCTGTTAGGAGGGATATTCTGTAATAAATTTAAGAACCACTCTCGGAACCTTACTGCGTCCATTTCTTCATGATACTCTTTAGTGCTTTTGGATTGGAAAGCTAATAAAGAGTTTTCCACGAAGCCTGTAGACGCTGACCCAGCATGGCATATTATGAGGCGTCCACCTTTTCCTATCGGCACCTTCGAGCACGAAGCTTCAGAATCATCAGTCCATGTTTTCGGCACAGAATGGTTGGAATTTAGCCAAGTTTCGTCCAAAAATATTACATTATCCCAGTTTATAATTTGTTTAACTTCGCGCAGGAATGTTAGTCGCTGCATAATTATGTCATGTCGCTCCATAACAATTTTTCGTTTGTCAACTTTTTTGTATCTGAAGCCAATTCCTGTTATTACCGTTCTCAACGACTCTATGCTTCCCTTATACAGCCCGGCATCTTTTAAAGTTGCACATAACTTTGCCAATGTTGGAAATTCGCCTCTTGTAAAATACCCGTATATATGGTTTCTAATAGCATGACTATCGAATTCATCGATGCCTGTCACAGGTTTATTTCTTTTTCGTTTTTTCGGTGTGTGAAGTACGTTACTGTCACTCCCCGAAGGCCCATATTTTTCACTTAATATTTTGCCAACGGTGCGGCTACCAATACCGAGAGCTTCACCGACGCGATCCCGAACTTGTTTAACTGGCAGTAGAAGTCCACCATTTTGAGATTCACGCTCAAAATACTCGTGTAATTTCACCACCAATTCACGAGCCTGGCTGTTCAAAGTACGTCCTCTTTTCGACATTATTAATAAACACTTGCTTAGTTCGGAGTCCAGTATAAATATTGCCAAGGTAAACGGATAAAGAATGATCAGTCCAGAAAAGTAATAGCCAAGTCACAAATTGTAAAACACAAACGAGAAAGCAAGTACGCGCACAGTCAGCTTCCAAGATGGCGAGAGACTGCTGACGCCGAACCGACCGAGCGGACCGCGTGCGCTTGTAGTTGGCAGTGCTGCCAGAAAAAAAAAATTGTAGAGACTTGGACACCTGCGATTTTGCCTATTGACCTAAAAATAATTAAATTAATTTATTTTAGGGTATCTGTGTATTCAGTGCATTATGCGGTCGCGCAGTAACGTCGTTAATTTATAACATCAGGCAACAACATTTTTGTGAATGGGTTCTACATACCTTATTTTTATTAGTTTTAGACGTAGAAATAAGACTTAGAAGAAAAAATTGTAATTGTAAAATCAATGGATGTGCTTGTTAAAAATTTGTTTATTTCTCTGTAATATGCAAACCCATACTATCATACACAAAAATAAATGTAAAAAACACTATCCCTGACTCCATTTACTATTTCGACAGCGTTAGCGCGAGAAACCCCGACTTATTTGGGCGCGAAAATCAAAAATCGACAAATCGCTTTCGACAACTTTTTAAAGAAGCAAATATATTTGATTTATAAATACGTATTTTTGGTGAATGGGTTTTATCTCATATTTTACGATTACATAACTATTTAGTTATGTAATCGTAATATGTGAGATAAATCCCATTCACATGAAAAAATATTTGTTTGGTTGTCAAGTGTAATTTGTAAATAATACATTCGATTTTTCGTATATGTAAACGATTTTTTTGCATACAAGTGTATCCGAAGAGTCGCAACACTACGTGCAGTGACCTAACTACGTAACTTTGTAATGAGGTCAAGAATATAACTATTAGAAATTATTTACTGTGTAAATATGTGTTATTTTGCTTTGTTTGAAAGTTTTCAATTACATTTAGATATTAAGAATTGTACATTTTTAGATACAATAATGAAATCTTTCTAAATTCATGGTTTTATGAAAAAGGTTATCGAAACTGAATAATGTACGTATGAACAAAGTTGTTTCGGTTTGAAAAATATGAAACGTCAAACGGTACCTCTTAGATTTGATGGACTGTAAGAGTATTAATATCTACGTAATGAAGAATTTAAAGCTCATAATTTCAGTGTTAATCCCGGTTGCATCCATATCTTGAACTTTGGTGCCTGAGGGCTGCTTTCCTAATCTTTATTTTCATTTGGTTTATCTTGGCTTTTGTGGGAGCGACTACCGGACTACCCTCCAACTCTGACAGGAAAACTACGCACGATGACATGATAATGAACACCATGAAAATTGACAATAAATACCTTCCAACTATTCATCAATCAGGTTAATAATAAATAAAATATTCTAAAATAAACATATTCAAAGATGGATACTGGGGCCTTTACCTTATTAACCTAGGTACAATTTTATGTTTCGATAATTTCTGGAATGTTGTCAGTAACCGCGACGTCACTGGGGACCGCGTGTCGTTCTTTG
This sequence comes from Eilema sororculum, assembly GCA_914829495.1. NCBI lineage: Eukaryota > Metazoa > Arthropoda > Insecta > Lepidoptera > Erebidae > Eilema > Eilema sororculum. The sequence goes on along the minus strand of OU618544.1, from coordinate 21,242,810 downwards.
ATCCTCTCGGTTTATTTTCTCGTTTTAATTTGTTTTTAAAGTGAAATTGACACTAATCTATTCTTTTTGTGTTTGTGAATTGTGTTTATTTTTTGTTTAGCTATTCTATCCTTAATTTTAACGGTGAAAATGAGTCTAAATACCTGCCTAGTAAATTTGTTGTGCGAGTTTTGTTACGTATTCTTTTTTTGAAAAAACAACGAAGTGTATAGTGTACCTAACGTGTTTCTGAAAGTGACTCGCAGCCGTATTATTGAGGCATTTCATAAATTGAAAGCAAGGTAGGTACCTAACCGAAATCTGTTGAACATTTAGTTTGGCGATATCATTTTATGTTTTCAAGTTAGTGGCGGGCATTTCTAAAATTTAGATTCACATTTTAAAGCACTGCCGTGAAAAAGTGGTGTTTATAAAGTTAAGTGAACTTTCGTGATAGATGCCTAATCTTACCTTAGTAGGTAGGTCACGAGCGCGCGTCAGCTGGCGGCACGTTGCCGCTTTGCAACGTGCCGCCAGCGTATAGTAAGTACCTAGTTGTGCAAATTCTAAGCGTGTGTTTTTGTGAATGAATCAATGACTTATAAAAGTGGTTACATTTTCTACATTTATTTTAATAATTACTTTGTTAGGAAATTTAGTTTTTTTTAAATCTGCGAATTTGAGTTTAAATTTAATTTTGTTTCATTCCTATGGACCAGGACGCTTCACTGTTTCCGTAAATGCCTATATGTCGTATCCATACTGTATATGCACTAGAATGTGTTGCATTTTTCACAAACCTCAGTGTTTTTTTTTTGATGCACGCGCTTAATGCCATGTATTTATATGTATTTTTTTAATAAGTTAAATAAATAAATAATTAAAAAAAGATGATATATTCGTAATTAGCGACCCCAAAAACCCTGAAAACGATACCCATATCGATTTTAGTGGAAATTTCGAGTCCGCCATCTTGGATCGCCAAATGGATGATATATTTGCAATCAGCGACCCCAAAAACCCAGAAAGCGATACCCATATCGATTTTGGTGAAAATTTCGAGTCCGCCATCTTGGATCGCTAAATATAGAAAACGAAAAAAAAAACAGTTCTAAAAAACAAAACGAGGCATGAAAAAAAAATTAACACGTGATTAGTGTGATTACAAAATGAGACAGCCCTGAATCCTTAGTACCGAGTAAAATGTATGGGCGTACCGAGTAATACCCCGTCCCCCACCACTCCTCTCCCCCCGCACGATAGCTCTGTCTAGACGGCTTCATTGACATACCTATATTATGTATTTACTTGGATGTCCGAAATTCGTCGTGGGACGACGCGCGACGGTAGAGCCATCCACCGAAAGTAATGTCTGGCGAGGCAGGCGTGCGATTTTAGTCAGTCCGAGTCTGACATAACCACTACCGCTGGCTCCGTAAAAGAAAATAGAACAAGACTGTATTTTCGTCCAATAGAGCAACAGAGCAGAGCAGGTATTACACACTTCCTTATGTCACGGTAACTATTTTCAAAATCACCCTTAAATATAGTATTTTAAAGGTTAGACTCATACATAAAAGGACTCAAGTCAGACTCGCCGCAAAAAAGGACTCGAGCTCAAAAAGAGACTCGAGTCCTTTTTTCACATTAAAGAGCTCGTAAAGAATTTAGTTCTTTAGTCTTGGAGTCCTGTTGAAATGAGTCGAGCCTTATAATACATCAACCAAGTCCTTTTAAAAGGACTCAAGGACTCGAGTCCTTTGCAACACTATACTGCTCGTTTGCTTGTGGTGCGTCTGCAATTTGTCGTATGCGTACCTTTGGAATCTTACCTACGAGTAATCTCTGGCGCAGGTTTTTCTGGACAATCGCCATCATAAAAGCAATATAAGGCGAGGAGGAGTAGAAGAGAGGAAAGGTGAAGAAGATTATACTTTACCCATAAGTACAGAAGCTATAGATCATCTTTAGCAGTACATCAATAATGGCAACGTCTCCTTCGGTCTTTGGATGTAATTTATCGAAGATATATAAAATATCGTCAGCATGAGATACTCCTGCAACACAAATTAACAATAAATTGGTCTGTGTGTTTCTATGTATAATTTATTTTTTATTTATTTATTTCATACATACTCTGCCATTACAGGCAAACCCAATGCGACAGAGTAGCAAAATAATTATAATAATTTGTTTAACAATTCATCATGCTTCTAAACTAAATAATAATTCACACACAATAATAGTAATTAAATTGAAGAAAAGTAGATATTAAAAATTATTTCATGATATGTATGTATTTACAAAAAAAAAGTATCTATGTATGTTTATCCGCATTCTAGATTCCATAACACAAGCTAGTTAAGCTATGCTTACCATGGGTCTAGATAGCGTTGTGTAGAATGTTGTGGGATTTATTTATTTAAATGAAAATAATAACCTTATCCGTTGCTGTTGCGGGTTCTAATAATAATAATAATCATCATCAGCCTTGCGTCAGTCTCGGTTTTATACGAGGCCTGCACCTCGGAGTCTAGCCTGCCAATTTCGAGAGAGAAAAGATTTCACCAGTCTTGTTTGTCGGTCGGCAGCTGTGCAGGTTGGGTCGTACCTACCAGCTGGTGGGTAAAGTTGATTCATTCACATAAAGAATTAATATCTGGTTTGACCGAGATTTGCTGGTTTTTTTTTATTATAAATATTCTTTTTTTTTTTAAATGAATCCTAGCTAGATCGATTTATCGCCCCCGAAACCGTATATTCAATTTCATGAAAATCGTTGGAGCCGATTCCGAGATTCCAATTATATATATACAAGAATTGCTCATTTACAGGTATAAGATTAGTATAGATAGTCGTTTAAGCTCCTGGACTAAGTTGTGGTTAGTGGCCTCTGCCAGAGTTGTTCAGGTCGCCCATAAGCTCGGCAGCTATACGATAAAAAAATCGATACCCGAAAATTGATACATGTAAACAACTCATTGCGAGTCTCACAAACCATTGTTTCTATAATAAATTAAAAACATACTCGTAATATTGACAGGCTTTACATTATGTAAGTCTTACCGTAGTTAACATTATTATGTGCTAATACGTTGGATAGACTCTGGGATGCTCGGTACGCGTATCTGTAGACGTAGGTTGGCTGTCCAGACCAAGCTGCGTGGAACTGCACCATCTTGCCAACGCCGTCGAGGAATAGGCGGTCACCGAGAGCCTTAAAATCACAAAAATAATATTTAAGGAAGTTTTCGTGAGGTACAATCGAACAAGTGAGCCTCATTTATCATTTTTGTGTTAGTCCCGTTTGTGGACTTCGCTTCATAGGCATAGGTCATCTTAAATATGATGTGGCTACCACCTCGAAGGAACTCCGATCTCCGATGGGGACGCCGTGGTCCCACTCTTGAGGGGCTCTTCTAGGAGCCATGGAGGGATATGCCAGAGGCTACGTCAGCCCCGACACTGATGATGACAGTTTTGATCAGTCTGAATTGGACATAAACTTGCAGTTGGCTTGGATGGGGGTGTATCCGAGGGGATTTCCGCACAAAACAGAATACCTGCACCAATTGTGGGAAAGTCTTTTGGCTGACTGGTTTGCCTCCAAGATAGTGCTGCTTGATGGCCTGCGCGACTTCACGGCGACGAGAGACTGGAAGTGTGTCACTGTACTCGAAGATATTGTCCGCCAGCTCATTCCAATGCTTCTCCAAGTCCGGCAGAAGAGATGGATCAGCTTGATAGGCTGAAGAATTAAATATCATAGATTATATTGAGGTATTGCTCCAACTCCAAATAAATAGGATATAAGGCACTAAATGATGACGAGTTTACCTGCAGCAGGGTACAATCCCTCCTCAGAAGTATCAGTTGCCATTAAAGGTAAATTCATCATGAACCCATTTTTAGTAGCGAGGTATGGGTCCTGTTGCAGAAAAGCCCCTAGTACTCCTGGTGGTTCCACGCACGGCGTGAATGGTGTAAATAGATTCACCTTCCAGACCTGAATTTGTTTTTCGAAGTTAGTCCTCTGGATTGCGAGTTATATTGATTTATTTGAAAATTAAACCTCCAATACATACAAACATCTTTGTCTGTGCGTCGATGATAACTTCCCCAGGCTGTTTCTTGAGGCAGTCTACCATCTCCTTGCTGTTGTTGGTAGGGCAGCCAACAATAGAAGCAAGAGTCCGCGCCTTCTCCACCGGTCTGGTGGAAAATGCCCAGGGGTTTAGGGCTGAACCACTAAAGGATATGCCTCTTGTGAATGTTCCTGGAAGTACATATGAAAAATGTAATATAATTGTAGTCCCTTAAGAGGATAATATTACTGGATGTTACAGTATCTTACATGAGAAGGCATAATTATAAGTTACTAGCTGTTGAATAAAAGTAGCCTATGTGTTATTCTAGACTGTTAACTATCTTGTACTGAAGAGCCAGACCCGTTCAGTCGTTCGAGCGTGATGCCGTGATTGTATAACAAATATCCGAACATCTTCACAAACTAACTTACCTACTTAACTTGTTATGGACAGGATAAGTATTCTTGCATTATATTGTTTTTTCGTACCACTTTATCGATTATACAGTGCCCCAAGATATCACAAGCCCTTATTTACTTGGTCAATGGGCATGACCAGGGTTCTAATTTGGTTATATTATTTATGGTACATTAGACCAAACGCGAGTAAAGTTTATTTCTAGAATAAACAGGCAATATCACCCACAAATTGGTTGTTTATTCTAGTATTAAACTTCACTTGCATTTGGTCGAATCGGACCTCCGAAAGCTTATACCTCTGGATAAAGGCGATAAGTAATGGTAATGCACGCTGGCTCCGCCGGCCGAGCAGCCCGTGAGCGTGATACTCTCAGGGTTGCCTCCGAACATTATAATGTTGTTCTTAATCCAGTGTAGTGCAAACAATTGATCTTTCAGCCCGTTGTTACCAGGTACAACCTCATCACCTGTGCTTAAGAAACCTGGGGATTTTTTTTTTAAGTTACTTTCAATACAAGATGTATTTGTATATTTAATAAAACACTTGAACTTTTATTTTTTAACCGAACTGATTTCGCCTTACAGCATACTCAAATGTTTAAAATGATCGCAAATATTATACATATACAGTGTAAAAGTGTCTTATTGACCAAACGTGAGAAGCCAGCGAGATATCTGACCTCTTTATGTCTGTGTGTTTGTCAGTTCCGGTGGCACACATTCTACGTTATAAACAAAACAACTTTAGTCAAGAGACTTCCTCTCACCGAGTGGTCCCAGTCTGTGGTTTAAGGTGACAAGGACCATGTCCCAGTCCACGATGTTGGAGGCTTTATGAGAGGCACCATCACCGTACATGAAGGCACCTCCGTGAATATGCACGAAGACAGGCATCAGGGCATTGGATTGTAGCCGAGGAGTGTACACGTTCAGGAACAAACAGTTCTCGCTTCCTGGTGGATGAAGACGCTTATCAGCTTCAAAAAGCAGGGGGTTTATAGAGGCCTCTCCTCTCGGTCTACTTAAAAGAATGAGGAATGGGTACCTATCTTTTAGTACTGACATATACCTCATGTAGGCTCATCATATAGTAGGGATTTTATTGGGGTGAGCAACAGCTATATTTGAAAAGTGCTAATTGAGCCCTTTCATTAGTTTTTAATACAATACTTTATGGCCATTGGAGGGTGTTGTATCAGTTCCTGAACGGAATGTCAGATTGTACTTGACATATAGCTTAATGGCGCGCACGTGTAACTCTGATTTAAAGTATTGTATCTCTAATATTAAGTGGACTAAATAAACAAGATTATAGTACTACGAGTGTTTTACTATTATACTACATGGTGGCAGCGAGTGGCGAGATGGCCGACGAAAATACAACGCAAGTATTGAACATTTGCTCAGCCCCGTGTCAAGTGACGCCGCCGGGTGCTTTTGATTTTAAACCGGAAAATTGGCTAAAATGGAAGAAACGGTTTTTAAGATATCTCTCCGTATCGGATGCGGTCTCGAAGGGTGAGAAGGAAAAGATAGATTTAGTGTTATATTTGATGGGCGAACAAGCCGAAGAATTGGTTTTGCAATTGGGAATAGACATCGAAAATACATCCTTGCAGGAAGTGTTATGCAGTATTGAGAGGTATTTTCATCCAAAGAAGAACGTAGTTTACGCTAGATACAAGTTTAATACTAGAAAGCAGGAATCTGGGGAAACTGTTGACGAGTACGTGCGAAACTTATACGTATTGGCAGAAGAATGCGAGTATGGCACGTTAAAAGAGGAGCTAATTCGAGATAATTTAGTAGTAGGAATACAAAGCCAAAGGGCTAAAGAAAAAATGCTACTAAACATAAATTTAACACTTCAGGAAGCACTTACAATTGCTAAAAACGTGGAGGTATTTGAGAAAAACAAAGTAAATTTTAGAACAGAAAATGATGAAGAATTATGCAGGATAATGCAAAAGAAGGAGAAGGATGGAAAGAAATGTTGGTTTTGTGGACGAAATTTACATCTAAATCGAAGTCAGTGCCCAGCGGTAAAGGCAGTATGTATCAAGTGTAAAAAAGTTGGGCACTTTGCTAGATGTTGCAAGACAAATACAGACTTTAAGAGTAATGAGGTACAACAAGAAGTCAGGGTATGTGCTTTAAAAAGCAAATATGCAGCAAATATTGATGTTTATCGTGATATGAGATTTAGATGCACTTTAAAATTTTTAATTGACACAGGAGCAGATATAGTTGCTGTTCCAGAGCATAACATCGGTAGCAAATCTTTTTTACAACCATGCAAGGTCAACATCAAGGGACCAGATAACACTAAATTGACGGTTGTAGGGAAATTTGAAGCTACATTGAAGTATGAAGATCGGAAATATACAGGTGATGTTTATGTAGTTAGAAGTTTAAATACTCCAATCTTAGGTGTTCCAGCTTTAGAAAGTATGAATATAATTAAAATTTTAGGTGTCAATAATATTTTAACCAGTAAAAATAGTTCAGTTAATGTAGAAAAAGAATATCCAAAGATTTTTGAAGAGCTGGGTGTGTTTAATGAACCTTTTAACATAAAATTATGTGATAAGACAAAAAGTTACATACAGTATACACCAAGAGTTGTTCCTATCCCTTTGTTAGGTAAGGTAAAGGCAGAATTAGACAGACTTTGTAAATTAGGTGTCATGATTAAAGTAGAGGAACCAACTCAGTATGTATCACCTATGGTTGTAGTTCCAAAAGAAACAGATGGAGTCAGGATATGTGGAGATTATACACATTTAAATAAGAATATTTTAAGACCAGTTTTTCCAATTCCTAAGGTCGAGGTTACTTTGGCAAGACTTAAGAATTCAAAATTTTTCTCAAAAATAGATGCCACATCTGGCTTTCATCAAATCTGTCTAACAGAGAAGTCTGCACCCCTTACTACCATAATTACACCTTTTGGGAGATTTATGTACAAGCGATTACCTTTTGGTCTTAACTGTGCACCAGAATATTTTTCCATGAAGTTTTCAGAACTATTTCATGACTTGGAAGGTGTAGTTCTTCATGTTGATGACATTTTAATCCATGCAGAAAATATAGAATCACATGATAAAATATTAAGAAAAGTATTAGAAAGATTGACTGAAAAGGGTATTACAATAAATAGGAAGAAATGTGTGTTTGGAGTAAAGCAGGTTAAATATTTAGGACATGTTATTAATGAACAGGGTATTTGCCCAGATAAGGATAGAATTCAGGCTATAGCTAATTTTGAAGTACCAAAAAACAAAAAGCAAATAATGCAATTTCTAGGAATGTTGAACTTTATGAGTAGATTTATAAAAAATAAAACCGAAATACTACAACCATTATACTGTTTATTAAGAAATGATACTGATTTTGTATGGGGTAGAGAACAACAATTGGCATTTGATAAAGCTAAGGAGATGTTGCAAACAAGTCCCATTATGGCTCATAATGATCCAAAAAAGAAAATTATATTGGCTGCAGATAGTAGTTCCTATGGACTAGGTGCAACCTTAATGCAGGAGTTTAATAATGTCAGGGAAATAATTGCATATGCCAGCAGAACACTATCACCAACTGAAAAAAGGTACTCTCAGATAGAGAAGGAATGCTTAGCGTTGACTTGGGCTGTTGAAAGATTCAAGGATTATGTTTATGGCATTAGAGTGCATTTAGAGACTGATCATAAACCATTAATACAAATTTTACAAACCAAACACATTGATGAGTTAACACCAAGATTAAAGTCTTTCAGAATGCGCTTGACTAGGTTTAATTATGTGGTGAATTATGTACCAGGAAAAAAATTAATGTTACCTGACGCACTGTCACGGAATCCATTGGATAATAAACAACATAATATTAATTTTGATGAATGTTTTGTAAATGCTATTCTCAAAAATATTCCATTACAGGATAAAATTAAAAAAAAAATAAAAACTGAACAAGATAAGTCAATTATATGTAAATTATTAATAGAATATAGTAGGTTAGGTTGGCCTAAGTTATCCAAACTTCCAGAAAAATTAAGGGATTACTACCAGTATAGATATGATTTTTCAATTGCTAAAGTATTTCTTTTATATAAATCACGTTTGGTTATACCAGATAGTATGCATCTTGAAATGTTAGATAGTATTCATCAGGGTCATTTGGGAATTACTAAGTGTAGAAGTCGGGCAAAACAAACTGTTTGGTGGTTAGGAATGTCTACACAAATTGAAAAATTAATTCAGAACTGTCCTCAGTGTATAGAGGAAAGAAAAAATCCTAAGGAAGATATAATAATAGAAAAAACACCAGATAGACCTTGGCAAAAAATAGGTATAGATTTATTTTATTACAATAACCAGTGGTATGTAGTTATAGTGGACTATTACTCTAGGTTTTTAGATATAGCAAAGTTGTCTAGTCTTTCTGAAGAATGCATTATTGAATATTGTAAGTGTACATTTAGTAAGTTTGGCATACCAGAATTAGTGAGAACAGACTGTGGAACACAATTCAAGACTAAATTTAGCCAATTTGCTGCAGAATATAATTTTGAGCATATTACAAGTAGTCCATACTATGCTCAGAGCAATGGGGGAGCAGAATCTGCAGTAAAAATTTCAAAACAATTATTGAAAAAAAAAATCTGATATAAATTTAGGCCTTTGAATATATAGGAACACTCCTTTAGATTCAGGATTCAGTCCTGCAGAACTAATGTTCAATAGAAAATTAAGAGATAATTTACCAAGATTACCAGATTCTTTAGAAAAAGTTGTAAATTCTAAGAAACAATTTAAATATAAAGATGTGTTAAAAAAGAATAAAACACATACCTATTATAACAAAAAGCATAAAACTAGACATTTAGCAGAATTAGATGTAAATGATAAAGTTTGGATAATAGATTTAAGGCAATATGGTATTATTGTAAAGAAAGCTTCTCAACCTAGATCTTATATAGTAAGCACAGAAAAGGGGGTATATCGTAGAAATAGATGGCATTTAATCCCTGCTCCTCATGCTAGAGTGGTAGTAAATCCACTAGATGATATTAATAAATCGCCAGTGGTGTCTAAGAATATCTTGGTCCCGGATATGACACCAGTAGTAACTAAGAACAGTGTTCCTAAAGATCAGCTTATTAATGTAGAAAATAATATTGATTGTAAAAACGATCAGTCCATTAATGATGAAGCTATTGTTGATGCAGATGTTGACAAAGATGCTCTTAGTGACTGTGATAGCGGGGAGGTATTAAGGAGAAGTGATAGAAATAAAAATAAACCCAAATGGATGAATGATTATATTAGCGTATAAGCAAGCATTGTGATTGTTTAAAATATAAAAAAGGGAAGATGTTGTATCAGTTCCTGAACGGAATGTCAGATTGTACTTGACATATAGCTTAATGGCGCGCACGTGTAACTCTGATTTAAAGTATTGTATCTCTAATATTAAGTGGACTAAATAAACAAGATTATAGTACTACGAGTGTTTTACTATTATACTACAGAGGGTTCCACATTAGATTCAGTGTCATATTATAGCCTATAACCAGCGGACGATTAAGACGCTTCTAACAATACATTATTATTTGGTCAGTTCTTACAATAGTTTACTAGTTTCGGGACTTTACGCGATACATTTGTAACGCATCCGAAACATCGGCAAAAGTAAGTTTTTTCAAAATATATCGCGTAAAGTTTGGGAACTATTATAAACTATGAGATGATACATACTTATATAGCCTCAAAATCATAACCCTCCTGGCTGCGCCATTGTGAATATTTAATTTAATTTATTTTTATATGTCAACTAAACGCTTACAACTCACTCCATATCACACATAATTATTACGCATAACAAAACGCATCTTTCGTAGGGCAACACTACTCAGTCCTTCCAACTTCCGTTTCCCTACAAAAGTCAGTGCTTAAAAAACTACCGTACTCAACTCGCCGCGCCGCGACGTATACTCGCTAATTTTGTGACGTGCTAAATCTCTGAAATTTAATATAACCGCCTCATGAACATTTAAAACTTCACGACCAAGTGATCTGTGTTCAGCAAGAAAGCCGTCACCGCAAAGACTTCAGAGGTGATTCAAGCCGCCGATAAAACCATCAGCAGGTAGGCACTGATTCCCTCCACCTCCTCTGGCTTTGTCGTAGTCGAGTAAAAATAATAGTTATTACCAATAATCTGGTCATCGAGCGGTTTATACTGGAGACAAACAGGTGGAGGTTTGGTGGCGTCCCAAACACCACTCCAAGACTTCAAGGGTTGAGGTTCCTGGCAACAGTAACTGATTAAAGTGTGTAGTTTCGGAGTCCCTTTTTAGGGTTCCGTAGCCAAATGACAAAAACGGAATAAATTCGTCATGTCTGTCTGTCTGTCCGTCCGTATGTCACAGCTACTTTATAAGGCCTACTAGCTATTGCCCGCGGCTCCGACCGCGGCTCCGCCCGCTTGGATGTTGGTTATGGCTACCAAACATAGCCTATGTCCTTTCTCATGGTCTAATCTACCCTTATACCAAATTTCATCAAAATCGGTTCAGTGGTTTAGGCGTGAAAGCGTAACATACAGACAGACAGACAGACAGACAGACAAAGTTACTTTCGCATTTATAATATTAGTATGGATTCTGTTGAAACTTGGTAAGTAGATGTATTCTGTGAACCACATGAAGAATTTCACACAAAAATAGAAAAAAAAGCAATAAATTTTGGGGATGCCCAACTTAGAACTGAAAGTCAAAATTTTTTTTTCATCAAACCCATTTTTTTTTTTTTTAACCGTGGGGGATAATCCTTCATGGATGTTATGCCGGACTCCTACCGACTAAAAACCCCCACGGTAACGCCCAGAAGCCTATGGATGGGAGCCCCGGGTAAGCCCTCGGAAGGATGTCCCAGGACTCCCATCAGACCTACGGCTACAATTGCGGCCTCGTCTCGGGGGTGGTTCGGGTGCTATCCCGCGTCTATGGGGGGGGTTTTCGGGTGTTACCCCGCTTCTTAGGGGGGGGGGGGGGCGTGCGTGAATCCCTCACGTCACGCTGCCGTCATGGGCCTGTTTCTGTTCATCAAACCCATACGTGTGGTGTATCTAGATAGGTCTTCAAAAATGTTATTAAGGTTTCTATTTTTTTTCTAAATTGAACAGTTTACGCGAGAGACACCGACTCTAAAATTCTAAAATAACGGAATGATAAATCTAATAAAAATTTGGGGTACATTGTTATGTAAACTTCCAACGAATATTGGTTAGAATGAGATTTAGTAAGTAGTTTTTTTAATACGTCATAAACCGCAATTTTCGCATTTCATTCAATTAACTCAAAAATAATAAAAAAACGTTAGTTGCTGCTACAGAACTCTTGACGGGCGAGTCCGACTCGCACTTGGCCGGTTTTTTTCATATGGATATTCCCTCGCCGCAGACCGGGCGTGTATCGACTTTGCACGCCATCTGTGGTTCGTAGGTTGCCCTAGGTGAGATTGTCTGAACTATCTCTCGCACCCCGGCCAACCCAGCCCCATCTTTTTAGAGCTGGCGCTCTTCTGGTGTGGGGACCACGGAGTCCCCATTTAGCACCCGGGTATGGGGAGTCGCGCATCGGGGTTCTATTGTTCACAGAACTACTAATTACTATTCACTAAATCCGACTAATATCCATACAAAATACAAATAAAAATCGTCAGTATACCCTTACGTAATATAGAATTATTTAATAAAACAATATTATTGTACTTGAGTCCATAGGTACTTTCTTTAGATAAACAACTTTGTTTACAAATGGCCGTCATGCATTCAAATATAGAATTCTGCACTTGTGATAATATTACATGAATAAATTCACCACAATACTATATTATCTATGCTGTGATAAAACTAATTGATGCCAATTCTGTGTTGTCAAAACTAACTTAAATACGCTAAAAATCTCTAAAATGATATTATACATCCAGATTGTATAGTCGTTTCGTAAAAAAAGATTTTAGGCACATTTTCGAAGGCAAAATCATTAGGTGGCATGTTATGTGGGATCCCAACCGACTACAGGGACTACTCAGAACAGAAACCACTCCACCCCCCCCTGTCAGTGACATCATACGGGTTCTCTCTACTTGTACCAGTACTCCAGACTCTGCATGTGATTTTAATGTCAACTTTAAGCCGCCTAGTAATACAATGGTATTTTCTGACAGTGTGGGTCGCAATATGGGCTCAATGTTTAGTCGTCATTTGAAGAACTGTATGCATTATTGCATGCCCAATGCGACCTACTCTCAAATTATAGACAAAATTGTGTCTTCTAAATATAACAGTAGTTCCACTATTGTGTTGCTGGTGGGTGAAGGTAATGGAGTAGGCAAGAAAGAATTAATGTACGGTATAGACTGCCTGAGTAAATTAAAAGTATTTAAAATAATATTATGTGCATTCCCATATGTGTCGTGCCAGTCTGCATGTTACAATAGAAATATACATTACATGAATAATTTTATTCATACCTTGACTTGTCGTCATAGTGACACTTTTATATTTTTTGACACTAATAATTTTATTAGTAGTTATTGTTTTAAGACCAAAGATAATATTTATCTTACAAAATATGACAAACATAAAATTGCTACATTGGTGGAAAATAATATTAACTTTTGGACGAGTTTACATTGTAAACAAGTGAACGACCCAATACATACAGATTTGCCAGGTACTTGTAGTAGTAATTCTGTATGCTTACCAGATAGTTGTACTGATTTAAACTAAATAATCAGACAACAGGAATGCCAGAGCTAAAGATAGTTCATCAAAACTTGCAAGGCCTTCCTGGCAAAGAATTAGTAGTTGAGTTATTCCTACAGGAATTAAATGTAGATATTTTGTGTTTAACTGAGCACTGGCTAAAGGAGACTGAGATGATGTTCAGTATAGATAATTATACAATTGTAAGTTGCTTTAACAGGAAGTCTGCTGAAAGAGGTGGCTCCATGGTCTTAATAAAAAATGGTCTCCGCAGTAAAGAGCGGATTGACATTGTTAGACTTTCTGTTGAGCGCTGTGCTGAGGTGGCCTGTGCCGAGCTTGATAATTGTGTAGTAGTATGCGTATACAGTCCACCAAGGAGTGACTTTGGAACTTTAATTGGGGTTATGGACAAAGTTCTTGGGATAGCATCAAGTAATAATAAGAATATAATTGTATGCGGTGACTTCAATGTAAACATCTTGGAACATTGTAAGAGAAGTACTCAATTTTTAAACATGTTCAAGAGCTATAATCTTGAAAATATTTTCTGTGAACCAACCAGAATCACTGCTGAGACTGGCAGTTGTCTAGATAATTTTTTTAGTGATTGTGTATACTCAAATAAGTCTGTAATTAGTAAGTTGCCCTCAGATCACCGGGGTCAAATAGTATCCTTTCCTATAGGTAATAATAGTAGACCTAAGGAGAAAATTATGTGTAGGCCCATAACTTTTAATAAGATTAAGGAATTCAAAGACTTGTTAGAGAATAAGCTCAATTCAATAGCTTACTTAGGTAATAATCCTGAGGTTCATTATAATAGTTTATTTAATAAATTAAACAGACGCCTTTTCACACACATTTAAACAAAAAATTCAAAAACTTAGTACGAAATCTAAATTCTGTGAATGGGCTACTGTAGGCATATATAAAAGTAGACGAACGCTATTTGATTTATACGCCCAAAAACAGTACAGATTCGACAATAGTTTCACTGAATATGTTAAAAATTACTCAAAGTTATTCAAAAAGGTATGTAGACAAGCAAAGGCCATTCACATTAAAATAAAGATAATTGAGGCTCCTAACAAAATGAAAGAAACTTGGAAAGTTATTCACAAAGAGTCTGGTAGATGTAAATTGAGGGATAGTGTTCCTAAAATTAAAGTAGGAAACAAGGATATAACCTCCCCAAAAGATGTTGTAAATGCTTTTGAAGACTATTTCACCAATATTCCAGTTCAACTCACTTCCTCTATTAATTCAAGCGCTCACAGTGCTGTTGCCCTAGTTGAGAGTAATATTAGTTCTTCTAAATTTAACTTCCAACATATTGATCCTAATGACATATTAAAAGCATTTAAAAATCTCAAAATCAAAATGTCTAAAGATTACTGGGGCATGTCAGTTAGTTTAATTAGTCATGTAATTAATATCATTGCACCTGATTTAGCACTAATATTTAATGAATGTGTAGATGAAGGCACGTTTCCTACCTTTTTTTTTTTTTTTTACACAGGACACGTCAATTTGACTTCACCTCGCCTGATGTTAAGCTAAAGGCAAAGTCTCGGAAAGAGGGTCACCATCGTAAATATTTACCATGTTAACAGTGGTGGCACTCAGCTTGACGGCCTCATTAGATGCCTTTTCACGCCCCGCTTAAAGGACCCGGGACTGTAGGAAGAAGGAAACACGTGAGCCGGCAGGGAATTCCAGGTCTTAGTGGTGCGGCATAGGAATGAATCACTGAAACGCTTGGTTCTAGCAGGTATACTCTGCACCGTAAATGGATGACATCTTAGCCCTGCACGTGTCGTCCTGTGAAGGAAAGGGGAGGGTGGGACTAATTGGAAGAGCTCGTCAGAACATTCACCATGGTAGAGACGGTAGAAAACTGCCAAAGACGCAACATCTCTACGTATCTGCAAAGGCTCGAGGGTGTTCGTGACCTCAGGATCCCCAATAATGCGGACCGCACGTCGTTGCAACCTGTCGAGAGCATCTAATAAGTACTTTGCGGAGCCGTCCCAGAGATGTGAGCAGTATTCCACGCAGGAACGAATTTGGGTCTTTTATAGAAGACACCGCTGCTCCAGCGTGAAAAAACGTCTCACTCTGTTCAGGACTCCGAGTTTACGCGAGGCTGATTTGATGATACTCTCGATATAGTTTTTGTTGTTCAGTTTGCAGCGAACATCCATACCGAGGATAGTGAGGTGATCCTGCAGTGGCAGTGGTGTGCTCTGAAGAGTGGGAAGGGGAAGGAAAGGAGATACTTTTGCTGTAAACGCACATGCCTGGGTCTTCTTGGCATTGAACTCGACCAGGTTCCTAGCGCCCCATTGAGAAATGTGGTCCAGGATCCGGTCCAGCTCAGTGACAAGAAGCTGCCTTTTTTTCGCGATATCAGACTGCTTGGCCGCAGGATGTGCGTAATAACTCCCGTGTAAGGTGCTGTCGTCTGCATAGCAGTGAATGTTTCCGTTACAGAGCATGTCATTGATATGCAGAAGAAAGAGAGTGGGAGATAAAACGGAACCCTGCGGCACGCCAGCATTTACCTGCAAGAACTCCGAAGCTCGTCCATCACAAAGGACGCGAATACGGCGCCCCTGCAGGAAGCTTGCAACCCAGTTACACAGTCTAGGAGGCAGGCCGAAGGCTGGTAGCTTGGAAAGAAGCGATTTGTGCCATACCCTATCGAAAGCTTTGGCGATGTCAAGACTAATTGCCAGTGACTCACCGTGCTTCTCCATAGCCTCACCCCAAAGGTGGGTCATGTACGCCAGAAGATCACCCGTTGACCGTTTCGGTCTGAAACCGTATTGCCGGTCACTAAGCAAGGAGTGATCCTCTAGGTGGCGCATGAGCTGTGTGTTAATTATGTGCTCGAACACCTTGCACAGCACTGAGGTGACGGCTATGGGTCGATAGTTGGCTGGGTCCGAGCGATCCCCCTTCTTGGGGATCGGCTGGACATTCGCCTCCTTCCAAGCCGAGGGCACTGTACCCGAACTGTAGGACAGTCGGTACAGCCGCGTTAGCATAGGAGATAACTCCGCTGCACATTTTTTAAGTACAACCGCTGGAATACCATCAGGACCACTGACTTTCCGGACATCGAGTGATTGCAGTACTGCACGGACATCGCGTTGCCTGATACGTATATCAGGCATTGCGTGGTCACCAGTGGGCATTGTCCGTGGTTGCATACCACAATCATCGACTCGGGAGTTGGCCGCGAAGAGATTGACCAGCAAATTTGCTTTCTCTTGCGGCTCATGGGCCAGAGATCCATCCGGATTGCTCAGCGGGGGCAGCGAGGGCTGGCAGAAGTTGGCTTGCACGGCTTTGGCCAGTTGCCAGTAGCCACGGCTACCCGTGGGATGCGCCACTAGCTCTTGGCCCAGCCGCGCTATGCGCTGGGCATCCGCCCTGATGTACGCCGCCTTGAAGTGACCCACGTTGGGATCGCGCGTGGCGCGCGCCCGCACCCAGGCGCGGTACGCAAACTGTTTATGCTCAACAGCCTCCGCGCACTCGCGCCCGAACCACGGCCGCGCTCCGCGGACTCGGGTGACATCGGTGTATGGGATATAATATTCCATACCTAGACCGATCTCACCGGCGACGGCAGTAGCGCTCTCAGATGGGTTCTTACCCTCAAAGCAGCGTTCAACCCACGGGATGGACGCATAATACTCGCGCAATCCATCCCAGTCCGCTGACGAGTAGTGCCATAGCCGCCTCTTCCCCTGCACGGGTCGTGGGGGCGCTACAATGGGCACGGTGGAGCGGACCAGACAGTGGTCGGAGTTACCTAAAGCAGCAATCACCGAGACAATGTACTGGTCCGGGTGACTCGTCAACAGAAGGTCTAGCAGAGAGGGCTCTAGGCCGGACTCTCTTGGTATCCTCGTGACCTTGTGCACCAATTGAGTCAAGTCATGCGCCAGGGCAAATGCGTGAGTGGCTCTTCCCGCATGGTTTGTTATGGCGGAGCCCAACCAGATCTTGTGGTGGGCGTTAAAGTCCCCCAAAAACACCAATTCGGCGTTCGGAAACCGCTCCTGCGCATCATCTGCCGCCTGACTCAGGTATTCGAATAGTCGAGTTACCTCCGCATCTCCTGTATGGGAACGGTAAAGGCACACATAGATCTGACTCGTGGAGCCATGGTCTACGTGTACCCAAAGGATGGAAAAGGATGGGTCCTCTAGACAGCGCAAACGGCGACAGCAAATATCCGCCCTAACAAACACGCACACCCCGGCTTTTGCTCGGAAATTTTCCTCGATAACATAGCCGGGGTAAAGCAGGTAGGTCGTGTCGTCAGGGCGGCGTATTTGTGTCTCCGTTAGAAACAGCATAGCTGGTTTCGCCGTCTCCATGTGTTGGTGGACGGCGTTGAGGTTTTTATGGAGCCCACAGATGTTCGTGGACTCCACCTCAAATAGAGTTTTTGTGGGAGAGTCCCTAGCCGCTGTTTCAACAGATACTGTATTGTGCGCTGCCATGAGGTGAAGGGTAAGGGAAGGCGTGAAAAAGAGGTGATTGTCGCCGCAGCACCGCGTGACAAAACATGGGAGATTGGTTTTATCTATGAATGTGAGGCGTGACGAGAGCCGACGCGCCGAACGGAAGGGCCCCCGTACCCTCCCGAATATGGTCGCCGGGCTCCCGTCCGGTCGCCAACCGGCACGACGAACCATATCGGGATTATGCGCGACCTGGTGGGGCAGCCTCCCAGGGTGGTTAGTCCCAGTTGGGCCCCTGTACTATGCCGCGGGCGGCCAGCGGCACCACCGTTTCTACGGGTCTCCCTGCCCGGCGCGGCGCCCCGCGTCACACCCCACTAGACTACGCCAAAACCCACCGGTCCCACTAGTGCTGCGACTACCATCACCTCGGCCCGGCTGTGCACTTGCTGATCCCTGAACGCAATCCAACCGAGATTGGATTACTATGGAGGGTTTTTCGCACTTGTGCACGGTGGTACCAACCCGGTCGAAATAAGTGTCACATTTGTGCCATCAAATTTCTACCATTTGCTTGGTAGAAATTTGATGATTTCATTAAGGTGTGTTTCACCTTAATGAAACACAGTAAAATTATACCATTATTTAAGAAGGGATCTAAGTCAGAACTTGGAAACTATCGCCCCATCTCTATTTTGCCGGCTCTGAGTAAGGTGTTTGAGAAAGTGATGCTCAATCAAATGCAACTATACTTCAATACCAACAATCTTTTCCATAGCCAACAATATGGCTTTACTGGTGGAAAATCTACCACTGATGCGGGAGTTAGCCTAGTTAACCTAATCTACGACGCTTGGGAGGGATCACAGGATGCTATTGGGGTATTCTGTGATCTATCTAAAGCATTTGATTGCGTTGACCATCAGACACTTTTGCTCAAGTTACGTCGGTACGGTTTTGGCAACAAATCCATAAATATTAATCAAAACTAAGAGAAACTAAGAAAATCTGAGATGTTCGGTAATTCCCGTGGGTCTTTCAGGGACTCTAGGTAGTCATTGTGAGTTACTGCATCCAATTTTTGGCAAAGTAAGTCTATTATTAATGGATCCCAAGATGAAATATCCACGCCCAGATTCTTGATTGCGTTCAAACACTCCCTTGTTGTGTCATGAAGTTTTTTGACTGTGGCTGCGGATAAATGTATAGTGTTGGGCACACTTAACAATGACTTGATATGGGATGAGAAGATCAACTTTTTGTTATTATATATCCACCATAAATATGTATGCGCTGCTGTATGTGGCGCACACAAGTTTGATATGAAATGATAAGTCACCGATAGATAAAATGAGATGTGTTTATTGATCACTTAAACTATCACGTAACTAATGCTAAAATGGATTGATGAGTACTGCTTATTATGAGCTGTGAATGCGTACTGTCGCGGAAATGTACAATTTATGCGAGGCGACGGAAAAGTGCTGATGTGAATGATGCGCGCGTGCCATGTACGATATATGACTCGTACAGAACTATTAGAATCTTACTTAACAGATAGGCTGCAGACTGTTGATGTAAATAACGTTAAGTCAAATGGGTCAAACGTCAAGATAGGCGTACCCCAAGGATCAATCTTAGGACCTTTTCTCTTTTTGGTTTATGTCAATGACCTACCTTATATGATCGAGGCACACGCCGGAATAGTATTGTTTGCAGATGATACATCGCTAATATTCAAAGTAGATCGTAATAGTACAGATGCGAATAATGTAAATAATATCTTAAACGTAATTTCAAATTGGTTCTCTGCAAACAACCTATTGTTGAATACAGAAAAAACCAAATGCATTAAGCTTACACTGCCTAATGTGAGGCAAGCTCAGGTTGATATCGTGCTGGGGGCGCAAAGGTTAGAATTTGTAAATAGCACTACTTTTCTGGGAATCACAATAGATTCGAAATTGCAATGGGATCACCATATCACTGCTTTGGCCAATAAACTCAGCTCTGCTGCTTTTGCTGTCAGACGGATCAGGCAGTTGACTGACGTAGATACTGCTAGGCTGGTGTACTTTAGTTACTTTCATAGCTTGATGTCCTATGGAATACCTCCGTGGCGTGGCGGTAGTGCACGCGACTGCCACGCAGGAGGCGCGGGTTCGATTCCCGCACAGTGCAAATATTTGTATGCATGAATATGGCTATTTGCATTGGTCTGGGTGTTTCTATGTATAATATGTATGTATTTACAAAAAAAAAAAGTATATAAGTATGTTTATCCGCATTCTAGATTCCGTAACACAAGCTATAAAAGCTTACCATGGGTCTAGATAGCGTTGTGTAGAATATTGTGGAATATTTAAAAAAAAAAAAAAAAAAAAAAAAAAAAATACTACTTTGGGGGAATGCCGCAGACTTAGAAACTATCTTTATATTACAAAAAAGGGCAGTTCGTGCTATTTACTGTTTAGGTAAGAGATATTCTCTTAGGGAACGATTTAAAGATATTAATATTTTAACTGTAGCTTCCCAATATATACTCGAAAATATACTGTATGTCAGAAAAAATATATCTAATTTTACAAAAGTAAGTGACATTACAGACAGAAATCTGCGCAATAAAAATAAACTGCTCCTTCCATGCTATCGGTTTTGCAGAGTTAGTGATTCTTTTAGGGGGGATGGTATACGTTTTTATAATAAATTGCCTGAATCAGTCCTTGGTATGCCTGACAATAAATTTAAAACCTTTGTGAAGACCACCTTATGTAAAAAAGCATACTATAGGACAGATGATTACCTTAAAGACAAAAATGTCTGGCTTGAGCATGGTGCAGGCCCCTCCTAAATTGCTGTAACTACGGCATAATGTTAAAATAGGAACGCGAACTTCTTTTTTTTATTTATTTTTGTTAACTTAGGTTAATTATTTTATTATGAGTTTTTTTTTATATACTTTAATTATCTTGACACGAGACATATGTACATTCGTCCATATTTAGTCTTAAGAACTTACTTTTATTTTTGTAAATTGACGTCCAGAAAATGCTACAGTGGAGTTTGTTGCGCCGTTTCTTCTCCACTGGTGCCTAGGAAGCGGTGGTAAACTTAGTTTTAAGCAGAATTTGACGTCAAAAAGCTGTAGTAGTGCTACACAATTTTGAATAAATGAGTTTGAGTTTGAGTTTGAGTTTGAGTTTGAGAAAAACAATTTTCGACCTTAACAACATTTTCTTAATTACATATCATTTCGCATAAATAGATGCCGCAGATCAAGAATATACGAAAAAGTACTCTGTGTTATGTGATGTCAATAAGGTCGAAAATTGCTTGCATTGCCGGCCGGCCAACTAATTGAGTATTCGTTTGCCTCACGGCCATGTACTGTTCGGCCAAAATCTGTCTGCGCTGACCGGAATCGGCCACACACTATAATAATCTTTTTCTACGAAAAGACTATGCAATCTGGGTGTATAATAATTTTTAGAGATTTTTAGTGTATTTTAGTTAATTTAAACAACAGAATTAGCATAATTTCCTTCATTGGATCCACATAAATGTCTACTTACCCTGAATCTGTACTCTCCGATGGGTGGGTTTGCATACGGGACACCTTCGAAACTAGCATATGACCTTCCCTTCGTAGACACTTGCCAGGTACCTTGTATCACACCATAGGGTAACCTGACCGTTGGATTCGGTCTCTGGGCAGTAACTACACTCGTAATAATAAAAAACAAAAGTAATTTAAAAATCATTGTGGAGTTCGCCGCGCAAACGACTGTGCAGGTTGCTCACGTCAAAGTGTTTGCAGAACATATAAACATCAGTGCTTAGCACAAGTTGACGTTGCAATAATTACTTAAGAATTATTTTATTTAATTTTGTTGTTAGGTTACATTGCAGCAAAGAAAACAATTGCTATTATGAAAATAGAAAAAGGTATCTAAGCGCCTACTATATTATGTACTACTTTTCGAAATTATCCGGTCTTTAAGTAAAAATCTTATATCGTAACTTGCTAGGAAACTTAGTTCCGAAAACGACAAATTAATTCCCTTTTCGTAGCTGGTTATTAAAGGAATAAAATAATTTTATGTTCATAGCTGGTTACGAAAGATGAGTTACAATGGTGTACCAAAGGGTCTCGCCCTGCTTCTGCTAGGGTGGTTCCGATAGACAATTCCCCCTGCCACCCCCAGGCCCATGCTAATGGAGGACGGAGTTCGTAAAATAACCTCCGACGACCGATTGTCCTTCGACCTAAATCTCCTCCGGCCACACTCCCCGGCCCTTCTTCTTGAAGTTTACTTGCTCGCAGAAGGAGCTCTTCAGCATCACTGCAAGCAAAGTGCTGAGCGAGGGAACTCCCACCCCAGGGTCACCATAACCACCTCGGCGTGTCCCATGTCGGACATTCGGTCTATCAGTGTGTGCAGCCCCGTATCCTCGCTTGCATCACAGTGATGGCATTCAGGCGTTGGCACTTCCTGAAGGAAATACGTGTACTAGTAAGGAATTCTAAGTATTTACTGTTTAGTATAGTAAAGAGACGCCAAGTTTGTTTGGCGTCTCTTTTCTTGAAGAAATTGTTTGCGAGGAGTTTGTTAAAATGATTTCCAAGAAGGACCTACTTGGGGATTGAAGTTCTTATATTACATAGGTAATAAAAACAAATTGTACGATAAATTAAATAATTTAATCTTAATTAAAATAATATTTGTTTGTAGCTTATTGTGAGAAAGCATTATAATTACGTTTACAAAGATTCAATTAATTATGTTTCAATAGACAGTTTAGTTTCAAATTTTGGTCAACTTTGAAGCGAATTACTTCCTATAATACTAATATTTTAGTGGCCCAAGATGAATCAATTTCTTTGTATGTCTTAGTGTAACTTATTTCTATAAAGTATTAAAAGTATTTGATATAAAACTATGAAAATAAATTAATGTAATAAATTAAGTATGGTAGTTTTCACCCTCATTGAGGCCCAGCTTGTCCCAGAATAATTTCTGCCCAAAGTTGTTGGTTGATTTCATGACCAAATTATCAGGGCCTAATATGTTGAGGTAGTCTAGCTCCTTGGCTTTGCCTGGCTTAACTGGGAGCCAAGTAGGTCCGTCTTCGGATAGTTTTGGAATTCTGAAAGGAAAGGGACAGATTCATATAAAGTTTAATATAATAATATTAATCAAATTAAATAGGTTATCTCAGTCCACTGCTGGACATAGGCCTCTCCCAATGTTGGAAGGCATTGCCCTACTGTTTCCACGCTGGCCAGTTTTCTTTTTCTCACAGTGATATCGCCTCCAGACATTTTTCCTCTGTTCTTACGACACCCATTGTTTTGTGAGTCCGCCTTTAAAAAAGACTCGTAAGCTTTAAATTTAGGGCTAAAAGGCTCCAGCCTTTTCGACCGCTACTCGATTCTGCTAAAGCCAAACCACAGTGGTGCCACCGCAAATGCAAAAACGTCATTTAATAATAGACTTTAAGGCGAATTTTTTAATTCAAAATTAAATGAGTTTTTGCAGAGTAATTGAAAAAGTGTAATGAAATGTTTTCATTGTTGAAACGTTTGCATTTTAGACTTATATAGGATTATAGAAATAAAGTCTAAAATTTGATGTAAGTTTTGCAGTGACTGCGGAACCGAGGGCTTGATGAGATGGGGTGCAGATACTTGTATTTATTATATCTTTGTCACCACACGGAGAAGAAAGTCAGGACCTAATCTCGTCGGTAAATCAGCAGTTCTACTAGCTGCAGTTAAGATTTACTCGGCCCCACAGGCTCTTGATGGGGTCCTAATACATAGAAAAATGTCAGTCTCCACGATGTGACCATTTATCAGCCTCCACGTAAAGTGTAAAGCACAGAAATATTGTGTATTGCAATAAAAAGAGAGAGGGGGAACACAACCTCTCCAATGCTGGTGCGTCTTGGCTTTAACTGTGCACTAAACATAAGGGCGAGCCTATTGCCGTCAAGCAAGCACTTTCTATGGGTTGTATGTTTACTGTCGAATGGAGATCAGCCCTTCCCTCAGTCGCCTTCTGCGACATCCACGGGAAGAGATCGGGTGGTTCCAATCTGCTCCACCGGAACAAAAAACATACGTGTTGTTCCAGACTGCAAGCTATACCTGTACCCAATTTCGGTGCAGTCCACTTAGAGCACCCAGCTGGATAGCAACTGTGCGAATAGCATCTAGCCATGTCCACGAAGAGCACCTATTAAGATTTTTGACAGGTGCTAATCCAGCCAAATCGGCAAACATTCAAACTTTCTATGATATTATTAGGATATAAATAATTACCCAGTAGTAGCGAAACTATAGATAATATTAATGAGGATATCCGTCATGACATCGTCTTCGTCACTCTTGCCTCGCATCCCTAGGAGATGGAAGACCCTTAGAACATCATCCAAATGACTCACTCCTGTAAAAAAAACAATAATTAAGAATGTTTTAGGACACTGATACTTTGCCACAGTTGGTATTATTTTACTTCTGTTAGGCGAAACCGGTCTGGTTAAAAAAAAGTACAAGTGTCTTATTCAGTATGTGTAGCAAGTTCCACCAAGAGCTATCGAGCAACAGTATAAAGAAAAAAAGAAGATGTAGGAATTTGGAGGCGGGAGCGGCCTTGCAGTGGGTTATTCAGAGATTTTTCACGTATCCCTCTGCCTAGCAGAGGACAAGATGCAGGCAAGAACCCACCCCTTGCCTACTCTCTATTATGCCGATCTGTGCTGTTCTGCCCCCTAGACAAGTGACCCCTAGAATATAATGTTGAATTGATATGTATTTTTTTTATATTTTTTTTATCGTGCGGAAAATCCCCACGGAGCCGGTGGAGGCTGTTATGTCGGACTCAAACCGACTAAAACGCACGCCGTCTTGGGTCCTTGGTTGCCGGAGGTGAGATTGCCAAAAACATATCTCTCGCACCCCGGCAGTAATGAGATACGTTGACAGTTGTTTAGAGTGGCTGGTTCACAGTAGATGGACTGAGGATGACCCTTACCATAGTTAAAATGATTGCGAGCTAGTAGGTTGGAGAAGCTCGTGTTGCTTGAGTAGCCGTACTTGTACATGTAGGTTGGCTGGTCGGACTCGGTTGCGTGGAATTGCGCCAGTTTGCCAGCTCCGTAGAAGAATAGGCGGTCACTAAGGGCCTGGAAATCACAAAAAAATATGTCACACCCACTATCCGGCCGTCTCTGAAAACCAGCGCTGTCCGCCTGCACTACAACGCGGACAGCATTAAGCTGAGAGGCGGCCGTTTATTTCTACTTGGCCGTGCGTGGCATTACCCTATTTTTACCCGACTACGGCGAAGCGAAAAGGAGGGTTATGATTTTGATAGGCTATGTATGTATGTATGTATGTATGTATGTATGTATGTATGTATGTATGTATGTATGTATGTATGTATGTATGTATGTATGTTCATTTGTTCCCTCATAGCTCCTCAACTACTTATTAGAACTGGACAAATGAGGTATCGTTACAAGCGGCTTTATCGTCCGATGGTTATAGGCTATATGACGTGTCACTCAATCTTGTGTGGCGCCCTCTAGCGCTCAGGTACTGTATCAAATGAAAGGGCTTAATAAGCACATTTCAAATATATATAAATGATTAGCTTTACCTTGCCCCAAAATACTATAAATAAAAAATAAAGTTTAAAACTAAAACCCGACTACTGAAAATCACGCTCTAAAAGTAACAAACAAGAAAATGTCAAGGATAGCCGTGGTCGTATGCCACTTTACCCTAGAATATATTGTTTTGTCAGAGTAAGTAGCATACGACCACGGCTATCCTTGATATTTTCTTGTTTGTTACTTTTAGAGCGTGATTTTCAGTAGTCGGGTTTTAGTTTTAAACTTTTTTTTTTATTTATATTTAAAGAAAGTATTGTATAATTTATGATAAGTTGATATGCCTAAATATTGCCAAGTGAAATAATCCATACTAATATTATAAATGCGAAAGTAACTCTGTATGTATGTTACGCTTTCAGGTCTAAAACAGAGATCCGATTTTGATGCAATTTGGTATAAGGGTTGATTAGACCATGAGAAAGGACATAAGTTATGTTTGGTAGCGATAACCGACATCCACGCGGGCGGAGCCGCGGGCAAAAGCTAGTAAAAATATTTTTTTCTTTCTTTCAAATAAAATCATTTATATATGTACGAGTACACATAGTGCGATTAACGCATGGGATCCTGCTAGTCTAAAATGTGTCAACATCAAAAGGAAAATTTTTGGAAAACTTACTTTTGCCGACGTTTCGGGTGTGTTTCAGCACCCGTGGTCACGACTTTACCCGAACGTCAGCAAAAGTAAGTTTTCCAAAATTTATCGCGTGATGTCCCGAACTGTTATAAACTACGAGGTAGTTTTACGGCGCGCAAGTTTAAAAATAATATCAAAGTCAGTGTTAGAGAGTTTATTTTGTAGTTATACATTGAAAGAAAACCACTTTTTACGGATTCTATCGCGATATATTTGTTATTATTACTTTTTAACCCGATGTTTGTAGTTATATTTTGTAAAATAAAACTAAGGTTACATCTTATAACATCAGCTATTTACCAGCGAAAGTCCTGTTAAAATTGGTCCGGCTGCTTTTAAGATTAGCCAGTACAAACAGACAGATTGACAGGGATATAGATACTAGTAAAAAAAAATTGTTACATTCAACTGCATTACTTATTTTTTTTATGTGTAACATTAGATATTCATAGACATTTTAATTTTATTTATTTGTGTCGATTTAAATTATTTTTTTGCCTGCACGCGCTGACTTGCCCACTTTCTCGTACTCTCTATTTTCAGTTTTGCAATACCGTAATATAATTTGAATTCTATACTGTATATTATTAAAGTAAGGTATGTGCAGTTACTGGCATTGTGAAAGACGGTTATTAAACAATTAGTATTTTTAACAAAAGTAGACACGTACCTATATAAACTATCATCGTCACTGACATTATTATTAGATATATCGGGATATTTACCATGTTGCACAGTGTTTTGATTAGAACAAGCTAGCTAGACAAAATTATTTATCGGCGTATATTGTATCGGATGGCTTTGTTGTTTCGAGTGTCCGATATTTCGGCGCTGTTGCATCATGATCACGGAGGAACTCTCTCCGTAAATATCCCTAAATATCTCTAATAGTAAAAAACACAGATTAGACACAGATTTGAGGATTGCATGGACATGCACCTCAGTTTTTTACCATCTACGTACATAGAAACACCCAGACCAATGCAAATAGCCATATTCATGCATACAAATATTTGCACTGAGCGGGGATCGAACACGCGCCTCTTGCGTGGTAGTCGCGTTCACCACCGCCACGCCACAGAGGCATCAGAAGGATATTAACGTTCAAAGTACTCAAAATTATCTTAATTGTTGACTGATTGTTCTGACTATCCTCGGTATGGATGTTCGCTGCAAACTGAATAACAAAAACTATATCGAGAGTATCATCAAATCAGCCTCGCGTAAACTCGGAGTCCTGAACAGAGTGAGACGTTTTTTCACGCCGGAGCAGCGGTGTCTTCTATATAAGACCCAAATTCGTTCCTGCGTGGAATACTGCTCACATCTCTGGGACGGCTCCGCAAAGTACTTATTAGATGCTCTCGACAGGTTGCAGCGACGTGCGGTCCGCATTATTGGGGATCCTGAGGTCACGAACACCCTCGAGCCTTTGCAGATGCTTAGAGATGTTGCGTCTTTGGCAGTTTTCTACCGTCTCTACCATGGTGAATGTTCTGACGAGCTCTTCCAATTAGTCCCATCCTCCCCTTTCCTTCACAGGACGACACGTGCAGGGCTAAGATGTCATCCATTTACGGTGCAGAGTATACCTGCTAGAACCAAGCGTTTCAGTGATTCATTCCTATGCCGCACCACTAAGGCCTGGAATTCCCTGCCAGTTCACGTGTTTCCTTCTTCCTACAGTCCTGGGTCCTTTAAGCGGGGCGTGAAAAGGCATCTAATGAGGCGTCAAGCTGAGTGCCACCACTGTTAACATGGTAAATGTTTACGATGGTGACCCTCTTTCCGAGACTTTGCCTTTAGCTTAACATCAGGCGAGGTGAAGTCAAATTGACGTGTCCTGTATAAAAAAAAAAAATATATTTTTACACACCCTTATTTCGGAAAATAAAACCATTAAAACAGCTTGATTTGCTGATAATACGAGAGTTTTAAGATCATCTTGAGGCTTTCGTCGTCAAGATATTTATGATGCGGACTGTACCTACCCGTCTGACCAGCGCGGAAACAGTAGATCAAAGCCTCCCAACATTGGGAGAGGATCCAGCAGTGGATTGCGCTAGGCAAATTGATTGAAACAGCCGGTTAATAAAAAAAAAGAGAGTACCTGCACCAATTGTGGGAATGTCTCTTGGCTGACTTGCTTGCCTCCGAGATAGTGCTGTTTGATGACCTGGGTGACTTCGTGGTGACGCATGAGGGGGAGAGTGTCGTTGTACTCGAAGATCTGTGGGGCCAGCAAGTCCCAACGGGCCTCCAGGTCTTTCATCAGATACGGGTCAGATTGAAGTGCTAAATCAACAAATATTTCAAAGATTATTAAAGAACCCGCATACGTGTTTCCCTCCTCTTACAGTCCCGGGTTCTTCAAGCGGGGCGTGAAAAGGCATCTGTCAAGGCAGTTAAGTTAGGGACCACCATTTTACGTCCAATAGCATCGAGAATGGTGATCTGTATCTTCTGGACTGCACGTCAGCTTTATCACCATCTAGCGGGGTGCAGTCCAGAAGATACAGAACACCATTCTCGATACTATTGGACGTAAAATGGTGGTCCCAAATTATATATTTGGTCCGTCAATTGATTGCACCCCGCTAGGTGGTCAGCTTGACGGACCAAATATATAAAAAAAAGTGCATAACAATAGAGTTACAACAAACTATACAGACTCACGTACATAACATCGTCTCATTTATTTTTTTGCATCATTATGGAATTGGAACAGTAGGTATGTAGGAAATACATTGAACACAACAAGTATCTAAAATATTCAGTATTTATGTCCAGCTTTGCGATTGCTTTCCGAATTTAAAGCACTTTCGGCTCCGCCAGGCAGGGGCGATGTTGTTTAAAACTCCGTGCAAATGGCGTATTTCATGTTTTCTTTGTAGTTAGTGCTTTTTTGTAAATTTCAATTTGGTTCATGTCTAACTTTGTAAAAAAATGTGTGGCAGGTAAATGGAAAAGATTTTGATGTTTTTTGTTATTTTACTTTGTTATAATATACCTACCTAAGGCTTTCACAAAATAACTTCACTACTTATCTACATAGCCAGTAGCCATTGATGTACAAAAAACCCCAATGCCAGTTTAGCTCTAATATTATACCATCCAGCAGGATTGAAGTCAATTAACAGGCTGGATAGAAAACTAGATGCCATTATGATAAATGTTTTTTTGTTTTTATAGAATAGGGAGGCAAACGAGCAGACGGATCGCCTGATAGTAAGCGATCACCGCCGCCCATGGACACCCGCAACACCAGAGGAGTCACAAGTACGTTGCCTTCCTTTTAAAAGAGAGTTCGCTCTTTTCTTGAAGGTTTGAATGTCGTATTGGTTCGGAAATACCGCTGGTGACAGTTCATTCCACAGTTTAGTTGTGCTATCATGCACCTCTCAAAGGCTTTTTTATATTTTCTCTGCAGATAACACACCCGTTAGCTATCGGAGGTGGTTATGTAGAATTAAAACCGACTAAAACCGCACTCCGCCACGTTGCCACCTGCGGCCGGAATTGGCCTTCTCTCCCTAGGGTGAGAGGCACTATCATCCCCGTTGCTAAAGGTGCACCACGTGGAGGTGGAGGTTATGGGCTGCACACTCCACCTCTTAAAGGCCCTGGGGTTTTAGGAAGGAGGAAACACGTGCGTAGGTAAAGAATTCCTAGTCTTAATGGTACCTAATATTTTTATAGTTAGGTTAATTAGTATTTGATATGATCTCACCTGCAGCAGGGTACAATCCCTCCTCAGAAGTAACAGATATGATGAGTGGCAAACTCATCATGAATCCACTTTTAGTGGCGTAGTACGGATGCTGTTGCAGGAACGGATCTCGTGCTCCTGGCGCCTCAACGACCGGCGTGAATGGCGTGAATAAGTGTACTTTCCAGTCCTGATGAATATTGACAAATGAGTTTGTATAACATACATATGAAGTGAACAAGTGGTACCTATATGGTTGGAGTGAAGTCTCTGCTGTGGCTTACCCAAGCGACTAAAGTAAAGCCAACGAGACGAGAGAAAAAAGGTAAACAATGCGACCTTTACTGAGTAACGTTACGATAACTAGCGATTATTTTCTCTGTTCTTGTCGCACATGTCACACATACGCGTCAATGGCCGAGCGATCGCTGAGCTGTCGTTGCGTGTTTCGTAGTATAGGCAAGATGTCAGCACAGCGGTTCTAAACTGTCAGATCCGCCATCTTATGAGCAATTTCATTCCTGTCTGGAATGCGCTTGTAGTTACGTCAAAAAATTCAAATAAAAATGTTTGGAACCGCTGAAACTTTGTTTACCTTTTTTCTCTCGCTTTACTTCACAATATAAGGTTCTATTAGAAAGTTCCTACAGGATCGGCAGCACGAGTATTACGCCCCTGGTGTTCCATACGTCCATAATGTTATCTGGCTTTAAGTGGTAAGTATATAAAAAAGTAACGTATGTACAGTCAGCATCAGAAAAATGTTGACGAGTAGAGTACTCAAAATAATCTTAAAACCAAAATTTCAATATTATATTGATAATTAGAGTACTCAAAAAGTTGTAAGGTTCCAGAGTAGTCAAACTATCTTAACAATCGGTCTTCCGGCTCTTATGGCTTACAACTGGCAAATATAAAAAATACAAAAGTAATTGTCATTAATTTGACAAATTTTCTATCCTGTTCTAACTTATACACCTATCTCACATCATCCCATCATCATGTGTAAAGGATGGCTACATAAGTAAAAAAGGGATGCAAAATGCGATTAAATGACATTGTCCAGATATTTTGAACACTTTGTTTGACTAGATACCATTGAGTAGTGTTTAGTACTTATCTTAATTATAATTATGCAAATACTAGCTACTTAGTGTACGCACGCTCGATAGATGGTGTTGTACCGAAATGCTAAATCAGGTTATGGTTTCGTCGCACCGAAAAGTATAAATAGCTCATAGTGTTTCAATAAAATTGTCTCAACTCAAGATTGTGTTTGATTCCTGCTTGCCTACGCAATATAGGTATTTCAGTACGAGTTCGTACATGGTCCTCCAGAGCCGGATGCATTGTTGGATTGACTCTACGACTACGTGAAGGACGCTAGTAAGTAACGCTACTCGCCGCTACGTCGCTAGTGATATATGAAGATTGCTGGTCGCTAGCTTCTGGTTTTGAACACAAGACGTCGCTGCAACGGTCAAGGAAAGGATACCGGAGCTGATGGCAAATTAGTCATCGTACAAGTTAGCCAACTAGTTGGATGGCGTATACCGGACATAGCAAAGGTAACCCATCAGCGTGAGTGAGTGATGTGTTGTTACCCTTCGAAAACTGGACAAACTGTGAGTACTCTGTATTAATTGGAAAAGAGATTAGGACTTAGAATAATTTGCGTAGAATTGGGACTTAGAATAATTACAAGAAAAACGACCAGACGGGGAAGGTTTAGTAGACAAAGGACTTATTCGCAAAATGACCTGCAGTCGTTTTTGGGCCTATTCGAGAGATACCCTATTCGTAAAACACCCTTTTCGTGAAATACCCTGTTCGTAAAACACCCTTTTCGTAAAATATCCTGTTCGTAAAATACCCTATTCGTAAAATATCCTATTCGTGCCTATGCCCAATTTTAGAGCGATCTTTTTCTAACCAAACACTTAAAAAATTCTGACTACAACCACACTTGTGAAATTCTGCCGTCCTGAACTATTGCAAAAAAAAAAAAACAAAAATGGAAAAAGATATTAGAGTCTTAGAGCAACTCAAAAAACAGATAGAAAAAGGTTTAACGAATTTTAAAAAGTCCCCAAAAGATAGAATATCTGAAAATTACATAGAGGCGCGGCTGAATACTTTAGAAACGCATTTTGAAAGTTTTACATCGAAGCATGAGAGTATTATCGCTGAAAATGGAACTGAAGAACTTGCTAAGTATTTTGAAGAAGAAGATGTATATGAAACCGTCTACGAGACTTATCTCACTTATAAGGTTATGCTTAAAGATTCTTTGTCCACTTTTTCCAAATTGAAGTCTATTCTTGTTCCGTCTACAAAGGCAGCTAGCTCTGTTGCACCTGATAATATAGTAAAATTGCCTCGAATTGTTTTGCCAACTTTTAGTGGTGATTACGCGCAGTGGTCAACATTTAGAGATTTGTTCGTATCGCTAGTCCACAAGAATACAAGGTTAGACGACGTTCAACGTCTGCATTATCTAAAAACTCAATTGTCCGGTGAAGCAGAGCAGCTTATAAGGCATGTACCTATCACAGAAAACAATTACATGAAATGTTGGCAAATGTTAGAGCTTAGATATAATAATAAAAAGTTTATGTCAAACAATATTTTAAAACGCCTATTTAGTCAGCGTAGTGCGACTGTAGAGTCATCAAGTGCTTTGAAAGGTCTTAGAGATGTAACGACGGATTGTTTACACGAGCTCGCTAATTTAGGTATTGATGTTAGCACATGGGATGTAATTATTATTTATATCATAAGTTTGAAGTTGGACGGGGAAACTCGGAAGCAGTGGGAACTGCATGTTAGTCAAGCATCCGGGGATTTACCGTCTTTTCATCAATTTTGTACTTTTTTGGAGACACGATTTCACGCTCTAGAAAGTATAGAGCCTAAGTCTAAAAATGTAAATACTAACGCGTCTACAAAGGTTATGCATAGCGTTGCCAAGTTTTCATGCCCTCATTGCTCAGATAGCCATAAGTTGTTCCAATGCAAAAAGTTCTCTAAAGAAGATATTGATAAGCGTCGTGATATTGTCCAGTCTTTAGGAGTTTGTTTTAATTGTTTAGGTGTTAACCTTCATTCAAATGAATGTCGAGTGCCAACAAAATGCCGTATTTGTAACCGTAAGCATCACACTTTATTGCATACCAAATCGCCTAGCGCAAGCATAACTGCTGCTGCCTCAGCAGAGCCTAGAAAGGCTCATGATCACA
Organism: Eilema sororculum; assembly: GCA_914829495.1. NCBI lineage: Eukaryota > Metazoa > Arthropoda > Insecta > Lepidoptera > Erebidae > Eilema > Eilema sororculum. The sequence continues at coordinate 21,209,806 of OU618544.1, read as the reverse complement.
ATCTAGAACCACAACAGCAAGAGACCATAATTGCAACCCATTTTATGAATGCTCATAAACAAGTCCTGCTAGCCACAGCGCTGGTCAGGGCTAAGTCAAGGTATGGGTCATATCAAATCCTTCGCGCCTTGTTAGATCAAGGTTCGCAGGCGTCGTTTATAACGGAGTCAGCCGCGCAGTTACTTCGTTTGAAGAGAATAGGTACAAGAACTACAATTGCAGGTATAGGTGGTGATCGCAATGACACTGTCTCTAGACATGTGGTTAAAGTTAAAATACAGTCATTGCATGATCCATCCTTTGCCATAGAAGTAACCGCGCATGTTTTGAGTTCGCTGACTTCTGTAATGCCGGATACCAATTTTGATATCCAGGATTGGCGCGAATTAGATGAAATTAAACTCGCTGATCCGAAGTTCTATAGTGGGCTTCCACTATATTATATTTATCCGCGGTGTAAAGTAGGTAGGTACTCACGGTTGGCAGCAATAAAAGTTCATAGAAGTTTGAAAGGAGATATAATAGTCAGTAAGCACAGAACACACAACACAGAAGTTAGATAGGAGTAACGCACAAGAAGTAAGATAGCGAGTAAAGCACAGCGATAAGAAGCGAAACACATATAGTCAATATTATTCTAATTTTATACTATTGTAATATTTTACAATTAACAATTTTCGATACGCGGTAGGCGGTGGAAAAAGTTAGCATCGAGCGACACAGTGTACCGTGTATAAGGTGTGGCTAGACTGAACTCGGGAGCGGCCACCACGCGGCGCTGGCGCAGCGTCGCCGGCCGGTCAACCAGTCTACGAAATAGTTCCCTCGTTCATTCAGTGCGCGTTTCCATAGCACCACACTATCGACACAAAAGTTGGCTACTACGGACGAAACTTTTGTGTCGGAATGTTGGTGTAATAAATAAATATGAACTGTGTATAGGTAGTATAGATATTATGTTATTATTGTATGTATGTTTGTGTATTATAAGTGTGAACATAAATTTATATAATATATTGTGTATATGTATCATCTGTGTAGCAAATATAATGTAAAGTGTAAAACGCATATGTGTATCCCCACATCACTCCCCCCCAGAGGCCGTCACTACGGACGATAATAATCCGGGAATCGAACTCGGCGACCAGATCGGGTTGTTCTATCAGGTATCGGATCTGGTACAATTTTACAATTTGCCGTAGTGGAAGCGGGTCCGATAAATTGGGTAGTGGGGGGTTAGGGGTGGTACTGGGTGTCGGGTTCACAAGTAGGTAGGCCGGTTTTAGGCGGTCTATGGTTACTGTGACGCTTTTGCCTTTCACTAGTATCTTGAAGGTTTTATCTCCTCGTTCAAGCACTGGGTAGGGACCGGTATAAGGGGGCTGTAAGGAACCTCTTGAGGAATCATCCCTTAGAAAAATATGGCTCGAGGAAGACAGATCTTTGTAAACGAAGATGTTGTGCTTGCCATGGCGAGCGGCAGGTGCAGGGCGGAGCTTAGAGGTCAAGTTTCTGAGACGCGAGGTAAAATCTGATACGTGCCGTTGCCTTTCGGGGAGAAATGACCAAGGTGCTAAAATGGCCATGTTGCTAAAATTACCATGGTGCTGAAATGACCAATATCATAATGACCAATTGTACTATTGTCCATGATACCAAAGTGCTAAAATGGTACCAGGGGTAGGCGTCGAAAAGAACTCGCCGGGCAGACGTAATGGTTCTCCATAAACGAGTTCAGCCGGTGAGCTGTTGAGGTCCTCCTTGAACGAGGCCCTTATGCCTAGAAGGACTAGGGGTAAGCTCTCTGCCCAACTGCAGTCCGCGTGGCACATCAGGGCCGCTTTAAGCTGACGGTGCATCCGTTCTACCAGTCCATTGCAAGCCGGCCTGTACGCGGTTGTGCGGCGATGTCTAAATCCAATCACTTTTCCAAGGTACTGAAAAAGTGCGGATTCAAACTGCCGCCCGCGGTCGGTTACTATATCCGTTGGACATCCAAATCTGGATATCCACGATATCAACGCCTTCCCGACCGTTTCGGCCGTAATGTCGGTCATCGGTGTGACTTCCGGCCAACGGGTGAAACGGTCTACCGCCGTCAGACAGTAGCGATAGCCCTGGGATATGGGTAGAGGGCCAATGATGTCCACGTGGATAAACGCAAAGCGCGCGCGAGGCAGGTCAAACGTGCCCAATGGTGCTGACACGTGACGGTTTACTTTCGCGCGTTGACACTCAAGACACTTTCGTGACCACTCTCGGCAATCCTTTCGTAAGCCAGGCCAGACGAAACGCTCGGCTACCAACTTGATGGTGGCTTTTGCACCAGGGTGACTGAGGCTGTGAAGGTTGTCGAAGGTCTGCTTCCTGAATGGTTTGGTGACGAAAGGTCTTGGTGTTGGTGAGCTCATGTCGCAGTATATTGTAATATTACTGCCGGGGAGTATGAACTTCTGTAGCCGGAGAGAAAATTCTCCATCTACAAATTTTAGTACCTCCTGGTCGGCAGCCTGTGATGCTGCCAGCTGCTCAAGGTCTACAGGACTATGCAGTTCATCGACCCGCGACAGTGTATCGGCGACGACATTGTCTTTACCCGAAATATGTCGGATATCGGTCGTGAACTGCGATATATAGTCTAAGTGTCGGAACTGGCGTGGTGAACAATTGGCTTTACGTTCGTGGAAGGCAAAAGTGATGGGCTTGTGGTCGGTAAACACTGTGAAGTGTCTAGCCTCCAACATGTGTCTGAAGTGCCTAATGCTCTCGTATATGGCCAAGAGTTCACGATCGTAGGGGGAGTCTTTTTGCTGCGAAGGGCTAAATTTCCGCGAGAAAAACGCGAGTGGTTGCCATTTCCCATCCTTCAGCTGTTGCAAAACTCCTCCCATCGCCAAGTCCGACGCGTCTGTTACCAGTGCGAGCTTTGCGTTGCAATCTGGGTGTGCCAGCAGTGCGGCATTTGCGAGACTCGTTTTGCACTGGTTAAATGCAACGAGTGTACTTCCAGAAATGTCGACAGGGTGGGAGTTTTTTACTGACCCGGCAAGTAAGGCGTTTAAGGGGGCTTGAACCTGCGCAGCGTTTGGTATGAACCTGCGGTAAAAGTTAAGCATACCCAAGAAACGTCTAAGTTGTTTGACTGTTTGTGGGACGGGAAATTCGTGTATGGCCTGGACTTTGGAAGTGAGGGGTTTTGTTCCGGCTTCGGAGATCTGATACCCTAAAAAGGTTACCTCTGGGACTCCGAAGACACATTTTGAGGTGTTGATCAGGACGCCGTAGTCCTTCATGCGCTGGAAGAGCTGTTGAAGGTGGTTTTCGTGAGCAGATGGCGATTCAGAGAACACACAGAAATCGTCAAGATAGCAGTAGACGAAGTCCAGCCCTCTCGTCATTTCGTCCACGAACCTCTGGAACGTCTGCCCAGCGTTCCTAAGGCCGAAATTCATGTATCCGAAGTCGTAAAGGCCGAAAGGAGTGGTTATCGCTGTCTTCTGAACGTCCGGCTCATGGACTTTGATCTGGTTGTAAGCCTTGACCAGGTCAATTGTGCTGAAAACTTTACAACCGGCCATACAGTGGGCAAAGTCCTGAATGTGCCTTATAGGATAGCGGTCTGGTATAGTCCGCGCGTTGAGCATCCTATAATCGCCACACGGTCTCCAACCATTGTCCCGTTTAGGCACTAGGTGCAGGGGTGAAGCCCAGGAACTTTCGGACGGGCGCGCTGTTCCATTAGCTAGCATGAGGTCGAATTCTTGTCTGGCTATCTTCAACTTGTCTGGGGCGAGTCTGCGGGGCGTGCAGTAAATGGGAGGGCCAGGTGTGGTGCGTATGTAGTGTACAGTGTCATGCTTTGGAGACCAAGGTGTGCCAGAAGGGCGAGTAATTTCGGGGAACTTACCGAGTAGCTCGTGGTACCTTGTGTCGCCGGATACAACCTTAACAGAACAAATATTAGTTTTGGCAATAGAAGCATTAGTACACAATGTCGTAGTGTTATCAATTAACTGTTGATTACGACAGTCGACAATTAAATTGTAGTGACATAAGAAGTCAACTCCGATTATTGGTTTCGTTACATTCGCGACCGTAAAACGCCATGGGAAGTTACGTCTGAGACCTATGTTTAAGTTGAGTTCTATGTAACCATAAGTGTCTATATTTGTACCGTTGGCCGCGCACAATTGGAAGTCAGTTTTTGAGCGTCGCTCACGAAGTGCAGAATGTGGGTAGACGCACAAATCACTCCCGGTGTCCACTAGAAACTGCATTTGCGTATTGCGGTCGAGGACGAAAAGGCGACCGGTAACAGCTGGGCAATCGTCAGTCGCCATTAGCGACTGCCCGTGTCTTTTCCCGCCTTGTTGAAGTCGCAAGGCTTGATGCAATTATGGGCCCGAGATCCATACCTGTAGTGATACCTACAAATTGGGTACTTCTCGTAGCTAGCCTTGGATCTGGACCTGGATCTGGATTGTGAAGGTGTTCGTCGTCGCTGCTGCCTGGAGCGGTCGTGTGGCTGATTATGCCTACGCGACTGGTCGTCGATCTTCATTGCGAGCTTTTCCACCATGGTCCTCAACTCTGCGATTTCACTCGATGTACCACTGCTCGCTGCTGCCGTAGATGCCACCACGGGAGGTGCCGTTAATTCTTGGATACGGTCTGCGAGATCTGCTAGCTGTTCCAGTGAGTGCGTGGGTTGGGACGCCAACACAGTCTGGATCCCGATAGGCAGCTGATTGCTCCAAATTTGTCTAACTATATCCTCGGTGGCGGACGACCCGGCTAAATCCTGTAGGTGCCGCAGGAATTGGGATGGTTTCCGGTCACCCAGAGTCTCTTGGGTGAGCAGCTGCTTCACCTTCATCTCCTGTGAGGCTGATAAACGACGAAGGAGTTCGGATTTGAGCTTAGCATATCGGTTATTGACAGGAGGTTTCAAAATAATATCCTTCACTGTCTTCGCGTGCTGTATATCCAGGTTGGTGGTGACGGTGCTGTACTTAATGTTGTCCTCAGTAATACCATGGGTTTCAAATTGGCCCTCTAAAAGTGCGAACCATAGTTCTGGGTCCTCAGCGGAGAATTTAGCCACCTTGATTGTCGGACGGGACGGTGCGATGGTCAACTTTTTCATTTTCCTTCGCATAGTAACATTCTTGTCACCCGAAGCCGCTGTATGGGCTGCATCGCTGCTGCTATCACTCATGTTATTGTTCAGTTCGGGGTCACCAGTTATAGTGGGCTTCCACTATATTATATTTATCCGCGGTGTAAAGTAGGTAGGTACTCACGGTTGGCAGCAATAAAAGTTCATAGAAGTTTGAAAGGAGATATAATAGTCAGTAAGCACAGAACACACAACACAGAAGTTAGATAGGAGTAACGCACAAGAAGTAAGATAGCGAGTAAAGCACAGCGATAAGAAGCGAAACACATATAGTCAATATTATTCTAATTTTATACTATTGTAATATTTTACAATTAACAATTTTCGATACGCGGTAGGCGGTGGAAAAAGTTAGCATCGAGCGACACAGTGTACCGTGTATAAGGTGTGGCTAGACTGAACTCGGGAGCGGCCACCACGCGGCGCTGGCGCAGCGTCGCCGGCCGGTCAACCAGTCTACGAAATAGTTCCCTCGTTCATTCAGTGCGCGTTTCCATAGCACCACACTATCGACACAAAAGTTGGCTACTACGGACGAAACTTTTGTGTCGGAATGTTGGTGTAATAAATAAATATGAACTGTGTATAGGTAGTATAGATATTATGTTATTATTGTATGTATGTTTGTGTATTATAAGTGTGAACATAAATTTATATAATATATTGTGTATATGTATCATCTGTGTAGCAAATATAATGTAAAGTGTAAAACGCATATGTGTATCCCCACAGTTCAATTCTCCTAACAAGATTGATATCTTGTTAGGAGCTGAAATTTATGCTCACATTTTAAAGGAAGGGTTGATTAAGAGCCCTTCAGGCTCACCAGTTGCTCAAGACACTCTTCTAGGGTGGATTGTGTCTGGACAGGTAAGCAAAGAAGCAAGTTCAAAAAACCAGCATAACTTGATCGTTTCTATGCATGCTAAAGTAAGCGACAATGATATGCTCAAGGGATTGTGGGAACTTGATTCCGAGCCTTCCAACACTAGGAAGATTTTCACACCTGAAGAACAGGCCTGTGAAGATTTTTTTAACGCAACAACGCGGCGCGACGAAAGTGGTCGCTACGTGGTGAGATTGCCCTTTAAATGTGAAGACGCACCATGTAAACAAGGCAATTCTAAAGCAATTGCAATAAAGCGTGCACATGGTTTAGAAAGGAAACTATCAAGGTATGTTCAATTAAAACAACAGTACACAGATGTGATTAAGGAATATTTATTACTTGGTCATATGTAAAGAATTACAGACGTGATACAAAAGAATCGAGAAGACGCTGTGTACCTGCCACACCATGCAGTGGTTCGCCAAGATAGGTTGACTACAAAAGTTAGAGTGGTGTTTGATGCGTCGTGCAAGGGAACAAACGGTGTTTCCTTAAACGACACTCTAATGGTGGGACACACTCTCCAGTCTGACTTACGTCACATTGTGTTGAGATGGCGCAAACACCCTATTTGTCTTGCGGCAGATATTGTAAAAATGTATCGCCAAATAAAAGTAGCAGAGCAAGATCAAGATTTTCAGAGGATTGTCTGGAGAGATGATCCCACCCAGGAGTTTCAGGACTTCCGGCTATTGACGGTCACGTTCGGTACTTCAAGTGCACCTTACCTTGCAATCAAATCATTGCAACAGGTCGCTATTGATGAAGGCAAGTCGTACCCATTGGCCGCTCCTAGAGTACTGTCGGATTTCTATGTGGATGACCTGATGACGGGGTGCCAATCTGAAACAGAAGCTATAAAATTATACAATGAAATTAATGAATTGCTACAAAAGGGTGGTTTTAGACTACAGAAATGGACAAGTAATAGGATTCGGCTGTTACAGGAATTCAGAGAGGAATCGGGTAAGGATTTAGAAATAAAATTAGATAAGGCAACTAAGGTCTTAGGACTTACCTGGAATCAAATTACTGATGAATTTGAATATTCCGTGAGAGCGTTATCTGCGTCTGATCCTGTTACCAAACGAACTGTCATTTCTGACATTGCACGTCTCTATGATCCACTAGGTTGGATAGCACCCTGTATCATCACTGCCAAGGTACTCATTCAAAAGCTATGGATTGCGGGTATTGGGTGGGATGATGAGCTACCACCAAACCTACTACAGGAATGGTTATCGTATAAAGCGGAGCTTAATCAGCTCAACGAATTTCATATCCCAAGATGGATTAACACAATGGACCATAATATCGTGGTTGAATTGCATGGGTTTGGTGATGCGTCAAATCTGGCTTATGCGGCAGTTGTGTACTGTCGGGTAATAGATTCCGCAGGCCGTGTTCATTCGCATCACTTAACTGCAAGAACTAAGGTGGCGCCAATAAAGCAAATATCCATCCATTTGGAGCTCTGCGCTGCTGTTTTAACTGCTAAACTGCTAACTGAAGTGGCTGAAGTGATGAATATTCAAAAATCTAAGCTGCACGCGTGGACTGATTCGTCAGTTGTATTGGCTTGGTTGAGTGATCACCCAAGTCGATGGAAAACGTTTGTCGCCAATCGCACTTCAGAAATTTTAGGTCTCATTGACAATACTCAGTGGGCGCATGTGAAGTCCACCGAAAATCCTGCAGACATTGCCTCGCGAGGTGCATCTCCAACTGCGCTTCGAGAGAATGAACTTTGGCGACAGGGTCCTTGTTGGCTCAAGAATGATCTGATAGATTACCCAAGACCTGCGTCTATCTCCACTAATGAGGAGAAGAAACAAGTTAAAGTTCATTTAGCTAGGCCGAACTCTGAATTAGATGACTCATTTTGGTCTCGGTTCTCATCATTGCGAAACCTAATGAGAGTTGTGGCTTATTGCAGAAGGTTTTTGATGATGGCAAAATGGCGTAAGAATGGTACGAAGGTGATATCCTACTTGTCAGTTGAGGAGCTTCGTAAGGCGTTGCTGATTTGCATACTGTGTGCTCAGCAACATGCTTTTAACAAAGAAATAAGCGCGATAAAAGGCAAACAAGTTCTCAATAACAAAAGTTCCATATTTAGGTTGAACCCCTTTCTCGATGAAAATGAGATATTGCGTGTTGGGGGTAGAATTCGGCACTCTCAACTACCTGATAACGCAACGCTTTGGCAAAGTTGATTGTAGCAGATGCTCATGAAAGGACGTTTCATGGAGGGCAACAACTAGTTCTTCATTTTATTCGCACCAGGTATTGGATCAACCGAGTAAAAGGTATGATTCGGGAGCATATACACAAATGCGTTCGTTGCATACGATATGCGGCTTCAACCAGACAGCAAATGATGGGTGACCTGCCAGCGTGCAGACTGACACCTGGTAAAGCCTTTATAAGTTCAGGTGTTGATTTTGCGGGTCCCATAAACATGCGTGTATCTAAGGGACGTGGGCAGCGATCTTACAAAGGCTATATCTGCCTATTTGTATGCATGGCTACGCGCGCTGTGCATATCGAGGCCGTTTCAGATTTAACGACTGAGGGTTTCTTAGCAGCGTTTAGGCGTTTCGTTTCCAGGCGTGGTCACTGTCACCATATCTGGAGTGACAATGCGACCAACTTTGTCGGTGCTGCTAAAGAGTTGCAGGTACTTTTCAAACAGGAAAGTGCCATGTTTAATGATATTGCAACAGCTCTTGCTAACTCTCAGACAGAATGGCACTTTATCCCGCCCCACGCTCCCAATTTTGGTGGACTGTGGGAGGCAGGAATAAAGAGTGTAAAACACCATCTGAAGCGTGTCGTAGGCGATTCCACCCTCACATTCGAAGAAATTACAACGGTTCTTTCTCAAATTGAGGCTTGCTTAAATTCAAGACCATTATCTCAGCACAGTAGCGATCCAGAATATCCCACACCTTTAACCCCCGGTCACTTTTTGGTGGGACATCCACTAGTTACACCACCTGATTATAACTACGAGAGTTCTACTCTGAGTACACTGCGCAGGTGGCAATTAGTACAACGTATGGTACAAAACTTTTGGCGTAGATGGCAAAAGGAGTATCTTTCCCATTTCTTTCAGAGATATAAATGGGCTACTCGGACGCCAAATTTAAAAGAAGACGATGTAGTTTTAGTTGCAGAGGACAATTTACCTCCTTCTAAATGGCTTTTCGGTCGAATCACAAGACTGCATCTGGGTATGGATGGCTTGGCGCGTGTTGCTACCATCCGTTGTAAGGGTACCACTATTAAACGTCCTACTTCAAAGTTATGTTTGCTTCCTGTGACCGAGTAGGTCCATTGTTATTTTATATTTTTGTCGACCTATTCTTATACATGTGTACTAATTTTTTTTTTTGTGTGTATTTACCCAAGGCATTAACCCTATTTTATTCATACAGTCCATTAAGTTCTACCTTTATGTCTTCTCACGGTGGGCGATTCGAAAAGGATCATAATCCTTTTGGTGGGCGAAATGTTTAGTACTTATCTTAATTATAATTATGCAAATACTAGCTACTTAGTGTACGCACGCTCGATAGATGGTGTTGTACCGAAATGCTAAATCAGGTTATGGTTTCGTCGCACCGAAAAGTATAAATAGCTCATAGTGTTTCAATAAAATTGTCTCAACTCAAGATTGTGTTTGATTCCTGCTTGCCTACGCAATATAGGTATTTCAGTACGAGTTCGTACAAGTAGCGTGATTGTGTATATGAAAATGAACACTCTGCTTACTTACATGTTTCTGGAAGACCGATTGTTAAGATAGTTTGACTACTCTGGATGCTTACAACTTTTTGAGTACTCTAATTATCAATATAATATTGAAATTTTGGTTTTAAGATTATTTTGAGTACTCTACTCGTCAACATTTTTCTGATGCTGACTGTACAACGTACGGGTTTTTCGCCACTTACTAGGCCGCTTCAAATGAAAGAAAAGAAAGAAAGAAAGGGGTTCAAGCGAATCTCAGCCATCATTTGGTAGGTACAACTGCCGATCAACGATGAAGATGGTTCGAAATTGTATAAGAACGCTTTAATTAAAGTTAGGATTTAAAGATTATGGTATGCCCGTGCCGCTTTTTTTGCCCAAGCAACTGCACTGCCGTACCTACCCCCAGATTATGGATAATAATCCTATAGTTTTTTATACTACTTCGGGACTTGTCCGTGACCGTCGTGATCACGGGTGCTGCAACGCACCCGAAACGTCAACAAAGGTGTTTCAAAAATCTTATCGCGATAAGTCCTGAAATAGTACAAAAAAACTATGATAATTTAGAAATAACATTGTGGATAATTAGGAAAACTAAAACCACACATACACTCATCTCGACTTGTGCTGTGGCGATAGTATTCGCAGGCCGGTACTTGAGGCACTCCACTATCTCTTTGCTCGTGCGGGTGGGGCAGCCTACGATGGCAGCGAGGGCCCGCGCCTTCTCAGCCGGTTTGGAGGAGAACGCCCACGGAGCCAGGGCTGAACCACTGAAGGCTATGCCTCTGGAGAAAGTACCTAGAAATATGCAATACTAAGAGTGTAGCACAATGGTTTTTTATAGTGCGGAAATTCCCTCAGATACTGCCTCGTTCGCTTGAGTCATCAATTACCAAGGGTTAACTAGCCTCTGGCAGGCTTGGCTCCTCGTGCCGGCTGACCCATGGAAAAATTAATTTTGTAAGTTTCGTTCAGTCTATAGAGGATAAATGATTTTTGTGTTGTTGTAGTGTAAATGAGTTTTGTTGACTTTCATTTTAATACTGTAGGATAACTTTATCAAAAGTGTCATTCTACCTTTCAATATAATATTCATTTTGAATTTCATCAAATACACCCAACCTATAGAAACGCGGTTAGCCGAAAAGTTCCAGGATGTCAATGATAGTTATAATATTTTATTAACTTTCACAACAATTTCCTATTACAGGAGTTACATCTGTCATACGAATTGATTGGAATTGTTTTAAACTTTGTAGAATAAAACAAAATTTCTGGTATTCGATATTCCTTTTACGATGGAGCGGAGAAGGACCTAATCATAAATATGAAATCCGGTAGATTTGAATGAATTTTTTATAGCATTTATTATGCTAACTTTTAAGTTCCAAAAACATTGGAAAAAATGAAATGCTCAAGTGAGACTCGAACTCACGACCTTTCCCTTACAGGGGGACTGCTCTGCCAACTGAGCTCTATTGAGCACCACTTGAATCATTCCAAATTTTCATATATTATTTGAAATCTATTCCATTATGGGCACACTAGTTGATAGGGGGGAAATGGGGTTTAAAATACATGTCACGAGCAAAACTGGGAAGGGAGGGTCGGTTGAACTGAAGACAGTGAGTAGGATAACCAGAGCTCACTGGAGAATTTTGTACTGTTAGTGGGAAGATTAAAGGCTTGTCGTCTGACGGCACAGAAACTCTCTGTTGTTACAGGGTCGGCAACACGAGTATGACTCGCCCTGGTGTTGCACATGTCCAGAAGCCAAGGTAACGTTCCATTAGGTGGGCAGTATGCTTGTCTATCACCTAAGTGGTATAAAAATACGGTACAACGTGAACGGGATCAGAACGCGTGTGGAGTCGCGAGGAACAATCTCATACCTCTGGACAAAGGCGACATGTAATGGTAGTGCACGCTGGCTCCACCTGCCGAGCAGCCGGTGAGCGTGACGCTGTTGGGATCTCCTCCGAACCTCATGATGTTTTTCTTAATCCAATGTAAGGCAAACGATTGATCTTTGAGCCCGTTATTCCCGGGAACAACGTCATCGCCCGTGCTCAGGAAACCTGAGGAAAAACCTTTATTAAACTTGTGACTGATTGTCGCCATTTATCTAAGTAACTTGTAAATTATATCGTCGTGACGGGATGGTACACTGACGCGAGTTTATAATGCCTGTTCACCCAAAAATGTGTCAGTTCAAAATTACTTAACGTATCTAAAGAAAATATCACTTCAATAACTCTATTTGTAAGGTCCTTAGGACTGTAAAAAATCCAGCAAAATAAAACTAAGCTACGGCAAAATAAAGTTATGGCTTGAAATTTAGCATTGACTATACCTCATACAGATTTAATAAATATTAAGATACATTTAAATAATAGCTTTGACCATACCTACCATACTCGTACCAAACTTAAAGACATATTTATTATTAACAAAATGCATCACAAAATGTGTGGGCTAGTAATATATATTCTTTATATTATCAATGTGTGCAACATGCACATAGGATGTATGTCTACGAGTATGTATATGTCAACTTGCACTTGCACTTTCTGTGTCTATAGCGTTTGTATATATTCTAAGAGGTAAAGGCTCTTCCTTACCTAGAGGTCCCAGTCTGTAGTTTACGGTAACAACAACCATGTCCCAATCCATGAAGTTGGAGGGGTCGTAGATAGCTGCCTGGCCGTACATGAAAGAACCCCCATGGATAAATACCATAACAGGCATCAAGACATCGGGTTGTAATTCTGGAGAATGCACGTTCAGGTACAGACAATCCTCGTTTCCTAGTGGATAAGGATCAGTTTTATTATAGAAAAATGCTCGAGCAGTCTTTAAGTGGTTATGAATGTCAACCTTATTCAATTAAGACAAAGCTTAGAACAGTATGCAACAACTCTTGTCAGATAATATTTTGGTAGTGGTTTTGAGAAGTTTTGGAATGAAATAAGGTTGTATGTTTTTTTGTCATTAAATTATACTACTAAGTGCTGGTTCGATCAAACGCGAGTAAAGTTTATTTCTAGAATAAACAAGCAATATCACCCACATATTGGTTGTTTATTCTAGGAATAAACTTTACTCGCGTTTGGTCAAACCAAATTAAATCGAGATTCAGGAGTGAGTATCGTTCCGGAATCCGGGCCTAAAATAGATAGAGCTATTTCAACTAAGAAATAAGCGTGTATCTGCTTAGGACTACTATAAAATACTTTAATGTGTTGCTAGCAGTATTACCAGTAAAGAAAAGAAGTGGGTGTTATTACCAGTGATTCTAGCACGGAATGGTTCAAACTGCAGACAAGCAGGTAGGGGTCTGGTGGCGTCCCATACGCCAGGCCATGGTTTCAGGCGTTGAGGTTCCTGGCAACAGAAATAATTGAAGAGTTAAAATTTGTATTAATGAACAGTCATACAGTTTTCTAGGCTTTAGACTGTAGTCTATAGGCTTCAGTAGAAGTAAAAGCATGACTTCCGCAGCTTCCACCTCACTAAGACGCGAGCGTGCTACTATCTATAAGGCGTCCATTCATCATCATCATCTTCTGACTGCTGGTTGAATGGAGTATTTTGTTCTATTATTCAAGCGTAATTCATCTTGTTGACAGAGTAGCTGGTTGGGTATATAACCAGCTTCTCTACGTGACGTCATTGATAGGACTTTTTTTTTTCGTGCGGAAATCCCCTCGGATACCCCCCTGCCGGAGCCGGAAGGGGAGGTTATGTCGGACTCGAACCGACTAAAACCGCACGCCGACTGTGGGTCTTGGTGCTAGGCCGGAGGTGAGGTTGTCATAGACATATCCCTCGCACCCCGGCTGACCCAGGGCCATCCCTTACGGTCTGGCCCTCCTCAGGAGGGGGGACAACGGTGTCCCCAACTCGCCCCCGGAATGGGGAGGTGCGCTATTTAGCGCGCCGCCGCCGTGGCCTGCTTCTGCTGGGGTGACAGGCGGGTCCACCCGTCATCACCAGGCCCGCGCTCATGGGGGACGGAGGTCAGTCAGTGCCCTCCTACGCCCGAGTTGCCTGCGCGCGCGGGCGGCGCGATCCGCGAGTCTTTCTCGCTCGCGCCGCCTCTCCCGCTCCGCCGTCTCCTTCACGACCATTACCTGCTCGCTGAAGGAGATGCCGGCCGCCCACGCGTCCGCGCAGCGGACCATTGCTGTGAGCAGGGTGGCGAGGGTGAGAACTGTCACTCCCAGGGCCGCCACTAGCTCCCGCCTCGGTCCGGCCCATGCCGGACACTCGGTGAGCGTGTGCAGCCCTGTGTCCTCGCTCGCGTCGAATTGATGGCACTCGGACGTTGGCTCCTTTTCGATCCGACACAGATATCTCCCGAAGCACCCGTGCCCGGTGATAATCTGCGTCAGTCGATACGAGAGGCTGCCATGTGGCCTCTCGAGCCATTCCCCCATGATGGGCCTTACCGCCTCTATGACGGCATGCCCTGCGCGTCGTTGCTCAAGTCGTCGCTCCCACTCCACCACCATGATCCCGTGGAGCCGGGACCTCTCGGCGCGAATGTCTTCGGGCTCGGGATCGTATCCCCGCCCCCGCGCCTCTTTACGGAACCGATACAGTGCCGCAAGGGATCTCGCTTCCAGGATCCACGGTGGCGATCCGGCTAGGAAACTCGCCGCTTCAAAGGATATCGTACGGTACTCCCTAATGGCCCTGGAGGCCATCCTCTGCTGCGGCGCATGCAGCAGTTGCACGAACCTGGCCTGCAGGGCGTCCGCCCACACGAGGCACCCGTACAGGGCCATGGACCGCACGACACCCGTGTAGAGTCTCCTGCAGGAGTCCTCTGGGCCCCTCAAGTTGGGCAGCAACCGCATCAGCGCGTTAGCTGACACCAACAGTTTGGGGCGCAGACTTCGGAAGTGCTCTCCGAAGTCCCACCGACCGTCGAGTACGAGCCCCAGGTATTTCAACCGGGGCTTGATGTCGAGTCATTGATAGGACTGGATGACGTCATTGAAGATCGACCAATGAAAATCCCTATCTAGGCTGGCGCAGCGCTGTGTTTGACGCTGTATTAGCGAATTGCACAGCTGAAAATAATTCCTCTTATACGAGGAGGGACGAACAAAGTTCACCTGACTGATAAATTTTCCCTATTACTTGGGTGTTTTGATTGTGCAATACAATATGCAATACGTTTACGACCCAGTTTAGAAATAACTGTGTGTACAGGCGCCACTTATTTTCAACTGCATACAAAAAGGAATGGTGGAATTATCATGCACAAAATATTTATATTTATTTTGCATATTTTTACGGGAGTATTTAATAAAAGAGATCTTCTACTCCACTTCAGACTTCTGAAAGAATAGTTCTTGCCGTTTCGATGCGTATTGAATGTATATTTTCATTGACTAATACCTAGGTACTGTCCAAATATTTATCTCTTGCAATGTTGCATGCAGGATTTCCGTGAGACATGCTGTACTACTTATTTTAATTTAATATATTTATAATTTACCATTATGACGTGCTATGCGTCATAGGCAAAGTACACTGTAACTAGGAAATAATATTATATAAACAACACGTATCAATAAACAATAATGTCAGCACTAAACTTATATGAGTAAAACCCCACTCTAAACCTCAGTAAAATCATGTAGAATAATTAGTATATAAGAGTGTGTAAATAGCAAATAAATTAATCTTGTTCCAACTGGTAAAACATCTTTTACTTACTCCGCAATATTGGTGACCCCGACGTGATTTCCTAGTGCTGATATAATTGCAGGCCAACTGCAGCCCTGAAAAGGTTTTCAGCAGCAAACCTAGTAACTATCACAGATCACTGTGGAGCTATATTTGGGAAAATTCACCCAACAGCCCACCAGCTTACCGACCACCACCATCAGCGAAATAGCACATTTCAGTTGGCTTCCCACAAGCGGGTCTAACCAGCTGAAATTTCAAGAGGCTAAACGCAATCATGGCACCGATAATTCCAGCCGGAACACCGTCAAAAAACCCCGGCACATCAGCTGAATCAAACAGCGACAGCCAGGTGGTGGCTGCAATTAGCATTACGGAGAAAATACCATCGTTTTGGACAGATTCACCGCGCTTATGGTTCGCGCAATTCGAGGCCATCGTAGCCTCCCAAAAACAAGGTGACGAATATAAATATAATATCGTCATCGCAAAATTACCAAAAGAGGTCATACATCAGGTTAGCGACATCCTGACGTCACCGCCAAACGCAGACAAGTACCTTAAAATCAAGGAAAGATTAATTGCGTGCTATGAGGAAAGCGAACAACGACGCTTCCACAAATTGCTATCGGAGATGGACCTAGGTGACTCAACACCATCACAGCTGTTGAGAAAAATGAAAGAAGCCAGCTGCGACAAAATGACCGAAGATACCATCAGATTATTATGGTTCAGACAGCTTCCGGTATCAATCACCTCCATATTGGCAGTCTCCGAAGACCTCGACCTCACAAAATTATGCGAAATGGCGGACCGAATTTATGAAAATATGCGCTATAAAACCAAAACAAACAACTCGTCACAGAAACCCGCCGACGTTTACTTAATAACAATGCTGACGTCACAAATTGCAGCTATGCGAGTTGAAATAAACGAGCTCCGCGGTATGAGTAATCGCCGACCGATGCAACGCAGCAAATTCCGAGCAAGGTCGCAATCACGCTCACGGTCACGTACACGGCTATGTTATTATCACAGACGATTCAAAACAAAAGCATATAAATGCGATCAGCCGTGCTCGTGGATAAATAAAACCGATAAAAATTCGGGAAACGAGAACTAGCGCAGAATACGACGGGACTCTGTGCCATACAACCCGCCAACCGTCTAACTATAACCGACTCAAACAGTGGTTATAGGTTTTTAGTAGACACGGGAGCAAATATTTCTGTATTACAAAACGCACAGGGTAAGAAAAACGCGAGCAACTACAAACTGTATGCCGCAAACGGGTCAATTATTGAAACTTATGGCGAAAGCACATTAACGCTAAATCTGGGGTTACGCAGACCTTTTACTTGGACGTTCGTAATCGCCGATGTAAAAATGCCTATCTTAGGAGCTGATTTCCTAGAGCACCACAGATTATTAGTGGATCTATACGGCAAAAGGCTGATCGACCAAGAAACAAAATTAACGACGCCTGCGAAAATTGCAAGAGAAACACACATGCCTTCAATTAGATCCATCGACGCGAAATTACCCGAACATATAAAGCGCCTGTTAGAGAAATACGTAAACGTCACTAGACCAAGACCATTTAAAAAACCCACAGAGCATGGAATACAGCATCACATCATAACAAAAGGTCCTCCAGTTTATGCCCGCGCGCGCCCACTACCACCCGACAAATATAAGGCAGCAAAAAAGGAATTCCAAGAGCTAATAAACTTAGGAATATTAGAACCTTCCAGTAGTCCTTGGGCATCGCCTCTCCACATGGTAAAGAAAAAGAATGGGGAATGGAGACCGTGCGGAGACTACCGCGCGTTAAATAAAATAACAGTTCCCGACAGATATCCCTTGCCAAGACTGTTAGACTTTACATACATCGCAAGTGGAAAAACAATATTCAGCAAAATTGATATAAAGAAGGCGTTCCACCAAATCCCTGTTGCGGAACCAGAGAAGACCGCAATAATCACGCAAATGGGTTTATTTCACTGGAATTTCATGCCATTTGGCCTCAGAAATTCAGCTCAAACGTTCCAGAGGTTTATGGACTCCCTGTTCAGAGACCTGGACTATATATATGTCTTCGTGGACGACATACTCATAGCAAGTCAAAATACTGAACAACATTACGTTCAATTAGAGGAAGTATTCACTCGCCTAAGTAAAAACGGCATCTCAATCAATACGAGCAAATGCGAATTCGAAAAGACAGAGATAGATTTCTTAGGTTATCATATAACGAGCCAAGGAATCACCCCCACGTCTGAGAAAGTACGAGCAATAAACGAATACCCAAAACCAAAGGTGGTAAAGGAGCTACGTCGATTTTTGGGAATGATGAATTTCTACAGAAGTAGCATCCCACACGCCGCCAGACACCAAACTCCGCTCAACAAATACTTAATAAACTCCAAAAAGAATGACAATACGCCAATCGAGTGGAATACGGAAGCTAACCAAGCATTCGAACACTGCAAACGGGACATAAGAGAGGTCACAACACTCGCATTCCCGGAAACAGACACACCACTAGCCATTATGACAGATGCTAGTTTAAAATGTGTAGGCGCCGTACTTCAACAAAAAGTTCAAGGAAAATGGAAACCCGTATCATTTTTTTCAAAAGGGTTAAGCGAGACACAAACAAAATATTCCACATACGATCGAGAACTACTCGGTATTTACATGGCAATAAAAAACTTTAGACGACTAATAGAAGGTCGCACATTTACAATATACACGGATCATAAGCCACTGATTCATGCATTCGACAAGAAGCAATCAGTGGATGAATCCCCTAGAAGAATAAGATACCTAGAATATATTGCACAATTCTGCACAGACATAAGGCACGTCACGGGCAGCGAAAACGTGGTAGCCGACGCACTATCACGGGTAATAGAAACAATAGAACTACCCCAAATTCTCAACTGGCAAGAGGTAAAAAAAATACCAAGACAGTGACCCGGAGTTAACAAAACTAAAACAAAATAAGTCACTAAAAATGGCACGGGTACCAATACAAAACAATAATACCAAAATTTATTGTGATATATCCACCGGTACAACAAGGCCATACCTACCACAAAAGTTCAGAAAAACAATTTTTGATAGTTTTCACAACATGAGCCACCCAGGGAAAAACACAACAAAAAAGTTGATAACCGCAAAATACGTCTGGACTAGCATGCACAAAGACATTTACGAAATGTGCAAAACATGTTTACAATGCCAGCAATCAAAAGTTCAGCGGCACACAGTATCACCCCTGGGCAAATTTATGCCAGCAGAACGATTTAGCCACATACACATAGACATTGTAGGCCCCCTAACGACATCACAAAACAAAAGATACATCGTCACTATGATCGACCGTTGTACGTCATGGCCAGAAGCATATCCTATTTCGGACATCACAGCAGAAACTGTAGCCAAAACCCTATACGATGGCTGGATCACACGTTTTGGATGCCCCAATTATATAACAACGGATCAAGGACGACAATTCGAGTCTGAGCTATTCAGAAGCCTAACCAAATTCCTGGGTATACAAAAAAATCCGTACTACACCATATCACCCTCAATCAAACTCCAAAGTAGAAAGACTGCACAGAACCATGAAAGCAGCTTTGATGGCAAGAGGAAATACCGAAAATTGGACGAAAGAATTACCATCGGTATTATTCGGGATACGTACCAGCATTCGACAAGACACTGGATACTCAGCAGCCGAATTGGTCTACGGAACAACAATAAAATTACCAGCAGCATATTTTGGCGACTGTTCTAAAAACACAACATACGCAGAGTTTGTGGAAAAAATTAAAGATAACATAACGCACATGACGTCAATTCCACAACGACAAAGCTCAAACAAAAACATATTCGTACACCCACGCTTAGCCGACTGTACACACGTATTTCTACGATGCGATAAGCTACGTCCTACGCTCACACCACCTTACGACGGACCGTTTCTCGTAGTCAAACGTGACAACAAAATAGTCACGATCAAGCGAAACGGCAGGGAAGTGAACGTGTCGATTGACAGGCTAAAGCCAGCATTCACGACGAGCGACGACAAGATAGAAGCTCAAAATCAAGAGCAAGATAAGGCAGAGCCAAATCAAAACATAAAAAGAACACGTTCGGGAAGAATATCACGACCCACCGTCCG
Source organism: Eilema sororculum (assembly GCA_914829495.1). Lineage (NCBI taxonomy): Eukaryota > Metazoa > Arthropoda > Insecta > Lepidoptera > Erebidae > Eilema > Eilema sororculum. The sequence continues at coordinate 21,190,084 of OU618544.1, read as the reverse complement.
TTTCAAACAATGATATAAAAAGGGCAAAATGAAAATAAAAGTCACTCCACAGCAAGCCACAAGAAACAACACACAAGATGGGAAGCAGTCAAACCCACGAAAAGGAACAAATAAACATGGTGCAGAACAATAACCTGGCAGAAAAGGCAGAAAAGAACACACACATGGCAGCAGAAATTGAAAAAATAAAAATCTGGATCGGAGTACTCATCGCTATAATTATACTAGCAGCAATAATAATAACAATCACCAGACTCGTACGGAAAACTAACAAAGTCATGGACAAAAAGATAAACAAAATAATCAAGGAAATGCAACAAGTGTAACCAACTAGTACAACTCAGCAAACAGCGTTCACGGACAAGTTCGACGCACCACAGCAAATAATAACTAGAATTTTTATAAAGGGGGGAGTACTATGACGTGCTATGCGTCATAGGCAAAGTACACTGTAACTAGAAAATAATATTATATAAACAACACGTATCAATAAACAATAATGTCAGCACTAAACTTATATGAGTAAAACCCCACTCTAAACCTCAGTAAAATCATGTAGAATAATTAGTATATAAGAGTGTGTAAATAGCAAATAAATTAATCTTGTTCCAACTGGTAAAACATCTTTTACTTACTCCGCAATAACCATGTTTCATGCAATACATGGATTTATTGTTATTACTTTGTTGCCGCCCGATAAAAGCAGGCGACCAAAGAAACGTTCTCGCAATGACTGTTTCATCTGTGATTCCATTCATCTGAAATCACTACGAGGAGTGATTTCAGATGAATGGAATCACAGAGTTGAATACCTTGTGATTCCACTGTACGCCCTCGCTTTACATGCATAACTGCACATTTGTCCATACCAAACTCCATTTTGATTATTATTATTATAACAACAGTAGTAAAAACAAGCTCCATTTGATATCAGAAAGTGGTCATAATGATTTCAAAACAGGCCCAGGTTCACGGTAGCCTGCTCATCGCATAAACAGTTCAATAAATTAGATCGCAAAGGACAGATTGTGCGTAAAAACTGTCTGACTAACGTTTTTATACGGCTGAGTACGTCCATACTATTTAGGATGAACTGAATTGAATACGTAGAGAAATTAAACATGTAATCAATTTACTGGGACACAATTTATTAAACTTCTTCTTACAAATATTGAGAACACTGTGTACTTTTTCCACAGTATTTATTCTATTAAACCTAACCGGTTTCGCCTTACGGCAGTCTCAAAGGTTTACATTTTTTTTTTGTTTTCTTTTTAAAAAGATTATTAGAACCGAAGTTACTAATATTCCCTCTAACCCCTCCAACTAAGCTAAATTGCTTGTGCTAGGAGTGGGTTCACGTCGGTGGTGTAATGGCCAGGATCGAACCCGGGACCTCTCGATCGTAAGGCCGACTCCTTAACCACTAAGCTACCGACGCTTTATCCTTATCCTTACTAATATTATAAATGCGAAAGTAACTCTGTCTGTCTGTCTGTCTGTATGTTACGCTTTCACGCCTAAACCACTGAACCGATTTTGATGAAATTTGGTATAGGGGTAGATTAGACCTTGAGAAAGGACATAGGCTATGTTTGGTCGCGATAACCGACATCCACGCGGGCGGAGCCGCGGGCAAAAGTTAGTATTTTATATACCAAAGGTTTTCTCATAGGTTTACATTTACCAAACCAATACCTAGACAACAAATAGAATAAATACAGTGGAAAAAGTACAAGTGTTCTCAATATGTGTTACAATGAATTCCACCAAGTGCCATCAATCAACAGTATAAATAGTAAACTTCTACTTGTTGCCTTGCTGCGCCTGCGTGGATGTGGGTTATCGTGAATAAACTTAATGTAGGTCTTATTCAAATTCAAATTCAAATTCTATTTATTTCAGACCATAATAGTCCATATTGATTGTTAGTAATACATGTCTTAGCGCTATGTTAGTTAAAATTAGGTACAAGAATAAAGTTATAGAATTAATAATCTAAGTTGATCAGTATCTTCTCGCCGGCACTGGTACCAAGGTTTAATAATTTATGTGTGTACCGTACTAAATTTCATCAGGATATCTTCAAAAATGACGAATTTTCATACACATTGTCATAGACTATTCCTCCGGTACCTAAGGGAAAAGTCGTGGGATCAAGCCTCATCTGAGTACTTAAGTCATTTTTCATGATGTAATATAATAAAGTCCCTGTTACATCTTTTTTCGCAATAAGTTACCTATGTAATTTCTCAAGCTCTATTCTATATCTGTGCCAAATTTCATCAAGATCGGACTACTGGTTTAGAAGTGACAGTAAAACAGACAGACAGAAAGGCAGACAGAGTTATTTTCACATTAATAATATTAGTACGGATAGAATTATGGATGTAGACTCAACCAAATAAAAGAAAGAAACCAGACAGTTAGGTTCATTAATTAACATTTCTGGTACTCATATTTTTATAATTAAAATACGGTGCAAGAATTTTGTTTCATTTTAATTTATTTTTTCTATTCAAAGAGTGCAGTGATTTAGTTTCTGTATAACCAGACCACAACTACATAAGGCTTGGCAATAAAACATTTTATTATAATGTATAATACATTCTAAAAAAATCGTAGACTGGGTATCATTACCATCAAAATTTTTCAGCGCGTAACCGGATGCTGAGATACCGTATTAAAACAAATACCTAGTAAAAATAAATGAAGTTTTACCAAATGTTTTATTCAACAATCTAGATAAACTAGTTAACTCTCTTTTTTATGTCATTTTTTTAATTATGTAGTTATTTATTAATATTTTTTGCACAGGTTATTTATATAAGTAGTGGTACATATATTAAAATAAAACTATAATAACTGACGTATTTTAGGTTTAGTTTAATTGCATTATTTAGTTTAATTATATTGTACTGATTACACTGGGGTAAATTTGCGATTTATAATTTTTTGGTGTCCAATCATTTGATAAAAAACATTTTCATTTGAAAAACAACGTTTTGACAAACTTATAGATACTTGACAATTTTGTAAAATGGAAGGTCAACTGAAACGAAATGGCTAGGTTAGAACTACGACCACAACACTAACGCGAACTGCTAAAACCGAATTCTACATACCTATTTCGAAAGAATTTATTTTTATTTAGTACAATATTTTCACTTACCTATATAATATAGATTATCTGTCCAAGATGGAAATTGCGTCATTATTTAGTGAAATGAAAATTTGACAAATAAAATTATAGCAATTAAAATATTTTCTAAGTAATACATTTGCCAAACGTTTTTTTTTTCAAATGATTTTTTTTAAAGTACTTAATATTTTTGCGATTGCGATGGAAGTTTGTCAAATGATTAGTTTTTCAAATGTTGTTTGTAAAATGATCATTCGTACTTTGTCATTGTTTTTTGTCAAACAATAGTAAACCAATTTTGTTTATTTTCTCTCACAATACCTACATCACTATCTCCTATTCTCGAGAAGGGACAGAATAGTAAGGAGTACGAACTTTCAGGAGCTCATGTGTGGTAACCAAGTTGGCTAACATATTACAAGACCAAAGCAACACTAGCCAAGTCTTCGTAGGATGGGTGACCTTTCTTAAAAGACATTGAGAATACATCCGGTAGCCATACGAACATCTATGGCAGTCGTTACTGGTAGATGGACTCCTTAAAAGTACGACTACTGGTCTAACTACAGAATTTTTATGTCGCTAGTTAGTTGAGCAGGTCAGATGGCAGTCGTTCCATTACACGGTAGGTTTGGCTGACAGTTTTCGCCGCCGTGATTGACCACGGTTGAATGAAGTATTTTTGTTCTAATTCTAACCATCATACAACCATAATTCATGATTGTTCGCATGAATGACGTTGGCATGAGCGTGTAACCTACTAGTTACTTTTTAAAAAGAGAAAAAAAAAACAAATATTTATTCTAAATACATACATACTTACATATCCATTCTAATCCATACTAATATTATAAATGCGAAAGTAACTCTGTCTGTCTGTCTGTCTGTATGTTACGCTTTCACGCCTAAACCACCGTACCGATTTTGATGAAATTTGGTATAGAGATAGGTTAGACCTTGAGAAAGGACATAGGCTGTGTTTGGTCGCGATAACCGACATCCACGCGGGTGGAGCCGCGGGCAAAAGCTAGTATTATAAATGCGAAAGTAACTCTGTCTATCTGTCTGTCTGTATGTTATACTTTCACGCCTAATCCACTGAACGGATTTTGATGAAATTTGGTTTATACTTAGGAGTAGATTAGACCATGAGAAAGGACATGGCTATGTTTAGTCGCGATAGCCGACATCCACGCGGGCGGAGCCGCGGGCAAAAGCTAGTACTTAATATTAAAAAAAACAGATTATAGTGCCTAGCTAGTATTGTTGAAAATAAAAACATTACAAAACCCATTGAAGTTAAAAACAAAGAAAATATAAAATAGTTTACCATGAATCTATACTTTCCGATGGGCGGGCGCGCATACGGGACCCCTTGAAAGCTGGCATATGCCCGTCCCTTCGTAGACACCTTCCAAGTACCTTGTAACACGCCATGGGGAACCTTCACCATAGGCGGCCCTTCCTCCTGACCAGCCACCACATTCACAATAATAAATAATAAAAATAAATAAAAAGCCATTATGGCGGTAAAAGTTATTATTTGGCGCGCATGCGTCTGCGCAAGTTACTGGCGGCAAACTGTTAACGAATAGAAATTTAACTCGCCATGCATTAATTAAGCGTTTTAGATAACTAGCGGCCCAGATCCTGGCTTTTTTACGTGAGAAATCTTATAAGTAATCCGATTGCATAATTTATGTGCTTGTAAATAGCGTTTTAAACTGTTTTATTTTTTTAAATGAGACTACTAGTGCCCTCTATAAATTTTGAGTTATATTAAAGATATTTTCTTAGCGTTCGTACGCCATGCCTGTGCACCTGGACAGCCTCTGTGGCGTGGCGGTAGTGCACGCGACTGCCACGCAGGAGGCGCGGGTTCGATTCCCGCTCAGTGCAAATATTTGTATGCATGAATATGGCTATTTGCATTGGTCTGGGTGTTTCTATGTATAATATGTATGTATTTACAAAAAAAAGTATATAAGTATGTTTATCCGCATTCTAGATTCCATAACACAAGCTATAAAAGCTTACCATGGGTCTTTTTTTTTTTTTTTTTTTTTCGTGCGGAAATCCCCTCGGATACCCCCCCTGCCGGAGCCGGAAGGGGAGGTTATGTCGGACTCGAACCGACTAAACCCGCACGCCGACTGTGGGTCTTGGTGCTAGGCCGGAGGTGAGGTTCTCATAGACATATCCCTCGCACCCCGGCTGACCCAGGGCCATCCCTTACGGTCTGGCCCTCCTAAGGAGGGGGGGACAACGGTGTCCCCAACTCGCCCCCGGAATGGGGAGGCGCGCTATTCAGCGCGCCGCCGCCGTGGCCTGCTTCTGCTGGGGTGACAGGCGGCTCCACCCGTCACCCCCAGGCCCGCGCTCATGGGGGACGGAGGTCAGTCAGTGCCCTCCGACGCCTGAGTTGCCTGCGCGCGCGGGCGGCGCGATCCGCGAGTCTTTCTCGCTCGCGCCGCCTCTCCCGCTCCGCCGTCTCCTTCACGACCATTACCTGCTCGCTGAAGGAGACGCCGGCCGCCCACGCGTCCGCGCAGCGGACCATTGCTGTGAGCAGGGTGGCGAGGGTGAGAACTCTCACTCCCAGGGCCGCCACTAGCTCCCGCCTCAGTCCGGCCCATGCCGGACACTCGGTGGGCGTGTGCAGCCCCGTGTCCTCGCTCGCGTCGCAGTGATGGCACTCGGACGTTGGCTCCTTTTCGATCCGACACAGATATCTCCCGAAGCATCCGTGCCCGGTGATAATCTGCGTCAGTCGATACGAGAGGCTGCCATGTGGCCTCTCGAGCCATTCCCCCATGATGGGCCTTACCGCCTCTATGACGGCATGCCCTGCGCGTCGTTGCTCAAGTCGTCGCTCCCACTCCGCCACCATGATCCCGTGGAGCCGGGACCTCTCGGCCCGAATGTCTTCGGGCTCAGGATTGAATCCCCGCTCCCGCGCCTCCTTACGGAACCGATACAGTGCCGCAAGGGATCTCGCTTCCAGGATCCACGATGGCGATCCGGCTAGGAGACTCGCCGCTTCAAAGGATATCGTGCGATACCCCCTAATGGCCCTGCAGGCCATCGTCTGCTGCGGAGCATGCAGCAGTTGCACGAACCTGGCCTGCACGGCGTCCGCCCACACGGGGCACCCGTACAGGGCCATGGACCGCACGACACCCGCGTAGAGTCTCCTGCAGGAGTCCTCTGGGCCCCTCAAGTTGGGCAGCAGCCGCATCAGCGCGTTAGCTGACACCAACAGTTTGGGGCGCAGACTTTGGAAGTGCTCTCCGAAGTCCCATCGACCGTCGAGTACGAGCCCCAGGTATTTCAACCGGGGCTTGATGTCGATGGGAGTACCTCCTACTGTCAAGCTGGATCCCGGGGGTGGCCTGCGCCGAGGACCATGAAAGAACAAGGCCTCGGATTTGTGCAGAGCCACCTCGAGACCCAGCCACCGGATCCGATCCACGACTTGAGCAACACCGGTCGTGGCCCCCTGGGTCGCCTCGCGGTGTGCAGCGCCACTCACCGTCACTAGCGTGTCGTCCGCGTAGCACGTGACGGTGGCACTGAACGCGAGCTCACCGCGAAGCACCCAGTCGTATCCGATGTTCCACAGGAGCGGCCCCAGGACCGATCCCTGTGGGACACTGCACGACATCTCACGCCTACCGACGCCGGTCGCACTTGGGTAGATGACGGGCTTACCATGGGTCTAGATAGCGTTGTGTAGAATGTTGTGGAATATTTATTATTATTTATTTATTATTTATCAGTCCCTCTAGACAATACGTCCCCTAACTAATATATGGGATTGAAATACGTTGACGACCAAAATACTTTAATCCCACACATTCAATATACATACTATACAATATTATTATGCCAATGATTTGCCACCTGTCTAGGAGGCATACGTTACGCCATTGTGTATTTTGCAACAAATTAATACAACGTGTTATAGAGGTAAATGTAAATACCATCTATCATGGTAAATTACCGTACACGTAGTACACGAGAAATTAATAAACCTTCGTGTATCAAACCAACCGCAGTGTAAACCGAACAACAAAAATCTATCTATATCTATTTATACATATCATAAATTTGTAAACGATCGATATCTGTATTTATTTATTTAGATAGACACACCAACAGTTTACATATAAATCATTGTCATCGTGAAATACGAGGTATTGTTCTGATATGTACACCAATTAGAGGCATGTACAGTTCACACCATAGGATAGCGTACGATTAAGTGCTAGTTAACAAATTGAGATTTATAATGAGTAAGTAGATAAAGAAAACAAAAATAAAATAAAAATTCCGAAAGCACCAAACGAGTCGTGGAAAATATCCAGCTGGTCGAGTTTACTGTTTAGCGCATTGTACTCACGACACGCACGTGTCAGAGGTGAAATTAAGTCCTATATTGGTTCTCACTAGTCGTTGGCAGAAGGTTCTAACCAAAGGCTGACGCGGTGGATTCCGAAGTACCGTGTAAATAAGGCGGTTTGAAATCTCTGTACATGGAAAGGATACGAGAAAAACTGTTAGCGGGGGACTTCATAAATGTAATAGAAGCTAAAACAAGGTTTGTCGAAATTTTTGTCTGTTTATCTGTTTGTCTGCGGGTTTGTGCACGCTAATCTCAGAATCGGCTGAAAAGATTTGGTTGCGGTTTTCACCCAGGCGCGCGTAGATTGTTTAATAATAATCTATACTTGATGAATTTGAGCTCGTCTACCGCAGTAGCACCCCGTGCTATCTTCAAAACACATCCAAGAAAAGTGTACTGAGCGTATAGAACACATTTTTCTATTCTCCATAGTGGTAACTTTATCGTTAGATCAAGTATTTTATGTTCTTATAAATCAGGAAAAGAATTACTTGAGGAAAAATTTTTTTTAAAATTACCTATAATAATTGCAATAAAAAAACAGTTAACTATTGCAGTTTAAAAATAATAAATCTCAAAAAAATATAATGCTTTTCAACAAGCTGTTTTTTCACAACCAGAATTTGGACATTCTGGCAATTCGACATTTGGTTATTTCAACCATTTGGGACTAGACTCTCAGGTATTTGGACATTTTGGGACTGGACTTTCAGGGATTTGGACATTTTGGGACATGAACATTTTGAGCACATTTTAGATCCAAGATACATGAATCAATCATAAATCATAAATCGTAAATCATCAAGTTATAGAAATTGTAGGTACCCATACAATACATGACCTAGCCACTATCTTGAATATATAAAATTCTCGTGTCACAGTTTTCGTTGTCATACTCCTCCGAAACGGCTTGACCGATTTTGATGAAATTTTTTGTGCTTATCCGGTATCTATGAGAATAGGCCAACATCTATTTTTCATCCCCCTAAATGGTGCAGCGGGAACAGGATTTGACGCTGATCGCGGGGCGGAAAAAATTGGCGGTACGAAGTTCGCCGGGACCGCTAGTTACTTATAATATTTTAGTGGTAAGTCCGTAGGTAAAGTCCAAATCCCTTGTACACACTAATTATGAATGTACATTATGTGAGGTTAGTGGTCGGTAAACACTAACTGAAGCCTTGTTAATACAGATTACAAACTTGATTCATGTTTAAATTAGAACTTCGTGGGACGTGTGAATACTTAACAAGTAATAAGGGCAGTGTTAATCTACGCCCGCCATTTTGAATTACAGAAAATATTTATGAAATGAGAGGAATGTGCTTGAAATAAAATAACTGGAATGGGCGTAGCGTTAAAGCGTTTGAGTATTAAATTGATGTCGGTTATTTTTTAATAAAGTAAGTTAAGAGTTCAATTAAAAAATATATAATATTAAAAAAATTGAACCGACTTCAAAACCAAATAGGATTTTTTTTTTTAATAACAGAATTTAGAGAGAGAATTTAGAGATTTTCGATCTGTTAGAAGTCGGTGCCAACTTTGTTTGTTAGACCAGCTATAATGCCATTAATGTAGGTATAATGACTTGTTGAGGTAGGGGTGGCCTATCATACTTAGCTATATTATTTTACCTGTTTGACTTGATACCGACTTTTGTATTGAAATGATCGATATTTCATTTAAATGCATCATGGCAGGCAAATAAGGTACAGCAAAGCACTAGCAAACAAAGTTGGCACTGACTTCTAACAGATCGAAAATCCCTAAATTCTCTCTCTAAATTCTGTTAATTTAAACATTTTTTTCCTATTTGGTTTTGAAGTCGGTTCAATTTTTTTAAAATTATTTATTTTTCCCTTTTTAGTGGGCCAAGGTTTGCGTTCGTAATCCAAGTTTAATCCGGTCCAGCATGCCATTAACACAGTTTTCGTCTTTTGGGAGCATTATACTCCCAATAAGTTAAGGGAACTGGATCTTTTATATGAAAGACGGCGAGTTGAACAGGTTGGTGCAGGTGGGGCTGCAGTTAGAATTTTACCAACGATCAAATTGTTGAATGACAACAACTCTAAGATGATAGCTCAACTATTTTACTGATGGTCTTGTCAACAGTGCAATGCGGATTGTGGGTACGTTTAGGTGGTCTGCTTGCGTTGCGATCGGTCAGAATCCGACGAGTTACCTGATGCAGATTTTATTAAATTCGACGATGATACTATTGGCACTAGATTGAAAGGTAGTGACAGCTTAGTTGCAATTGCAACAAAAGGCTATGGGGATGTGGAAAGAAGAATCCGTTAATTTTGAGCTGGGCTGTAACGGTTCATAAGCTTCAGGGCACCACATTAAATGAAGCGGTAATTGACTTAGAAAATATTTTTTTTGCTAAAGGTCAAGTGTATGATGCTTTAAGTGGACAAGACAAGTGGAGCCACCTGTCACCCCAGCAGAAGCAGGCGACGGCAGCAGCGCGCATAGGCACGCCTCCCCATTCCGGGGGCAAGCCCCCGGCTGCGGAGTGCCAGACCGTAAGGGATGTCCCTGGGCCAGCCGGGGTGCAAGGGATATGTCGAAGACAACCTCACCTCCGGCTTAGCACTACGACCCTCAGTCGGCGTACGGTTTTAGTCGGTTCGAGTCCGACATAAACCGTTCCCTTCCGGCTCCGGCGGGGGAATCCGAGGGGATTTTCGCACGATAAAAAAGACCACCTCAGGAGTAGATACACCCTTTTATAAACATACTTATTATTATTATTAATTTAGGAATTGTCTCGTTTTCACACACACAATTTCGTGATTATCTCAGGAGTAGCAGCAACCCAGATGTCAACCCAGAGTGTCACGTTAGCCCTACATACTACTACCTACCTGTTCGCGACAGACAAAACTGTTTAAAAAAGTGATTCGTGTGTGTGTGTAAAAAATCAAAGTAATCAGTGAAAACTAAAGTGAACAAGTGATCATAGTGCAATCGGACCCTTAGATACATAAGAACTGTAAAATTCCGTCTTCCTATTGGTCGAGCCATGAGCCGATCACCCCACCTTATTGTATAGTAAAATTAGTTTTGTAATGTTGGCAGCATGTAAACTTAGTTAAGATGTAGTTTTATAGCAAGAGTAAATCTGTATTAAAAATACCTAATAAATGTTACGAGATCGTTTTAGAATAATGTGTAAAGAATGTGCAATAATATGTAGATAATGCCTAAACATAGTTTTGTAAACAGTACATAAACAATTTTGTATAATTTAGCTTTAAAGTAGTAACATAGACCCCATTCCCTAACATTTTTAGATTAAAATCGATATTGTGAATTATTAAACATATATACAGTCCAGATGACCTTACCATGGGATGGGTAACCACTTTCAACAACCCTAAACAATAGATACATAAACAATTGTAAATAGATATAAATTTAGTATAAGAAAAATGTTGTGAACAATAGCAAAAACAGTTGTGCAAAATGAATAAAAACGTTCTCGGAATTAGCGGCCCTCGTTAAGGTAAAGTTTCGGAGTACTTAAGCTGGCACGATCTGTAAACAAATTGCGAATTCTTAGCCGAGTCGCCAGTAGTGGTCTTCGAGACTTTGTCTCAGACGCTACACCCTGAATGGGCCGATAATCCCGAACATAACTATTCCTTGGAATATTATTGTTTTATTTTATTGGCATTTTCAGGAAACAAATCGGAATCGGGCCGTAACTGGCTGATTCAAGCTATCAGTAGAGACGCACGGAAACCACTTTCCTGCACTCGTTCACTATAGCTTACAGTCCACCTTTACCTCAGGGCAGGGAAGTGTGCAAACTGATACCAACGGTCAATCGCTTATCACCCATATAGACACGGACTTAAGCCGACCAGTGGTGTTCAACTCTGTCGCGAGACAGTTTCTGACACCCGCGCGAGGCCGTCCGCTATATTTCTGGTCCTTGCGAGCCGTATATCTGGTTCCTGCGATCTGACGATTGAATTGCGAGCCGGCACATAGGGTCGCTGTCTGTATAGGCAGCTTCCGGTCGGACGTATCGCATATTCTAAGTCTAGTCCATCCAGACCGTTGTGTCCATTGCGAGCCGGCAGAAAGCGTTGCTGTTCCGTAAGGTCAGCTTCCGGTCGGATAAATCGCACATAGCTATTGTTGATTTCCGTGTGTCTAACCCATTTATTTCAGCATTTTTATATTCCAATTAGAATTAATCTAATAGGAATACTTAGAGTCAGTGTTGCTAAACAGTATTAGAGTCAGTGTTTTATAATTTTAAATAGAGTCAAATACGTTAAAAGTCCGTTCAGTATAAGTTACGTCAGTAAAAGTTTGATATGTGTTTATAACCATAGTATATAAGCCAGTAAATAGTGCCAGTTACGTGTGCGCGATTTTATACTCGTTAGAACAGTTACGTGTGCGTGATTGAATAGTAAAGTATATAACAGTAAAAATAAACTCAGTGCACGTTACGTTTTAAAAGCCAGTAAAATAAACAAACAGTTCAGTATAAACTCAGTGTCGTTCGTGCGTCAGTTAATAGTAGTGCGTGAATTAATAACAGTCGTTCGCATTTAGACAGTCGTATATAGTGAATATATAAACAGTAAATAGTAAAATAAACAGTAATAATTTTTTGTGCGTACTGTCGACTTTGTGTAAACCTACGTAAGTGAAACAGTGTCAGTGATCGACATGCCGACCACCGGATCTCAAGGCAAAGCAGCAGAGCAGACACGAGACCCGATCCTGCGCCACGAGCAGCCTCCACGCTCTCCATCAGTACCAGTTGGATCAGAGGTAAGCGCGCCATCGTCCATGGCTCAACCCTCAACCAGTACACCACGGCCCTCCAGCGCTAAGACGCAAACAGATTTAAGTAAACACCCGTGGTCTCTGGGAGAGAATAGATCAGATGATACGTTACGCCCTGTTGAACAGATAGAAGGGGTACGTACAACTGAGCCAGTGAGCCGTGAACCAGGCGTTACTATAAGATCTAGATCCTCTTTGCATAATAAATCGATGGCGCGCAAACGAGCGTTGAAGGCTCAGGAGGATATGCTCAGAATTAAATTACAGTTAGCTGAAGTTACCTTACGTAGGGCTGAAGAATCGGCCGATGACACTGACTATGATGATGATGCCCATTCTAGAACAGAGTACGTTCGTTCGTGGTTACAAGAAGGTTCGCCCTCGATACGACTCGGCAATGAACCACGTATAGTAAGTGGACACCTCCAGAAGGAGACCCACGGAATAGAGCCTCAGTTGGAAGCTCCTATGGTGCCCCGGGTTGGGGGCACAGATCCGAAACTAGATTTAAATAAGCTCCAAAAGGAGACTCCTCTGGTACCCCGGGTTGGGGGTACAATAGAAAACATAGAGATAAATAAGCTCCGAAAGGAGACTCATCTGGTATCCCGGGTTGGGGATACACCCGCTTATCAAGAGACTCAACAAGAGACTCCTCTGGTACCCCGGGTTGGGGGTACAATAGAAAACATAGAGAAACCTTATACACAGACTGCTCCGGCGCCCCGGGCTGGGGGCGCAACAGAACATTATATAGATCAAGCTAATAGTAACGATATGTTAAAACCGTTTATATCTGAATTAACTTCCGCTATAGCCGCACTTGCTGATAGAAAACCGATGGAGTCTTCATTTTCGTATCCATCGGCATCGAAGGTCATAATGACATTACCCATATTCAGCGGGTCACATACCGAGTGGTTATCATTTAAAGCAATATATGACACCACTAAGAATTATTTTAATGATATAGAAAATACAGCTAGGCTCAGACGAAGTCTTAAAGGCAGAGCTTTAGAAATCGTTAGCTCAGAACTGATAGCCAACGCACAACCAGATCATATTATAAGAGAACTAGAACTCCAATTCGGACGACCCGACTCAATAGCCCAATCAGAAACTGACAAACTGAGAGCATTACCGCGATGCACCGAAGCACCTAAAGATATTTGTACGTTTGCCAGTCGCATTAGGAGTAGCGTCGTCACACTTCAGGCGTTGAAAAAGAGCCATTATTTAATGAATGCTGAATTATTACGCATACTAACAGAAAAACTACCGAACTCATTGCGTGTACAATGGTATCGAATCTATACAGAGAAATATAACTCCACACCTGACTTAGCATCTTTTAGCGAGTACGTTACGGAATATGCCCGTTTCTGTAGTGCCTTTGCTCCAGCTGAAACCATCAGAGATTACCAGACGACCCGGCGTGTCCCTCAGAGAGCATTCAATGCCACTGAGAGGCACACTGGGGAGAATATTACATCTAAATGCCGTATATGCGACTCTGAGGGACACTACGCATCGAACTGTGAAACTTTCAGAAAAGGAAACTCGGACAAGAGGTGGGAGCTCGCTAAAAAACATAAACTTTGTTTCCGTTGCTTAAGAACACGTCAACAGGATCACAAATGCCAGCTTAGAAAATGTGGAATTGATAACTGTACTGCATCTCATAATAGATTACTCCATTATACGAAAAAAAGCAGACCAACAGAGACAAAACCAGACACGCATGAGGAGACAGTCGCCAGTTCAAATTATAGATCACCTAGACAAGCTTACCTGAAAATAGCGCCTGTCAGACTTTCAGGACCGGCGGGAGATTTGTTGACCTACGCTCTCCTAGATGACGGATCAACTATCTCACTTATAGACGAAGACATCGCTGCCAAGCTGGGAGCCCGAGGTAAAACAGACCCATTTAAAGTCAAGACCATAGGGGACACAGCCATCGACTTTCCGAACTCGCGAAGAGTTGAAGTATACATAGGAAACCCCGACGGAACTAGCATCCCATTATCCGTAAAAACTGTACCAAAGTTAGACCTGTCATCCCAGACCATCACCGAGTCCGACCTAGAGGGCTGCGAACATTTACAGGACATCAAAGACCAACTCATATACACAGCGGGAACCCCTAAGGTACTCATAGGCCAAGACAACTGGCATCTTCTTATATCCAGTTACGTCAAACGAGGAAGCCGCCAACAGCCAGTCGCCTCACTTACAGAACTAGGATGGGTCTTACACGGATGTTATAATAGAATTCTTGGTCAAACAGTACACTTTATTAATCGCCTCTCAGCCGCTGATGACAGCATAGACAATCAACTGAAACAATATTTTTCACTTGATTCGCTTCTGTTAAACCCACGCCGACCGAATTCCGATCCTGAGAAACAAGCAGAAGATATATTAGAACAACACACGACGCGACTAACAGACGGTCGTATACAAACAGCTCTCCTATGGAGAAAACAGGATAGTGTGATGCCTGATAGCTATCAGAACGCAATAAGAAGGCTCACAAGTATAGAAAAAAAGCTAGACCGTACACCAGCCCTAAAAACAGCGTATGCAACACAGATGGAGTCCCTTTTAAGCAAAGGCTATGCAGAAGAAGCTCCGAAACAAACCACACCAGGAAGGACCTGGTACTTACCTCATTTTGATGTACATAACCCCAGCAAACCCAACAAGGTGCGTATTGTACATGATGCTGCCGCCAAGTCAGGGGGGATGTCCCTGAACGACTTTTTACTCACCGGTCCAGACCTACTACAGTCCTTACCAGGAGTTATGATGCGCTTTCGCCGTCACCGAATCGCCGTCACCGCCGACATCGCCGAGATGTTTATGCAGGTACAGGTACGTCCAGAAGACCGGGACGCCTTAAGATACCTCTGGAGAGGTGACCGGCGGGAGGGCGCGCCGACCGAGTACCGCATGAAATCTATAATATTCGGCGCAGCCAGTTCACCATGTACAGCAATCTTCGTTAAAAACTGGAACGCGAGACAGTACGCATCCCAGTTTCCCGAAGCAGTAGCAGCCATCGTCGACAGCCACTATATGGACGACTATTTACACAGTTTCCCAACCGAGGCAGAAGCAGTCCGTATATCCAAACAGGTACGTGACGTACATAGAAAAGCCAAACTAGAACTAACAAAATGGGTCTCAAACTCTGCGACTGTCATCCAACAGATACAAGATAGTCCAGGCCACACAGATATAGTCAACATAAACTCAAAAGAGCAAGAAGAGAAAATCCTTGGTCTAATGTGGAACCCGTCTACAGACGAACTTAGTTTTAATTTGAATTTAGCCAGACTACCTGAAAACTTGATAAATAAGACCTCACCCACCAAAAGAGAAGCCTTAAAAATAATAATGTCGTTATACGATCCATTAGGACTTGCATCACCAATAACAATACGAGCCAAACAGATCCTACAGGAAGCATGGCGTCTAGGAACAGACTGGGACCAGACGCTAGATGACAGACTCTTGGTCCAGTGGCGGACCTGGATAGTACATTTAAAGGCCCTAAAAGACGTCAGAATACCTAGATGTTATCTGGGATACACCGACCCTCAGTCACTACAACTTCATGTCTTCACCGACGCCAGCGAGTCAGCCTACGCCGCGGCTTTGTACTGGAGGACTGTAACCCACGAAGGCCAGGTGAGTGTCAGCCTCGTCGTGGCAAAGGCAAGAGTGACACCATTAAAGATTACATCTATACCAAGATTAGAATTACAGGCCGCGGTGATGGGAACCCGACTAGCTACAGCCGTTGTTGAGAGCCACAACGTGAAACCAGATACGATAACCTATTGGACAGATAGCAAGACAGTCCTTACATGGATAAAGAAAGGCTCAAGAACATATAAACCTTTTGTTGCACACCGCATAGCCGACATCGAGGAAAACAGTAAAACTACAGACTGGAGATGGCTCCCGTCAAAGTCTAACATAGCAGACGCTGCCACTCGCGACGTTCCCACTAATTTTAATTCGCAGCACGAGTGGTACAGCGGTCCGGCCTTCCTTCACAAAGAAATGACAGAATGGCCGATGGAGCAGCCTACACCAACTGAGGCTACGGGAGAGGAACGAGTCACCTCCATAACAGTCAAAGTAAGTTCAGCCATACCCGATGTAAATAGATTTTCCAAATGGGAAAGACTTCTACGCACCACTGCTCGGGTGCTACAGTTTATAGATCTGTTAAGAACAGAACAGGTGGCCTACAAGAGGACAACAAAAAATCCACAAAAGGATCCCGACTGGCGCAACACTCAGCAGGTGAAGTTGAATAAAGGGCCAGCGGTATCACAGGCCGCTGTACCCAGCAATAGTAACCGTAAATTTAGAATACTCACCGCCGAGTACCTCCGAGACGCCGAAAAATTATTAATAAAATGTATACAATTCGACTCGTTCGCACTAGAGGTGCAACGATTAAAAAATAATTCAGACATGCCATCAGATAGCAGACTCCGAGAACTCCGTGTCGAGCTTCAAGACGAAGTAATCGTCCTAAGCAGCCGCATAGCAGCCACAGAAGGGGTGTCCGATGCAGTCAAGAGACCGCCGATACTTGACGGCGAACACAAAATAACCAAGTTATATATAGACTGGACACACCGCCGACTACACCACGGTGGCACAGAAATTACCATCAACGAGATCCGGCAGCACTACTGGGTGCTGAGACTCCGACCGACTACAAAGTCGGTAATTAATAAATGTCTAAGTTGTAGAATACGAAAAGCACAGCCGCCAAAGCCAGCCACCGGCGACCATCCGAAGACTCGCCTTGCGCACCACCGCAGGCCATTCACATACACCGGGCTCGATTACTTCGGGCCACTCAGCGTGACCGTCGGGCGACAGCACCAGAAGCGCTATGTGGCGCTATTCACCTGCCTAACTTCCCGGGCAGTTCACCTGGAGCTCGCCGCCAGCCTGAGCGCAGACTCCGCAATCCTAGCTTTGCGGAGGTTCGCTGCGCGCCGAGGCTGCCCCACCGAGATCTACTCGGACAACGGCACCAACATGCACGGTGCCGACCGCGAGATGCGCGAGGCCATGTCTCGCGAAGCTGCACGTCGAGGCATCGTGTGGCGCTTCATAACCCCTTCTGCTCCCTTTATGGGGGGTGTATGGGAGCGCCTCGTCCGCTGCGTAAAGACCGCCCTAACTACGGTCTTACATGAGCGCCACCCAACCGAAGAGGTGCTCTGTACTTTGTTGTGTGAGGTGGAGCACACCGTAAACAGTCGCCCCCTCACACACGTCTCCGTGAACCCCGAGGACGCCGAGGCCATCACTCCGAACCACATCCTACTCGGTGGTTCCTCCCGACTGCCATCACTCGGTGAGTTTGACTCAACCGACATCGACCACAAAAAACATTGGCGACGCGCTCAGGCGCTCGCTGATATGTTCTGGCGCCGTTGGGTACGCGAGTACCTTCCCGAGCTGCAACACCGGCGGGAGCCCCGTGGGTCGGGGCCACTCATCGCGGTCGGCGATCCCGTCCTGATCGCTGACGGACAGCTGCCTCGCAACACTTGGCCAAGGGGCCGAGTCACCGCAGTCTACCCAGGTGCCGACGGTCAAATCCGGACCGTTGAGGTGCGCACAGCCGGGGGCGTACTCAAACGCCCCACGAAGAAAATAGTGCCACTACCCAAGTAGTGTCGCTCACCGGAGGATGCAGCGTCACAAGCGGCCGCGCCTCACTCCGCTGCACGGCGGGAGAGATGTTCGCGACAGACAAAACTGTTTAAAAAAGTGATTCGTGTGTGTGTGTAAAAAATCAAAGTAATCAGTGAAAACTAAAGTGAACAAGTGATCATAGTGCAATCGGACCCTTAGATACATAAGAACTGTAAAATTCCGTCTTCCTATTGGTCGAGCCATGAGCCGATCACCCCACCTTATTGTATAGTAAAATTAGTTTTGTAATGTTGGCAGCATGTAAACTTAGTTAAGATGTAGTTTTATAGCAAGAGTAAATCTGTATTAAAAATACCTAATAAATGTTACGAGATCGTTTTAGAATAATGTGTAAAGAATGTGCAATAATATGTAGATAATGCCTAAACATAGTTTTGTAAACAGTACATAAACAATTTTGTATAATTTAGCTTTAAAGTAGTAACATAGACCCCATTCCCTAACATTTTTAGATTAAAATCGATATTGTGAATTATTAAACATATATACAGTCCAGATGACCTTACCATGGGATGGGTAACCACTTTCAACAACCCTAAACAATAGATACATAAACAATTGTAAATAGATATAAATTTAGTATAAGAAAAATGTTGTGAACAATAGCAAAAACAGTTGTGCAAAATGAATAAAAACGTTCTCGGAATTAGCGGCCCTCGTTAAGGTAAAGTTTCGGAGTACTTAAGCTGGCACGATCTGTAAACAAATTGCGAATTCTTAGCCGAGTCGCCAGTAGTGGTCTTCGAGACTTTGTCTCAGACGCTACACCCTGAATGGGCCGATAATCCCGAACATAACTATTCCTTGGAATATTATTGTTTTATTTTATTGGCATTTTCAGGAAACAAATCGGAATCGGGCCGTAACTGGCTGATTCAAGCTATCAGTAGAGACGCACGGAAACCACTTTCCTGCACTCGTTCACTATAGCTTACAGTCCACCTTTACCTCAGGGCAGGGAAGTGTGCAAACTGATACCAACGGTCAATCGCTTATCACCCATATAGACACGGACTTAAGCCGACCAGTGGTGTTCAACTCTGTCGCGAGATAGTTTCTGACACCCGCGCGAGGCCGTCCGCTATACTACCTAGTTTCCATCGATCAATTGCAATACTGTTCTCTAACTCCTAACCGTTAAGGAGTTCTATAGCTTCACTATCAACACAGCAGCATCAGAAGTTGATTCAAGCATATCTCACCAGCAACACGTTAGCCCTACATACTACTAAATATTTATCATCCACCAATGGCAGTACTGTCTTCCAACTCCTAACCGTTATGGAGTTCAGTAGCTTCATCATCAGCACAGCAGCATCAGATGTTGACACCCTGAAGCATATACCTGAGTAAGACATGATTACGTAACAAAAGTACCATACGACCATACAATTTTTGATGGTTGCCCTCGATTTCTCCTGGATTCCATCATCAGATCCTGACCTGGTGAAAATGGGACCACCTCAGAAGTGGGCCCTATCCAACAAAAAAATAAAACTTGAAATCCGTCTATAATTGGCGGAGATATCGGTGAATATACATAAAAAAAAATATTATGTATACAGACGAATTGAGAACCTCCTCCTTTTTAACCCCCGACGCAAAAACGACGGGGTGTTATAAGTTTTACGTGTCTGTGTGTGTGTGTGTCTGTCTGTGGCATCGTAGCGCCCAAACGGATGAACCGATTTGGATATAGTTTTTTTTGTTTGAAAAGTATATTAGTCGGGAGTGTTCTTAGCTAGTTTGAAAAAAATCGGTCCAAGATGGCCCGCGCCGCCACAACATGTCGGAATACATATTTCTTCATAACTCCCTCAATATGGGTATCAAATGAAAGAGCTTGACTAGTAGATCAATTTAAAAAGTATAAAATAAAAATTAAATTAAAAATTTAAAAAACCCCCGTCACAAAAAACACTTCCAAAAAGTTGAAAATAAATTAATAAATTTTGATTCAACGGTTGCCATGTCGGGGGACCTTGAATTGTTCCAATAATATAACGGAAAGCTTAACCAGTTAGGGTCCCCCGACATGGCAACCGTTGAGTCAAAATTTATTAATTTATTTTCAACTTTTTGGAAGTGTTTTTTGTGACGGGGGTTTTTTAAATTTTTAATTTATTCGAAGTCGGTTAAAAAATAATAATGTTCATTTTAAAGAAATAGATCGTTTTACACTACATGGGGCACACTAAAAGTTTTGCAAACTTAGCTAATCGCATATCGCATAAAAAATATTATAAGACACTTTATTGATTGACTGTACCCATTTTTAACAAACTAGCTATACAGGGAGGGTCGTTAAACAAGCTTGACCACGAGGACACGTAATTCTTCATAGTCAAACCAGCCTAGCGGTATGGGTAATGGACTGCTGAGACGAAGTCTCGGGTTCGATCCCAGGTTTACCATGGCACACACAAATGAATTTTCGATGCTTTTCGAAGTTATGTGTGTATTTATCGCAGGTTTATAAAATGCCCGGTTAATGGCAATAGGCTTGCCACCTATTACATTGGGACCTATAGACATAAACTGGCGAAATGTGGGTGCTAGCACCTCTGCCTACCCCTTCGGGGAATACAGGCGTGAGTTTATGTAATGTTTTGCAAACCAGTTTGACTAAAAAGTTTGACTACGAGGAAGAAGCGAGTCTGTGTTGTTCCGCCTATGACCGTCTTGCTAGTTTTGCTTGACCTTGAAATGTCGTGAATGAACCTACTCGGTAAAACAACACTTTAATATTATGCCACGTTTTGTACGGAAATAAAGTCCCATTCAATTAATTACCTTTTTTTTCGTGCGGAAAGCCCCACTGAAACCTCCCCCGCCGGAGCCAGAAGGGGAGGGTGTGTCGGACTCGAACCGACCAAAACCGCACGCCGACTGAGGGTTGTGGTGCAAGGCTGGAGGTGAGGTTGTCTTCGATATATCCCTCGCACCCCAACTGACCCAGGGCCATTCTTACGGTCTGGCCCTCCTCGGGAGTGAGGACAACGGTGTCCCCGACTCGCCCTCGGAATGGGAAGGCGCGCTGACTCACCCCGCCGCCGTGGCCTGCTTCTGCTGGGGCGACAGGTGACTCCCCCCGTCACCCCAAGGCCCGCGCTCATGGGAGACGGAGGTCAGTCTGGGATCAATTACCTAGTCGCGAGCTAATTGATTAATATTAATTACGTTATTTGAACATGTAGGTTATATTTTATGGCGGGCAGCACTGGATGCAGTTATATGATATTTTTATGTCTAATTTGTTCCAGTTATTCATTGTCTCGGTAATATAATTTTATTGTACCGAAACATTTTACTGCACTTTCAGATGATTCTAATGATGAAGTAGTTAAGATATAAATAAATACTGAAATGAAAATGTTCATTTGTCTCAAAAATAGTTACAATATTGTTTACAAACAATACTGTGCTATAAATTTATACAATATATCTACCAGTTATAGCGGACTGATAGGTGTGTTTACCTTTAATACCTTCACCTCATACCAAGGTTTGATGGAGACACCGTGCTTCCCACACCCGAGACATACGTTGATATGGTCCAGGGTCAGCCCGGGTGCAAAGGCTCACTTAATGTACACCAAGTAAGAGTATGTGCAGATGGCGTGAGGTTTTAGTTAGTCCACCTTTATTTCGTGCGTTATGACTGGAACCGACTAAAACCACACGCTGTCTGTGGCTCATCGTGCTAGGCCGAAGGTGAAGTTGTCTTCGACATATCCCTCGCACCTCGGCTGACCCGGGTCCATCCCTCTCGGTCTGGCTCTCCTCGGGAGGCATAACCACCACCGTTGATCGACGGGGTTGGTATCCGAGTGGATATACGCACGAAAAAAAGAACCCTGGAACACCTTTTAGGTGAACTACGGGGACGATAATACATACATACATACCTACATACGCTCACGCCTATTTCCCTCCAGGGTAACCGGTAGACAGCAGCCCACTATTTGACTGCTCAACTACTTTTTTTTTATATAGGACACGTCGATTTGACTTCACCTCGCCTGATGTTAAGCAAAGGCAAAGTCTCGGCAAGAGGGTCACCATTGTAAACATGTACCATCTTAACAGTGGTGGCACTCAGCTTGACGGCCTCATTAGATGCCTTTTCACGCCCCGCTTAAAGGACCCGGGACTGTAGCAAGAAAGAAACACTTGAGCTGGCAGAGAGTTCCAGGTCTCATTAATCCTTTTATGCAAGCCCGCCGGGACGAAAATGTTCCCGTAAAATACCTACTAAGTATTCCCACGAGTAAGCCCCCTTTGAAACAACTTCACAATCTTACCCATCTATAATATTCGTGGGTTGAGATTATATCTCGGTCACATGTAATTGGCAAATTGAAAGTAATTTGTAAAATTCTGTTGCGAAACTTTGAGGAGTTTCACTTTCATCATTTCTTTTGGAAACCTTTAAGTCCTAACTTAATTGCCTCCCTTCAACTTTACAACGTGACCGACAACGTGGCCACGTGAACGAGAATAAGTATGTACAATCAGTGCCAGTCAGTCAGTCATTTTTTCTCAATGTTGACAGTAAAATTGTTTCTTTTTGAAGTCAATTTTAATTCTACTTAATCTTAATTTACCACCGCTTGCAAGGCGCTGGTGGAGAAGAAATGGCGCAACAAACTCCACTGCGGCATTTTTAGACGTCAATTTACAATAGTTATTTTCTTAAAGCTAAATGTGGACGAATGTACATTTCGCGTCTGGATAAACAATACATCACAACAAGCTTTAAACACTAAATGGGGATTTTTTTAATGTGCGGCAATCACCATCCCCCCCATTTCGGGCCTTCAGTTACCGTGGTTGACGTAGCTTATCCCACCGTTTCGTCCGATCCAAGGCCACCGATGGCCAAGTATGTGACTCTACCAAGATTTTCGGGACAAATTTCAACCTCACTTGAAAGCTGTTACACTTGCTGATTGAGGAACGAGGCTCTGATGCACGGTTCCCTTTCAGGGTTCCCTCAAAAGACGATTTTTCAAAGTGCAAGCCTTAGTCTCTCATTTTGAAGAAGCCTTAACATAAGCTGTATGAATGAGTTTGGACCTTATTATAGAGGAGTTAAAAGAATTACCGCTGTTTTTCTGATAGGGTTAAACTAGGAGTAAGGGTGATTGTGAGCGACTGTACCGCGAGCGGTACTCAAATATTGTAAATTGTTGTACATAGTCTGAGTTTCCGATAATTGTGTAAGGGGTTGGCAAGCGGCAACCTCAACACGGTGGGGCGCCAATCTCAAAGTACAACGGGCTTCATTCACTTCATCATCTTAAAAGTAATATTATTTCTATCCTACTTTCATAGTGTGAATCGGACTCGGACTATTGTCGTTCGTAGATATTTGTGTACTGTATCTTGTAAGACTATGGGTAAAATCTAACAAATTAACCAATAAAATATATCCACTACAGTAAGAAACGTATTTTAGAATGACACAGCCTGAATCTTGATTTATCTGAGGACAGTTTGTATAGGCAATATGTCAAACTATTACGCTTGAATTACAGAATGACACTCGGCTTGAATCACGATTTATCTGATGACAGATTATGTAGACAGATTGATAGTTTGAAATATGGCCTGTACAATTTGTCCTCAGACAAATAGAGATTCAGGCTGAGTGTCAGTCTAGAATACAGCCTTAAGAGATGCTGTATGACCCAGTTCGACCAAATAACAGTATTAAACGGAGGCTGACAGTCCGATTACCACTATGAAAGTCACAAGGAAAAATAAAAATAATACTGCTAGAGATGGTAGTAGCCCCCAGAACTGTGGTACGGGTGACTTCACGCGATACAGCGAGGGTCTGTAGCCGTGGCGCTAATTGGGTAGGTGTTTCTCTTGTAGCTCATTAAATTAAGAATGATAAAGGTTGCGTTTTTCATGTATTTTCTACTTTCTCTAATTTTATAATTTTTATGTATTTTCTATTAATTCACCCGACATTTTAAAGTAAATTATTTAAATAAATATTAATACGCCTGTTTTCTTCGTAGGCACAGACAACATGGAACCGACTTTAAGAAAAGTCCTATCCAATGCGCATTTTTGTCATTTGACTTAAGTACATTTTTTTTTACTTTTCATTCCTTTTTTTTCTTCGCTTAAGTTTTTTTGTTGAAAATATACTTGACTGATAACAAGGGTAGGTATAACTAAATCAAATATTCATTTAATTTATTGGAATGAAAGTTTCATAAAACATTTCTTGTACCTAAATTGACTTTGATAAGGGTATAAAAGTTATATAAAAAGGATTTTTTGTACAAAATCTTTATAAACTTGAATTTGAAATTTGATAGACTTAAGAAAGTTCTGTTTTTATTTTTATCCTATATTCTGCGCCGCCATTTTGAGGATACAATACCTACATAGGTACAATCTATCATGTTAAGGCGAGAGCACATATAATGAAATTCTATTACCTACAGTAAAAATACATCCCTTGAAATCGTCAGTAACCGGCCTTAAGATCGAGGTCCCAGACTCATTGCTCATCACATTGCTTTTGTGAACTCACTCCGAACAGTACTTATTCTTATCTATGCTCCGAACACAAGCAGTTCGATTAGCTGGAGGGATTTTAGGGAATATTTAGTAATCTCACTTACTACCTAATAGGTTATTCGTACTGAAAAATACAAAACTACTTTCAAACGTTCAAAAGATGACAAGATAATTTTTTTAATACGGACAATGCTTTTTTTTAGTTCAGTTATATGAACTTTTTGGTCATAAAAAGTAATCAAAAGAGAAATCGAGAGGATAGGGAAATGACGCAAAACTTACAAAACGAAACAAGATTAATATCGTTTGATTGTAATTCGATATTTAAATGGAAAATTTCCGACGGTAACCAATCAAGTGATTGGTTATCGTTGTTACATTATTTGAATGATTTTTTCTTTTGTTTGTATGCTCCTGAGATAAGAGAGAAATAAAATCACTGAAATTGAATCCAACCTCTTTGATAGGACCAACCTTTTTTTGTTCATTTACATTTGCTTTTTTTCACGCTCTTCAATTGTTTATTGTCTGTTGAATTTCAATTATTTCAGTTACTTTTTTAAAAGTGTTGTTTGTAAAATAATTATGTGTTACAAATCGATTTCTGAGGTGAGACAATTATAAATACACTTATTATCTTTTTTTTCCATTTTTTTTTACATTCTAGCTGTTGGCCACGGCTCCGCCCGCGTGGATATCGGTTATGGCGACCAAACATAACCTATGTCCTTACTCATAGTCTAATGATAATCTTGAAAATTGAATGACACAGAAAATTTGGGTCATCCGATTTTCCAATTTCTAGACATATTTTCCGATATCAAGTGTAAGGTTTAGTTATTAGGCACAATAAAAAGAAATAAATAGAATTATAAAAATTGTTTATAGTGTTATTGTGACATTTTGTAAAATGTATTTATTATGCTGGCCGGAAACATTGATAACAGAGTTGTCGGTGGAGCCGGCTTAGTTTTCAATAGGTGTACCCCCAGTAGGTACGTACCTCCAGAGAATTAATTGTAATTGACATAGTACCTATACTCCGTCCGTCATATTATTGTATTTTAGACAGATGGAAGTAGTGATTGCATGAACATTTAAAATATCGACAAAGTTAAAAACCTCGATTAAAAAAATAATTAATCGATAAATGAAAATATTATGATAAATATATGATTTCATGTGGTATTATAATCTATTATCTTTCTGTACATAATAATACAGCAGTATATATTTCGAAATGTATTATAAAACGATTATGGGCCATAATACACACGCTAATCTCCAAAACAAAACAACTGACTTCTAGAAGAATATTCCAACATGCTGATTTCCTGCTATTTTTGAAGATTTCCGTGGTCTGTCTCTGAAACCCATCATCCGATCTTTACGCAATTTAAATGGGACTATTTTGGAATAAACCTCTTTCAAATGAAAAAGAATTTTGGCAAACCGTCTACTTATGACGGAGAAACAAAAATCATTTTGCCGTAAAAATCATACAAATATAAAAAATTATAAACATCCGAATTGTTGTTTAGAAATCGGTTGAAATCCGCCAGTTATGTAATATTTTTTAGAAGAATTTTTTCTGTAGTCGATATCGATTGTGACATTTTCAAGTTATTATAATAAAAATACAGTCGATTGACTAACTACATCCCTAAAATTGCTTTCTGGCTGACATGACGTTGTCATTGAAAAATGACGTATTGGCTCCTAATTTTTGTTAGGATTTTCAGGTGTTGACGCTAGAACAAAGTTATACCGACCACAGTCAGTGAGCTGTCTAAAATACAATAATATAATGGACGGAGTATAATTAATAGGTATATGAACTGACAACATACTCTCCTGTTTTATTACACAACAAGTAATCTCACAAAGTTCCGAGAGTTCGTTTTGTTCAAAGTTTAAGCTTAGGTATATTGTCCATGATATTTTTTTTATGTGCATTAAGATAACCAAAGAAAGGCTTCTTGATGAAATAGGGAACTTGAAATAAACACCTAATTACTAAAATTGTACAGGTGGATGAAGAACCTTGTACCTACAACACAAAAAAAAGGAATCGAAGACGGAGGCAACGGAGGGCATCCATACACCATTTTGAGCAGTCATTGAGAGTCGGTACAATCTGGTGAACCTGGTTGATGAGTAGAAGCGTTATGGAGTTCAAAGGTAAGTAGCTGGATAGGCATAAGTGATGAGTGGTGCGTATAACCCGATTCCTGATGGCTTTCTCTGCAAAAGGAACTCGTGGTAGAGATCGTGATATTCTGAATTTTGAATTTGAAGTTAAGCATCTGAAATTTAGTAACTAAATTCGAAATACATCGGGATACAGAAGAACTCAAGTGGGACTTGAACCCACGACCTTTCCCTTACAGGGGGAATGCTCTTCCAACTGAACTATTGAGTCATACCTGAATCACTTCAAATTTCCCTTTTCGCACAAATGTTTGCTTACTTTTAAATTCAAAATACATCGGGAAAAAGAAGAACTCAAGTGGGACTTGAACCCACGAAATTTCATTACAAAAAAAACTAAAGTTCAATACCAATAAATCAGAATGCCCAGATACAAAATGGTCGTTCTTTATGAGGCTTTTCTGTCAACGGCTTTCCATAATAATATGAAAAACTTCACCATTCGCCATGGCTGGTTACCGTTAAGTACTGTAGGAACTAGGAACCTAATCCCGGCATAAAAATTCCTTTTAAAAGTAGACCTGGGCCTCGATTCTACTAAAGCAAAACTATAGTCAAACCACAGAGATTGCAAAAAGCGGCAATACATGAGTGAATAAAAGAGTGTAATGAAACTTTTGTCATTTAATTTTGGACCTTAGTGTGTAGAAATAAAGTCTAAACTTTAATGCCGCTTTTTGCAATCTCTGTGGTCTGACAATAGTTTTGCTTTAGTAGAATCGAGGCCCTGTATCACAACACAATACATTCAAATTCGATCATTATTGCGTCAAAGACAAACAAACGCTCATACATCCATCTTGATTTTCATAAAATCTGTAATATTAGTAAGATGAACGCTGTGATTGCTGTGATTCCAATTGGAAATATTTGGCTTCTTTAATTAAAATGTGTTTGTGAAATAAAATGAAATGTTTATCGTTGGGAATGAGAATCGGAGGGCGGAGGGCGGACGCGGAAACTGTACGTTGTTTCGTTAATTTGTCCGACAATAAAAGTAATTTGCAAACTCATTTCATTCACTAGAATATTTCCCCAGTTGAGTAAGCATATTTTCACCGATATTTGCGAGTTTCGTACATTATATGCTTACCTATATAATTACACATTGAGATATCGAAGTTCACCCGCAGCCGAAGGAAAAGTGGTCCGCGAGCTGAGAGTTTTGGATGCGATATGGATTAACAATAGGGTGAAAAAACATATATTCAAACCTGTAAATCCCCAAAGGGGTAGGCAGACGTGTATTAGCAACCAAATTTCACCAGCAATGGTTTTAGATCTCACGTAATGGAGAGTGAATCAGGGTCCCTGCCAGCTCACGTGTTTCCTCCTTCTTACCGACATCTGATGAGGCATGATGAGGCATCTGATGAGGCCGTCACGCCGCCACCATTGTTAACATGGTACATTTTTATGATGGCGATCCTCTATCCGAGACTTTGCCTTGAGCTTACCATAAGGCGAGGGGAAGTCATATTGACTTGTCCTTTTATAAAAAAACAGTGCTTATATTGAAGTTAGTTAAACAGCTCTCCTAGGTACCTACTCTTTTTCGTTCTTTGGTTTATTTTGATTTTTACAGAAGCAAATGCCGCTTGTTCTACACTCTCTCAACAATAAAAAAATTATATACAATTGAGATATTTTTTATACTTCACTAAGTATCGTAGTGCAAATAACCTCATACTTTTGTGCAATCGGTTAAAAACCACGTCAATAATACTGCCCAAGTAGTTATGCATCCTACTATTGAAGTGAGTAATAAAGATGGAATTAAAAATTCTTTATTCGGTAACACAATACAGCAATATCATTGGCTGATTCGCCTAACTGTCCTGTATGCCATAAAATTGAAGATGTGCAACATTTGCTGATGGATTGTGACCGGAATAAAAGAGAGCGTGTGGCTCTGCTCCACGAATTAAAATTAAATACTCTGGATGTGGGTCTAATACAAAGTATTATGAGTTATCCAAGCTCCGAAGCCGCCCAAAAACTATGTCACAATAGTTCAGCAATGATTCCCTATAATAAGTGTACTACCTAGACTGTAACAAATAATGTAACCTGTCTACTAGGAATTAAGGTACGATGGGGCTGGCATATCCTTACTGGATCAAAACCCCAAAATAAATAAAGATTTAAAAAAAAGCAATATCATTGGTTTGTGATCGGAGCCTCCTTTTAAGCAAGAAATGCTTGTAGTAGGACACTCCGCACTACGTAGGAAGAGGCATCATTATTTTATACTATCATATAAGTATTACCTTGGGCAGCTGGGTAGTCAATTATTTACAAAGCTACTCACTAACTACTTAATAACAAGGGTTACAGTAGTCATAAAATGGTCATAAACCTCTACTATTTTACGTCGAATATTAGTAACTTTACGACCCATTTTGATAGTGAACTTTAAAACTTTATGTCATCGTTTGAAGTAATAACATAATCCATTTAGATATTTCCCGTACACGAACTTTGTTGAACTATTTTTGACGAAATTTTGATTTTTCACTAATAGAGCTATCTAATAGGCTATTTGACTATTTTTTTTATCTTTCGAAAAAGAACCACTTGCTTATAATATAATGAACTGTAAAAGTAAAATTTTCGTACGACAAATAGTTTTCAAGATACTTATTCGATTTTGAAAAATTCAATTTGTCGCGCCGCCCGAAAACGCTCTATACAAAATCGTACGAAACTGTCACGCTTCTGTAGCGCGTAGTGCAAATGTATGGGTTGCAAGAGAATATCGCATTTATCTCGGTCTACGTTGTGTTTACACTTATATAGTTAATAATCAAAGATATTTAAAATTGAATGAGGAATCTAAAAAGTTATATATTTCAATTGAATTTGATTGTTATATTTTGACTTTTTTTGGGAATTCCAACTAATGAAAAGTCATAGTTTCAGTTTAGATATGCAATATTTTATTTTGCAAGGCATATTTTTTCAGAACAAGCTATCATATTAAGCAGTATTGGGAAGGATCGACGACTTAGTCAAATACCTTATTGAATTTGATTTTGAGCTAAGAGGAGAGTTAGACAAATATAATTCTTTATTGTACACAGTTGTAGGTATACATACAGTCAGCATCAGAAAGATGTTGACGTACAAATTACTAAAATGATCTTAATTTCATTTTTATCCCCCTTTTAGTTGTCTGATTGTTCTGATATTTGGTACACACCTTTAGTATGGACAATAATACCATTTAAATAAAAAAACAGTTTAATTTGCTCTCAATACGAAAATTTTAAGATCATTTTGAGACTTCGTTGTCTAGATATTTATGACGCTGACTGTACTAATGTACAATGGACGGCCTTATCGTTTATTTATTATAGACCCGTTCATTAAAAGTCGAATTGAATGCTGTTTACTTCTTTTAGGTATACTAAGAAGAATAAAGTATCTATCGAAGTGACAGCCTATGTGGCGTGGCGCGGGTTCGATCCCAGCTCAGTGCAAATATTTGTATGCATGAATATGGCTATTTGCATTGATCTGGTCTAGTAACGTGTTTCTATGTATAATATGTAGGTACCTACCTACGTATTTACAAAAAAGTATCTATCTAATCCGCATTTAGATTCCATAACACAAGCTAGTAAAGCATACCATGGGTCTAGATAGCGTTGTCACAGAATTGTGAAGAATGGGAATAAAAAAAGTATATAAAGTCATTTTAGACACGTTTAAATTACCTACTACAGGAATCAATATTACCATATGAAAGGACAGATCATGAAATTATGGCAAATAATGGTAGTCACCTATTATACCCACCGTCACTTTTGAGCAGCACTGAGCAATATGTACACTTGTACATGAGAAAATTGAATTACGGATGAGCTTGCACACTGCGTAAACAAAATTTGACGGATGATATGTCATTCGATACGACTGAAAGACCTTTTTGAAGTTATGTGTGTGTGTGTGTAACCTAATGATATGGGAAATTATTTGGAATATCATGTAATGGGATCGGTGTCGTATGTCCGCATGAAACTAAAAGGTATTGTCAGAAACTTTGAATGTGTGTGACGTCACTACTCTGTTCAGTTTTGTTCTATTATTGATGTTCAGGAAACAACTATTTTGGGGTTATGTCGTATCGTAGTTTTATTTTATTAAAATAGTTATTAACTCTCAACCCACACTCCTACAAAGTAAAAGGTAGAATGATAAATTATGTATGACAGATCACGCCCATGAAGTGCAGTATTTCTGTATATTACATTAGACTTCTAAAAATTATGGCAGCACATAAACGGGCCCCGCCTACTTATCATAGTGTAGCGTCTTGCCCATTAGTATAACTATAATTACCTATATATTAAGTTATTAAGTTATTGCCAGAATATCGCACAATATTGATTATAGGCAAATTAATCGAATAATTGAATGTTTAAGTAAAAAGAAGCCTAGTGGTATGGGTAATGGACTGCTGAGACGAGGTCTCGGGTTCGATCCCAGGTTTACCATGGCACACACCAATGACTTTTCGATGCTTTTCGAAGTTATGTGTGTATTTATCGCAGGTTTATAAGTGCCCGGTTAATGGCAATAGGCTCGCCACCTATTTACATTGGGACCTAAACATAAACTGGCGAAATGTGGGTGCTAGCACCTCTGCCTACCCCTTCGGGGAAAACAGGCGTGAGTTTATGTTATGTAATTTAAATACAAGTAAAATTATTAACTATCTACAATTTTTTTATAATATCAGCTAAGTAAACATAAATATTATAACATAAATAATAATGAAAAAATATAGCTTTTGTGTTTTTGTAACTATCGATTTCAAATTCTACGGGGTCGAGAATCGAATAGATTCAGTAACGATTACACACTATGGTGATCCACAAGTGGATCTAGACGGCGGATCCTAGTGGAGGGAGCCAAAATTATCATCACAATTAGTAATAATAATAAGTACCTAAGTCTGTGCCTAAGTATAAGTCAATCAACTTTTATTTGTCCTGTTAGTACTATGTTTTGTCCCTGGCCAATATAATCGTAGTTCTAAAGAAAAATAGGTTTTGTTGGCACATGTCGCGTTTATCATAATATTAAGCAAACATACGAGTCAATTATTTTAAATCAATCACTATTATACTGGAATTTTAATGGTTGTCCGGGTGACAAAACATCTGATGAAGTAGTTTATTGTTTGTCCTCCAGCAGGTTAGTACAGTGAAACATTACTTTAAACTAAAAATACTACATTTTTTGCAATTAATTACGCTTGTACACATAATTATTTATTACAATATCTACTATGCTGTTAGCATATCGATTCTTGTTTGCTTTATAATTTTAACGATTTTCTTGCATGTTCAGTTTTGTCCTTATTTTAATTTATTTTCCTGACGTCCACCGGACAACGGCAAAAAAGGTTCCGAAATCAAAACACAGATGACTTTATCAGTGCCTTCATAACAAGTCGATTCATTTGGTGACAACTCATGCAGTCACCACTTAGATATTTATTTTTACCGCGACGTCAGTCGGCCGAGTATGTTCTGAAAGAGTGCGTGGCTTTATGGTGTGTCTACCGGACAACCAGCACAAAAAAATAAATATTTGATATGTCGTAGTTAATTAAAGTAAAATATATTCCAATTAATTTATATTTTTCAGTGCGTGTGAGATCGAATTCAAAATATCATCATTTATAACCAGGGAGCGCAAAAACTGATAAATGTCTCTCGGACAACCAGTCTCTTGGACAACCAAAACCATGGGACATGTTGGTTGTCCATAGGACAATAACGGTAGAATCAACATAAAGCAATACTTTTCTTTCAATATTTAGTCCCTGAAGTTTTTTTTGTTTAATACATAAAAAACTTAGGCGACTTATCTACGAGTGTTCTTAGACATGTTTGGTGAAAATCGGTTAAGCCGTTTAAAAGTTATGAGGATTAAAGTGGAGATGGGGAGTGCCGGGGGTTTTTTAAATTTTTAATTTAATATTATTATAGTCTAATGGTTCTCAATTCTAAATTATTTTTAGATAATGGGTTTGACGGAAAAAGAAAATCGAGACGATACAGAGAAAAAATTAAAGTAGACCCCGAAAAATTAGCTGAGCGAAAGAGAAAAAAGAGGAAAGGCTACCACAAGAATAAAAAACTTATGTTGTAATTGAAGGAATTTTTACAGCATTGCTAACTATACAAATCGAATACATAGGGAAAAAGAATCTTCTCGGGCGGGACTCATTTCGGGCGTGTCTTGGTAGCCGTATTGGTCAGGCATTCCCCCTGTAAGGGAAAGACTGCGGGTTCGAGTCCCGCCCGAGAAGATTCTTTTTCCCTATGTATTCGATTTATATTGTAATGTTGTTTTTTTCGTAAAAAATATAGTAAAACTGATTACTATGGTCTATTGTTATTTGTTTTTACATAATAAGAACAAATACAAGCAATTAAAATTCTAGTATCCCCTATGGACTCCCAAGAATGTCCTATGGACAACCGTATGTCCACTGGACAACCATTTTGTCACTATCTCCTAGAGACACATTATCGTCATTATTACTTTAGGAAAAAACAGTAAGGTTTACAACAATTTCAATTATGAATTTAATATTTAAAAGTAAATTCATAGACAATTAAATATTACGTATTAATTATTATTTTACAAGTTAAATGAAAAGTTCGTTACATTTTAAAGTGTCGATGTCCAAGCGTCATTTATTTATAGAAAATAAATTCAAATCCATCCTATATTAAGTGAGAATAAAGTGCCGGTTTACAATTGGACTGAATTTTAAATGATTCAGAAGCCTATTTAGTTTAGTTGTCCAAGGGACTATCTTAACTAGAGTCATGTCGATTTCGGAGTCAAAATCACTATTTCCTTTAAACAAATTGCTCTGCTCTATGTGAATTCTTAAAATATAAGTAATCATCTACAGAAAATGTATTAAAATATTAAAAAAAAACTAATAAAATTAAAAAGTTAAATTTTTCATTGATGTACACTTAAAAGTTGATTGACTTCTTTTGGGGATAAACAGCAGACCGATTCCGTGGCGTAGCAATAGTGAACGCGGTCGCTACGCAGGAGGTGCGGGTTCGGTCCCCGCTCAGTGCAAATATATGTGTGCATGAATATGGGTATTTGCATTGGTCTAGTCGTGCCTCGGAGAGCACGTTAAGCCGTGCCGGTTGCCATACCAACATCTATGGCAGTCGTTACGGGTAGTTGGAGCCCTCAAAAGTCCAACAAGTGGTCTAAATGCAATGCTTCGATATCGCCTTTGGGTTGTGGAGGTCAGATCTCAGCTCTCCTTCTTCTCCGTATTGCCTTGTGAATTCGTCTATTCTGGCTTGACGGAAGCAAGCTTCATTACGTAAATAATAATTCAATTTAGTGTAATGAAATGACTCTCACCGATTTTGAAATTTCAAGAATTAGTCATTACTAAATCTTATCTTCCTTCGATATATTTGGCAAAATACATTCACCCCAATCACTCTCAGTACGACCCCTAGCCTCTTTTATGACCTTATTGACATTCGATATGGGTCTCGTAAAAATATGTAGGTACATTACATCAGAAAATACAGCGATGTCGCCAAATCTTGTGTGGTTATTTTTGTATACAATATATAAAAAATACGTTGTGTAATAATGGTGTCGCTAACATGCAGTATCTAATAATAATTAATAATTAAACTTTATTTCAGATCCTTGATCCATAAATGTTAGTAGTACACGACACTTAGAAGCTATGTTAGTAAAAAAAGAGAAACATAAATCACAAAATAGATAGTAAAATAAATTAATTCATATACCGGCCGCGCCTACCTGACGCACTGGACACATGCATATGTACATGCACCCAATGCGCCATGACAGCGCAACACGGCTTTTCGCTGATGACCTTCAGAATGCTGTTGACGCTCCCACGCACCTTGAGCATCATAGATGATATCCTCTTCCGCAGGATGGTGCTAAAACTATCAGTGCGCGCTTCGGCAAACATGCCTGACGCACTGCAGTAACGTGGGAGCCCCAACAACATTCTGAAGGTATTGTTGTACTGAACTCGGAGAGCGTTGTATGCCTTTTGCGTATAGTGAACCCACAGAGTACACGTGTACATGGACTGGCAGAAAGCTTTAAAAAGAGTTATTTTAACTGCTGGTGTACAACGCGCAAACCTGCGGGCTAACATGTTGCATCTGACAGCCAACGCCCTCCGTTCTCTCTCCATATCAGCGTCATCTTTTAAGTCATCAGTGACTATATGCCCCAGATATTTAAAATTCAAGACCCTCTCTAGGGCTATACCTCCTAACATAACCGGTGGTATATCTGATAGCCTCCTGCGCTTCACCCTAAACACTAGCATTTTGCTTTTTTGTACATTATAGCTAAGCCCATGCGCTTCAGCATAAGCCTCGCAGACTGCCAACAACTTCCTGAGTGCAGCTATCGACGGAGTCAGCAGCACCATGTCGTCTGCATAACTAATACTATTGACACACAGACCGTCAATAGAACAGCCAACATGTGTGCCACTGAGCTCGACAATCAGCTGGTTTATGTACAAGCTGAAAAGCGAGGGAGACGTCAACCCTCCCTGTCTCACTCCGCATTCCAACCCGTACTCCTCAGATAATTCATTGGCCCATCTTACCTGATTGATTTGGTGGCCATACCAATACTGAAAAACACTGGTTATGGCGTCAGGCACTCCCGCTTCACGCATCTTACACCACAATATATCATACCTCACCAGGTCAAATGCCCTGGAGAGGTCCAGGAATGCCGCGTATACCGGCGTATTTCTTTCCGTATAGTACCCGACAGTATGCTTGAGAGACAGAATAGCACACTCAGTTGATAACTGTGACCTGAATCCGAACTGCGCATCATGTATTTTAATATGGTTACTAAGCTGCCTCTCAAAGACACTGTCAAGCACCTTAGCCGTAACAGTCGCTAGTGAGATCGGTCTGTAGTTGGCCTTGGCACCCACGTCACCAGTTTTATTTTTCAATATTGGTACATCCACCGTTTTCATCAACTCAGCGGGCAGGTAGGAGTGCCGAATACAAAATGTAAATAACAAAGCCAGCAATCGTGAGAGATGCGGTCCGGCGTACTCAAAATGTTCTATGCTGAGACTGTTGTGTTTGCAGACGTATTTAGATTTCTCCGTCTGTAGATATACATTAATAGATACATGGATAGTCAACGGTATAGACAGGGATGTGTTAACAATTTTATTTACTTTCATAGTAGATTTAAAATGAAGGAACTAAGGACACGACGGTATTTCCGTCCCAATTGATTAGTCGACTGGGAAAGTACCTCCGCGCTACAAGTACCGTGGCCATAATAACATTGTATAGTGTTCCCGACTGTGAGTATGGTAGCTAGAGCTCACTAGAGAGGTTTTATCACAGTACTAGAGGATTCTGCGGTTTTTATGCTATCAGTGGGAAGACCAAAGGCTTGTCCTGCCTTGTCTTCTGCGCTGACGGCATCAGTCTTCGTTCTTACATAGTCAACCGCACAAGTGTGACTCCATGTTGCACACGACCATGCCTCGGTAACAACTCTTCATTTGATGGGCCGTGTGCTTGGTGCAACTTAAGGAGTAGTTATAAAGAAATACAGCTTAATTCTCAACACTGAAAACTCATAATGTAGCTACAGCTAGCAAATAATTGACCAGAGATTCAACCACCAAATATTGGTTCGTTAAAATTCCACGCATGCAAAGGGTTAAATTGTTATTTGGTGCGAAAACATTTCACGCACAGGTGCCCCAAACAGGGGCTACACAGTAATTGGTTTAAAACGAAACCTGGCTTACGATGCGTTTATTTTATCCTACATACGTCTTGTGTAGCTGCAATATTGTTGGCTGCTAGTTGTGAAAAAATTAGGGTTATCTCATATCTATTGTGTGGTTATGTGTTGATCTATTGGGCTACTAGCTTTTATCTTTTGCTTCGACCATCTCATGTCAGTTATTGCGACCAAACATAGCCTAAGCCACAGCCTTTCTCAAAGTCTGATGTACCCCTACAGGTACCAAATTTCATCAAAATTGGTTCAGTGGTTTAGGCGAGACAGCTAACATACAGACAGACTAACAGAATTACTTTCGCATTTTATAATATTAGTATGGATATGTATGTTTCATACATGACGTTCTATCTACAGGCCCGAACCTATGTTCTTGTTACCTACCTGATTACAGATGTTGACAGAAAATTGATGCCTGTCTATGGTTACACCAAGGTAGCGAGGATGAGGACAGTGCTCAATGTTAACGCCTTGCCACGATAGTTTAAGAGCTCTGATTGCTTCATGATTGCGGAGGTGCCTCCTTTTGGCTTCGCCGTAGTCGGGTAAGAATAGCGACCAGAAACAACCTAATGAGGCACCTAGCTTCGTCTTCCTGGGGGGAAACCCCGCATATTCTCCGTACAACTGGACTGTCATTGTCATTCAACGTGGGAGGGTAGGTATGCGTGTCCAGTGTGGAACCGCTCCTCCCATGCCATGCACGTCGATGTGGCCTTGAATGACACATGTAGAATAATCACAGGCTGTCTCAATATGCTATATCCTCTGGCAGTATTGTATGATTTGAGATTGACACACACACATCTCCCTTAAGAAAGAAACATGGTAAATATCCCGGCGAGTTTTTTACTATCGAAACATATTCTCAACACCAACTCCACTACTCTCCCGCCCGTTTAAAAAGCCGAGCGTCTTAAGAACTGCCTTCACTGCAAATAGCTTTCCTCAGCAAGCAAGAGAGCAAATGTGGACAAACATCTAGCTTTTCATTAGACTAGAGCGTTTCATTAGACCTAAAGAAAAATTTCCGCCTAGATATCATCTCCCGTGACCAATTTGGAAATCATTTAATGGCCTACGGACCCAAGTTGGCCGCAAAATGGGGCTACATAGAAGACCACAAGCACCCTGCGACTGCGGGGCCCTACCCCAGTGTATGCTACATTCGCTCTCTTGCCCACTGTGCCCTTTCATTTGTACTTTCGTGGACCTGTGTAGGGCAACAGACAATGCTGTAGCCGTGGCCAAATATTGGGCCGACAAAATTTTATAGATTTTATGAGCCATTGATACGAAGAAGAAGAAGTATAGCGTTTATAGAGGTCGATTGCGTCGAGGTGGATTCGCTTACCGCTCTGGATGTTTCTATGTGTAATAAGTAAGTAGGTATGTGCGTACAAAGACGTAGTACCTATGTATATTGACGTACGTATATTCGCATCCTAGATCGTATAACAAAAGCTAGTTAAGTTATTCCTACTTTGGGTCTACATGACGCTTTGTAGAATTTCGAAGTAGATAAAAAAAATGTATCTAACAACACCATTGAAAGATTCATAGATATAAGAGAGGTATCGGGATTAAATCATGGCCATTAACAGCCGAACTTAAATTTCAATCCAAATATACTAAACTGAAGCCCGAATTTTGATGGATATATTCAATCGATGGATAGTATTGACAATTCTTTTTTTACAATCGATCGGTGGAAGGGGCAATTTGTGTTTTTAACCCCCGACGCAAAGAGAGAGGTGTTATAACTTTGACGTGTCTGTCTCGAACGGATGAAGCGATTTCAATTTAGTTTATTTTGTATTAAAAGTGACTTAAGTGCGAGTGTTCTTAGACATGTTTGATGAATATCGGTTGAGCCGTATGGAGTTGGGGGTTTTTTTAAATTTTCAATTTGATTTATAATTGAAATTTGTCCGAAAGTGAAGTTGTTAGGTAACCGTATTCGACTATCCGATCATTAGGAGGAGGTACACAATCGACGTGAACCCATTCCTAGCACAAGTAATTTAGATACACCTTAGCTGGAGGGGTTAAGGTAAGTACCTACACTAGTCATTTGAGTTTCAGAGAAGATCTTAGAGAAGCCTAGAGCAATGTTCCCTATAATTCATAAGTAATAAGTTACGCCATTATAAAGTTACGGCGAACATAAAAGCGCCTGTGTAGGTTTTCTCATTTACGATCCATTCAGTATTGCTCAGATTTTTGTGGCAGGCGCTCGCGAATACAGTTTTACGGGGCCACGTTTCATTTGTGCTCGAAGTAATATTCTGAAAGAACTTCTAATATATTTTTGTTTGAATATAAAGTGCGGGGTTTTAGCGTCGGGAATTTCTTTGAAATAAATTACTCTTCTTAATCTAATTTTCCCCAGTTATGAATTATTTTGCGCTTGTTGTATAAAGTTATTAATGATACGAATTTAAGTGATTTAATAATGGAGGAAACGTTTAAAAGGTAGGTCAATGTTTTCTATTACATTTTATAATTTTAAATATGTGATATAGGTAGTTGGCGAAATGTCGGCGTTAATCCACTGCTGCCTACCCCTGCAGGGATTTACCTAAATGAGTGAGTCTAATAAGTATGAATGATGAAAATATCATTACGTTATTTATTTTTAAGAATAATAGTATCTTAGTGGCCGAAATTAGGCACCTGAAACCTTCTAATCCCCCCCATTAAATAAATTAGGTAATAAATATTCCACAACATTCTACACAACGCTATCTAGACCTGTGGTAACCTTAACTAGCTTGTGTCATGGAATCTAGATGGCTGAATACATACATATTAAACATAGAAATACCTAGATCAATGCAAATAGCCATATTCATGCATACAAATACTTGCACTGAGCGGAGATTGAACCCATTCCTCCTGCGTAGCAGTCGCGTTCATTATCGCCACGCCACAGAGGCCCTGATATGTACGTAGGTGTGGGTTACTGTAACCTTCCAGATAAGTACCTAAATTGGGCTCACGTCGAAAGTTTAAAGGAACTCGGAACCTCTCGATGTCAAGGTCGACTCTTTAAGAACGATCCTAAAGGTAGCAACTTCTCGCCCTTTTTTATATCCCACTGATCTCCTATACAAATCTTGTGAGCTAACAGTCCGCCAGCTATTCATTATGAATAGCTGGCGGACTGAGTAGCACAGTACTAATACAGCACGCAGCACTCCCCTACAGCACTGAAATTGTAAATAAAAGACGGAAAGATATTGCATGCACACAGCGAATTAAGATAAAATATGAATATACAGCCAAATTCTATATGTTTCTGGGACCACTGCTGTATAGTATAGTAAATGCTATAGCAGACATATATCCTCTGAACTACAACCAGTGTAAGAATGTCCTAAAGAATTTCCTACAAAAATTTACACACGATGAGACAGAGAAGTTGACAACGGTGGTGAAATGAATATTGTTAAATAATTTAGTAACTAAGATATAAGTTTAGATTTAATTACCAATCCACTTTGCAAGTAACTTTTAAGCCTATGCATTATTTATTTATTTATTTAAAATGTAAAAAGTGCAACACAAGCCTGAAAAACAGGATTACCTAGTTCAGGCACAAGCTATGTAGCACAGCTAAATAACTATAGATAACGTAAGATTGATTTGACAATTGTAGAGCTCATGTATAATTTATGTATTATATACATAATATATCTAAGATAGTATGCACTAAGTATAAAAGATAGCAATAGATAGATTATGAAACTATGTAACAAGTACTATTGAATTAATGAACTAAATTATTATTATCCTCTTTATTTATTTCAACAAAACTTATAAATTATATTTTTAAATACATATAAAAAAACATCTATTTAAAAATATAAAAAATAGTACCCCACTGGCATCGGGTACAGGGACCAAGCTACCGGTGGTTAGGGCTCCAAGGAGAGGAACCACCTCACAATACATGCCGTGTCGAGGAGTACCGCCTTCTGCATCAGGTCCTTGACCCAACTGTCTAACGTGAGCCTCTTGAGGTGTTGGTCGAGGCTCTTGGCAATCAGTCGGACTA
The DNA here is from genome assembly GCA_914829495.1 of Eilema sororculum. Taxonomy (NCBI): domain Eukaryota; kingdom Metazoa; phylum Arthropoda; class Insecta; order Lepidoptera; family Erebidae; genus Eilema; species Eilema sororculum. Next base: position 21,149,290 of record OU618544.1, on the reverse strand, counting down.
TCGGAACAATAATATTATTTAACCAATAAACTACCGACTCTAGTTAACTAAGTTTATGATAAAATCTTAATTCACTTGTTAAGCTCAACTGGTACTTACTGAAAGAAATAAAATTGGCAGGATTTTATGGAAGCAGTCCCTGCACGTACACAACGTGTCCGTATGGCACTCTTAAAATATATAAAATTGCACTTAAGTGCCATAACATTTTTATAGGCACTTACTTGCTACTGTAGTGACTGCTGGGCTTGCTATTGAGAACTAAATCTTTACAAATTGGAGTTCTAACCTCTGTTAAGAGTGAATTATATTGTAACTAGTTATATAACCTGTTCTAGTAAGTATTCTTATATGTAAAGGGCCCCATTACTACACTATATTTTTGCAATTTTGGACAGGTTAACTAATCAAATCAAATCATTTATTGCCTACTAAGTGTACATAGATCTTACAATTATGTTTCAGTACTTAGAACTTAGCGCCTTTTCCAGACATTGCAATAATGAGGTCGCATATTTTATTAAAGTATAATTATTCTTGTCTTCTGAGTGTTAAAAACTACAATTAAATAGTCTGAAATAATAAAGAGATGTCAAATACAATCACATTAAGACATAGACTTTGAATACACTACGTTTCTCTGTCTACGCATTAAGATTAATATAATTACTTTTCGAATAGAGTCAACTAACATACCTATTACTACTAGAATCTTATATCTTGGAACTAAAATGTGTTCAAAATGTGCTCTTATACCCGCAGTACCAAGTTTCTTAGATGTATTTTGAAGATAGAGGCACTACTGCGGTGGAGAGGTAAGCACACCCAATTATAGCACACCCAGACGAAGCACAGCTAAAGTATTCCACTTAGCACAACCATAGGTAGTTCAAATAAAAATTTAAAATAATTAATTTCCTATTCCACGAAGCACACCTACACGAATACGAGCTCAAATTCACAAACGTAGATTATTACAAAAAAAACTGCGTGCGCCAGCACAGATTACCTAATAGTTGGAAGCCATGGGCCTTACATCTTGCAATTTGGATCCAAGATAATATGGTTTGAGTCATAGTTCGAGACGCAAACAAAAAAAATCTTGGATTTCTTATTATTTAGTGCAACCCTTCTATTGAGGATTTGGTTAGTTATAATAACCAATTCCATATCTTATTGGAATAAGGGTGTTCTTAGCTCCTTTTTGTATGCTCCGCTCGCGTGGAATGTCAATCACGATCCCGCAACAAATAGGTAGGTACCTATATCAGAGATAAAATTTAGCTTAGGTATATGATAATCCAGACTTATTATAATCTATATCTGTTTAGCCTTATGAGCGTGAATGAACAACAAACATCTAATCTAAACAGCTTTACAAACTTTCTCATTTATAATCCTTTCTGGATAGGAAGAAGGATTTAAACTAATAATTTGATTAATTTTATCTGTACGTAGCCATGTTGGTTGCCGGTGGAGTAGAATACGGCCACCCCAACTCTTCCGGTAGGTGTCGTAGAAGGCGACTAAAGGAAAAGGCTGTTTTTCATCCGACAGAACATACAACACGGTTCCTATCGGCTTGCTCTGCAAGGGGAAGCCGTGGCAGAGATTAATACATTTACATTTCAATATTTCCATCGGCTTGCCTTTTGAACATTTTCACCTCTCACCACTGCAGTCCATGACTAAGTGCCCGCTTGATGGCAATAGGCTCGCCGTCTATTATATGGAACCGAAAACCACAGTTGGCGTAATTTGGGTCTTAATACACCTCTGTCTACCCCTTCAGGGATTTACATGCATGAGTATAGTATCATGTATGTGTATTTAAAGTAACTTTGATTTACTCTTCGATCATCTCCTGTAAGAGGAAGTTTGATAAACCATAGTTCTTAACTGAGCTAACAGAACTGAAAGCAAACAGGGCTATCTATTTGATAGACGATCTAAATAACCCTCAGTAGATTTCCCGACAGGAAAATCTACTAAATCTTTGCACATAGATAGTAGTTCACCAACTTTAAATTGCATTTATTTCAAAAGTAACGCTTAGAGAGGTCAAAATCAAGATAAGAATAGCAGAGCAAAGCCTGGACTCCGGAGTGCAAACTTTGGATGCAACGAAGTATCTCTGAGATGATGGTGAACTTAGTGAACAAAAAGGGGAAATTTATTTTTTGTTAGCAGTGTTTATACCGGGTGTAAGGGGATCGTTCCCGAAGCTGAAAAGCCTTATCACTTAGTACCTACTGTTTTTTCCAATTTTTTTTTATGCCAATGTGTTATGTACCTGGAGTACTAGTAGGAGTTCTTGGCTTCGGGAGCGTTCCCCTTACACCCAGTTGATAGGCACACAAAATTGCGCCATATATGCTAGATGGGTCGCGAAATATAGAATACTAGCTGTTGCCCGCAGTACCATCCGTGTGTATGTTTATAATCGCAACCAAGCATAGCCTATGTTCTTTCTAAAGGTCTAATCTACCCTTAAGTATACCAAATTTCAACATAATTGGTGCAGTGGTTTAGGCGTGAAAGCGTAACATACAGAGGCAGACAGAGTACTTTCGTATTTATAATATTAGTATAACTCTGGCGTAAAAAGACATGTTACACGGTTTACACGATTTGAAGTTTCACGGGCCCTGATGTAGACACACACATTTACTATGACAAACGTGTCTGGAGAATGACGGAAGATCCTCTCTCCACAAGTGCCTGGCTCGCGATATCGCGCACTCGTCTGTAAAATCGCGGACCATGAAAATCGGCCTCCACCACAGATTACCTAAATAGTTGGGCATTGCTTTTGTGATAATGGACAAAGAATTTGACATTTTGACATGAATTTGAAAAATTTGACTTCTGGCAAGCTGAAGTCACAGTCTGAGGAAAGAGGGTCACCATACTGACACGTAGCACGTTACAAATGTTGATATTCAGTTTGACGGCCTCATGAGATGCTTTTTCACGCCCCACTTAAAGGACCGGGACTGTAGGAAGAAGGAAACACGTGAGCTGGCAGGGAGTTCCAAAGGAATAAGTCACCGAACCACTTGGTTCTTGACAGAATATTCTGCTCCGTATACGGGTGATATTTAAACCCTGCACGTGTTATTCTGTGTAGCTTGTGTACCCAATATTTTGTTGGCAAAAACTATTATTTTAACGATAGATAAATTACATCCAATAAAAAGTTGTTTATCCAAATCGCGGCAGTAAAAATATGTGTATCGTTATGATATACTGTCACAGTATATGCGACACCTATTTCCTTCTCCCATTTCCAAAAGAAATATTCAAATTCATACCTATATAAAGTGCGGAGTAAAACACTTTTAGTTGTAGGTATAACATTCTTTATCGTAAATTCGACGAGAATAAAATAGTATAGAATGAGATATGGCTCGTACGTGCCTGGATGTTTGTGTCAAAAGAAAACGGTAGAAAGGTATTCAAATCTTTACACACAAATAAAAAGATATCTAGCGCTCCACCGATAGAAAATGTAGGAACATTTATATTCTGACCATTCTGAGTGAACCATTCTGAGTTTCGAACGTAGAGTTTTGCCCTGGCCTATATTAGATTTTTTGTTACTTTTTTTTCATACCACAGGTGGTAGACAAGCACACGGCCCGACGAATGGAAAGTGGTTACCATGGCCTATGGACGTATGCAACACTAAGGGCGTCACACTCGCTCTGCCGACCCTGAAGAAACCTTTTAATGCCTTTCTAGAAGAATCCCATATTTTGTGTTAATAGGTAGGTCTTAATGGAGGTAGGACACGACGGTATTCCCGTCTCAATTGAGCAGTCCGACTGGGGAAGTATCTCCACCCTACAGAATACCGCGGTCATAATAACCTCGTGATATGTTCCCGACGGTGAGTAGGGTAGCCAGAGCTCACTGGAGAGACTTTGCGCTGTCAGTGGGAAGACCAAAGGTTTGTCCTGCTTTATCTTCTGCACTGACGGCACAGAAACTTTCTGCTCTTAAAGGGGCGGCAGCACGAGTGTGAGTCCTCTGGTGTGGCACACGTCCATAGGCCACGGTAACCACTTTCTATCAGATGGGCCGTGTGCTTGTCTGCCACCTAAATTTACATTTTACATACAATTTTATAAAAAAGTTACTTTTCAGTCAACACTAGCCGGATCAGTCTTAGGATGGGATACCATTTGACCTCAGTAAAAGCATAATAAAATAAAATAAAATAGCCTTTATTGCTGTTTCTTTCTTTACAATTAGTACATGCCTACTTACTAAAACTAAAACTTAATTAAATTTAATAATATTTAATCAATTTGAATGATCGGCTGGACTGGATGTTTATGTGAAACAGCTTGTCTGTCGACAAAGGCCTCCTCTAAAGATTTCCATGCGTTCCTGTCTCTCGCTAAACGGGTCCATACTGGACCAGTTATCTTTTTTATATCATCTTCCCACCTTTTGGTTTGCCTGCCTCTATTTCTTTTAGTATCTCTTGGATACCATTCGGTTACTAACTTAGTCCATTTTTCTTTACTTTCTCTTAGCATATGTCCTGTCCAACGCCATTTGAGTTGTCTGTATACTGTGTGTGCATTTTTAAATTTTGTTTTGTTTTTAATTACTTGTAATTTTACTTTATCTCTCCTTTTTATACCTAAAATACTCCTTTCCATTCCATTTTGGCATACTTTTAATTTAGCTTCTTGTAGTTCTGTTAACGCCCATGTCTGGCATCCGTATAGTAAGCATGGCATAATGCACATTTCGTATATTTTCTTTTTTCCTTTCATTGGCATATCTTTATCCTTCATTATTTCCTTAAGTGACCAAAAGCGTTTCCAAGTATTAGTTATTCTTCGTTCTATTTCTTTATTCATGCAATCTTCTGTAGATATAAAAAAGCATACACCTTCTTTTTTTCGTGCGGAAAACCCCACGGATACCTCCCACGCCAGAGTCGGAAGGGGAGGTTATGTCGGACTCGAACCGACTAAAACCGCACGCCGACTGAGGGCCGTGGTGCTAGGCCGGAGGTGAGGTTGTCTTCGACATATCCCTCGCACACCGGCTGACCCAGAGCCATCCCTTTCGATCTGGGCCTCCTCGGAGTAAATGCAAATACTTATTCGCGCCTGTAAATCCCCGAATGGGTAGGCAAAGGTGTATAAATACCCACATTTAGCCAACTATGATTTTCGGTCCCACGTCAAAGTCAAAGGGAAGAGGAATGGCCATATTCGGCCAAACCTTAAGAAATTACAAAATTCTAAATCTTCTTTTACAAAATAGATAATTTGAAACCCCATCGTTTGAAAACTGTATATAAATGTTCTCATTTACGGGGTTTTCACCATAAACTGTTCAATATTTATTATAGCATGTCTCGATTGGTTTCTTTTATTCATTAGATGCGTATCAGTCGGGAAAGGAACATAATCCGTTCTTTCCATTATGTTTTATTACCTCGTCAGATGCTATTATGTCCCATATTTGTACCCACAAATCTTAATAAAGGAATTAGGTAGGTATTCTTAAGTGTCTTAAGTGTCTCTATACCTAATTCCTTTATACATATTAGGTATATGATACTATTTACTTATGGTTCATGACAAAAAAATTGTGAAGTGTTAAAAATAAAACTGATGAAACTGTTGAAAAACAACTAAAACGTTGGAAAGCTATTAATCCCTTATATATTTTTTTTTCAATAACAAAAAACAAGTAAAGCTATAAAAACAAATGATTAAAAAATAAAAAACCCGACTGCCACTGAAAAGACCGAAATAAGTTTGATAGCAGACGGTACCCATTAATTTTCTTTCGGTTTATGATTGGCAAATGGGTACCGCCTGCAATCAAACTTATTTCGGTCTTTTCAGTGGCAGTCAGGTTTTTATATTTTTTTATCATTTGTTTTATTTTATACTTTTTAGTTATGATTATCAAAATCGGCCTATGTATTTGGTCTCTAGAACGCCACATAGAAACAAACATACATACATACATACATACATACATAGACTGATAAATATATTACCCTCCTTTGCGTCGCGCAGTCGGGTAAAAAGGTTCTAAAAAAGTGACCGGATAATCTTTAGAAGCTCATTAGTAGATAGTAGATAAATAAATCAAGTCTACGAGAGTAGGTACCCGAGCCGGCCATTAGATTAATTGCTAGTTGTTACAAGTTCGGTATAATTCATAATATATCGTGTTAGTCGCTATTCGCTAGCTTATATCAGACAGTTCACTTTTTATTATATTACTTGCTAGTCTGTGTTATAATTATTTCATTTTTAATAAGCACTCCAAGTGAGACACAAAATGTATCCATTGATGCCAATGGAGGTACTAGGTGTACCAAATTACTTGAAAGTTTGTTCTAGTACCTGTAGTTCTTATATATATAAATACACCTGTTTTTGTTTCATTCAAAAATATCAAGTAGTTATGATTTTACAGGCATTCAAAGTTCTGAAAAATATCGAGTCGCGGATCGGCTCGCGCTAGGCGCGTGTGACGTCATGTATTTAAAGTAAAGCCAACGAAGCGAAAGAAAAAAGGTAAACAATGTTTCAGCGGCTTAAAACTTTTTTATTTGAAAATGATTACGTATCACTTAAAGCGCGTTGCAGACAGGAATGAAATTACTCATAAGATGGCGGATCTGTCAGTTTAGAACCGCTGTGTGACAGCTTTCCTGTACTATGAAACACGCAGCGACAGCAGTCGCTCGACCATTGTCGCGTACGTCTGATATGTGCGACAAGGACAGAGAAAATAATCGCTAGTTATCGCAACGTAACTCAGTAATGGTCGCTTTGTTTATCTTTTTTCTTTCGTCTCGCTGGCTTTACTTTCCCAGTCGCTTTCGGCTTTAGTTGACGCTGCCTTACGTTTCACCAGAACTCTCAGGATCTACTGATATGATGAAGGTAAGGTCAATTACATGAAAATGAAGAATATAGCCTCCTTCCTCGTTACACGGCCTATTCGAAACAAAAATTATGAAATACGAATACCTATATGGGCGAAGCCGGGGCAGGTCTCTAGCAGTGCGGAATTAGCGTCCAACACGGTAACTATATATTAGAGAGAGCAATAACCAATTGTTACAATCTTGTACCAAGTTACAATATAACAGTTCAAGTGTTAAGGTGTGTTTCTTCTCTTCGCCGCACTCACCAAACTACAACTAACTACTACTTACTACTACTACGTACAAATGTATAAACTATACAGTCCCACACTCGGGGACTTTTAGTACCTATGTTCTTTAGTATGACTACACTAATAGGTAACTACCCATAGTTATTACTGTTAATGTTTTAAACATGTCCATCCAAAGGTTGCCTGTAAGAGATTGCTCTTAGCGATAAGGCCGCCATTTGTACATAATGTCATGTATTGTCCATATATTTACTGTATTACTGGTGTACATTAAAGATTTATCTATCTATCTATCTATGTCCATCTGGGCACCATAAGGAATAACTGCGCCAAATTTCAAAACTATACGAATTATTTGGTCTGATTTTTTTAATCTTTCCCACGTTAGTTGACAAATTATTTTCGTGAGTTTCAAAACAAAAGCGTACTCCCAGTTATGTGAATACTTTTAAGCTTAAATGTTCCTGGAATTTGTTTGAATTAATCCTCTTCATGTCGAAGTTGAGAATTTGTTTGTTTATTTATTAATTTTTCAAGTTATAAAAGGAAACTTCGAAGGGTTATTGGAGAAATCGAAAACAATATTAAATACCTACTTACATTTTGTGAAGCTTATTATTATCTAGAAAGCAGGCTACACAATAAGTTTGGTAGGTAGGCACAGTCAGCATCAGAAAGCTGTTGATGAACAAAGTACTCAAAATGATCAGAATTTCTTATTTTTGTTTTTAATTTCGTTTCGTACTAAATTCCAGTTGTCTGATTGTTCTAATATTTGGTACACACCTTTAAATCACACAATAATACCACAGTATAACGAGAGATCTTACAGTAGTTCATCGCGTTTGATGTTTGCGGAAATGCCGCCTTTTGCAGTTTTGTCAGGGTTGTCACTTCAGTTTTTATATGTAATTTTTCTGTAATATTCTATATATAACTCCTAATCGTTCTCTTTGTTCTGTCAAGGCACATCAACTCACGCTAATTTATATTACTAGGTGCCCGCGGCTCCGCTCGCATGGATGTCGGCTATTGCGACTTTTGGTTATATCTCCGGTTCTACTCAACCAATTATGATCAAGCAAACGTAATATTTTAAGTCTGAGTTTTTGGATTTTGGTTTCGATTTCGATTTCGGTTTCAAATTCGATTTCGTTTTCGATTTCGAATTTCTATTTCGATTCCGACTTGAATTTGGATATTGATTCGGGTTCGGGTTCGGGGTTGGATTTGGTTTCGAATTCGAATTTCGCTAATCGCTGGGATCGCTAAATTGATGATATATTCTTAAGGAGCCTATCCACGATCAGTTCGCCTGCAGTTTCAAATCGTATCGGGTGGCCTGCAGTCCTAAGTCGACAGCGCCCACACACGAAAGCGATTTTGGCCTGGTGGCCATGCCCTGCTGTCAGTTTTGCGGCTACACACGATCAGTTGGGAGTCGACAGTTTCCCATCGTATGATTGCCTGCCGGCAATTGTCTGCTATCGGGCTTGACGACCATGTTACCGACGATCAAAGATGGCGGACTTGAAATTAAAAAAAAAAACAAATCGATGTTTTCGTGGTGACTAATTACGTAAAATAAAATCCATTTAGCGATCCAAGATGGCGGACTTGAAATTTCCCACAAAGTCAACATGAGCATCGTTTTGGAGGTTTTCAGAGTTGCTAATTACGAATATATCATCCATTAGTGAAAAATTCGAGTCCGCCATCTTGGATCACCAAATGGATGTTATATTCGCAATCAGCGACCCCAAAAACCCTGAAAACGATACCCATATCGATATTAGTCAAAATTTCGAGTCCGCCATCTTGGATCGCGAAATGAATGTTATATTCGCAATCAGCGACCCCAAAACCCTGAAAACGATACCCATATTGATTTTAGTGAAAAATTCGAGTCCACCATCTTGGATCACCAAATGGATGTTATATTCGCAATCAGCGACCCCAAAAACCCTGAAAACGATACCCATATCGATATTAGTCAAAATTTCGAGTCCGCCATCTTAGATCGCGAAATGAATGTTATATTCGCAATCAGCGACCCCAAAAACCCGGAAAACGATACCCATATCGATTATAGTGAAAATTTCGAGTCCGCCATCTTGGATCGCCAAATGGATGTTATATTCGCAATCAGCGACCCCAAAAACCCTGAAAACGATACCCATATCGATTTTTGTGAAAATTTCATGTCCGCCATCTTGGATAGCTAAATATAGAAAACGAAAAAAAAAAACAATTTTAACAAACAAAACGAGCCTTGAAACAAAAATCACGTGATTAGTGTGATTACAAAAATGAGACAGCCCTGAATCCTTAGTACCGAGTAAAATGTATGGGCGTACCGAGTAATACCCCGTCCCCCACCACCCCTCTCCCCCCGCACGATTGCTCTGTCTAGACGGCTTCGTTGACCGACTGTATGTAGTATGAATCGTTAGACTGTGATAATACTATATAAATCAATAAAACAGTTTGATTTGCTTTTAATATCTACGAGACTTCATCGTCAGGATATTTCTGACACTGACTGTATTTGTCAGTTATTTAGTTTACGTGTAGCTTTTGTAGTCCATTTGGGTATTTAATATTAATGCCCACCTATACACACAATGTAATCCCTCTTTATGTTTTGATACGACAATGGAAATTTACATTATAATTTGAAGATTATTTTTATACCACTTATCGTAACTTTTTAAGTTGTAAGTCGCGAAATTTCTGTGTCGTAATTTCTGTTGGATTCGGTTTCTTAGAAAAAAGTTATGTTTGATTTACATGGTGACGCAAAATAAGGTTACTGCATCCTGAAATCTACTATATAAAAATAAGTCGGGTTTTCCTTCCTGACGATATAACTCCAGAACGTACGAACCGATTTCCACGGTTTTGCATTCGTTGGAAAGGTCTCGGGCTCCGTGAGGTTTATAGCAAAGAAAATTCAGATATCAGCGCGGGCGGAGCCGCGGGCAACAGCTAGTTTTCTATGAAATCGAACGCTCGTTTGGTTTCAGCCTGAGGTGGCAGACAAGCTAGGTACCTACTATTTGTAAACAGCCGTTGTAAATGAACCCAGCACTCAACAATTTAGTCTGAGTCTTCAACTAAAAGATTCATGAAGGACCAAAATAATTTAATTAAGCCAATCTCATTCATCACTAAACCACTTCCATAGAACCTCATTTTGTGTAAAAGCCCAGGGCCTCGATTCTGCTAAAGCCAAATCATAGTAGTGCCACCGTCACAGAAAAAAACGGCATTAAATAATATGCTTTAAAGTGATGCATTTAAAGTCCAAAATTAAATGACTATTTGTAATTGAAAAAGTGTAATGAAACCCAGATCTTTATAATTTAATCTTTATTTCTTCACCAATAAACTTTAACAAAAATATTATGTTGAGGACTTCTTTAGCTTCTCATAACCAGTCCTACCCACCTACTTCATAAAAACAGTAGTTTATCAGGTAGGTAAATAAGGTAAGTAAGTACTTTCGTAATTTTTATTGAATTTTGTCGATTTTAACTGCTTTTTTAAAATAGGTATAGCTATTGAAATAAAACATTACGAATAGATACAATAGAGAATAGAGATTTAATTTATATACACAATATATACAGACCAAGTGGATGTCTGTGTGACAATAAAATCGTGACAAAACACAGTCTATGTCCTTTCTCAAGGTCTAATCTACCCCTATACCAAATATCATCAAAATCGGTTGAGGTTTAGGCGTAAAAGTATAACATACAGACCGACAGACAGACAGACAAGACAGACAGAGTTACTTTTGCATTTTTAATATTAGTATGAATAATTTAATGTGCGACGGTTTGTATGAGTGTATTTGTGTGTATAGATGCGCCTTGGAAAGAAAACTATTAGACTATAAACGACCTTGGACACCAGGGATCCTTGTGTTTTGTTTTAGGAGGAATCCCCTGCCATTATAGAAAGGCACGCGCGGCAACATGACGCGTAACTTTTGTGCCTACAGTGTGGACCTACCTACCAGAGCCTCCATTCTGCTCAGTCAAACCACAGTGGTGCCACTGAAAAAGACGGCATTAAATAATAGAATTTGAAGCGATGCGGTTAATGTTCAAAATTAAATGACATGCAGAGCAATTGGATGAGTGTAATGAAACGGTTTTCATTTCATTTTGAACTTTAGGTGTATAGAAATAAAGTCTAATATTTAATGTATTTTTTTTGCAGTGACTCCGGCACCACATTGGTTTAGTTTTAGTAGAATCGAAGGCGTGGTATTATAGAAAGCGGGTAATTGATAACATAACATATAACATAAACTCACGCCTGTATTCTCCGAAGGGGTAAGCACAGGTGCTAGATACATTACAGTGAGAGTAGCATTGATACGTTACATATTTAAGGAAAGGTTTCATATTATCCTTATATTTATTTATTTGTGCGTGTCCTAAATTAATACATTTCTAACCTTCAGGGTTCCGTACTACCTCTAAACAAAAATCAAAGAAATAGCAGAACCCCTTTCTACTTAGCACAAGAAAAGGGAAAAGTCCGAAACTCGTTGCAAATATGATAAAATCGCCCATGGTAATTCTGGGTATGTCATACACCCTCTATACGGATGTAGATAATTTGGCGAATACGGTTTGCCTTCGTATCATCAAATACACACAAAAATAACAAGTTTCTTTCACGAGTGCCGTTTTACGTAATACAGACATATAAGCATAATATGAGATAAAAAATTCAAGACTCCGTTTACCGTTATGTATATTCGCTCTTGTTTGGACTACGCACCAGTGACGAAAAATTGCCGTTTGTATGAAAAACTTTAAACGATTTTTTTTTTCATGTATTTTTTATTTGTATTATCCGAAGTAATCACCCATGCAGTCAATGCATCTTTACCAACGCAGTAGCACTTTACTGATGCCCTTCTTAAAGAAATCAGCTGGGCAACATATTCTTCAAAGGCATTTTGTACTGACTCTCGGGTATTGCATTTTTTTCCCACCAAAAAGTTATTCAAATTCTGGAAAAAGTAGTACCTCGTCTGTAGGCGCAAGGTCTGGTGAGTAGGGCGGATGACGGAGAGCTTCCAACCCCAGTTCTTGCAACGTGGAGACCGTCTGCTGTGCAGTATGAGGTCGCGCGTTGTCGTGCAGGAGCAGCGGAGACGAGCGATTGACCAATGCTGGTTGGAAATGTACCAGTTTCTGCATCATTGTGTTCAGTTCTTCACAGTACACATCTGCAGTAATGCTCACCCCTTCGTAGTTGTTGGCTGTACAATTTGATCTAAAATGGGCGCGGTAGTGTCGTTTTACGACACTACTGGTAGTATTGCTGGTAATGTTCTTGTCATAAAATGCCGTTTGGTAAGAATCTGTGATGAATCACACCGGCGCTAGACCACCAAACAGTGACCATCAGTTTTCTAGGGATGACTTTTCGTTTAGGGCATTGTTAAGGTGCTGAACCAGGATCCAACCAACTTGCTGAGCGCTTGCATTATCAAACAGAATCTATTTTTCATCGTAGGTAACAATGCGGTTCAAAATTCTTTCACTGGTGTATCATTGAGTTCGTGAGGCACCTATTCGTCAAGCTTTTGTACTTTGCCAATTTGAAGCAAATGGACCAATATTGTTTGGCGATAACGTCGAAAGCTGCTGCTAATTCAGCCGTAGATTGTGTATCATCAGCTATCATAATAGCCTTTAATTCGTCATTGTCGATCAAAGTTTTTGGGTACTACTTTTGGGGAATCTGCTTGTTCACGCGTAACCGTTTTTAATTGGTTTGCTGAGTATAATAGAGGACGCGAAAGTATTGAAGATGAGTCGAAACATGTAGACCGTCTGCTGTGCAGTATGAGGTCGCGCGTTGTCATGCAGGAGCAGCGGAGACGTGCGATTGACCAATGCTGGTTGGAAATGTACCAGTTTCTGCATCATTGTGTTCAGTTCTTCACAGTACACATCTGCAGTAATGCTCACCCCTTCGTAGTTGTTGGCTGTACAATTTGATCTAAAATGGGCGCGGTAGTGTCGTATTGTAAACGACACTACTGGACGTATTGCTGGTAATGTCTTTGTACTTGTGTCTCTGTACTTTTTTTCACATGGTGTACAATAAAGTATATTGTATTTTATTGTGTGTAATGTCCTTGTCATAAAATGCCGTTTGGTAAGAAGCTGTGATGAATCACACCGGCGCTAGACCACCAAACAGTGACCATCACTTTACTAGGGATAAACTTTCGTCCCGAGAAGGGCTATACCGTAAGTGATGGCCCTGGGTCAGTTGGGGTGCGAGGGATGATATGTCGATGACAACCTCACCTCCGGCCTAGCACCACGACCCACAGTCGGCGTGCGGTTTTAGTCGGTTCGAGTCCGACATAACCTCCCCTTCCGGCTCCGGCAGGGGGGTATCCGAGGGGATTTCCGCACGAAAAAAAAGGGATAACTTTTCGTTTAGGGCATTGTTTAAGTGCTGAACCAGGATCCAACCAACTTGCTGAGCGCTTGCATTATCACTCATGACACTCGCTGCATATAATTTGGGGATTTCCGAGGTGTCTAAAGAAGAGTGGGCTGAAGTATTTTTCATATAGTTTAGACGTATGAAAAAGTGTATACGATTACGATTGCCTGTAAGAGATAAAGGTTGCCTGTAAGAGATCGCTTGTAGCGATAAGGCCGCCATTTGTACATTTCTTATTTATGTTGTCCGTACATGTACTAAAATTTATGAGTGTACAATAAAGATTTTTCTTATCTTATCTTATTTTATCTGATCTCAGGGTGAATAAGTACTTTGAGAACACTGATATATAAACTAAAGAATACCTATATAATATAACTAGCTGTTGCTTACGGCTCCGCCCGCGTGGATGTGGGTTATCGGAACCAAACATAGGCTATATCCTTTCTCATGGTCTAATCTACCTCTATACCAAATTTCATCAAAATCGGTTCAGTGGTTTAGGCGTGAAAGCGTAACATACAGACAGACAGAGTTACTTTCGCATTTATAATAATAGTATGGATTTATGAATATCTAGTTTCATGTGACATGATCCTCTCGTATTTAGAGATGTAAAAGGATATAAGAATAATATACATACGCAAATTGTGAAATTCCGGAATATTGCGATGACAAACAAGCCTTCAAATAAACTGTTTACACTATTCAAGATAAACGTTGTACAGTAAGCTTCGGAGAAAAGGAACCCCCCTTGAGAATAAAACCATTATCAAGGGGGGTTCCTTTTCTCTGAAGCTTACTGTACCTAGGTAATAATATTAGGTAAACATTGCGAATCTTCTCAGGACGGGCCACGCTAAGAACCGGTCGTGGTCTATTTGATGTTCATTTGCATCAGCTTCCTTTTTTATTACTTTTCATCACTGACACTTAGGTAGGTAACAAGTTATGCCTCTCAGTCCACATGTTTCTAAAACAAAAAAAGCTTCCAGCTTATTATCATGATCCACCTTTTATTGAACAAAGACACCATAGAAAGCGTTTAGTAAAGTGATACTATATTCTTTTCACATTATTGTTTTATAGAGAAAGAAATCACGAAATACCACGGCATCAAGTCTATAAAGGAAAAACGAATATTGGCGAGAGAAAGGAGTTTTGATTTGACCTTTTGCCTTCACCTCAAGAGTCTTGACCTAGATATATAAGTATAAATTTATTCCATACTCTCCGTCTCGGGAGATAGATTAACGTAAGCCAGAAGCCTGTTACGTTAATATGTCTACAGAGACGATTGAGTAGAATTTCTGCCGTTGTATTAACAATCGCTTTCAATACTTGCAATATATAATTCAACTTCAAATGAACTACCAATGGGCTTCTGAAAAGAATTGGATACTTCTAGAAGAATGTAAATAAAAACAAATAGCGATAGAATGGGAATAGTGTGGAGACGGAGAAAGAATACAAGTATCACCACCACATCTCATCCGAGGGGTATCGTACGAGGCGACTAACGGGAAAATACGCAGACGATATCACTGCGAGAGAAGGAATACCTGTTCCAACCCGTCTAGCCAGCGTGGAAACAGTAGGCTAAAGCCTCCCAACTTTAGGCTATTGATATGAATCAATCAATCAATCAATCAATTATAGGTTTTTACACGATACATGTTGAACAATCCGTTCATAGTTACGTAAAAGAAGTTTAAAGTTATTTGCGGTATAAGGCACTTTAACAATACGCTCATTATACCTACCTTTCTACACAGCTAAGGAGCTGTTACCTGGGAGTCTTCAAGTCAAAGATAAATAAGTTGGTTCCAGGCAAGCGTGCACTACTATAGATCACATCATTACCTACCAAAAATGAGATAAGTAGGTATGCAGGTCTTGTCGAATCTAAATCTCGTCAACCATTTTAGTACTTTAGTATCTACCTACCCCAGATGAGCTTGTTGGTACAATACGTTAGTAAGTAGATATCAATATTAACTTAATGGTACAAACCCGGTAAACCAATAAATAACGTAAACTTGCACGGTTGTTATTTGACCTTGCGTACGTAACCCTCTTTTTTAATTTCACAGCAGTCGAGTAACCACAAATCACGCAAATTGTCGTAAACAAGTATACTTAGCCCGTATCCTCTTGAAAAACTCATTAGGAGAAGAAAAATATCATAAGAACATAATAGAATTTTCTTCAGCCTCGTTCTAACAAGAATATCTGAGCCAAACACAAGATTAATAGCCAACTGCATAAAGTTTCCTATAATTCACAAGAGAATGTTGCGTTTTAGTCGCTAACGATCACAAGATATCCCGTACAAAGCCTACTCTCGACCTTGCGCCTGGGAGAATTTATTTATTCAGCGTTCATTCAGTGTTGCTCCAAATTTTGCGGCAGGCGCTTGTGTGCTCCGAGGCACGATAACCGCTTTAGTTTATGTTTCAAATAATTGTTTTGTTTGAATTTATAAATTAGGATTCTTTATGCATAAATGTGGTTGAAGTCTCTTCGAATGAATCCTATTAGTGTAAAAGTTCTATGCTTAGTTGTGATTTATAGGTACAACGTTCATCATTCAAAGTTATTAATTAAGAAACTTCAAAGGTTTTGATGATGGAGAAATCTAACAAAAGGTATGTTATGTTTGTTGTTTTGTAAGAAGCTATATGAAAACTTCAGTTGCCAGTTATTGAGTTTCCGTGATGTATCTGTAAGGGAAGGGTGTAGGTACGTATTAAATATTGACGTCACACGCATTGCAATACCGCTTTGTCTCTTAATGTTCGGCCGTTTAGGCCTTTACATATTACATATTATGTACGCATTACGTATACGCATACGCATGTACGCACTTTTTTTATTAGTACAATAACTTATCTCTTTACCAGACTTAAGTTTGCTGTTAAGAGTTAGGACAATTAATATTAATAACTGCCCAGTGATGTCAATATATTTTGTGAGAAAGATATGAACCCGACCTTATCGTATAAGCAATTAAGCATTCTTAGATTCGTTTCTCAATCTGTATACGGAATCCTTTCGCGAGTCCAATTCGCACTTGACCGTGTTTGCGTCGTTTTGACCTTGATAAATTCTTCTCGATGCAATTTCATCAATATTCAGTCTGTTCACTGTACACAATTATATTTTAATACGAATTTAAATTGAACGGTACTTCTTTCTATAACCTAGCGGTATTCCTAATAACACCCGAAGCGTTCATCTGGGAGTCGGGCACAACTAAACTGTGGAATGAACTGTCACCAGCGGTATTTCCGAACAATTACGACCTTCAAACCTTCAAGAAAAGAGCTCTTGCACTTGTGACTCCTCTGGTGTTGCGGGTGTCCATGGGCGGCGGTGATCGCTTACCATCAGGCGATCCTTCTGCTCGTTTGCCTCCCTAATCCATAAAAAAAATAGAGAGATTTTTCCAGTCAGCGGGTTTGGTTGAATGAAGCGACTGCCATCTGACCTCTTATTGGATTATTTAGGGCTACAACTACCCGTAATGGCTGCCACAAATGTTCGTATCATATGGCAATTGGTAACTGAGACCGATGACTTACCTCTCCGAGGCATGACCAAATCAATATAAGTAGCCAATTAATGCATACATATTGAGTAGGAATCAAACCCGCACCCATTGGAGATGTCATCGTAATCGGTTGAGTAGAACCGTAGATGAGCAAAAGGCGTATTTACTGATGTACGCGCGGGCGGAGCTGCCAGCGTACATCAGTGCGCTAGTTTTTTTTAAATTTATTTGGGATAATAAACAGTCCCACAATTGATTACAAACTTTAACTTAAAATAAAGAAATATGTCTGTGAGAGCAACAACATTTTCCACATAATATCCATACTAATATTATAAATGCGAAAGTAACTCTGTCTGTCTGTCTGTCTTTCTGTCTGTCTGTCTGTCTGTCTGTATGTTACGCTTTCACGCCTAAACCACTGAACCGATTTTGATGAAAATTGGTATAGGAGTAGGTTAGATCATGAGAAAGGACATAGGCTATGTTTGGTCGCGATAACCTACATCCACGCGGGCGGAGCCGCGGGCAAAAGCTAGTACTTGTATAATCTAAATAATTTAGATTATACAAGTACTAGCTTTTGCCCGCGGCTCCGCCCGCGTGGATGTAATACTTGTAATAGGAAAGTAAAGTAAAACTAAAACTTGTAATAGGAAAGTTGAACAATTATTGTTCAACTTTCCTATTACAAGTTTTTTAAAATAGCCTGAAGATATTGCAAACATACGTTCTAAGTACTGAAATATAATTATTGTAAGATCTATGTACACTTAGTAGGCAATAAATGATTTGATGATTTGATTTGATCCTGAAAAAAGTTATTGTAATTTCTTGGTGTCCGTCAGAATGGCTGGTTGCCTGCCTCATTTAGAATCGAGACTGTGATTAAAAATTGCTACCTAATTGCTACTATTTACTACCTACATTTAATAATTGCTACCTCATTAATTTTGAAAATATAAGGAATAACAATGTCACCAGCCATTCTGACGTCAGAATGGCTGGTCAACGCTTAGTTTGAGCAAACTAAACAGAGTTGAGTTTTGTTTTTGCTTCAATAATTGCTACCTAATTGCTACCTAATCACCTATCAATTTCAGCCTTATAACTATATCAGTGGAAAAGTTATGATATTATTTGCAACTTACGTGTGGTTTGGTACGGTTGGCAAAAAAAAATACTAACACTTATTAAATTATTACAGAAATTTATTACCTACTTAAAAGCAAGTTAATCATAACGACAACACTTAAATATTGGCTCAAAACATTTGCACAGAGCTTTATGTGCACCAAATAAAAAGTTTAAGTATGAAAGTCAACAAAATATACAAAATACAATTAACTTTAGTTTCGCTAATTAGCGTATATTAAACAATGCGGAATAATCTTAGTGACACTTTTTGTAACCTTACTACACATGTCGTCGTAACACTGCCAAGAATTTCCACGTCTGCAATGTGCCTTATAGTGCCCTATATTATCACCAAATTCAACAAATTCTATTAAGGAAATTATATCATAGTCAATCTTGTTCAGATGTAATCGTACGGGCACGTCGTATATGGAAATATATTTATCTGCTGTTTCAAAAGCAATAACGTTTTGTAAAATCAATTCAAAAGTTTTTACACCATCACAACTAGACCGACGACATTTTGTTATATCTCTATCAATTAACAATGAATTGGCAGCTTCTTCTAAGTCTTTCACAGGTTTTTCTAACTCTGGGCGTAGTACGGATATTTTTCTACTAACATTATTTATGGGGCAATCTAAATTTGAGCAGGCTTCTTTTTCGACTGCACTATATATACAGTCCACTAAAATTCGGTCAAAAATATAAAGAACATTGCCGCAGCTTATTTCAACAGTAGTTTCGAATTGATTGTGTGCATAATATTTTAAAGCTATTTCCGATCTAATTTTATAAACTGCTTCAGCATTGTTTTCACATACATATCTAATAAGCTGACAAAACATATTTTCACTATTTTCAGTAATCTGATTCGTAATAAAACCATCAATGTATGCTTTTTTTTTTTCGTGCGGTAATCCCCTCGGATACCCCCCCTGCCGGAGCCGGAAGGGGAGGTTATATCGGACTCGAACCGACTAAAACCGCACGCCGACTGTGGGTCTTGGTGCTAGGCCGGAGGTGAGGTTGTCATAGACATATCCCTCGCACCCCGGCTGACCCAGGGCCATCCCTTACGCTCTGGCCCTCCTCAGGAGGGGGGACAACGGTGTCCCCAACTCGCACCCGGAATGGGGAGGCGCGCTATTTAGCGCATCGCCGCCGTGGCCTGCTTCTGCTGGGGTGACAGGCGGCTCCACCCGTCACCCCCAGGCCCGCGCTCATGGGGGACGGAGGTCAGTCAGTGCCCTCTGACGCCCGAGTTGGCTGCGCGCGCGGGCAGCGCGATCCGCGAGTCTTTCTCACTCGCGCCGCCTCTCCCGCTCCGCCGTCTCCTTCACGACCATTACCTGCTCGCTGAAGGAGACGCCGGCCGCCCACGCGTCCGCGCAGCGGACCATTGCTGTGAGCAGGGTGGTGAGGGTGAGAACTCTCACTCCCAGGGCCGCCACTAGCTCCCGCCTCGGTCCGGCCCATGCCGGACACTCGGTGAGCGTATGCAGCCCCGTGTCCTCGCTCGCGTCGCGATGGCACTCGGACGTTGGCTCCTTTTCGATCCGACACAGAATATCTCCCGAAGCACCCGTGCCCGGTGATAATCTGCGTCAGTCGATACGAGAGGCTGCCATGTGGCCTCTCGAGCCATTCCCCCATGATGGGCCTTACCGCCTCTATGACGGCATGCCCTGCGCGTCGTTGCTCAAGTCATCGCTCCCACTCCGCCACCATGATCCCGTGGAGCCGGGACCTCTCGGCCCGAATGTCTTCGGGCTCGGGATCGTATCCCCGCTCCCGCGCCTCCTTACGGAACCGATACAGTGCCGCAAAGGATCTCGCTTCCAGGATCCACGGTGGCGATCCGGCTAGGAGACTCGCCGCTTCAAAGGATATCGTGCGGTACCCCCTAATGGCCCTGCAGGCCATTTTCTGCTGCGGCGCATACAGCAGTTGCACGAACCTAGCCTGCAGGGCGTCCGCCCACACGGGGCACCCGTACAGGGCCACGGACCGCACGACACCCGCGTAGAGTCTCCTGCAGGAGTCCTCTGGGCCCCTCAAGTTGGGCAGCAGCCGCATCAGCGCGTTAGCTGACACCAACAGTTTGGGGCGCAGACTTCGGAAGTGCTCTCCGAAGTCCCACCGACCGTCGAGTACGAGCCCCAGGTATTTCAACCGGGGCTTGATGTCGATGGGAGTACCTCCTACTGTCAAGCTGGATCCCGGGGGTGGCCTGCGGCGAGGACCATGAAAGAACAAGGCCTCGGATTTGTGCAGAGCCACCTCGAGACCCAGCCGCCGGATCCGATCCACGACTTGAGCAACAGCGGTCGTGGCCCTCTGGGTCGCCTCGCGGTGTGTAGCGCCACTCACCGTCACTAGCGTGTCGTCCACGTAACACGTGACGGTGGCACCGAACGCGAGCTCACCGCGAAGCACCCAGTCGTATCCGATGTTCCACAGGAGCAGCCCCAGGACCGATCCCTGTGGGACACCGCACGACATCTCACGCCTACCGACGCCGGTCGCACTTGGGTAGATGACGGCCCTCTCCGTCAGGTACGCCCCGACTATGCGGCGGAGGTAGAGAGGCACATCGTGGAACACGAGCGCCTCCCTGATGCAACTCCAGGGCAAGGTGTTGAACGCGTTGGAGATGTCCAAGGACACCGCCAACATCACCTCGCCCCGAGCAACCGCATCCTCCGCCAGAGTCCTCACGCGCATGGTGGCATCCACAGTGGAACGCCACCGGCGGAAGCCGTACTGCGTGTCCGCTAGGTCCGGCCCCACTCTAGAGAGGTGCTCGACGAGGCGCTTGGCAATCACTCTTTCGAAGAGCTCGAGCAACACTATGGGCCGGTACCCGGACGGCTCGTCCGCCGGGCGTCCGTCCTTGCGGATGAGGACCAGTTTCCCCGTCTTCCACATCTTACCATCAACGTATGCTAATAGCCAATGCATAACATATTGAGTCTAGTGCACATGTATTCCTGGTAATAACAATAGTACTATGGATTGAAACAAATTAATTTATAAGTGAAGGTACTGAAGCAACGAAATAATGTTGCGATGCCTTCAAAATGTTCACTTCTTTTTTTTGGTTTCTTTAGTTCCTTTCAGAACAGGCTAAGGTTCTATGACCATGCTGCCTTGTCATTGGTTATAATTATTATCTACAGTGAAATAATTGTGGATGATATTAAATTAATGATGATCAGTTGATGATTTTGATGATGATGGTCAATGATAATTGATGCCTTAGTAAAGTTGTGGAGACTTTACTAAAAGCTTCCTGGGGAGATTTGGATTGAACACGTAGAGCCACAATTCACTGTAATATACCACTTTCCTTCACGTGTGTGCAATGTACAAGACGTTATGGCTAAAGATCCACCATTTAATATATAAAAAGTCGAATTCACACCAATTTTAGAAAATAAAATAATACCGCGATGCGTCCTCTACACTTTCCCGCCAAAAAACCCAAAATTTGAACCTGAATCACTTCAAATTTCCCTTCATAAAGACGGATATAAAGAGAAGCGAAATTTGAAGTGATTCAGGTGTGGCTCAATAGCTCAGTTGGAAGAGCATTCCCCCTGTAAGGGCAAGGTCGTGGGTTCAAGTCCAACTTGAGTATTTCATTTTCCCGATGTTTTTCGAACTTTAATACCTTTTTTTTGTTTAGCTTATGTAGACTTCCCTCTTAACTAACCTCTACTCTAACTGTACTTCTCCCATATTATTATTATTACTAACCCATAATTGTTTACTGACCCTTGTGCCGTCCCGTCCCGGAAGGGGATTTCAGGTAGCAGCTAAAGTAACTATCTACCTATCTAAAAATACCGACCAATACCGGTACATTATTTAGACCTCCATAAACGATTAAATCTACGAACCACCTTGACGTTGCCGGAATCATCGGTAAACGATGGAGCCACTAAACTATAGAAAGAAGAAGACTAAAAAATCAGTACCTAAGCACTATAAGGCACATTGCAGACGTGGAAATTCTTGGCAGTGTTACGACGACATGTGTAATGAGGTTACAAAAAGTGTCACTAAGATTATTCCGCAGTGTTTAATATACGCTAATAAGCGAAACTGAAGTTTGTATTTTGTATATTTTGTTGACTTTCATACTTAAACTTTTTATTTGGTGCACATAAAGCTCTGTGCAAATGTTTTGAGCCAATATTTAAGTGTTGTCGTTATGATTAACTTGCTTTTAAGTAGGTAATAAATTTCTGTAATAATTTAATAAGTGTTTGTATTTTTTTTTTGCCAACCGTACCAAACCACACGTAAGTTACAAATAAATAATCATAACTTTTCCACTGATATAGTTATAAGGCTGAAATTGATAGGTGATTAGGTAGCAATTAGGTAGCAATTATTGAAGCAAAAACAAAAACTCAACTCTGTTTAGTTTGCTCAAACTAAGCGCTGACCAGCCATTCTGACGTCAGAATGGCTGGTGATATTGTTTTTCCTTATATTTTCAAAATTAATGAGGTAGCAATTATTTAATTGTAGGTAGCAAATAGTAGCAATTAGGTAGCAATTTTTAATCACAGTCTCGATTCTAAATGTGGCAGGCAACCTTTTTTTTTTTTTTTTTTTTTCGTGCGGAAATCCCCTCGGATACCCCCCCTGCCGGAGCCGGAAGGGGAGGTTATGTCGGACTCAAACCGACTAAAACCGCACGCCGACTGTGGGTCTTGGTGCTAGGCCGGAGGTGAGGTTGTCAAAGACATATCCCTCGCACCCCGGCTGACCCAGGGCCATCCCTTACGGTCTGGCCCTCCTCAGGAGGGGGAACAACGGTGTCCCCAACTCGCCCCCGGAATGGGGAGGCGCACTATTCAGCGCGCCGCCGCCGTGGCCTGCTTCTGCTGGGGTGACAGGCGGCTCCACCCGTCACCCCCAGGCCCGCGCTCATGGGGGACGGAGGTCAGTCAGTGCCCTCCGACGCCCGAGTTGCCTGCGCGCGCGGGCGGCGCGATCCGCGAGTCTTTCTCGCTCGCGCCGCCTCTCCCGCTCCGCCGTCTCCTTCACGACCATTACCTGCTCGCTGAAGGAGACGCCGGCCGCCCACGCGTCCGCGCAGCGGACCATTGCTGTGAGCAGGGTGGCGAGGGTGAGAACTCTCACACCCAGGGCTGACACTAGCTCCCGCCTCGGTCCGGCCCATGCCGGACACTCGGTGAGCGTGTGCAGCCCCGTGTCCTCGCTCGCGTCGCAGTGATGGCACTCGGACGTTGGCTCCTTTTCGATCCGACACAGATATCTCCCGAAGCACCCGTGCCCGGTGATAATCTGCGTCAGTCGATACGAGAGGCTGCCATGTGGCCTCTCGAGCCATTCCCCCATGATGGGCCTTACCGCCTCTATGACGGCATGCCCTGCGCGTCGTTGCTCAAGTCGTCGCTCCCACTCCGCCACCATGATCCCGTGGAGCCGGGACCTCTCGGCCCGAATGTCTTCGGGCTCGGGATCGTATCCCCGCTCCCGCGCCTCCTTACGGAACCGATACAGTGCCGCAAGGGATCTCGCTTCCAGGATCCACGGTGGCGATCCGGCTAGGAGACTCGCCGCTTCAAAGGATATCGTGCGGTACCCCCTAATGGCCCTGCAGGCCATCGTCTGCTGCGGTGCATGCAGCAGTCGCACGAACCTGGCCTGCAGGGCGTCCGCCCACACGGGGCACCCGTACAGGGCCATGGACCGCACGACACCCGCGTAGAGTCTCCTGCAGGAGTCCTCTGGGCCCCTCAAGTTGGGCAGCAGCCGCATCAGCGCGTTAGCTGACACCAACAGTTTGGGGCGCAGACTTCGGAAGTGCTCTCCGAAGTCCCACCGACCGTCGAGTACGAGCCCCAGGTATTTCAACCGGGGCTTGATGTCGATGGGAGTACCTCCTACTGTCAAGCTGGATCCCGGGGGTGGCCTGCGCCGAGGACCATGAAAGAACAAGGCCTCGGATTTGTGCAGAGCCACCTCGAGACCCAGCCGCCGGATCCGATCCACGACTTGAGCAACAGCGGTCGTGGCCCTCTGGGTCGCCTCGCGGTGTGTAGCGCCACTCACCGTCACTAGCGTATCGTCCGCGTAGCACGTGACGGTGGCACCGAACGCGAGCTCACCGCGAAGCACCCAGTCGTATCCGATGTTCCACAGGAGCGGCCCCAGGACCGATCCCTGTGGGACACCGCACGACATCTCACGCCTACCGACGCCGGTCGCACTTGGGTAGATGACGGCCCTCTCCGTCAGGTACGCGCCGACTATGCGGCGGAGGTAGAGAGGCACATCGTGGTACACGAGCGCCTCCCTGATGCAATTCCAGGGCAAGGTGTTGAACGCGTTGGAGATGTCCAAGGACACCGCCAACATCACCTCGCCCCGGGCAACCGCATCCTCCGCCAGAGTCCTCACGCGCATGATGGCATCCACAGTGGAACGCCACCGGCGGAAGCCGTACTGCGTGTCCGCTAGGTCCGGCCCCACTCTAGAGAGGTGCTCGACGAGGCGCTTGGCAATCACTCTTTCGAAGAGCTTGCCCACCTCGTCGAGCAGCACTATGGGCCGGTACCCGGACGGCTCGTCCGCCGGGCGTCCGTCCTTGCGGATGAGGACCAGTTTCCCCGTCTTCCACATCTTCGGAAACTGGCCCCGCTCCAAGCATGCGCTGAGGAACCCTCGCAGTCGGGGTTCGAGACCGTCTTCTCCTAGAGCTAGGACCCACGCACGGCCTGGAATGCCGTCGGGTCCCGGGGCGGTGTTCTTCTTGGCTCTAAGCCGTCGCACCGCCAGCTCTAGTTCTACCCAAGTGACCTCGGGCACGTCGTCGTCAATAACCACGCCGGGCGCATCAGGCGACCGAGGTGGCGGAGTCATTTGCGGCGGAACGTGTTCCGCCCGCGCCGGGAACAGGGATGCCACCACTCCTCCAAGCAGAGCCGGCTCGAGAACCTGGGTCAGGGGAGGGGCCCGGGGGCGTAGCTTTCCTCTTACCAAGCGGTAAGGCCGCCCCCATGGGTCCCGCTCCAGTGTCTCCAGCAGCTCCCTATAGGAAGCTGCCTTGGACCGCTTGATCTCCGCTCGGAGGGCATTCCTGGCTTCCCTGTATCCCTCTTGT
Organism: Eilema sororculum; assembly: GCA_914829495.1. Classification (NCBI taxonomy): domain Eukaryota; kingdom Metazoa; phylum Arthropoda; class Insecta; order Lepidoptera; family Erebidae; genus Eilema; species Eilema sororculum. Next base: position 21,123,791 of record OU618544.1, on the reverse strand, counting down.
AACTCCGCCACTAGGGGATCTGTGTCTGCGGGGCGGCTACGCCTCCTACGGAGCCTGGCCCACCGGCGGTGCGCGATCACGCAGGCTTGACGCAGCCTCGCGATCTCCGCAGTCCACCAGTAGACCCGGCGCCTCGGACTATAGGCTGGAGCCCTAGACATACCCGCATCGCAGATAACAGTCATGGCCTCCCGGAACCACGCCGCCTCGTCATCGATGTCGTCAGGCCTGTCCGGCACCATGGCCCAGGCCTGCACGGAGGCGGCTTCCAGGAGAGCATCCCTATTCAGTCCCCTAAGCACCCAGCGCGGCTCGCGTGGGGCCGGTGTGACCGGCGCATCACTCTCGGGAGGGGAGACATCAAACCGAACGTATCGGTGATCCGACAGTGTCTCCACCTCCACGACAACACGCCAGTCCCGCACACGTTGCGACAGCGAAGCGCTCGCGAATGACAGATCAACGATCGAGCTCGCCCCGCGCTCCGCCACCCAGAACGTGGCTTCGGCCCCGCGATTCTGGAGAACCAGACCGAGAGTAGCGGCCCAGCTCTCCAGAGAATGTGGCAGGCAACCAGCCATTCTGACGGACACATTTCTTGCTAGCCGACGCAGAGGCACTCGCAAACCTGCGTTAGTACGTGAAATGGAAACAGCAAATGTGAGTTGCGCACGCGACTCTCACCGTATAGATGTTCTAGGTACCACATAACTTAACTCATTGCGAATATTAATACTGTCATACAATACACATTACTGCACAAATCGAACAGGGGCTCGATTCTCCTAAAGCAAAACTATTGTCAAACCACAGAGATTGCCAAAAGCGGCAATACATTAAAGACTTTAAAGCGGTGCATATAAAGTTCAATATTAAATAACTGTTAGCAGAGTGAATAAAAGAGTGTAATGAAACTTTTGTCATTTAATTTTGGACTTTAGTGTATAGAAATAAAGTCTAAACTTTATTGCTGCTTTTTGTAATCTCTGTGGTTTGACAATAGTTTTGCTTTAGTAGAATCGAGGCCCAGAAATACTGTCTCCAACAAGAGACGTCTAATTTTCAGATATTGTAAATTATACCTTTGTAGTAAAATCTTAGTTGCTGCAAAGCTACGGAAACAAGTTAATTAATAACATTTTTCGTCGACGTCGTTTGAGAGCGGAACCTTTACAAATGTGCGTATAAAATGAGTTAGTAGACTGTGCCTGTGATGTTTTGTCAAGCTCCTAATTAGGTAGTTAAATTGAAGGAGTACTGCCATCTTAAAATAAGGAAAATATAATTGGATTTAAAATACAGCAGCTATATAATACTTCTGGATACGTATCTTGGACCGAAATCAGAAAAACAAACAAGATCCCGGCGGGCATGGATTGATTTATAATTACTAATCTATATTTAGCGTTAGCGTTATGTAGAATGTTGTGGAATATAATGCTTGAACGAATTTTTATAGCATTTATTATACTAACTTTAAAGTTTGAAAAACATCGGAAAAATGAAATGCTCAAGTGAGACTTCAACTCACGAGCTTTCCCTTACAGGGGGAATGCTCTTACAACTGAGCTATTGAGCCACACTTGAATCACTCCAAATTTTCCTTCTCTTTATATCCGTCTTTTAAGGGCGATATAATGCTTAATAATTAAGAATATTTATCATGGTTTATGATAGTTCGGGACTTCACAACTTACTTTTGCCGACATTTCGGGTGCGTTACGGCACGTAGTCACGACTTGATGCTGTAACGCACCCGAAATGTCGGCAAAAGTAACTTTTCCAAAAATCGTATGAAGTCCCGAACTATTATAAACCATGAGTATACGCCTCGATAGTTTAAAATAACAAGAACAATGATGTTTGGTGAATTTGAGCTCGTTCATCGCAGAAGCACTATGTGCTGTGCTATCCTTAAAAGGCACCCAAGAAACGTGTACTTGGGCACATTTTGAGCACATTTTAGGTCCAAGATATATATCCCGAGTGGCCTTTTAATTTAACTTCTGACTATCAGGTCCTGTATCATCTAGGCGAGGTAGAGGATATCCACACTTCAAAGTGCGTCGCTAAGTAGGTATCCATATCAAGGATGATTTTCCTCTAAATCTTTCCGAGGCTCGCCATTTTGCATCTTTTTTTTTCGTACGGAAATCCTCTCGGATACCTCTCCCACTGGAGCTAGAGGTTATGTCGGACTCGAACCGACTAAAACCGCACGCCGTCTGTGGGTCGTCGTGCTAGATCGAAGGTGAGGTTGTCTTCGACATATCCCTCGCACCGCGCCGTTTACCAATAATCCGTTGGTAGAAGAACTCCTAGTTTAAAGTTTTTTTATACCATTTCGGAGGCACTAAAGCACACAGCCCACCTGATGAAAAGTGTTTACCATAGCCTGTGGACGTGTACGTTTAATTAAAAGCTGTGATACTGAGACTCCACAGTACACAGAACCTTTTGATAATTACGTCAGTATTAATAACTTTCTGTGGGATACCTCGGAAGAAATATCTTGGACGAGTTTCGAGATAAACGAAGCGCTAGCATGTGTGGATTGTTTTGTAATAACCTATACTTGGTGAATTCGAACTCGTCCATCGCCGTATTACCCCGTTCTATCATCAAAAGACTGGCAAGTAACGTGTACTATGCGTATTGAGCACGTTTTAGCTCCATATATATTTTGTCCCGAGGTATACTTAACTATGAGCGACATAACCAATTATTTCATTTAATTATGAAGTCGACGAGCCCTGTGTAGTGAACTGTGGCTGAAATATTGTGCGTGCGAATGAAAACGAGATAATTTCGAGTCATTCACCATCATTCACGAATATACTAGATGAAAGTCGCTGGTTAATTAATATTAGGACACATTTATATTGTTGAGATAATAATTATGATTTTTATGACTTAATATGTAAGGAAGAAGCAGATGTAGTGTTGTGTTCTCTCGGAAGGAAATAAATATAAAGGCCTGACACAGAAAACTACAAAAAGTAACAAAAAAAACCTGTTGGTTGGCTCTTTGATATACCTAATACCAATACTAGGTATTTAATAAAAACTATAGCGGTGTAAACTTATAGTTTTTACCCGACTACGGCGAAGCCAAAAGGAGGGTTATGATTTTGACAGGCTATGTATGTATGTATGTATGTATGTATGTGTGTTCATTTGTTCCCTCATAGCTCCTCAACTACTTATTAGAACTAGACAATTGAGGTAGCGTTACAAGCGGCTTTATTGTCCGATGGTTATAGGCTATATGATGTGTCACTCAATCTTGTGTGGCGCCCTCTAGCGCTCATAAGGTACTGTGTTAAAAAATAAATTTGAGATAAATATACCGTGTTTGGTATCAAATGAAAGGGCTTAAAAAGCACATTTCAAATATGTATAAATTATTAGCTTTACCTTGCCCCAAAATAATGTAAATAAAAAATAAAGTTTAAAACTAAAACCCGACTGCCGAAAAATCGCACTCTAAAATGAGAAAATATCAAGGATAGCCGTGGTCGTATGCCACTTAATCTAACAAAACAATATATTCTAAGGTAAAGTGGCATACGACCACGGCTATCCTTGATATTTTCTTGTTTGTTACATTTTAGAGTGCGATTTTTCGGTAGTCGGGTTTTAGTTTTAAACTTTATTATACTTATGAGCACAACAACAAGAACAGGGCCACCCCATTTCTTCCTGTGGGAGTCGTAGAAGGCAACTTAAGGATAAGGCTCTGTGGCGTGGCAGTAGTGAACGCTCGATGCAAAAATTTGTATATGCATGAATATGGCTATTTGCATTGGCCTGGGTGTTTCTATGTATAATATGTATGTTTTCACAAAAAAACTCTAGATTCCGTAATACCTAACACTGGTCGAGATGTTTACATTTATACTCCTTTTTTTCGTGCGGAAATCCCCTCGGATAACACTGCCGGAGCCGGAAGGGGAGGTTATGTCGGACTCGAACCGACTAAAACCGCACGCTGACTGGTGGATCGTGGTGCTAGGCTGGAGGTGAGGTTGTCATCGACATATCCCTCGCACCCCGGCTGACCCAGGGACATCCCTGACGGTCTGGCACTCCTCGGGAGGGGGGACAACGGTGTCCCCGACTGGCCCCCGGAATGGGGAGGCGCGCTTTTCGCCGTCGCCGTACATTTATAGTCCAAAATTTCCAACGGCTTGCCTTTTGAAAATTTTCACCCTTCGCCACTTCAGCCCATGTAATGACTAAGTGCCCGCTTTACGGCAATGTGCTTGTCCCCTATTACGTGGGACCAAAAATCATTAATTGGCGAAATGTGGGTCTTAATACACCTTTGTCTACCCCTAATGGGAATAATAGGCGTGAGTATATGTATGATTGATAATGCAATAAATAAAAATTTAATTGAAATTTATTTATCGTTTTTTTTACTTAATAAATATAATATAAATAAATATTCCACAACATTCAACACAACGCTATCTAGACCCATGGTAAGCTTTTATAGCTTGTGTTATGGAATCTAGAATGCGGATAAACATACTTATAATTTTTTTTTTGTAAATACATTCTTATTATACATAGAAACACCCAGACCAATGCAAATAGCCATATTCATGCATACAAATATTTGCACTGAGCGGGAATCGAACCCGCGCCTCCTGCGTGGCAGTCGCGTGCACTACCGCCACGCCACGGAGGCTGTCAAGTATTCAATTTCATAGCACTATAAGTGTAACAGAAACCAGAAAGGTTTATCCGTACACTACATTCATCGTTCAGTCGTACTCGAATGTAGTAATCTGTAATGGAATATTATGCAGTCATCCGTAAGCCCAATAAAAATAAAACGGAAATTTCATTTTGTACGTTTTGTAGGAAAATACAATATAAAAATGTTTGTAGTTTCATCAATTTGTTATTGTAGGTACTTTTGTCTCCGAAAGAATCATACGATATCTAGAAACACATTTACGAGCTTGGATAAATAAAAACAATGTACATTCGAAAACAAAAGTGTTTGTACAATAAGAAATTCACAAACTATCTCATCAAAGAGACTCATCGAATATTTATAAAGCCTTGGCTTAGTCTAGAGACATGTATTGTAACTTCAAAGATTTCTGTTGCTATTGTTTGTACAACAGTCACCTGTGTGTCTAGTGCCAAATACGAGTAAGTATTTCTGTTTAAAATCCATATCCATACTAATATTATAAATGCGAAAGTAACTCTTTCTGTCTGTCTGGCTGTAAGTTACGCTCTCACGCCTTAACCACTGAATGGATTTTGATGAAATTTGGTATAGGGGTAGATTAGACCATAAGAAAGGACATAGGCTACGTTTTGTCGCGATAACCGACATTCACGTGGGTGGAGCCGCGGGCAAAAGCTAGTATTTTATTTATTTTATTTATTTATTTACTTTTGAAGAAGGCTTACAGACTAATAACATATTTTAGTAAGATAAATGTATGTCTATATTGCTAACAACAAGCCTCCATAGCTAAATAACAATATGGAATAACAATAATACAGTAGGTGGTAATGTGCACTGTTATCAAAATGTATACATGCACTAAATAGTGATACAGAACAACAGATTTACATTATAAAAATCTCAAGTTTCTCATCAATAGATTCAAATATATTCAAAATAAAATCGTTCGATTATACCTAGTATTTGACAGTTTGATCGGTGCAACCCTCACTATCAGCAAAGAAAGGTTTTGCTAAGAGCTGCCTCACTCTGCTGGCTTTGGTGCTGAAAATGTCAAATTGCAATGAACCAGGAAGTTCATTGAAATGAATGATATAAATCCCATTGGTAAAGCTTAGGATGTTGGTCCTATTGGTAAAGCATTTGATATTCTAGTATTAATGGAACCGAGGTGATCTGTGAATTAATAAAATATATTGATCTACTTTTGCCGCTGATGGTACGTACGATAACGGATAAAATAGAAGCGTATTTTTTTTTTCAATTCAGATGTGATCATGGCTGTTTGGTTTTAGGGTATGATTTTTTTTAAATTGATTTGATGTAGAAATTGGGCTGTAGTTCTCCATCTGGCAGTAAACATACAGCTTATGGCATTTGCCCGATGGACGTCAAGAAGCTCACCACCCATTACGTTGGAGCGAAAATATAGGTGAAGAAATATGGGTGTTTACTACACCCATGCCTTCAGGGATTTCCAGACGTGATTTTTATATTATACTAGCTTTTGCCCGCGGCTCCACCCGCGTGGAAGTCGGTTATCGCGACCTAACATAGCCTACGTCCTTGCTCAAGGTCTAATCTACCCCTATACCAAATTTCATCAAAATCGGTTCAGTGGTTACGGCGTGAAAGCGTCACATACAGACAGACAGACAGACAGACAGAGTTACTTTCGCATTTATAATATTATAGTATGGATATATTTAAAAAAAATCTTGTATTTTTACTATGCACTTATTCGTTTTCTTCAGTAATCTTCAGAAGACGAATTTGACATTTTTAAATTCCTTTAAAAAATTATTTTATGAAAAAATCAAAGAGCTCTTATAAACTAGAATAGTTTCGTTCCTTTTGTAATAGTACTACCTTTTGCCCGCGGCTCCACCCGCGTGGATGTCGGTCATCCCAACCAAACATAGCCTATGTCCTTTCTCATGGTCTAATCTATCCCTACACCAAATTTCATCAAAATCGGTCCACTGGTTTAGGCGTGAAAGCGTAACATACAGACAGACAGACAGACAGAGTTACTTTTGCATTTATAATATTAGTATGGATGTACATGAGTAAGAAGGTGCTACAGAGCTTTTATATCTCACATTCGATTACAGGGTCCACGTTGTAAGTGGGTTTCAGTTATATAATTCCCAATAACACCGCAAAATATATCCAGTTGACGGAAATAGGCTTTCGTTCGATCATAAAAAAAGAACCTTTGTACGCTAACCCAATATTCCAGTACCACTAAAAACGTTACGACCGAAAATCTTTGAGAAATGAACAAACTTACGGCCTAAAGCTATTAAAACAAGCTTTTAAACCCCAGAAGCTTTTTAAATATTTTCTTTATTCTTGTAATTTATTGGTGTCGTTTAAGCTTGAATTACTCCATTGCTCTGCGTGAAGACGTGACCTATTTATGAAATGTAAAACCACTCATTTTCTGGCATAAATTGCCTGACTTGACTTTTGAAAATCTAGCCTCTGCAGCTCTTCCTGTGGACCTCCTCGGATACCCAAGTTATGTCGACCGACTTTAATCGCACGCTGTTTAGAATTTTCAGATAATATTGTAAAATACCATGTTACATACACAGAATTACTTATTCCTTTTGATTCCGCTTTGCGCGACGGTGCGAAGTTCTGTTGAGTTTTTACTATATGCTTATAGATATATTTATATACCTATGTATGGACATGTATAACAACGAAATAATCCATATCCATACTAATATTATAAATGCGAAAGTAACTCTGTCTGTCTGTCTGTCTATATGTATGTTACGCTTTCACGCCCAAACCACTGAACCGATTTTGATGAAATTTGGTATAGGGATAGGTTAGACCTTGAGAAAGGACATAGGCTATGTTTGGTTGCGATAACCGACATCCACGCGGGCGGAGCCGCGGACAAAAGCTAGTATTGAATAAATGTAAATATTTGAATGAAATTTTTATAGCAATTACTATGCTAACTTTTTAAGTTCGAAATAAGTCGCCCTTATAGACGGATATAAAGAGAAGGGAAATTTGAAATGATTCAGGTGTGGCTCAATAGCTCAGTTGGAAGAGCATTCCCCCAGTAAGGGTAAGGTCATGGGTTCAAGTCCCACTTGAGCGCTTCTTTTTCCCGATGTATTTCAAAATGTAAATATGTTGTACCTACCCACCTGTGTACATTAGCAGCTGTAGCGTCGTAAACGTGGGTTGCAAGTTATTTACGCTGCTGATTCCTATATTGTCGGGTAAATTTTAAGGAAAACTCCATCTTGGTGATGGACGCCACTTACACAAGTATCTGGGGCCTGGTCTTAGTGCCTATCAAATGGATGCCCCATTCTTCTCTACTCTAAATCAATAATTGATTGAAAAAATTCAAATCCAAGATGTCCGCCAGCACAAAATGGCTATTTTTGTTTTACAACTTCCTCAACATGTGCATCAAATGAAAGGGCTTGGACAGTAGATCCATTAAAAAGGTATAATAATTATAAGCGATGACACTTTGCCGGGGTGCGAGAGATATGCTTTTGGCAATCTCACCTCCGGCAACCAAGGACCCAAGACGGCGTGCGTTTTAGTCAGTTCGAGTCCGACATAACCACCTCCACCGGCTTCGTGGGGGTGGTATCCGTGGGGATTTATCGCACGATAAAAAAAAAGCGATGACACTTACGCGATCTCGAGCATAATAAATATCAGTCGACGACGAATTGATGCTTGCGAAATTATACTGAGTGATTACTAAAAGTAGATAAGTACATAGGTACCTAAATACACATGACAGGTTTCTGTGAAATGTATTATTCTACAAGATGAGTAAACAAATGTAAATGGGTATCGACCACGGAGGACACAATATGATTAAGTAACGGAGATGCCCCATTGATATTTCTCCTAATAAAAACGCGTCACCGAATGCGGGTGGGAAGAGAGACGCGCGGGGTGTCAAAAGTCGAAGGACGTCATAGGTATAACGTTCCTACCGAATGAGTCCATTTGACGTTTGGATGGCACGCGACTCGATTGCCTTGCAACAACTCCGCTGTCATTTCCTTCTCCATGGTATCGACATAAACCTTTCCGATTTACTGATACCTTAATAAGTGCAAAGCAAATGTATACCTTATGTATAATGAAATATAGTCTTCTTCTCCATCTTAGCGTTAACTCCAGTCGCATCCGAAGCTATCAGCTTGGGGTCTGGGGTCCGCTTTACCAGTCTAACTGCGGATTTGGCTAAACTTCAATATTTTCTGTGAAGCGATAGCCATCTGACCTCCACAACCCAAAGGCGATATCGAAGATTGCAGCTAGACCAGTTGTTGGACTTTTGAGGGCTCCAACTACCCGTAACGACTGCCATAGATGTTGGTATGGCAACCGGGACCGACGGCTTTACGTGTTCTCCGAGGCACGACTAGACTAATGCAAATACCCATATTCATGCATACAAATATTTGCATTGAGCGGAGATCGAACCCGCGCTACCTGCGTAGCGGCCGCTACACTACCGCTACGGCTAGGCAACGCTAATCTGTCTAATTCAAAATAAAATATAATATGTACAGGTAATACTTACAGCGAACTGCGGGTTGACATCCGATATTCTATGCGAGAGATATGCTTTTGGCAATCTCACCTCCGGCAACCAAGGACCCAAGACGGCGTGCGTTTTAGTCGGTTCGAGTCCGACATAACCACCTCCACCGGGTCCGTGGGGGTGGTATCCGTGGGGATTTATCGCACGATAAAAATAAAAAATCAATATTCTAAACATTGGTGTTTTCTCTTCTTCAACTGTGACCCATATTTTCATCAGACACTATGGACTTTATGAGAGCAACTAATAATAAAAAAAAATCCTTCCAGTGCGAGCTGAACCTGAACACTAAGGGCCGTCGCCCATTACCGGCATCGGCGAGCTTCAGAATTTTTTGGCCAAGCATAATAAGATTTTATCACTATCATCATAAAATTGAAATTTCAATGACGGTCGTCGACTACCGTCGGTATAGATCGGCATTCTGCAGCGGTATAGTTAACAATTAAAGTTCAGCCTTATATCTATAGCAATAAGATGTATTGTTATACGACAATACAAATCCTTATGCTTGCCGATGCCGGCATTGGGCGCCGGTCCTAAGTGTTCCGTTCCATACACAACTGGATTGCAAATTGAAGTGGCAATGGACGGGTCCTCCGTCCATTGCCACTAACCGCAAACGAGTTCTAGACTGGAAACCGTAACTCGGTCCCTAACGAGAATTGAACTAGCTATTATCAAATAATTACCACTGGGAACTACATTTATTGAGATACTGTTATTAGTCTTAGGGCAATTTAGGAAATGAAAATCAGAACTTTTTTTTTATACATTTGGTCCGTCAATTGACTGCACCCCGCTAGATAGCAATAAAGCTGACGTGCAGTCCAGAAGATACAGACCACCATTCCACCATTGCCATTGGACGTGAAATGGTGGTCCCTAACTTGACGGCCTTGATAGATGCCTTTTCACGCCCCGCTTGAAGAACCCGGGACTGTAAGAGGAGGGAAACACATATGCGGGCAGAGCATTCCAGCTCTTTATCGTGTCTTTTTATCTCTTTCTTATTGGAATCTTATCTTTATTATTGGAATTTAAAAATATTGAATTTACAAAATATGACGAGTGAACTAAACTTATTCGAATGATAAAAATGAAATATTGGTGACCTCATGAAAGTTATTAGATCAAAATATTTTGACGGGAATCGTGTCGAATGTCAATACGATCATAAAGAAAGCCGTTGAGGAGATAATGTCGCAACGGTAGGGAATACAAAATTGTTATTGACAAATCTTCAAAGGTATTGATTTACCTAAAGAAACAGGTCAGTTAAGGCACAGAATAGATTATAGTTATAATGTAGATAAGGTTTAAGAATAACTAACGTTTGAAAGACGGATATAAAGAGAAGGAAAATTTGAAATGTTTCAGGTGTAGCTCAATAGCGCAGTTGGAAGAGCATTTCCCCTGTAACGGAAAGGTCGTGAGTTCAAGTCTCACTTGAGCCTTTAGCTTAACATCAGGCGAGGTGAAGTCAAATTGACGTGTCCTGTATAAAAAAAAAAGAAAAAAAAAACACAAAAAAAGTACTGAAAGGTTTCTTAGGCGGTTTTTTTTTGAAAGGTCATGGTCAGATTTATACACATATAAATAAATATTTCACAACATTCTACACAACGCTATCTAGACCTATGGTAAGCTTAGCTTAACTAGCTTGTGCCATGGAATCTAGAATGCGGATAAACATACTTAGATACTTTTTACATACTATACATAGAAACATCCAGACCAATGCAAATAGCCATATTCATGCATACAAATATGAGCTGAGCGGGGATCGAACACGCGCCTAGTGCGTAGCAATCGCCATCACTACCGACACTCCACAGAGGCTGTCATATAATTTGTTAAGTAGAGCCAGACTTGACGGCCTCCATGGCTCAGGGGGCGTAGTATGCGCCGGCTGTGCACGAGCTTATGGGTTCGATCCCCACACAGGACAAAAATTTGTGTGATCCACAAATAATTGTTCTGAGTCCCCCGCGATACAGAGCTTTTTCCCTAGTGCGGGCGTTGTCTTTAAAAAAACACAATAAAACAAACACTTTAACGATACTGAACCAGATAATCTTTCAAAGGAACCGATGCCGTCAGAATCATTCGTAAACTATCGTAACATTTGTTACATCATGATAAAATGGAAGTCTACATTCATATCCCTCGGGCATTACCGAGTCAAGGACTCAACAACCATGTTTGTTTACTTCTCTACCTTTATAAATAAACACGAGAGTACAATATATATCCAATTCCATTTGTGAGCACAGAATAAGTGCTGCTAAGCTAACTTTTCGACAACCTTTTGCTCGTGTGTCCATTAAAAATTAAGATAAAACACTCTGTTCTACAGGATACTGAAGTGAATACGAATTACGTTTAAGCAAGTGGGGTACATGAAAATTCAAAGAAACTGCAGGCCTACAATGAAATATCCGCAACTGCGGATTAAAGGTTCGGATAATCGAATGAAATTTTGATAGCATTTATTATGTTAACTTTTAAATTCGAAAAACAGCGGGGAAAAGAAGCGCTCAAGATAGCATTCTCCCTGTAAGGGAAATGTCGTCCAACTTGAGCGCTTCTTTTTCCCGTTGTATTTTGAATTTTGGATAATCAGTTCCGTGGAACAAATTTATTCCGAAATCGTATCCGAAGACGGTATTTACTTGACACAGTTTCGGCATAAACCTATTCTTAAAGTACAGTCAACTACAAAGATATGTATCCAATTTAATCTTCCAAAATTATGTACTCCTGCGAGTGCCACTATGAACTAACCAAAGATTGTGACAAACATGGTATCCACTGAACTTGACAATAACATGTATGCGTGTAAATCTATCCAAATACTGTGAAAGAAAATTGTATACATTTAATGTTCCAAAGAAATGTAACCATAATAAAAAGGATGTGAAAAAAGTTTCTTTGAGAATGCCATTTAAAAATAAATTCTAAAATAAATATAGAGTTTGACTTATCTGTTTGATACTTCATATTATCTAAAACTAGCTTTTGCCTGCGACTTTGTCTCCTGGTTCTGAGCTACTTCTCCGCCAATTTTCAGCTAAAAGCCAAAAGTTCTTGATTTATATAAATAGTGTAACTAACACGACTTATATATTCGACGATATATATATATTCGCGATACTTATTATTAAAATAAGGGCAGTATAATTATTATTAAACAGTTATTGCAGGTTTTTGTCATCTTAAGTGTAAGTTCTTTACTAATAAAAATAAATGATAACAGTCTTTTTTTTTCTTTTATCAGTCATCCAATACATAATATGTTATGTATGAATAATGTTTTGCCATCGGTTTCATTCGGAAAAGTTCGTATTTATCATACTTGCTTTCTATTCTAAATGTGTATGAATTTATTTTTAAATGGCATTCTCTAAAAAACTTTTTTGTTTTCGCTAGCACTTCGAAATTCATACATCCTTTTTATTATGGTTACATTTCTTTGGAACATTAAACGTATACAATTTTCTTTCACAGTATTTGGGTAGATTTTTAATTAAGAATGTAAGTGTACATATCACAGGAAATGCAGTGGGATAGATAATTATTGCGCTTTACACGTATACATGTTTGTAGTCGTTGCAATGAGGTAGATAAATAAGAAGGCTGGCGATTTAAATTTAGGTTCTGTATTCTACAACTACAATTCGATAGAAGGTGCTTCTAACTAGTACACTGCGAATGCGCGCGTGACGTAGTGCGCGGCGGGTGCAGAGACGAGCGACGTGTGTCCGGCGCGAAGGCGTTCGGACGACTGGCGCAGGCGCAGGCCGTGAATGCTAGCGGAGCCGCCGCGCGGTGGCGGGGCGGACGCTCTGCACAGGGACGTACTCTTGCCAAGGCCGTACTTGGGTGCGAGCGATGTTCTCGCCCCCACATCACCCCCCTGGGAGAATCAAAGTCCTGGGGAAAAATAAGCAGGGAATTTAACAATCCGGCCGGACCGGGTAGTTCTGACTGGTGAAGAAATGGTAGCAGGTTTCTCACTAGGAGACATGTCTTCATTTAAAATGTACGCCGGCTTCACCCGGTCGATGGAGACGGTAACAGGTCCTCTTGGCAAGTCAACTGTTACCGTCTTGTCGTTTCTTTTAATGATCTTCAAAGGTCCTGTATATGGAGCTTCCAGCGCCCCTCGAAGACCACCTTTGTGAAGAAATATGTACTCAGCCGTATCCAAATCCTTGTGTACGAAAATGGTTTTAGTACCATGCCGAGATGCTGGGATTGGCTTCAAGTCTGCCATATGCTGCCTCAGGTCTCTGACGTAATCAGCCGGCTTCTGGGCAGTAGTACTGAAAGTATTTAAGAACTCACCAGGGATCCTGAGTGGCTCACCATATACGAGTTCTGCGGCGGAGCTTTGCAAATCGGCCTTCCAAGCGGCTCGGAGACCTAACAGCACGGTGGGGAGGATGTCAGTCCACCGTCTGTCTCCGTGAGCCATTAGTGCTGCCTTCAGCGTCCTGTGAAGTCGTTCAATCATTCCATTAGCAGCTGGATGGTACGCTGTTGTGCGTCTGAGTTCTATTCCGCAAAGCTTGGAGAGTTCCCTGAATAAGTTGGACTCAAACTGGCGACCCTGATCTGTAGTCACGACCTGAGGACAGCCAAATCTAGTGATCCACATATCATAGAAAGCACGAGCGACAGTTTCCGCCGTAATGTTCTGGAGTGGAATAACTTCTGGCCAACGTGTAAATCTGTCGATCGCCGTCAGACAGTATTTGAAGTCTGCTGCTGGAGGTAATGGGCCAACCAGATCTATATGGACGTGTGAAAACCTGGCGCTGGTCGGTTTGAAGTTCCCGAGTGGTGCAGAAGTATGGCGATGGACTTTAGACCGCTGGCAAGCTTCACAGTGTCTTACCCAATTTCGAACATCCTGTCGAATAGAAGGCCAGACGTACCTGTCAGTCATCAGTTTGCTTGTAGATTTCGCTCCGGCGTGGCTCAAACCATGTACGCTATCAAAATACTTTCTACGTAGCTGTGCACAAATAAAGAGTCTGGGTCTTCCTGTGGACACATCGCAATATAAAGAAACGTCGGTACCTGGTACCGGGACTTTCTGAAGTTTGAGTGAAGATCCCGAAGAGAGAAGGTCTCGTAACTCCGGGTCTTGCTCCTGCAGCTGTGCTAGGGTCTGTAAGTCAGGAGGTTTAGAGATAGACTCAATCCTAGAGAGAGCATCGGCAGTCACGTTATTTAAACCTGAGATGTGCCTAATGTCTGTGGTGAATTGAGCGATGAGATCAAGCTGATTGAATTGGCGAGGAGTACATGCGCGCTCCTTCTTGGCAAAGGCAAAAGTTAGGGGTTTGTGGTCTGTGTAGATAACGAAATGGCGACCTTCCAGCATGAATTTGAAATGCTTCACTCCTTCATAAATAGCTAAGAGCTCTCGATCGTAAGCGCTGTATTGAGCTTGAGCTTTATTGAATTTCTTGGAATGAAAAGCAAGAGGCTGCCAGGACCCTTCGATCTGCTGCTGCAAGATGGCTCCACAAGCTGTATTTGAAGCATCTGTGAGTAGAGCAAGCGGTGCGTTGTGGATGGGATGAGCGAGAAGAGCTATTTTAGAGAGGCTTGACTTACACTTCTCGAAGGCTTGTAGTAGTTCAGGGTTCCAGGTCAGGACTGTAGGACCCTTGATGGCTGGACCTGATAGCATTTGATGGAGAGGTGCCTGATCTTCAGCAGCATTTTTGAGGAACCGCCTATAGAAATTCATCATTCCTAGGAAACGACGTAAGCCTTTAGCAGTTTTGGGAGGTGGGTAGTCCTGAATAACTTTTACTTTACTCTCAACAGGTTGAGAACCTTCAGGTGTGATTTTATAGCCTAAGAAAATGACTTCGTCGACTCCAAACCGGCATTTGGCTTCGTTGATGAGGATCCCGTACTGGCTCAGTCTCTCGAACAGCTGGCGTAGGTGGATGCGATGGTCGCTGTGATTTTTGGAGAAAACAAGAATGTCGTCAATATAAGAGTGACAGAAGTCCAGGCCACGCAGCACCTCGTCCAGGAAGCGCTGGAACGACTGGGCAGCGTTCCTAAGGCCGAAATTCATGTGCGGGAAGTCAAAAAGACCGAAGGGGGTGGTAATCGCAGTCTTCGGGATGTCTGGTTCATTGACTGGGATCTGATTATAGGCCTTGACTAGATCTAACTTAGAAAAAATTGTACATCCAGCGAGCAGGTGAGCGTAATCTTCTATGTGTCTGATCGGGTACCGGTCGGGGATGGTCCGTGCATTCAAGGCACGGTAGTCTCCACAAGGCCTCCAGCCGTCCTCGCCTTTGGGTGCCAGGTGTAAAGCTGAAGACCATGGTGAGTCGGAACGTCGAGCAGTTCCATCGCGGAGCATCTCTTCAAATTGCTGCTTAGCGATTCTTAGGCGATCTGGAGCAAGTTGGCGCGGTCTGCAGAAAACGGGTGGACCAGAAGTGGTATGTATGTAGTGTACAGTACTGTGTTTAACCTCTCGGTTTACGCCAGACGGCTTGGTTAATGTCGGGTACTCAGATAATAAGTTGTGGTACTCACTGTTTCCTGAAATTGCCTTCACGCTGGGCAGTGTACAACCAGTGGGGGTAGCAGGTGAGTGTAGTGACGTCACACTGTCCAGCAGGCGCCCGATTCTGCAATCTACTAAAAGACCGTAAAATGACATAAAATCAGCGCCGATGATAGGCTTGTCTACCTCGGCCACTAGAAAGTTCCATGCAAAATCACGCCTAAGTCCGAGGTCCAGGTGCAGCTTCATAAGGCCGTAAGTATTTATGACACTCCCGTTAGCAGCCGTGAGGGTGTAATCCATAGGGCTCCTGCGCTCACGAAGAAATCGACGTGGCAGAACGCACACGTCCGAGCCGGTGTCTATAAGAAATTTTACTTTGGACTTTTTGTCGGTTACGAATAAGCGGCTTGATGAGGGTAGACAGTCGCTCGCCGCTTCTACTGACTGTCTTTGCGGTTTCCCTGTTTAAAATTGCAAGAGGGAACGCACTTACGCGCCTTCTCGTTGAAATTGTCATGGTACCAGCAGATTCCAGGTGTTCGGCTCCCGGTGAGTCGGCGACGACTGTTGCTACGGGACCGTGACGATCCACCCCGGTCACGGGATGCGGAACGTCCGCGATGTCCGCGGAAATTCAGTTGAGAAATCTGTTGAGAAATTTCAGATTGTATACGACTGGAAATCTTTTCCTCTAGTCTACGGAACATACCCTCGAAAGTATCCGTCGAGGCGCTCGCTACTTGCTGCGAAACCGGGGTGACGTCATAGATCTGGTCCGCTAAAATCGCGATGTCGTCCAAATTTTCCGTTGCAGAACGCGATGCAATAATTGTCTGCAAATGTGTGGGTAGTCGGCTAGACCACAGGCTGCGTAGAAATTCGTCGTTGACGCCTTCTGCTAGGGATCGAAGGTGACGTAAGAATTGCGAAGGTTTACGGTCTCCCATTTCCTCTACCACTAAAAGTTGCCGAATTCGCTGCTCGCGGGAGACAGACAGTCGTCTGATCAATTCCGCCTTCAATTTTTCATATTTGTTAAATTCGGGTGGAGCAAGAATTATGTCACGTACCTCCCTTGCGATTTTATGTTCCAAATGTTGAAGTACCATAGAAAATTTGGTTGCGTCCTGTTTAATCCCGCTATTCTCAAACTGGGCTTCTATTTGAGCAAACCAAATCTCAGTGTCTTCGGCCCAAAATGGTGCCAAGCGTACTGCCACTCGATTAACAGAAGAGTCGTCGCGCGGGCCACTGTTACTACTCGATCCGCCTGCAACGCCGACGCCATCACCGCTGCTACCTGTATTCTTGTCCATTCTGCTCCGTCGGGGTCACCACTTGTAGTCGTTGCAATGAGGTAGATAAATAAGAAGGCTGGCGATTTAAATTTAGGTTCTGTATTCTACAACTACAATTCGATAGAAGGTGCTTCTAACTAGTACACTGCGAATGCGCGCGTGACGTAGTGCGCGGCGGGTGCAGAGACGAGCGACGTGTGTCTGGCGCGAGGGCGTTCGGACGACTGGCGCAGGCGCAGGCCGTGAATGCTAGCGGAGCCGCCGCGCGGTGGCGGGGCGGACGCTCTGCACAGGGACGTACTCTTGCCAGGGCCGTACTTGGGTGCGAGCGATGTTCTCGCCCCCACATGTTATTGTCAAGTTCAGTGGATACCATGTTTGTCACAATCTTTGGTTAGTTCATAGTGGCACTCGCAGGGGTACATAAATTTGGAAGATTAAATTGGATACATCTCTTTGTAGTTGACTGTACATAGCTAAATGCATGTTTTTCCTCTAGTTTCATATAGTTTCTCTCTTTCGTTCAAGTTTCGCGCAATCCCAAAGTTTCAAACGTTTCATATGGATGATTGTTACTGGTGTGTTCAAGGTTTTCTTCGGAATTGACGTAAACATAATTGTATAGGATAAATGCACCGCTATAACGATCCATTTAGGTAAGCCTTCATATGGATTTATCTTTGAGGTCATAGCTTAGCGTCATAGAATGAAATTGTTCAAATTAAAAAAGAACGGTTTGCGTTGAGGAAAATAAATTCACATGAATGATTGAGTGTTTTATTTATTTCTAATGTGTTACATTTGCCAGAGTTAAGCTTTGATTACTTTGGATTTAGAAAGCTAAAAGAATGTAGAAAAATATTGCCGAAGAATAATAAAGTCTATCTGTCTGAAAGATTATTAAAAAGATTCTGTCAGAACAATCAAAAAGTAAGGCGGCTTATTACAGCGAACGGCGACCAACTTATCTGAAGTTTGACTTTAGTCACAATGACTAAAGTAACTTAGATTAAGGAGAATTAAAATTGACATCAATAAGAAACCATTATATTGTTCAAGCTTGAGATAAATGACGTTGACTATGACTTAACTATTGTTTTTGGGTCATATTATCTGCGGTAGCCTAGTGGTATGGGTAATGGACTGCTGAGACGAGGTCTCGGGTTCGATCCCAGGTTTACTATGGCACACACCAATGACTTTTCGATGCTTTTAGAAGTTATGTGTGTATTTATCGCAGGTTTATAAGTGCCCGGTTAATGGCAATAGGCTCGCCACCTATTACATTGGGACCTAAACATAAACTGGCGAAATGTGGGTGCTAGCACCTCTGGCTACCCCTTCGGGGAATACAGGCGTGAGCTTATGTTATGTTATACTAAACTTAAACAGGCATTTTAATGTTCAACAAAGGCAAGTCTCCAGAATTAATTGAATTTTGATCACAATTAGTAATTACTTTTACTGATTTTTAAACTCTTTGTAGATAATATTAATAAGATAATAAGGCCTCGTGGTTCCCGGCAGAGTAGGATTTGTGCCACCCCATCTCTTCCCATGCGATATCGTACAAGGCGACTAAGGGATAGGGCTGTTTAACATCAGATAACTCGAGTCAACGATAGTGCCCGGAATACGGCATAAGGTCACCCTCTACTACGTAGGACCGAATACAATGATTGGTAAAATGTGGGTGTTAATTCACTTCTGCCTAACCCTCCGGAAATAAAGGCGTGATTATATGTTTGTATAAATATGTTGTAGATAAAACTTAAAAGCGTTTTCCAGTTTAGATGTATTCGGGGCCTCAATATCACTTGTGGTATACCTGCTGTTTAACGGATAATAGTCTGGCACTGGGTTGTTTCAGAGTTCAAAAGATGGTAGAACTTTACACACGCTGATTTTGTAATTTATTTGGGCATATTTCGATAGCAAAATCATCGGGATATATTAATTTGATATATTTTTTATAAGAGCCAAATATTGTACCGTTCATCGGTATATTATTCCCATACATTAATATAAGAGTTCTCTATCGAAAATGACTATAAAATCATCCAATATATTCTGCCTACGCTTGATATACTTCATATTGTCTTTTATTGGGCATTTAAGGAGAAATTTATTGAGCGCTAAGGGAAAATAAATAGGGAGGCATACTAAAATTTAATTTTCACTTAGTACTTAAGTAAAAGCCTCGGCAAGTGTACAATCAAGAAATAATGAAACAAGTAGGTCTGCAATATGTGCCAAATGTCGAGTTTAAACGCTTAACTGAGGACCAGACGAATAAAACTTATTTAATAAAGCACTAATAATATTTGCCCTTCGTATACTCAACGATTATGTACATTGAGCCATGATGGGCCATGGGGAAAAAAAACTTAAAAAGAAAATTATGTAACGTTACTTTTCCATTAAATTTACGTATTCTGTGTAATACGGATTATGTAATCAACAGTTAAAGTTAACTTGAATTAACGCGATCATAGTATAAGTTGGTTATACTTGGGACTTATGTGATTAAATAATAATAAATATCTTATATATACAATTTAGAAAAAATAAAGTAGTGAAAATAAAAATAAAAATATTTACATACATAATGCGTCGTGGAATTCCTCCGCATCGTCGCCGACCGGTAACGTACCCAGAAGGCTGGCTGCATTGCCACGTTGAATGGCAATGTTTAACCTCTGTGCAAAATGGCAATGCTTAACTTATGTGATTTGGTTTATCATGTCCTAAATACCATATCACTACATAGTATAAAGTAAAGTCGCTTTCCCCATGCTTAGATCATTAAAACTACACTTCAGAATTTAATAAAGTAATTCAAGAGGAACTTTTATATTATGTATATTACATGCTGTAAGGTTTATATGTGTATTACACGATGTATTACTCTCAATTTGACGTGTCCTTGAGATCTTGAGGATGTTTTCACAAAGGAGAACCGATTTTCACAAAATTTGGCACATTCTTTGAATTAAAACAGAACTTTTGTCGAGATCTTTTTTTGATAGGAGGGGAAAGGGGGTTCTCAAAGGGGTATTTGACTTAGTTGATATTTTAAATTTTCATGCAATCACTACTTCCATCCGTCTAAAATACAATAATATAATGGACGGGGTATAGTTTTAACTGATACATGAGTCTAGTGGAGTCTAGGCTACCGCATCAAGTCAAAATTATTTGAACATTGTTAGCGTTCTACCTACTACGTTCATGAATATTAACCAGTGTAGGTCATATGTTTGAATGTTGAATCCCAAAGATAATTCTATTCCACAACTTTGGTCTGTATTCGTTACTGTAGAATAAAAGGTATAGAATGGAAGATATCCACTGTTTGGCAAACAGTAGCAAGGGTGAATAAAGATTTATTTACATCAGGATCGTGTCAGTGATGTGGACGGACCGTGTTCCGTCACGAACTCAAAAAATATCAGTGTGTAGATTTTATATGAAATCGTTCCAAAATGTCCGTACCTGGACCTTGGTCTATCACGGCCATGGCCCGGTTACGTCCCGGGCACGGCCCTGATGCGTGTGGATAGACCTTTATAGTAACCCGGTATGAGTCAACACATTTTTTTAAATTTATTATCACATAAAAACATTAATATGAAGTTTGGTTATAATTAGCACTTATAAACCACTAGGGTTTGCATAGTACTAAACATACGGTCAGTTTGCATGAATGATTAAAAAAAAAACCCGACTGCTACTGAAAAGATCGAAATAAATTTGATAGCAGGCGGTACCCATTAATTTTCTTTCGGTTTAAGATTGGCAAATGGGTACCGCCTGTTATCAAACTTATTTCGATCTTTTCAGTGGCAGTCGGGTTTTTTTATTTTTTAATCATTTGATAATTGGAGATTTTTTTACAGTTCACAAATTATTTGGGGACAAGAAAGATAAGCTTGTGCTTGATATTCTTTTTATACATTTATTAGGTCTCTCGGCAATTTATTACTTAGCCGAGGAATAATTTAGATAGATGTTTTTTCCCCATACCACAGAATAGATAATAGTACTAGCGTACCCATACATATTGATAGCACGTTCCGTGCACAACCGCTTTTGCGCCATCGCTCGAGTTGGATTTTACAACTTTGGTTTTTGCACGTGTATGTCAATTAAATCGTGGACGATTTGAGGAAAGACGGACTCCTGGAGTCCGATCAATTAATATTACGTTTATAAACATATGATTTCTAAACCTATGCTAATTATAAAATTAATTTGAAAATGTAATTGTAAACGTAAGCAATTATTTTATCAGTAACTTCAAAATCATTCAGTTGGAAGAGCACTCCCCCTGTAAGGGAAAGGTCGTGGGTGCAAGTCCCACTTGAGAATTTCATTTTTCCCGATGTATTCAAATTTTAAAGTTAGCATAATAAATGCTATAAAAAATTCATTCAGATGGTGATTTTGTTATTTCATTACAACATAGTGAGTATAATTTTTTGTGAAAAAATCTTTTTAATCGTATTGAAAACTCGCCTTTTGAAACCGCGTCGTTACTAATTGGACCCCGGGTCGAGAGTAATTGCAACCAGCGAGCATGTATGAAAACAATTATGAGAGTAGAACAAGTGGCAGATGTATGCTAGACTATATTAGCAAGTGTGTAAAAATGTTTCATGTGAAGTGAAGTTAACTAATGTAGATATTGTGCTAAATAAAATATGTATTATGAGAGCACTGTTAACACTAAGTAAATATGAATGTAATGATAATTTATGTAAATTATAATCGGAAGGGTATTTTTACGAATCCATCTCCTGAGTTTAATTTCTAGATACGGCATATAAATTTATGTAACGCTTTAACATCGAATACAATTTTATTATTCTTGCTCATACCGTTGACCGGTAGAGACATCATTATAATTTACGTAATCAATCATTACATTCATATTTATTTAGTGTTAACAGTACTCTTATAATATATTTATTTAGCATATCTATATTAGTCTAATAATCTGCAGTAGCCTAGTGGTATGGGTAATGGACTGCTGAGACTAGGTCTCGGGTTCGATCCCAGGTTTACCATGGCACACACCAATGACTTATCGATGCTTTTCGAAGTTATGTGTGTATTTATCGCAGGTTTATAAGTGCCTGGTTAATGGCAATAGGCTCGCCACCTATCACATTGGGACCTAAAACATAAACTGGCGAAATGTGGGTGCTAGCACCTCTGCCTACCCCTTCGGGGAATACAGGCGTGAGTTTATGTTATGAATTTATGTTAACACATTTCTATGCCGCACCACTAAGACCTGGAACTCCCTCCCTGCTTTCCGAAACTTTGCCTTTGCTTAACATCAGGCGAGGTGAAGTCAAAAATTTACGTGTCCTATATAAAAAAAAACTAAGTAAATGTGAATGTAATGATGATTTATGTAAATTATAATGATGACTCTAACGGCTAACGGTATGAGCAGAGATAATTAAATGAAAAGATTGATTGACAATTGAAGCTTAATTTTTTAAATCTTACTCCATACTCCAAGAAAACTCACTCCCTGGATTTCATATTTAAATTTATATTTTATAGTAAAACACTATAAAACAGAAATTTATGTAAAAAAAGATCTAATATGCAACGTTTCAAGTGGAATTTTTTTGTCTCAACGTACCCGAAAGATACGATTTGTGTTTTTCCTACCAATTAGGTGGCAACAAAAACACGTCTCACCTAATGAAAAGTGGTCACCATGGCCTATGGACATGTGCAATACCCGTGGAGTCACTCGTACTGCCGACCCTGTAAGCACAGAGAGTTTTTGTGCCGTCAGTGTAGAAGACAAAACAGGATAAGTCTTGTTCTTCCCACTAACAGCACAAAAAATTCCTAAAGAGTGTACGAGTATTCCTTTATATGATTTGAGATTGACATGGTCATTAACATTAATAGTATAACACTCACCGGGATACTACATACCCAGAATGGTGAAAGAAGCAATTGAAATTAAAAAATACAAGAACTTCAACCGGGAAGATGGGTTTCAACTGTCGAGTGTCTGGCATCCAGTGCATCCAGTGATTCGAATGTTCACAAGACCTACAATGTCAAAACCCGTGCGAGTCGATTCAGTGAGTGTTTTATGTCGAAAACGCGATCGAGTACAGTGCGAGAACGCTGACAGTGGTAGGGATGACGCGCGTCATAAACGAGTGCGGAAGAGGGTAGACAGATACGGTCTGCCCAATAACAACTAGCTCGACGGTCGTCAGTACACCGTGATCATGGCGCTTGAAACAGCGCCGAAATATCGGTTACCAAATAAAAACAACGAACATGGTAAATATCCCGGTGAGTGTTATACTATTAACGAGTATGCCTTATTAAAATTAATTGAATAATTACATACAGACATACATACATAAAATCACACCTGTTTCCCATAGGGGTAGGCAGAGATCACGGATTTCCATTTGCTACGATCCTTATATACTACTCTCGCTTCATTCACTTTCATTACATTCTTCATGAATGCTCCTCGGTTGAAAAATTACTCTCACAAAACACGCCATAGTACATGATACGGCTCAGAAAATAGAAAATCGAATGGTCTTCCAACCACCAATGACAATGACCTCCTATTGATATTCTGCAAGGTTGTCGTATAAGTCTCATTGATAATTCATGTGATTGAAGGTCTTGGTGGCTGTAGTTCAGGTCAGGTATGTATAAATAATCTTATGACGTCACGACAATTCGATAAAATTACTATATCTAACAGCTGTCTGATTTCGTCATTTGCCAAGAAAATATACATTATAGCAACGTAACTGTCTTTAAAATTTGGTTTGAGTCTGATATAACTATCTCCATTCTCTACTAGTCGATTTATCCGTGGGTATATTTATTGATTTGATTTGTATTTCAGCGTAATTCTTGTACGACCTCCAAGTTTGGACCCATGGCCACGTACGACCTTCTATCAAACATCGTGTTTCGTACGACCTTATTTACATATCTTCATATGAAAAGCTCCACTGCGTGGCTCCCGGTAGAGACGAATTTGGGCCACCCTATCTCTTCCCATGCGGTGTCGAACAAGGTAACCAAGGGATAGGACTGTTTAACATCAGACAGATATATACAGCCCAGACGACGGGACGGGCGGGCACACTAAAAATACTATGGCGCACAAAAGTGAAACGATTTACTATACTCGTCAGTCCGGTTACACGAAACTAAATATCTATAAGTAAAGAAAGAAGAAAGAAAGATCCATTCGATTGTTTTTGCAAAGACAAACGTAGCTCTATATCAATCCAGGGCTACGCTTTGCTCTACGGCGTAGAGACTCGTAGACAATTGCTACGAAATTCTCGGGCTTGAGTCTAATTCATTTTGACTTTGATTTCAGCACGCTCTTGGGAAATCGAACTTAATAACTAGTAATTCAATTTTGTCAGATCAAATCTCTTCCTCTAACAACGTGACAAATTACAAAGCAAAACACGGCGAACAAGGTACAAAAGTAAGTAGAAATGGCCATATTTTTGGACTTAGCTTACCATCGAGCGAGCTAGGCCAATGATAGGCGGGGTGCTGGTTGGGTAACCTCCACGTTGGCCTTCCCGTTTCTTCCCCCTTTGGACCGCGGTCCTGGGGAGCGGAAGCGGGAGGGCTGGTGCACCCTGGACAACGGCTAACAGACTCCCACTTTGGGAGTTCTGTTGGCCGTTGACGAATAACCCATCGGCGGACCTCACTCGGGTGGGGTCGTGGGATGACGGGTCTGCGAGGCCCGTGGTCGTCGGCGTCTCTCCCAGTATCCCTCTGTTTTCAGAGGGGACAGGGGAGAGACGCTTAGACAATCGAGGTGGGAGTGGCCCTGTTAGGGGCAGCTCGTGGGCCCTCCACATGTCCCTCTGTTTGCAGAGGGCGTAGTGGAGGGCGCGCTCTAGGGCGGACGGGTTCTCCACCTTTGGCTTCGTCCAGAGGTGGGGAACAAGGTCTGGTGCAGACCACCGTGCGGCCAAGCCGTAAGCTTGACCTAGGTCAGGAACGGTGGCCCCTAGTGGGCTGCGAGGAAGACAACCTCTATAAAAAATTACCCCCAGGGGCGGACGGACTCGGTCTGGTGCAGACCCCGTTCGGCCCGGCCGTAATCCTGAACTGACAGGACCGGTGGATCTTCGGATCCGCGAGGAGTTAACCTCTTTAAAAAATCCCCAATCCCAAGCTCTGACGCCTGGCGATGGGATGAGTGGCTGGAGGGAGTCCAGTCCCAAGGGCGTCAACGTCGGAGGACGTTAACCTCAAAAACCAATGATGGCACAAACAGATACCAAAATATCTACCCAGGAGGGTCCCAGCCTAGCTGGGGAGTCCCTCCCGTTGCCAGTCGGCAACGGCAGTCCCCACTCGTATTCTGGGGGGGACAACCATCATTTGAGCCCGGCGCCGAGCTCTAGATCCGGCCCCAACTTAAAAAGTAGCGCGAAGGTCGCGCTACCCCTGGACGATTCGTCGTCCTCATTGGCGGCGGCGGTGACGTCAGAGGAGTCTGGCATCACCACTGAGGTAGAGAGGCAGGCGCTGCCTGGGCTGCAGACAAGGTCTGCAGCCAAAAAGCGCAAAGGGAAGGGGAACAAACGGGTTCCCCTGCCGCTGGTGGACGAGCGGGATGAGGACTTCATCCCTCCCGGGCTCGGGTCGGCCGCCAGCGGCAGTAGTGGCAGTAGCAGCGGAGAGGAGGAGCGGACAGCCAAAGTCCAGGCCACCGGCCGCGAAAGGGCAAGGAGGAGCGGTAGGAAGGCCGCCCCCGCCCGGGACTCCTCCCCGTGGGTTGGTCCATCCAGCACGGAGAGAGATGTGGCGCTGGACTCGCCGATCTATAGGAGGACCATGATCCTCGCCCACCACCTTAACCGGATGGTGGCAAGGCAGGCGGAGTCTGCGACTCCCGAGCAGGCAGAAATGCTCGGGATCGCCGAGCAAATAGCAGCCGCCGGTGAGGGTCTGGCTGACCAGATGGCCGAACAGGCGAGGAGGGAGGCCGAGGCCCAACAACGAGAGGCAGAGTCCCGGCACCAGCTCCAGAGGGTCACAGCGGAGCTGGAGGCCCTCAAGAAGAGAGTGGAGAACTTGACCGAGTTGCCGGGAGTGGTGACTCGGTCAATGCGGAGGTCGCAGCAGGAGAAGTCGGCGCACTTGGCGCTGACGGGGCGGCCGGTGCAGCCGGAGCGGTTGGTACAGCCAGAGCGGCCAGCGCAAACTGCGCAGCCGCCGCAACCGGTGCAGCTGCCGACCCGACCGGCAGAGCCGGCGTCGTTGGCCGAATTAATGGCAACCATACGTGCCGAGATGGCGGCACAGGAGGAGCGCACCAACCGGCGGCTGGAGGCGATCCTCGATATCGCCCGCCGTCCTCCTCTCGCGACGCAGGCCGGGTACGCCGCCGCAGTGAGGGGGGGCCCTGCCTCCACGGTGGCGGCGGCGGTCCCATCGGTGCCGGCTCCCCGCCCTCCTCCAGGTCCTCCGAGTCCCGCTCAGGGTGCCCAGAGCGCTCAAGGCAAGGGGAAGGGCAAGGGCAAGGGGAAGAAGTCCCCAGCCCTGGCCTCAGCCCCGCCCACGGCCCGGGCTTCAGTCCCGGCCCGAGCCCTGGCTCCGGCAAAATCCTCCAGCCCCCCGTCAGGGGGCTGGGAGGTAGCCGGAGCCAATAAAAAGAGACGGAAAGCCGCCAAAAAGGCAGCCAAATTGGCCAGAAGGGCCAAGGCTGCCGCGATGGCAACAGCGCCGAGGAGGCTCCGCGTCCCTCGATCGACGGCCGTCGTCATAACGTTGACGGCGGAGGCGTCGGAGAGGGGTGTGGAGTACGCCCAGGTGGTGAGGCAGGCAAGGGCCTGCATCGACCTGGGAGCCCTCGAGATCCCGGATCTGGTGTGCAAGCCCACGCGCACCGGAGCTCGGATCTTCGAGGTCCCCGGCGCTGCCAGCGGCCCTAAAGCCGACGCCCTTGCGGCTAAGTTTAGGGAAACGCTGGACGCAGCTGACGTCCGGGTGTCCAGGCCCACCAAGTGCGCAGAGGTGCGCATATCGGGTCTGGACGACTCCATCACGGCCGAGGAGCTTAGGCTCGCCGTGGTGGAGACCGGAGGCTGTCCTCAGGACACAGTGAGGGTCGGAGCAATACGCTTCGGCCGTCGTGGACTGGGGGCAGCAGTTGTCGGCTGCCCCATCGCGGCAGCCCAAAAGGTTGCCGATGGGCGGAGCCTCCTCATCGGGGGCTTCCAAAAGGTGCAGGTACGGCTCCTGCAGGCCCGACCGGCACGGTGCTTCCGATGCCTATCGGTGGGCCACGTGGGGGTGCAGTGCACGGCGGAAGTAGTGGTCGGTGACCGTTGCTTCCGCTGTGGCCAGCCCGGTCATAAGGCCGGTAATTGCGAAGCTCCACTGCACTGTTTTAGGTGTGCAGCGGAGGGCAAGCCGGCCGACCATAGGGTTGGTGCCAAGGCCTGCACCGCGGGGAGGCCGAAGCCGGGAGGCAGGCGCTCCGTCTCTGATTCGCGGCAGGGCGCGGAGATGGGGGTTCCATAATGGATCCTCAGCTCCGCGTCCTGCAGGCGAATGCGAACCACTGTGTCGATGCTCAGGCACTTCTGCTCCAGAGCATGGCACAGTGGGGCATTAATGTCGCCGCTGTCGCCGAGCCGTACATTCACCGGTTTCTCGGGCCTGCCTGGGAAACCGACCTGAGCGGGTCGGTGGCACTGGTGCACAACGCCGCTGCCGGCAGCCCCCCCCTTGTTGTCGTGACAAGGGGGAATGGCTGCGTAGCAGCACTTGTGGGGGGAATAGCGGTCGTGGCAGTCTACTTCTCGCCGAATCGAGTCATAGATGAGTACCAGCAGTGGCTGGATCATCTGGCCGTCGTCGTCAATACCTGTTACCCTCACCCGGTTCTGGTGCTCGGGGACTTTAACGCCTGGTCTCTGAACTGGGGTTCCCGGCGCACGAACCCGAGGGGCAGGGCAGTGGAGAGCTGGGCTGATAGTCTCAGCCTAGTTCTCCTGAATCGCGGGGCCGTCGCCACGTGCGAGAAGAGCTGGGGCGACTCAATTGTGGACCTTTCGTTCGCGAGCGCCCCGCTCTCAGGCCGTGTGCAGGGCTGGCGTGTCCTTGAGGAGGTGGGGACAGCGTCGGATCACCGATACATTCGGTTCGACGTCTCCCCTCCTGCGGGCGCCGCGCCGGTTACACCGGCTCCACGCGAGCCACGTTGGGTGCTTAAGCGAATGGATCGGGAGGTCCTCCTGGAGGCCGCCATCGTACAGGCCTGGGCCTCTGCGCCGGACAGGCCTGTCGACATAGACGATGAGGCGGCGTGGTTCCGGGAGGCCATGACGCGTGTCTGCGACGCGGCTATGCCTAGGGCTCCGCCCTATAATCCGAGGCGTCAGGTCTACTGGTGGTCAGCGGACATCGCGAGGCTGCGACAGGCCTCCGTGATCGCTTTCCGCCGGTGGACCAGATTCCGAAGGAGGCGTAGCCGCCCCGCAGATACGGAGCCCCGAGAGGCGGAGCTTCATGCGGGGTACAGGGAGGCCAGAAAGGCCCTCCGAGTAGCGATAAAGCAGTCGAAGGCTGCAGCTCACAAGGAGCTGCTGGAGACGCTGGAGCGGGACCCATGGGGGCGGCCTTACCTTATGGTAAGGGGTAAGCTGCGCCCCCGGGCCCCGCCGTTAACCCGGTGTCTCCAGCCGGAGCTGCTCGGAGGAGTCGTTGGCTCCCTGTTCCCGGCGCGGGCGGTGGAACATATTCCACCGCAGATGACTCCGCCACCTAGGTTGCCTATGGCGCCCAACGTGGATGACGACGACGTGCCCGAGGTCACTTGGGTGGAGCTAGAGCTGGCGGTGTTAAGGCTCAAGGCCAAGAACACCGCCCCGGGACCCGACGGCATTCCAGGCCGAGCGTGGGTCCTAGCTCTAGGAGAAGAAGACGCTCTCGAGCCCCGGCTGAGAGGGTTTCTCAGCGCATGTTTGGAGCGAGGCCAGTTTCCGAAGATGTGGAAGACGGGGAAACTGGTCCTCATCCGAAAGGCGGGGCGCCCGGCGGACTCACCGTCCGCCTACAGGCCAATAGTGTTGCTCGACGAGGTGTGCAAGCTCTTTGAAAGAGTCATTGCAAAGCGCCTCGTCGAGCACCTATCCAGGGTGGGGCCTGACCTGGCAGATGGCCAGTATGGCTTCCGCCGGAGGCGCTCCACCGTGGATGCCATCATGCGCGTGAGGACTCTGGCGAAGGACGCCGTCGCTCGGGGCGAGGTGGTGTTGGCGGTGTCACTGGACATCGCCAACGCATTTAACACCCTGCCCTGGAGCTGCATTAGGGAGGCGCTCGTGTATCACGAAGTGCCTCTCTACCTTCGCCGCATAGTCGGGGCGTATCTGTCGGAGAGAGCAGTCGTCTACCCAAGTGCGACCGGGCTCGGTCGGCGAGAGATGTCGTGCGGTGTTCCGCAGGGATCGGTCCTGGGACCGCTACTGTGGAACATCGGTTACGACTGGGTGCTTCGCGGGGAGCTCGTGGACGGTGCCGCCGTCACGTGTTATGCGGATGACACGCTGGTGACGGCGTGCGGGGCTACATACCGCGAAGCGACCCTGAAGGCCACGACCGCGGTTGCCCAAGTCGTGGAACGGATTCGGCGGCTGGGTCTCGAGGTGGCTCTGCATAAAACCGAGGCCATGTTCTTTCATGGGCCTCGGCGCGTGCCACCGGAGGATTCCAGCCTCATAGTGGGAGACATTTCCATCGGCGTCAAGGCCCAGATGAAATATCTGGGGCTCGTACTCGATGGCCGGTGGAACTTCGGGGAGCATCTCCGAAGACTGGCCCCCAAATTGAAGGACACAGCTGCCGCTTTGGGGCGGCTGCTGCCCAACATGAGGGGGCCGGATGACTCCTGCAGGAGACTCTACGCGGGAGTCGTGCGGTCCATGGCCCTATATGGGTGCCCAATATGGGCGGACACCCTGACGGTCCACAATGCGCGTCTGCTGCGTGGACCGCAGCGTGCAATGGCCAGCAGGGCCATTAGGGGGTACCGCACGATATCCTTCGAGGCGGCGAGTCTCCTTGCCGGATCCCTACCGTGGAACCTGGATGCGAGAGCCCTTTCGATGCTATATCGGTATCGTAAGGAGGCGCGGGAGCAGGGACGGGAACCCGAGCCCGAAGAAATTCGGGCCGTGAGGTCTCAGCTCCACAGGGACATGGTAGCGGAATGGGAGCTACGACTTGGGCGACCAAGCGCAGGGCACGCCGTAATAGCGGCGGTAAGACCCATCATGGAGGAGTGGCTAGAGAGGCCACACGGCAGCCTCTCGTACCGGCTGACGCAGGTGATTACCGGACACGGGTGTTTCGGGAGTTACCTGTGTCGGATCCGGAAGGAGCCAACGTCCGAGTGCCATCACTGTGATGCGAGCGAGGACACAGAGCTGCACACGCTGACCGAGTGCCCGGCGTGGGACACGCCGAGGCGGGTCCTAGTGGCGGCTCTAGGGGTGGGAGTCCTCACACTCGTCACATTGCTCACAGCGATGGTACGATGCGCAAACGCTTGGGGTGCGGCCGCCTCCTTCTGCGAGCAAGTAATGCTCGAGAAGGAGGCGGCCGGTCGGGTCCGGACAAGACTCCGGGCCCGGGAAGCCCGTGCAGAGCGAAGGCGAACCGGACGTCGGAGGTCGCAGAACGACCTCCGTCCTCCATGAGCGCTGGCCTGGGGGTGACCGGTGGAGCCGCCTGTCACCCTAGCAGAAGCAGGCCGCGGCGGCGGCGCAAAGTGCGCCTCCCCGTAACCGGGGCTAGATGGGGACATTTTGGTCCCCACAACCCGAAGGGGGCCATCTCGAAAGAGATGGTCCTGGGTCTGCCGGGGTGCGAGAGATATGCTTTTGGCAATCTCACCTCCGGCAGCCAAGGACCCAAGACGGCGTGCGTTTTAGTCGGTTCGAGTCCGACATAACCGCCTCCACCGGCTCCGTGGGGGTGGTATCCGTGGGGATTTTTCGCAAGATAAAAAAAAAAAAAAAAAGGCCAATGATAGGCCTAAGGTTAAAGATCATAATAATTTGATATTGGTGAAAATTAATTTAATCCATTATTGAAATGAAATCCACAAAGGTACTCTAAATTAAGTACCCTTATTTTATTTAAAAAAAAAGGGCTAGTACCCTTTTTTGGCTCCAAGGGGGGCTGTGAGGCGGCCATACATGCGTTGTCAACCTACCTTGACTCCGGGAAAAGTGAGGTAATTCTCAAGGTTGACGTGAAGAATGCTTTTAATTCGGTGAACAGGGATACCTTGTTGACCCAAGCTAAATTAGAAACCCCCAAAATTTACAATTTCCTTTGGCAATGCTACAGGTACCCCTCTAAATTATTATATAAGGACAATCTTTTAGAATCTGCTGTTGGCTGTCAACAAGGAGACCCTCTTGGACCGGTAATTTTCAGTCTGGCAATTCAACCAATCATTCGACGGTTAAATTCAAAATTTAATGTATGGTATCTAGACGACGGGACTTTAGGGGGAGACGTGGAGACAGTTCTACAAGATTTGGCCCTCATTAAAAATGAATTTAGTTTAATAGGTTTAGAACTAAATGATAACAAATGTGAGGTTTTTTTAAATAACGTTTCGGACAAAATCGCTACTATTTCTAAATTCAATTCATTAACTCCCAACATTAAAATTATAGAAAAAGACTCTCTACGCCTCCTCGGGTCCCCAATCCTAGAAGATGCCTATACCTCTTTTATAGAGGAAAAAATTCAAAATTTTAGTGACATTTCGGACCGCTTACTTAAAATTAATATGCATTCGGCTTTTACCATTCTTCGGTATTGCCTTTTTGTACCTAAATTCACCCATGCCCTCCGATCCACACCATTTTGGAAACATTTAAGAATTTTAGAAAAAATGGACAAAATTATAGAAGACACCCTCATAAAAATTTTAAACGTGACTTTGGATGACCGAGCTTCACTACAAGCGTCTCTAACGATCCGCTTGGGTGGACTCGGTATTCGCAAAATTTCAGACGTCAGCCTGCCAGCGTTCCTGTCCTCAGTCCACAGTACGGAAGAATTAACTAGGAAAATTCTTGCACCTACACTAGTTAATTCTGAAGTATTGTGTAAGGCTGATGCAGTGAATGCTTGGAAAATTGCATGTCCAAACACCGATCTCCCAAGGAACCTTTTCTCACAGCGTCAGTGGGACGGGCCGCTCTGCAGCTTAGTAAGACAAAATTTACTAAATACATGCTCTAATGCTGTTGAGCGTGCCCGTTTGCTGGCGGTTGGAGTGTGGGAATCGGGTCTTTGGTTACAAGCTCTTCCGTCGTCTAACGTAGGAACTATGTTAGACGACACTACCTTCCGCATTGCAACATGCTTACGGTTGGGTGCGCCATGTGTTTCTCCGCATCGATGCCGTTGTGGAGAGGCCGTTGACCGACTCGGACACCATGGCCTGTCGTGCTGCAGGAGTGCGGGGCGATTTCCACGGCACACCAGCCTTAATGACATAATCCGCCGTGCTCTTGTCACCGCCGGTGTGCCAGCTGTGCTAGAACCTAACGGTTTGGCGCGCGACGATGGCAAGAGACCGGACGGCATGTCATTAATGCCTTGGAAGATGGGTAGGGCTCTGGTGTGGGACGCAACATGCGTTGACACCATTGCCCCTACCCATATACCTGGCACGGCTGGCTGTGCTGGTGCTGCCGCAGCTTCTGCGGAGGCTCTCAAGCGGCGCAAATACTCTAATCTTATTGGAGATTACGAATTTGTGCCGTTTGGAGTCGAAACGTTGGGTTCATGGGGTCCGAGCGCCCGCAATCTCTTCAGGGAGATTGCGAAGCGTATGGTCGATGCTTCTCGTGACCAGAAGGCTGGCCTCTTTTTAGGCCAGAGATTAAGCATTGCCATACAACGTGGCAATGCTGCCAGCCTTCTGGGAACGCTACCGCAAGAGGCATGCGATGCGGAGGAATTTCATGACGCATTTTAATATTTTAGAATTATTTGTAAATATGTATTTTAGGTTTACTTTATTTAGTTTTAGTTTTGTTTATATTGGTGAATGGATCTATATAGGATTTAGCTTAAATTTCTATGGTTTACGAGTAGGTACTATACAGTA
Organism: Eilema sororculum; assembly: GCA_914829495.1. Taxonomy (NCBI): domain Eukaryota; kingdom Metazoa; phylum Arthropoda; class Insecta; order Lepidoptera; family Erebidae; genus Eilema; species Eilema sororculum. The sequence continues at coordinate 21,090,419 of OU618544.1, read as the reverse complement.
AAGCGGATTATATTATTAACAGATAATTTATTTAAAAAAACAGTCAAGTGCAAGTCGGACTCACGCACGAAGGGTTCCGTACAATTAACGGGGTTATCGAGGAAAAAAATCGATTTGTGGCATTGAAGCTCCCTTTCAGTATTTATTTTATACTATATCTTTGGCCCGCGGCCCTGCCCGCGTGGTTGTCGCTTATTGCAACCAAACATAGCCTATGTCCTGTCACAACGTCTATTCTACCTTTATACCAAATTTCATCAAAATCGGAGCAGTGGTTTAGGCGTGAAAGCGTAAACAGATAGACAGAGTTACTTTTGCATTTATAATATTAGTGTGGAAGTATGGATTCTTTGCAGCATTATTGCTATCGAGGCAACAGAAATACAAAATCTAGATAATAGTACAAGAGAAATACCCAAGTAACAGACAGATAGGCAGCGGTGTTTCAGTAGTACACATTCCGTTTCAAACCCTTGGGTATGGAACCCTAATAAAAATGAATGGCTGGAATGTATGTACGTGTATAATTTCAAAACGATCCACCGAATTGGAGAATTCTTTTTTATGTTCGTTATTGTCAGTACAAGGTTTGTAGGAGAAGGTTTTTTGGAAGTCCACGGGTAAGAGTGCTTTAATTGCACCGAGAATCAAATCTAGGACTACTTTAATATAAACTTGCTACACTATTACATCGGGTACCTATGCCTGTAATGATAGATGTAATAAATAAAAATAAATAAAGCCTGTAAACCATTAATAATTAAATAATTGCAAAAGTGACCCGATTGTTATCGTTTTAATCATTCCGCTCGGGTTCCAATGCGGTAGCCAACAGGGGGTAGTAGTAATGCTTATTGGATAATCTCAGATGCCTGCAGTAGTTCAATATTGGCAGAATACTGTTCACGCGATTGTTATTAGAAATCGCAATACAGCTGCCAGTTGCGTACGGCTTCAGATTTTAGATTAATTGTACAATTGTTTTTGATTCTATTGAGTTGATCTAGACCCGCATTCTAATGCAATTCATTCCTTAATCTCGATGTAGTTGAGGACAGATTGTATAGATAGATATGCTGTATAGAGAATATAATGGATGATTATACAATACAATACAATACAATACAATATTCTTTATTGTACACCAAAAACAATATTTACAGAAAAGTTACATTCAAATTACAGTATATTATGAGGCAGTACAAATGGCGGTCTTATCGCTAGGCGCGATTTCTTACAGAAAACCAGTGACAATGGAGTCTGTGCAGTGGAGTTATGCATGGGCAGTTTAGTGGTGCACAAATGTCAACATTTTTGTTATATTTATATTAATACAAATACGATAGTTAGATACATACATATCTTTATATATATTATAATAAAGTCGTTTCGGATAAAAAGAATCTGGGCACAGTTTCGAAAGCAAAATCATCTGGAATTATTACTTGGCGATCGAAAAAAAAACCATTTTTGATAATGTATGGGAATAATGTTCAGGTAAAAGGAAAAATTTACGGAGGTTAAAAAAAAAATTTCGCCAAATGAATACTTCCAGATGATATACAATGTCTATACAATCTATATAGACTGTATAGACAGATTTATAGATTGTATATACAATCTTTCAAATCTCAATTTCAGTTCTTCATAAATCTTTTCGCCTCCACACTACAATAATTTCACATCTCGTGTGTAAAATCTATATAAACAACTCAAAGTAAAGTGTGAGTTGTTGCTGTCACTATTTCCGTACAACGAACAAGAAGGGTCTTGAAGTGTTTTGTGCTCTACTTTTTCTTTTGTTCGAGTTAGGCAATACTTAGTTGAATCTCTGGCACTGTTTTTACTGTTGATCGATGGCGCTTAGTGAAACTTGCTATACACATTGATTACACAGTTGCCTTTGTAAGACTTAAGCGTTTGAGAACACCGATTAACTTTCTACCTCGCACGCACAACTAACGGCCGTTCCCAATAACATACTTACAGTTAAAGATAGATCGCAACAGTCAAATTTGACGTATCGGCTGTTAAAATTTAAAACATGGTAACAGATTTTTTTGCGGGAAGCGCATCGCGATATAATTTTATTTTCCGAAATTCGTGTAAAATAGGAGTTACTATGTTTTGAATTTAAACAGCCGAGCACTTTATTCGTAGATGCGATCCATCTTTAACTGTCAGTATGTTATTGGGAACGGCCGTAACCTGTAGAATGAACTGTTGCCAGCGGTATTTCCGAACCAATACGACCTTCAAACCTTCTAGAAAAGAGCGTTCTCTCTTTTAAAAGGAAGGCAACGCACTTGTGATTCCCCTGGTGTTGCGGGTGTCCATGGGCGGCGGTGGTCGCTTACCATCAGGCGATCCGTCTGCTCGTTTGCCTCCCTATTCCATAAAAAAGTGTTTTTTTTTTATACAGGACACGTCAATTTGACTTCACCTCGCCTGATGTTAAGCTAAAGGCAAAGTCTCGGAAAGAGGGTCACCATTGTAAACATTTACCATGTTAACAGTGGTGGCACCCAGCTTGACGGCCTCATTAGATGCCTTTTCACGCCCCGCTTAAAGGACCCGGGACTGTAGGAAGAAGGAAACACGTGAGCTGGCAGGGAATTCCAGGTCTTAGTGGTGCGGCATAGGAATGAATCACTGAAACGCTTGGTTCTAGCAGGTATACTCTGCACCGTAAATGGATGATATCTTAGCCCTGCACGTGTCGTCCTGTGAAGGAAAGGGGAGGGTGGGACTAATTGGAAGAGCTCGTCAGAACATTCACCATGGTAGAGACGGTAGAAAACTGCCAAAGACGCAACATCTCTACGCATCTGCAAAGGCTCGAGGGTGTTCGTGACCTCAGGATCCCCAATAATGCGGACCGCACGTCGCTGCAACCTGTCGAGAGCATCTAATAAGTACTTTGATATTTATTCAGTATGAGCAACTTTGGCAAGTATAGCTTCAATCATTTTCTATATTCAACTTAGGTTATTTTTCAATTACATTAGCCTCGTGGATCATCCAAGCATTCTTTAGCAAAAAGGTTTCAGTTTGGTTTTTTAAATTATTTCAACTGATTGGAGTACAATAATACCCACTCTGAAAGCAAATTACATTTGTAATGCCCTCGGCGTAGTGCTGTCATTTTTTCGTGAAAAGATAACGTCTGGTCCCGAGGGATATGTATTCTCTGTTGTTGTGATATTATTCCTTTTACAAAAGGCAACCAATCGTATGTCTGGACGTCTAGATGTCAACACGTCAATTTTCGTCTTTACAATTTTACAAAAATGTAACCCCCAAATTTATGTACGTGAATAAATTCCAAGCGAATGCATGAATTTTGATAATTATTCTTATGTTTGTTATAGACAGGACGTTTGTTTCTTCCTTCCGACAAGTTCGTTCGATCGCGTAGTTTTGTACTCGACCGGACCCTTCGATTGTTCTCACAAAGAGGATTTAAAAATCCTCGTTGTTCGATCGATCAGTCGAACTATGAGCTGTCATTACTTATAGGTGCACACTGTTCGATCGATCGAATATTTTTAAATTTTTAATCCCACTTGGGTGGCAGAAAAGCACACGGCCTATTTGATGGAAAGTGGTGGTAACACCAGGGGACTCACACTCGTGCTGCCAAACCTGTAAGCACGGAGAGGTTCTGTGCCATCAGTTAGTTTATAATATTAGTTAACAAATTTTCTCGAACATCATAAAGTCGCGTATTGACATTGAACGCCAAATACCTTCCTGCAGCCACGCAAACCGGGTTGGCACGCGTGCCATTTTAAACGCTCTGGTATGTTCGAACATGGAGCGAGTCGTTTCGCTATGCAGTGCTTGGGGGATGTCCCGACGCGCATCTTTTTTGCCTTCCGTGACCTTATAGATGAGTTCTTACTCTTTTACTTAAAAATGTGTTTAATACTTAATGTGTGTTATGTAATCTGACATTTGATATAGAATTGTCAGAATGCTTGCTGCAAATATCGCTAGAGGATGATTCAAATCTACCTATTATCAAGTTTAAAAAATAAATTCATACGTAACAATTTTTATATCCAACAACAGCAGTAAGTTCTATAGTCAATAAACCCACTGCAGTCCACAACTGAAAATAGGCCTCGCCCAAGTCTCTATAATGCGGATAAAAATACTTAAGATACCTACTTATTTTTGGCGCAAAATAACCCACAGAGTTCGTGGTGAAGTTTTCTCGGGGCGGAACCCGGGTTGTTGAGAACAGGTGTTCCATTTTGGTAAACATTTAAGTTGATCTAGTTTTTATTTTTTTCTTGCAGACGTTTTGTAAGTTACATTTGATTAGTCTATACGGAATACATTGCTTTTGACTTTGACTATGAAATTGCACATCCCTGACTCTTACTAACTAAAAAATCAATAAAAAAAAATTAAAACCTCCGTCACAAAAAACTGAAACTCCAAAAAGTTGAAAATACATGGTGTTAGCCTTTTAACTTTTGATATACGAAGTATAATTATGATATGATGTCGGGGGACCCTAACTGGTTAAGCACTCCGTTATGTTATCTGAACAATTCAAGGTCCCCAAGGTGCAAGCAAACTGTCATTATCGTATATCATGGAACGCGATAGTTTAAAAGTTCTCTTATGGACTGGAAAAAGTGAACATTCGAGTGGGATTTTAACTCGCCGCCAGTCCCTTACAGGGGAATGCTTATGAATATATCCATACTAATATTACAAATACGAAAGTAACTCTGTCTGTCTGTCTGTCTGTTACGCTTTCACGCGTAAACCACTGAACCAATTTTGATGAAATTTGGTATAGGGGTTGATTAGACCATGAGAAAGGACATAGGCTATGTTTGGCCGCGATAACCGACATCCACGCGGGTGGAGCCACGGGCAAGAGCTAGTAGCGTACTAATTGCTATAAAATTTCCTTAAAAAAATATTTAGAGTTTAGTTTTGGCATTCAACTAAAGAATTAATCAATTTAGTTGATTTTCTGTTATTTTCAAAAGCTTTTGGTTTTAATTAACTGTGTCAACTTCATCAATATGCATATGGAACAACGTTTGCGCGCTATGATTGCCATGTTGGGGAGTGTTTACCCAATCATCGATATTAACCCTTAAAGAGTTTCAATTTAGGTATATTATATTTTGGGTTTAGATTATAAAAATATGTGCAAGTCATTTATATTTAACCCCCGACGCAAATACGACGAAGAGTTAGAGTGATAACAAAACAGAGTACTTAACGGCTGGCTCCCCCGACATGGCAACCGTTAAATCAAAATACTACTAGGTACCTATATCAAAAGTTAAGGCAAACTGCGTTTATTTTCAACTTTTTGTGATAATAAGACATCCCATCCTTCTTGCTTGAACAATAAGTTATTCTCACAAAGAATATCATAGCGAGTGTTATACAAGATATCGTGGTATAAAGATCGCAAATATAGTATCAAAGCTGTTTTTCTACAATTATTTACAATGTTTTATTAATAATAAATATTCCACAACGTTGTACACAACGCTATCTAGACTCACGGTAAGCTTAACTAAATTGTATTATGGATGTAAATACATACATAATATTATACATAGAAACACCCAAACCAAATACAAATAGCCATATTCATGCATACAAATATTTGCACTGAGCGGGGATCGAACCCGCGCCTCCTGCTTGGTAGTCGCGTTTTCTACCGCCACGCCACAGAGGCTGTATTAAAAGTACATAAGAGTCAGAGAGTAGTAATTTATAGCTCGGAATTACATGTGTGACGTAAGTGGTCTGACCACAGAATACAGCTAGACCGCGACGGGTGATAATTCATCCTTGCCACGAACGTCTGCAACCCAGCAGTTTAGAGGATGAATATCCTCATTTTCCTATAATAAAAAAAAGTTTAAAACTAAAACCCGACTACCGAAAAATCACGCTCAAAAAGTGACAAATAAGAAAATATCACGGATAGCCGTGGTCGTATGCCACTTTTTCCTTAGAATATATTGTTTTGTTACAGTAAGTGGTATTTAAATTATTTTTGGGCAAAGTTAAGCTAATAATTTATACATATTTGAAATGTGCTCAATAAGCACTTTCATTTTGATACCAAACACGGCATATTTATCTCAAATTTATTTTTTAACACAGTATCTTATTAGCGCTAGAGGGCGCCACACAAGATTGAGTGAAACGTCATATAGCCTATAACCATCGGAAGATCAAGCCGCTTTGTAACGATACCTCATTGGTCCAGTTCTAATAAGTAATTGAGGAGTTATGAGGGAACAAATGAACACACATACATACATACATACATAGCCTGTCAAAATCATAACCCTCCTTTTGGCTTCGTCGTAGTCGGGTAAAAAAACATTACCATGTTTGTTATCATCATCATGATCCTTATGGAGACGTATTCTCCGGATAGCATCATAGAACAGGGTGAACTCGGAGCTCAGAGGCCACCTTCCAGCTCTCCCTCCTCCGCTTCGCACGATTTTGGGCGGCTTTGGTAGTGAGACCATTAGTATGTATGTCCCTTTCCATGACGTCAAGCCAGGGCCCCTACCTCTACCTGAACACGGCATTGCGGACTCGTGTCTCCCCTGATGGCTCCCCTAGGGGAGACAACAGGACTTCTATAGTACTGATGTCTCCCCTAGGCGGGGGAGACATCAGTACTTACTTTTAATGTTATATTTTGAGTACTCGTATCTCCCCTTTCATTTCTCTGTCATGTTCAGCCATACTGGCCACTTGAGGATAAATAAGTATTTATGTAATATTTATTATAAATAAACAAAATACCTCTTTTGCAATGTCAAGTTGTCATTTGTATTGCATTATATTCATTACCTATAAATATTGCGTCCCGGATATTTTCCATATTAATTACGATATGAATGAAAATTTGAATTTTGTACATAGAAAGGGTGGAAAAGTTTTGATACATGAAGGGTTCCAGTATACTAAACACAAACAATATTCCAATAATACGGAAAGATGGATTTGCTGCAACAAAAAGAAACACAAATGCTCTGGAGCAATAACTATAAATGTAAGTACCTACATACGACTTTAATAAATATTCAGTGTCTACATGTATTAAATGCGCAGTTTTGACTTATTATAAGCCCAGTTAGTTAGTCGTTTGTTGCCCGTGGTCCGATCACGGAGTTCTACTGATCAAACCATGGGCTAAACTTTATTTAATTTAATTTAGCAATTACCGCATTTTCAACCCCTGAAATTACATTGCGACTATGGCTATTATGTTCTTTTTCGATATTTATACATAGTCGGTCCATAGGAAAAAATATTCATCTTGGTCCTACTCAATCAGTAGGTCTAGTACCAATTAAATTTAATTGATGGTACGATTGAGCGAACCACTGCCAAAAAAAATTGCCCATGGTTCGATCAGTAGAACTCCGTGATCGAACCACGGGCAACAAACGTAGTTAGTTTAGCATTAACTGGGCTTATAAGAAGTCACCAAAATGAAATTAAAAACAAACTATTAATATGTTTAGGATAACCAAGTTTTGAAATTGACGCAACATGAATCAAATAGTATGGAGTGCAGGCCTAACGAAGCTCGAAATGAGGTTGCGTTAACATTAGAAATAATCAAAAATAAAGCAGCTACTACTATTGAAGAGCCTGTAAAAAAAATTTATGAAGATTTGGTGGAACCATTGTATGATCGCGGTCTTAATATATTAACAGAAATACCTTCCTGCCAAAGTTCGAAAACTGCAATTTACACAAGACGAAAATTAGAATTAAATGTTAACAAATTGATTTATAATAATATTATGGAAGTGGAAATCCCTAAAAAATTTCAAGAAATTATATTAGGAGACTACAATACCGAAAGAAAAAGGATTATCGTATTATGTTCACAAGAAGGCAAGCGACTATTGGGGATACTGAAAGAATATTTTGGTGATGCAACATTTAAGAGCGTACCTCGCCCCTTTAGACAATTACTAACATTACACGGTGACCTAGGGAGTACCGCTGAAACTACAAATATTATACCCATAGTATATGCTCTGATGAGCAACAAGACCGAAGAATCCTATTCCATTGTATATGACATAATTAAAGCAAATATTCATGATTGGGAACCCAAAACATTTCATGCAGACTTTGAAATTGCTTTAACCAATCCTCTAAAAGAGTTTTTCCCAAGTATTATTATTAAGAGATGTCATTATCATTTCATTAATTGTATTTGGAGAAAGGCCAAAATCAACAACATTAAATTGAAACTACATCGCCAAATCGTAGGTTTGTGTGCAGTGCTTCCACTGTTGCCTCGGGATAAGATCTTAGAGGGATATGAATACATAAAAGACCGGTGTAAAGAATTTGATGAAATAAAATTAAAGTCATTTTTAGAATATATGGAAAAAACTTGGTTGAAAAATGAGCATTGTATAACGGAATGGTGCATTTATGATCAACGCCACCGGACCAATAATTTTGCGGAAGGATGGCATTCGAAACTTAATCGGCAAATTAACAAGAATTATGTGACGATCGCAAAGCTCTTTTCGGTGTTAGAAAAGGATATGTCTATAAATAAAATTGCAATCCTAAACGTTGAAAATGAGACCCATTCCAGTAAAAGAAGAAAAATTCAAACCGAAAGAGACACATTTATTTTGAATACACAATTACAATTAATTCATGGAGAGATCAGTGTAGGGCATTTCTTGGAAAAAATGCGTTGATTTTGTTGTACCTATCTTCTTTAGTTTTCCGTTACAGTAAGTATAAGCGAAATAAAATTTTATATTACGTGTATGTGGTTATATTATTTATATAAGTAAGAACTTATTGTAATGCGTAGGTAGGTAGGTATGCCTGTCCGTCATGCTTGACAAATGTATTTTTTTCTTTAATGGTTTCAATGTACCTACCTAAATTTGACAAAGGGAGATACGAGTACTCAAAATATAACATTAAAAGTAAGTACTGATGTCTCCCCCGCCTAGGGGAGACATCAGTACTATAGAAGTCCTGTTGTCTCCCCTAAGGGAGCCATCAGGGGAGACACGAGTCCGCGATCAACACGGCGCGGCGCGGCGGGGGCACTATGCCATATGTTCCCAATGATAATTATAACTTTATACAACTGAACTAACTTTTAAATTCTCTCGTTCCTTGATATGCAATAGTAATAACAGGAATTAACGCGATCATGGTATAGGTACTTACATACGTACCTTTGAATAACGTATTTACCTTGCATTCTATAACATAGGTATTAGTATTTAATGTAGAATCAGTATGTATTGTGATCCTTTCAGATTGATTCTTGAATTAAACTTCATGTACAATGTAAACTTGAGTCGAATAAACATTTTCATTAACCGACTTCAAAAAAGGAGGAGGTTCTCAATTTATTATTATTGTATATCTACACCTGAGTTCCACAAAGATCATGGTGCCTAGTATTAGATTTTTTTCACATTCACCGGTGATGAATTAACGGTGATTTGTATAAAATTCATTTAGCACTATCTTCCTATGCCGCACCACTAAGACCTGGAACTCCCTGCCAGCTCACGTGTTTCCTTCTTCCTACAGTTCCGGGTCCTTTAAGCGGGGCGTGAAAAGGCATCTAATGAGGCCGTCAAGCTGAGTGCCACCACTGTTAACATGGTAAATGTTTACGATGGTGACCCTCTTTCCGAGACTTTGCCTTTAGCTTAACATCAGGCGAGGTGAAGTCAAATTGACGTGTCCCGCATAAAAGAAAACCTAGCTGTAAACTTGTGAAACATTTTTTGCGCATACAAAAAACACTGTTCACTCGCCACCGCGCGGTGAATATAAGAAAAAACTTGCACCAAAAACTGGGAGCTTCGAAATTTATTCCCATCGCCGACGGCTTGATGAGAAATGCTCGTCCGATCAACTTAATCAATATGATAGGGCCTGACCACCTAGAAGAAAGAAAGAAAAAGTATTTAGAATAATCTGTTTGATTTTAATTGAATTCTAGGCCATGTTTGTATGGGAATCGGGTTTTTCTTGCTACGAGTTGTAAATCAATTCACACGTATTCACGCGTTTACGCGCGTGTTTCAGTAAATTTGCAGTAAATCAACCTGTCTGAACGCTTCGGTGAGTCAATACCTTAAGGGTGGTTTATTTTTATCTAGGCAGATATCTATAACGTGACAATAGAGGTCAACGTAATATAAAAATGGATATTGGTACCTATATTATAATCGGGTTCAACTCGATGGGCGCATTGGAGATTAGGACGCTTAGAACGGTTCTTAGTGGGAAAGCTTAAAATATACTACGGTGAAAGCACTGATTTATTTATATTTTGTCTCATGAAATACGCTTATTACCCATTTTTCCCTTTATAATTGTTGTATGTTTTGTAATAATCTATGCTTGGTGAATTTGAACTCATCCAACGCAGTAGCACACCATACTATTTTGAAAATACCTTCAAGACGCGTGTACTGTTCTTATAGAGCAAATTTTGGGTCCAAGATTATATGGTCCGACCTATATGTACCTACCCATATATCTTAGCACTAATGCGTTAAAACTTTATTAAGAACATGATTGCACGGTACGTCTGTAAATAACCATTCACTGTCACCACAGACGATAAATGAACATTTTCTATTTGTTTTCGTACAAACACAATTATTTATTTGCCATTCGTGGGAGTAGCAATCTCGTGACAGCATAAGGTAGCCATTTAATCAAAAGTTGTACCTGAAAACAACCATTTCTTAAACAACATCTTGATAAAAACAAAAGTTTTAGTGTGTATAAATATGGAGTATGATATGTCAGGGTTGTAATGGAAATATGTGGAAATGTAGAAAAGTGTCATGTCTCCTCAAAAAAATATGTTTTCCTTTCTAAAAACACCCACTGAGAGATTTTGTACTGTCAGTGGAAAAATCAATGGTTTTCCTGCTTTATCTTCTACATTGCCGGCATATAAACACTCTGTTCTTGGGTTTCGTACATAATACCGAAAGTTAAATAGTCGAATAACAATAGGTCGACAACGATTGGTCGGACGATCAAATCGTCGCTGGTACAGTCAACGCCATAAGTTGATTAACACTAAAATATTTTACAAATCTTTCTTATAATGGAATGCATCTGTCTATAGTAAATGTAGTGTTATGATTCCCAGAAGACAAACTTAATTTACATATTCAATGTTTTTTTTTCACAATTTTATGTAACGTTTAAGGGCCACACTGTTCAATAAATTAGAATTTGTTAAGCTACTTTTGTAGTTGACTGTACATTACGTCGAAACGTTAATACGTCGAGGTATAATTACGTGGAAAATGCAATAGGTCGAAAGATCAAATTGTCGCTGGTATATTAGGTTCCATGCTATCGGCTTTGCAGAGTTAGTGATTCTTTTAGGGGGGATGGTATACGTTTTTATAATAAATTGCCTGAATCAGTCCTTGGTATGCCTGACAATAAATTTAAAACCTTTGTGAAGACCACCTTATGTAAAAAAGCATACTATAGGACAGATGATTACCTTAAAGACAAAAATGTCTGGCCTGAGCATGGTGCAGGCCCCTCCTAAATTGCTGTAACTACGCCATAATGTTTAAATAGGAACGCGAACTTCTTTATTCTTTATTTTTGTTAACTTAGGTTAATTATTTTATAATAAGTTTTTTTTATATACTTTAATTATTTTGACACGAGACGTATGTACATTCATCAATATTTAGTCTTAAGAACTTGCTTTTTTGTAAATTGACGTCCATAAAATGCTACAGTGAAGTTTGTTGCGCCGTTTCTTCTCCACTGGTGCCTAGGAAGCGGTGGTAAATTTAGTTTTAAGCAGAATTTGACGTCAAAAAGCTGTAGTAGTGCTACACAATTTTGAATAAATACCTTGAGTTTGAGTTTATTGCATTTTCCACGTAATGATACCTCGACGTATTAACGTTTCGACGTAATGTACCAGCGACGATTTGATCGTCCGACCAATCGTTGTCGACCTATTGTTATTCGACTATTCAACTTTCGGTATTATGTACGAAACCCCTCTGTTCTTACATGGTCGGCAGCATGAGTGTGACTCCCCTGGTGTTACACACGTGCATAGGATGCGCTATCCACTTTCCATCCGGTGGGCCGTGTGTATGTCTGCCACCGAAGTGGTATATTTTTTTTATGGCAAACGTGAATCCTGCAAGGAAATTATAGAGTAGATATAAATAATAATGTTATTAAGTAGGAAATCACGTCTTCTGTGATGGCAGAATATTGTGAGGCCAGAACAGCCTAAAGCCTGAACGGCTTGACGGATTTGGACATGTGAGGTGTCATTTGATTTGTCGTGATTGTGTGAGTGACACCAGGTATATTAAAATTTCGAGAAAATCAAAATGGCGGATTTTTGGCGCCAAAACGTATGTCGTCAAAAATATTTATGACTCGAACTTATCATGTAGGGTATCAAAATAAAATATACATGTCATGTCATAACTAAAAAGTATAAAATAAAACAAATGATTAAAAAATAAAGAACCCGACTGACTCTGAAAAGATCGAAATAAGTTTGATGGCAGGCGGTACTCATTAATTTTCTTTAGGTTTATGATAGAAAAATGGGTACCGCCTGCTATCAAACTCATTTCGATCTTTTCAGAGGCAGTCGGGTTTTTTTTTATATACAAACGAATAGAGATACATTGGTGAAAATAGTCGTACAGAGACTCTGCTTATTTCTATTAGAAATCTCTTCTAGTACTCCTCCGGGAGGATTGTCGACTGTTGATACACCCTTCCCACGAGGCCCACTTAATTTATGAAAACTACGGAGATAAAGGAAGATTCCATAGTCAGGTTATCTGTTTATTTACCGATTCTTATTGATAGACTGCCACTTGATTTGCCGCGTGGTTCTCGGCAGAGCAGTCACTCCATCTCTTCCCATGCGATGTCGTACATACAAGGCGACTAAGGGATAAGAATGTATAACATCAGAACCATGCATCTGAGGCTGAGTCCGGGCATACAGCCCAGACTCAGCCTCAGATGCATGGTTCGAGTCAACAATAGTGCCTGGAATACTGTAATCCCCTATTACGTGGACCGAATAGCATGATTGGTGAAATTTGGGTGTCAATCCTCCTCTGCTTAACCCTCCGGGATAAAGGCGTCATTATATATATTGATTGATTTAGAAATAATATATTACATACTAAATAATAGTTCTTATATACTACGGTCTTATACTATTTGTAATGTGAGCCCGTCTTTTTTGGTCACGTTCTGTAAATCGAGCTGACTTGCAATATTCTGCCATCACAGAGAACGTGATTCCTGGTTAATAACATTATTATTTATATAACATAACATAACATAAACTCACGCCTGTATTCCCTGAAAGGATAGGCAGAGGTGCAGGTGGGAGCACCCACATTTCGCCAGTTTATGTTTGGGTCCCAATGTAATAGGTGGCGAGCCTATTGCCATTAACCGGTCACTTATAAACCTGCGATAAATACACACATAACTTCAAAAAGCATCGAAAAGTCATTGGTGCGTGCCATGGTAAACCTGGGATCGAACCCGAGACCTCGTCTCAGCAGTCCATTACCCATACCACTAGGCTACCGCAGATACATTATTTATATACTAGCTGTTACCCGCGACTTCGTCCGCGTTTAGTTCGGAATAGCTCAAACTCATTATTAAACATGGTGGAAGATTTTCATCCCAACTGGAACGGAAGTACTCGAAATACTGGAAATAGTGAATTTTACGCAAAGGAAACATTTCTTTATTTTAAAAAAGAAACAAAACTGTATTCAAATTATTTCGAAAACTCGCTTGACATCTTCCACCTTGTATTTTTAAATTAAATATTATGAAGACAGTCTTTTGAGTGACTGACCTATAAATACAGGGCTACTCTACTGAAAACTACGAAAATTGACAAACTTCTTCTATGGGCTTGGCAAATATTGCGGAAGGATTTTGAAAAATTCAACATTTTGCTGACGAAATCATTATCAAGTATGTGATGAACATTGTTATATGTGGACTTGGTAATATTTACCAGTTTTAATGGTTTAAATATTCTTCCTTCCTCCCAAATTCTTAAAACATGCTGCCACCACTTACGAACTGAACAAATTAAAATAAGTACATCAAGTATCACACAAAACCCGGTGCCTTGCACGCCCTGAGCAGCGAGCATTGGTTCTCTTCTTTGCCGAGCCAATGGTGGGTAGTTCCAGTTTTATGATAAATTACATCGACCACAGTCACATCGTTGTTCATTGCTTTACACACAGGTAGAGAAGAGGGGCGCAGTGGGCAAGAGAGCAAATACAGCATTGACTGGGATGGGGTCATATAGCCTCATTTTGCTATATATTCCTTGTATTGGTAAGCTTGTTTCCAGCAGATGATGTAGATACTTCCAAATTGATACTGGAGTTGATGTCCACGTGGCGGATTTTTTCGGTCTGATGAAATTTACCGGAACTGAGTGTTTCTCTGCCCACATTCAGTCTCTTTTATATAATAGGAGCAGCGGTATCTTTATATACCTAATACATAGGTTGGCTTCTCCTGGCATACTGTTATCATTTCTGGGATAGATTTACGTATTTACCATTAGATACCTACTTATTAGACGGAATCGATAATATCGCAGCGGCTTGCGTTGGTAGTCATCAGGTCACTAACATTGTATAATGTCTGCAGTTGCATAAAGACGTTGTCTCTCTGGCTGTATTTTACCATTTCTACCGCACCACGGCGAGATAGAACGGTAAAAGAGCCTATTAGGAGTCTTTCAACTAATCTCTCCTTCCTTCCGTCAGTCACATACGGTAGAAATAATGCCACCTCGAACCAAGCTGTTCGGAACTTCATTTCTTTATCAGGCGGTTAAGAACTGTATTGCTCTGCCCACACATGTGTTTTCTTCTTTTTAAGATCCGCAGTTTTTTTTACATAGGACACGTCAATTTAACTTCACCTCGACTGATGTTAAGCTAAAGGCAAAGACTCGGAAAGAGGGTCACCATCGTAAACATTTACCATGTTAACAGTGGTGGCACTCAGCTTGACGGCCACATTACATGCCATTTCACGCCCCGCTTAAAGGACCCGGGACTGTAGGAAGAAGGAAACACGTGAGCTGGCAGGGAATTCCAGGTCTTAATGGTGCGACATAGGAATGGGTCACCAAACCGCTTGGTTCTTGATGGAATATTCTGATCCGTATGTGGATGACATCTGAGCCTTGCATTCGTTGTCCTGTGTAGGAAAGGAGAGCGTGGAACTAATTGGAACAGCTCATTAGAACATTCACCATGGTAGAGACGGTAGGGACAACTATCTCCCAGAATACGTAATGTGCTTCAGAGAAGGTGCAAAGATTTACTTCCTCCATGAGTGCAGCTTTGATGATGATAGCTTAGGCTACCCACCACCCTAGCCGAAGCAATCCCTGCTCTTCACGTTGAAACCGCCTATTTATGATAGGTAATCAAGGCAGGTATACTGGGGTACCTAACCCCAGAATACCCCCAATGCCCCATTCCTCTGTTAAATTTTAATCGGTTTGATTCCAATATTGCGCTTGCCCCGATGTGGTGGCATCGGTATCAATGGTGGATACCACAGTACAATAAGTTGTACTATTACTGTCACACAGCCTAGTTTTATGTAGGTACTACCTATAGAATACTAAGCTTAGAATTTATATTTTACTTCAAATAAAACTATAAAATACAATAAAATACAACAAATACACAATAAAATAAAAAAGTTAAACAAAAGTAAATAAAAAACCATAAAAAAGGAAAATTACATTTTAGATGGATTCGAACGCGACTCAGTTAAGTTGTAAGTCCACCGCAGACGTATTGAGCCACAGTTACTATGAAACCATAGTGTGAAATAGACGTTTACATATATTATGTCATAAAAACATTCTGCCCCATTCCATATTATAATAGCGTGATGATATATTAATTATGAAGGCCAGGAGTCTTTTTACCAAACCAGCTGCTTACTAATTTGTGTGATTCGAGAGTAAATCGTTCGAGAACAATGTGAATTCTATCGAGACACTTGCTGTGCCGAAGATTCTGCAGTAACCTGACCTGACTTGGCTGAGATGTAGAACTCTGGCCTCTCGAAGTTCTTCAGATTCCTATGACCGAAATAATATCTTCTTGAAAGCATTGTTGCTTCTTTATTGGTTCGATCTATTCACACAATCACAAATTGTTAGCCGTGATATGCTATTATTGACATAACTTTTTTATTTATGAACCGATTTCAATAAAACAAACACTAAATGTTAAGTGAAGCCTACCACAATATATTAGTGAAAACCGCAACCAAATCCGTTCAGCCGATTCTGAGATTAGCGTGCACAAACTCACAGACAAACAGAGAAACAGAGAAACAGATAAACAGATAAACAGACAAACAGACAAAAATTCCAAAAAACGTTGATTTGGCTTCTATTACGTTTATAAAGTCCCCCTATAACAATTTTTCTCATTTCCTTTCCATGTACAGACATCGATCGTTTACAGATTTATTATATGTATAGATATAGATATAGATAGGTAATTTCCTTGTAGGAATCACGTTTGCCATAAAAAAGATTATACCACTTCGGTGGCAGATATACACACGGCCCACCTAATGTAAAGTGGTTAGCGCATCCTATGCACGTATGAACCGCAGACAAGTCACACTCGTGCTGCCGACACTGTAAGAACAGAGTGTTTATATGCCGTCAATGTAGAAGATAAAGCAGGTAAAGGCTTTGGTTTTCCCACTGACAGTGCAAAATCTCTCCATTTTCTCAGTGCGTGCTTTCAGAAAGGGAGAAAGAAAACATATTTTTTACGGAGAAATGACACTTTTCTATTAGGTAGAATGCACATTTATATGCCGGCAATTTAGAAGATAAAGCAGGAAGCCTTTGGTTTTTCCACTGACAGTACAAAATCTCTTCATTTTGTCAGTGCATTCTTTAAGAAAGGAAGAAGGAATACATATTTTTTTAGGGGAAATGACACTTTTCTATTAGGTAGAAAGCACATATTTCCATTACAATCCTGACATATCATACTCCATATTTATATACACTAAAACTTTTGTTTTTATCAAGATGTTGATCAAGAAATGGTTCTATTCAGATACAACTTTTGATCAAATGGCACCTTGTGCTGTCACGAGTTTGCTACTCCCACAAATAGCAAATAAATCATTGTGTTTGTACGAAAACAAATAAAAATTTTCATTTATCGTCTGTAGTGACAGTGAATGGTTATTTACAGACGTACCGTGCAATCACGTTCTTAATAAAGTTTTTTTAGCATTAGTACATACATATATAGGTACGAGTACTTAAAGGTCGAAAATCCATATACGGTGCAGAGTATACCTGCTAGAACCAAGCATTTCAGTGATTCATTCCTATGCCGCACCACTAAGACCTGGAACTCCCTGCCAGCTCACGTGTTTCCTTCTTCCTACAGTCCCGGGTCCTTTAAGCGGGCGTGAAAAGGCATCTAACGAGACCGTCAAGCTGAGTGCCACCACTGTTAACATGGTAAATGCTTACGATGGTGACCCTCTTTCCGAGACTTTGCCTTTAGTTTAACATCAGGCGAGGTGAAGTCAAATTGACGTGTCCTGTATAAAAAAAAGAAGCGTCTTGGACCCAAAATGTGCCCCAAGATATATGGTTCGACCTATATCACGAGACAGGCGTATGCCAAGAGAATATTATACCTATTTCCTGTTAGCTTTTTTTTCGTGCGGAAATCCCAACGAATACCTTCCCCACCGGAGCAGGGAGGGGAGGTTATGTCAGACTCGAACCGACTAAAACCTCACGCCGACTGAGGGTCGTAGTGCTAGGCCGGAGGTGAGGTTATCTTCGACATATCCCTCACACCTCGGTTGACCCAGGGCCATACTTTACAGTCGGGAGGACCTATTCCCTTTTAGCAAGGGACCTAGGTACAGTCAGCATCAGAACGATCTTGACCCATCATATTACCTAAAACATCTTAATACCATGGCATTTAGATCTTTTTGAGTACCCTGTCAGTCATTTTCAATGCTGACCTTACCGCGGACTTTAACTTATATCCTAAAGAAAAAGTAACCATACATGGTACAGGAATTCATTAGTCGACCTATTCAGGCACTTCTTAATTCACTTAGTTAATTGCGTGTCTTCCCGTATGGAGGGAAGACCGTCGCCTGTGAATGATAAAGGTATAATCATTCTCAAAGAGATTTGGGTCACTGAACTCTGTCAGCGTAATTGCGTAATCTTATTGGTATGGATATCGTCCGTGATTGGAATTTTTCTATATCGCAATTATTGGATATGGAATGTAATATCGTTTATCTTTTCTAGTTAAAATTTGTTATAATCCATACTTAATCCATATCCATACTAATATTATAAATGCGAAAGTAACTCTGTCTGTCTGTCGGTCTGTCTGTCTTTCTGTCTGTCTGTCTGTATGTTACGCTTTCACGCTTAAACCACTGAACCGATTTTGATGAAATTTGGTATAGGGGTAGATTAGACCTTGAGAAAAGATATAGGCTATGTTTTGTCGCGATAAACGACATCCACGCGGCCGGAGCCGCGGGCAAAAGCTAGTAATAAATAAATATTCCACAACATTCTACATATGGCTAGCTAGACCCATGGTAAGCTTAACTAGCTTGTGTTAAGGAATCTAGAATGCGGATAAGCATACTTAGATAGCTTTTTTTGTACATACATAGGGACATGTATACATAGAAACACCTAGAGCAATACAAGTAGCCATATTCATGCATACAAACCCTCCTGCATAGCAGTCGCGTTCACTACCACCACGCCACAGAGGCTGTAATCTAACTTAAGTTGCTTACTAGAATTTTCTGAAGTATAATACTGTCTGAAGTTTACGTAAATATCGCTCATTAAAATAAAACACTTTTTAACGGTTCCTAAACCTAATTTAATCTCTTGCTCGCACTGTATTTCGTTATAAATAAAAGCATATTTAAAAAAAAAGAGGATAATCGTGTTCACTGTGTTTCTTGTCCTCATCTTATCAGTAGAACCAACCTACCGGACCAAAAAAATATTTTCAAACTAGCTGTGCCCGCGACTTCGTCCGCGTGGAATGTACTTAATAAAAAAAATCAGTTTTCTAAAATAAAAGTAGCCTAAGTTACTCCTTATTACATAAGCTATCTGCCAGTGAAAGTCCCGTCCAAATCTGTCCAGCCGTTCCAGAGATTAGCCAAAACAAACAGACAGACAGACAGACAGACAAAAAATTTAAAAATATATATTTTGGTATGTGTACCGTATATACATTCATATGCATGTAGTAGAAAGCGGTTATTTTAATATTACAAACAGACACTCCAATTTTATTTATTTGTATAGATGATTTATTTTAATTACTCATAGCATTTCCGACACTAAATGTACAATTTTGACGTTCATATGTGCTCTTTATTTGCCTAAATTGAATTCTTTGATTATATAACACTCGCCGGAATATTTATGTTTTCTAGATATGTTTCGAGTACCTTTCCAATATTTCGGCGGATTCTATCGTGTTATTCAGTAACACCGCGACCAAGGCTGCTAAAAAAGTAGCTGAAACGTCGGGCTTAAATCACAATAGAATTCGATAAAAAAGGTTTCATTTCAATTTCCGATGTAAGTAATTTTGAACAATTCTACCAACTTATAGGCTATTTGACTAATTTTCGAAAACCATTTTTAAATGATTCCTTATTACCGTATAAACATACCACATTAATATTTCTGTAAAAAAACAATGCATTATGCTAAAAATTCAATGATAAAGTTTGAATTTTCAAAAGTGCGCGAAAAACGCTATACTTAAAAATGGCGATGCGTGTGACGTCACTAACTACAAAATAAACAAATCGGCAGCAGTTATTAAATTTTCATAAACATTTTAGTGCGAAAAGTGACATATAAATCTTGTGTAGTGTCACAGTGCAACCCCAGAAAAATTATTGGTGTCTGTTCCCGTAAGTAGGGACTATGAAAAAATATAAAAACATGACTTTTTAAGTTTATGTCAATATAACCTAAAATTAGATTTTATAAAATTTAAATGATCACAGATTATCGTTTCTAAATGAATACGTATATACTACATAGGTACTAAGTGATACTTACTTTGCTGTTTTCACGTTTTTAAGTTCAGCTGCATAAAAATCAGCGATGTTTTGGAAGAAAAGTGCGATCATGAAGGTGTCTATTGTAAGTTATATATCTGCTCGCACAACATTTGTATCCATTTGTGATTGCAAATGTCCATAAAACTCGCGATAATCAACACCGAAACAAACAATGGCTCATACAAATGGAGATTTCGTAAATATTTTGTAGTTAATGTCGTCACCAGAGCTCTGACCAATCACGAGCGTTTTTGTCATAGACAATAAATCAACAAAATGTAACACTTTTATAATTAGAATTCTCATAAAATACACATGTTTGAGAGTAAATTATAGTCTCGTAGGTCTTTTTATGTTATTTTCTGCTAGGATGACCATAATTTGTAGTATATTTTTAATGTTGTCAAATAGCCTATTGTAGCCTCACTCCTATAATTTGGTTTATATTGACCGAACTATAATTTAAAAAATCTACTTACTACGATATCTCCTTGGATACAGTGTTCTGTTGTGGTTCCATGGGGTGCTAATGGGTCCACAATGCTACTTCCGTGCTCTGTTTTGTTCGATTCCGATACACTTCACCATATTTCTATGATGAAGTGTATCGGAATCGAACTGACTATACAACCAGGTACTGTTCTGATCCTGAAGAGAAGAGAACTTGTTTCAGGGGCAGAAAATTCCTTATTTCCATTTATACGCTAAATACATTTTACTCGTATCTGCCTCATTTTTAATACAATGTCATTGTATAACACGTTTGTCATTCTCTGCAATGAAATATGCTGTAATCAAATAACACATTATATTTTATTGCACACTAGAGACTCGTGTATAAAATATATTTGCCCTCCCTCAGTATATTACACAATATAACCTAAACATTACGTAGTCTATTAAAAAAGGCATTTTAAAGGCTCTGCAGGATTTAGTAAGAATAAATACCTGTAGCTTTTTTTATTATCTTTCTCTCTTTATGAACCGTGGTTAGGTAATCCCGATTGCTTTATTAATTTTCTTTATAATAAAATAAAAATTAATATTTTATTATTGTTTACTTGTCTATTATTTACTTATTTACTATAATAGGTAACTACTTAACTAACTTGACAGTTTAGATTGAAAATTCGGACAAGTTGACCTTTATGTGTGTGATAATCAATAAAATAAATTATAAATATATCTAATTATAATAAATGAATTTGTTCACAAGCACAAAATGTTATAAGGTTTAATATACCATGCATGGACCGAAAAACCGATCATGAGGATTGATTGATGATTGATTGATTTCTATGCTTATTCATAATTAATTTACTCCGTTAATTATTAACAGAGGAAATCCCGTAGAATTAACATAATCACAATTATTTAAATAAAGCACGATGCGCGGATTAAGTCACAGCTTCCGCGTCAAGAACTGTGCATCCAAGAAGATAATTATATTATCTGGTAATCCGAGCCCCGCTTATTGCGCCTAAAGTTAAAACAAGTTCGGTCTAAGAAAAAAAATATTAACTGCAATATGGTACAGAACCCTTCACCGACCTGTACTTGGCCTTTTTTTATTTTTAGAGCACACAAATCTAAATAAATAAATACTCACGCTCTACTCCCCGGGGTAAGCAATAACCCGTCGTTAATCTTCGTTTGAGATTATTTTGATTCGCACAGTGGTTTCGTCCTTACGGATAAAGAATTTAGGTTAAGAGGTCCACCAGAATTTATTTGTATTGTTCGTAGCAAAGACCCTTGCTTGATTAAATAAATTTATACTCACTTGCTAGTAAAATAATATGATATTCTACTAGCTGTTGCCCGGGACTCCAGCTGCATGATGTCGGTTATCGCGACCAAACATAGCCTATGTTCTTTCTCAAAGTCTAATCTAGCCCTATGCCAAATTTCAACAAAATCGGTTCAGTGGTTTTAATGTGAAAGTGTAAAAATACAGATAGACCTACTTTCGCATTTATAATTTTAGTATGAATATGGATTTTTGCCCGTAGCTCCGCAAGCGTGGATGTCGGTTATCGCGACCAAACATAGCCTATGTCCTTTCTCAGGGTCTACCAAATTTACTCCAATACCAAATTTCATGAAAATCGGTCCAGTGTAACATACAGATAGACAGACAGACAGACAGACAGACGGACAGACAGAGCTACTTTCGGGGAGGCTACTACTATAACTAGCAATATTATTTTAATCTTGCTTTGTGAATTTCATTGTGTGTAACGTACCGTTTGCGTCCGTCAGGATACGAAGGATACCAGCTGTTACATGGATAAACTAGGTCAAACGGTATCTCGTACTGACCCTCGATTCTACTAAAGCTAAACTATTTTGGTCCCGCAGTCATTGCAAAAAATAACACTTTTTAGACTTTATTTCTATACACATAAAGTCCAAAATGAAATGAAAACCGTTTCATAACGCTTTTTAGGGTTCCGTAGCCAAATGGCAAAAACGGAACCCTTATAGATTCGTCATGTCTGTCTGTCTGTCTGTCCGTCCGTATGTCACAGCCACTTTTCTCCGAAACTATAGAGCCTATTCTGTCGAAACTTGGCAAGTAGATGTATTCTGTGAACCGCATTAAGAATTCGTCGGTAGCTTAGTGGTTAAGGTGTCAACCTTACGATCGAGAGGTCCCGGGTTCGATCCTGGCCATTACACTACCGACGTGAACCCACTCCTAACACAAGCAATTTAGCTTAGCTGGAGGGGTTAGAGGGAATATTAGTAATACGGTTCTAATATTCTTTTTAAAACAAAAAAAAAATAACACAAAAATAGAAAAATAGCAATAAATTTTGGGGGTCCTCATACTTCGAACTGAAAGTCAAAAAAATTTTTTTCATCAAACCCATACTTGTGGGGTATCTATAGATAGGTCTTCAAAAATGCTATTGAGGTTTTTAACATCTATTTTTTCTAAACTGAATAGTTTGCGCGAAAGACACTTCCAAAGTGGAAAAATGTGTGTCCTCCTCCCTCTAACTTCTAAGATAAGAGAATGATAAATCTAAAAAAAATATATGATGTAAACTTCCAACGAAAATTGGTTTGAACGAGATCTAGTAAGTAGTTTTTTTAATACGTCATAAACCAATACAATTAACTCAAAAATAATAAAAAACTTTTATATTATGTTACTTGCTGCTACGGAACCCTTCATGGGCGAGTCCGACTCGGACTTGGCCGGTTTTTTTAATTACTCTGCTAAGTTTTAATGGTATCGCTTTAAAGTTTATTATTTAATGCCGTTTTTTGCATGGCAGTAGCACCATAATGGCTTGGCTTAGCAGAATCGATGCCCTGTTGTGGATATATCTATTTGTTTGATTTGTTAGATTTTACACTTATCTTTTAAGATACAGGAGACAAATATCGATTCATACTATGAAAGATGGGTGGGTGCTATGTGGGTGCAAGCACCTCTGCCTACCCCTTCGGGGATTACAGGCGTGAGTTTATGTTATGTTTATGTTATGTTATGTTACTATGAAAGAAAAGTAACACATATTGAGAACACTTGTACTTTTGCCACAGTATTTATTACTAGCTTTTGCCCGCGGCTCCGCCCGCGTGGATGTCGGTTATCGCGACCAAACATAGCCTATGTCCTTTCTCATGGTCTAATCTACCCCTATACCAAATTTCATCAAAATCGGTTCAGTGGTTAAGGCGTGAAAGCGTAACATACATACAGACAGACAGACAGACAGACAGAGTTACTTTCGCATTTATAATATTAGTATGGATAATATAACCAGACCGGTTTCGCCTTACGGCATTCTTAAAAGTTTACATTCCCTAAAGGTTTTGGATGTTCAAATTACAAGTGTTCATTGAGAACACATATTGATGTGTAACAATGAATTCTATCAAGTGCCATCAATCAACAGTATAAATAGTCTAAATCAACGTAAGATTTAAATAATATATACTTTAAGAGATGGTGGTAAAGCCCCAGGGATGTTGGCCTGCGGGCCTGAGGGTGACGGTTGGACCTACCTATTAACCTAGCAGAAGCAGGCTGCGGTGACAGCGCGCTTGGCACGCGTCCCCGTTTCCAGGGACGAGTTGGGGACTCCGTGGTCCCGCTTCCCGAGGAAGGCTAGACCAATAGGGATGACACTGGGTCCACCAAGGAATATGTCCAACAACCTAACCTTAGACTTTGCACTTCAACCCACCGACGGCGTGCGTTTTTGTTTTGCGGTTCGAGTCCGACATAACCTCCCCCACCGGCTCCGGTGCTCGTTCATGCGCTCATTGGGAGAGTCCTATGTCCACTGTCCAGTAATGGACACCAATAAAAATGAATTGACAGTTCGAATTCATCGGGGAAAATGAAATGCTCAAGTGGGACTTCAACCTACGACCATTCCCTTACAGGGGGAATGCTCTTCCAACTGAGCCACACCTAAATCACTGCAAATTTCCTTTCTCTTTATATCCGTCTTTAAGGGCGACGGTGGAGCCATCTACCAACTTTCTTACGAATTGTTGGAACTACTGAATGATTTTTTTCAATCATTCTTAAACATTGATTTCCGACAACTCCGCCCAAATATTTGAATGAATTTGACTTGCACAATTTTCCGACCATCTGATAGTAAACTGAAGGCTCTCAGGAAAGAGGGTCCGAAGGCCATCATTGTAACCAACATGCCAGATTTAAAGTTTGGGGTATGATAGGCAAATTCTGATACAACGCATTTGTAACTAATTCATAAGTAACGTAAATTGAATGTAAACATTAAAATCATGATCTTATTATTTTCAAAACTGTATATAGGTACCTACTTAGTGTTTAAAGCCCGTATTCGAGACTGAAAATCAACCTGAATTTCGATTTAACTGAGGATATATTGTATAGGTATTATATCAAACTGACAGTCTGCCTATACTATCTGCTCTCAGATAAATCGCGATTCAGGTTAAGTGTCATTTTAGAATACAGGCCAGTTTTAGTGCCCAAACAACTGAAAGGATCTGGAGGAAATCTCTCACAAAGATAGATTATAGTTTTTTTATTACTTTCTAACCTGCTTAGGTCGGTTTGTTCCCTTTATGTCGAGTCCCGTTATGTCGAGTCTGGGAGTCTATTGTTCTCCAAAGTATTAATATTTTACGCTTCCTATTACCGTCATGTCGAGTACAGTCAGAATATAAATTAAAAGCCAATCTATATAAAAATGAACCCCTATTTCCCTTGGTCACGAGATAGCACCTGAACGGCTGGACCGCTTCGCTTATTCTTTTTTTGTTGTGTTCGTTATTGTTAGGAGAAGGTTCTTATGAAAGAAAGATCTGTATTACATCAAGCAACAATTGTTTATCACAGTATTCACATAAATTATCACGTAGCTCTTTCAGATCCCTGAAACTGTTCTAGCGTTATTGAGTAACACATATTTATCTTCCAATCTAAACTCTCACGTTTGTAATAGTTATATGATCACGTTTGCGACGTAACAAGGTGTAACGCAAGAAGGCTGTAACCGAGTAACACAGTACAGCGACGCTCCCTGTGCACGAGTCAGGTATAGCCAGAAGGCTATATACAGACGAATGCAGGCAGTATGTTCAAGGACACTTATTCGTTCAGGTAATGGTAATATAAAGCAAGCAGTTTTATTATACAAGATACGTCATTCAAGAACATGGCGGTTGTCAAAATGGCGCAAATACTAAGTATAAAAAATGCTACTTACTAATAATACGTCAATATTATTATTTTTTTATATTGACGTATTATTAGTAAATAGATGAGCCCTCTTTATGAGACTTTGACTTTAGCTTACCATCAGGCGAGGTGAAGTCAAATTGACGTGACCTTTTATTAAAAAGATCGGGCGAGGTGAAGTCAAAAAAAAGAATCGTCCGCCCGCTATGTTCTTTATTATATTGTTTGCTGCTTTAATAATAACTTTGTTAGAAGACTACATTGTTCAGATGGTTATAGTGGCTTATATACATACAGTGATCACACGTTCCCCTCATACATCTTAGCCGCAAGCCATAAGAGAGATCGATGCCTCCAGCAGACGTAGGATGCGGATAGTCGTACTGACTTTAATTGTTATCTATTTCTATGATTCTATTACGTCACGGTTCCGACCGTGGACCGAACACGGTCAAGGGAGTAAGTAGATTGCGGTTGCTATAATGTGACAGTCGATGGGACATTTGTTCCCTTTTTTTACGTGCGGATATTTCTTTGGATATCTCCCTCGCTGGAGCCCGAGGGGGAGGTTATGTCGGACTCGAACCGCCTAGAACAGCACGCCGTCGTCATGCTAGGCCGAAGTTGAGGATGTCTTCGACATATCCCTCGGATCCCGGCTGACACACGGCCATCCCTTCGGGGACATTTGCCCCTCCCTAGACAAGTGGCAATTAGTTGGCCGGCGCATTGTAGAATAGAATGATGAATGGATGGCATTGATACGAATTTTGATGTTTATGATAATCGTCAACGTATGACAATTTGACATTGACATGACAAGACAAATTGAAAGGTCGTGAGTTCAGTCTCACTTGAACGTTTCATTTTTTCCGATGTTTTTCGAAGTATGACAATTTGTTTTATTCTGTCCTATAAACCTATTGTTAATTGCTTAGAGGTTTGTTTGTTGGCTGTATGCGAGTCCATTAATATTCAGTTAGGTTCGCTCACTCCTATTGGTATCTGCCTCACAACAACCCAAGGGCATGAACACAAGTTAGAGCATAAATTGAAACTATTACTTAGTTACTTTACCGAAATACTAGTAGCACACCTGTTAACCCCTTTAGCTAAACTAAATTGCCTTTGTCAGGAGTGAGATTATGTCAGTGTAGTATATCCGAAGCTGGGACTTTCTATCGCTACCAACTATAATCTTCCTATACCCGAACTTTGGGCCCCGAAGGTTTCATCTCAATGATGGAAGATGACTCTGTGTTAATCGAGTTGCAGGGGATATGTTTGGCATAACATAAAGATCAGAGACACCGTAGGGTTTTAACTGGTTCGAGTTTGACATAAACATCTTTACTGGGCGGCAGTGGGTAGCCGAAGGGATTAGCGCACGAAAATAAAAAGAAAAGTTACATTACATGAGAATTCAAATTACAATGTAAAACGAATATTCTAAAATTACATTTTCTAATGTAATAGGACTGGGGCAGGAACATAAATTAATTAACCTGACGCCTAAACACATAATATATTTTTTAATAAAAGCATTTTTATGCTCAAAAATGAAACAAGTTATCTTAAAATTATACCAGCACGCGTTTTAGTATATTTTTTACAGTGGTTAGACCTATGTTTAGAAAAGGGTTGGTAGTCAAATATGATAATAGACAGACATATCTCAGTCTCATTAATACTTGAATATTGAATACTTAATGAATACTAGAGTGGTACTGAATAAAGCATGAATATTATGCTGAATAACTGTGTTTAATGCTTCAGTAATTTCTTAATTTATAAATAGCGTTCAGAACATTGTGTTAGGGTAGATGATGTTATGGTTCTAATAAACTGAGCGTCAGGAAAGGCAAGAATTTTAATTGAAATATTCAAGATCTATATAATATATAAAACTGGCTATTGCTTCGCCCGCGGGTATTTCGGTTATCCCTTAATATAGCCTGTGTCCATACCCATACTAATTTAATTGTATACCTTCATCAGGTTATCTCAAAAAATTACGAACTTTTATCCTCTATTTGAACTCTTTAAATAGGTACCTTTTTTCGCGATAACATTTATTTATTTATTTATTTATTTATTTTATTCTTTATGTACACATAAATTACAATAAATACAATAGTGAAATGAAATGTACAAAGGCGAGCTTAACTCAAAGTTGAGTTTTCTACCAGCAGACCCAGGAGTGCACAGAGGAATTGCAATATGATTGGTAAAGTCTAGTGTACAGGAAAGTAGCGATGTTGATGTAAGAGGTATACGAGACGTATACCCCAGGTAATAGGCATACATACATATAACATACACATACATACATACATAACCACCTACATACTAACATACATACATACATACATACATACATACATACATACACACATACATACATACATATATACATACATACATATACATACATACATATACATACATATGTCTGCTAAAGTTGTGAGAGAAAGTAGTCTCTTACTCGTTTTTTAAAAATATTCGAAGATGGACTATCACGTATGGAGTGAGGAAGAGAGTTCCAAAGACGTACTGCAGAAACTGTAAAAGAATTGTCATAGCAGGAAGAACTATGACCAGGAGTTCGAAGAAGAAGAGAGGAGGAAGTGCGACAGGGTTTACCCCTGGGCACAAGGAATTCAAAGCGCTCACGAAGATATGAAGGAGAATGAGGATTATGAAGAATAGAGAAGAGAAGGGAAAGAATATGAATATCTCGACGCCGCCGAATTGGTAACCACTTCAGTTGCTTTCGGAACTCTGAAACGTGGTCGAATTTGCGGAGTCCAAAAATAAAACGGATACATAAATTTTGCAGTCGCTCCATCTTGTTCCAGAGTTCTTCAGTTGCATCCAAAAAGGTGACGTCGGCATAGTCTAGAAGAGGAAGGAGAAGAGATTGAGCAAGACAGACTCTGGTCTTAAAAGGAAGGAAATTCTGAAGACGCTTAAGGGAGTGAAAAGTGCCAAAAACCCTCCTGCTCACCTCGTTGACATGACTAGTCCATGACAAGTTGCAGTCGATGATAATACCAAGGTTTTTGGCAACCGAGGCAAATGGTATCAATGTGTCGTTATAATAAACAGGAGGCAGAGAGGCTTGGTCAAGACTATTGTAAAAATATTTGGTCCCTATAATGACTGCCTGTGATTTAGCTGGATTGACAAGCAGACCGAAAGATTTTGCCCATGCACTAATGCCTCTGAGATCATTATTGATAGCCGTAATAGCCCCATCTACCTCATCAGCCCCGAAATGTCGGTATATCTGCAAATCGTCTGCGTAGAGATGATAATTGGAAGATATGACTTTGTGGATAGCATTAATGAAAATTGAGAAAAGAAGGGGAGAGAGGACGGCACCTTGCGGTACGCCCGCAGCAAGGTCACACCAGTCCGAGGATGCCTCATCAGAGCGAACCCGCTGCGAGCGACCCCGAAGATAGGAGTTGAACCAAGCGATTACAGAGGACGATATATTTAATGATGAGAGGATACCCAAGAGGATGTCGAAATCAACGGAATTGAAGGCACTACTGAAGTCCAGTAAAACCAATACGGTTAAGAGTTTGTTCTCCATGGCCAGTCTTATATCATCTGATATTTTGACTAGTGCCGTGACTGTACTATGGCCTGAACGAAAACCTGATTGGTATGAACTCAGTAGACCATTAGAGGAGAGGTAACTGGTTAATTGATTTCGTACCGCGTTCTCGAGCACTTTAGAAAGAATCGGAAGGATTGAAATGGGCCGAAACTGGGATAATAAGGAGGGATTGGAAGTTTTGGGCAAAGGAATGACAAGAGCCTTCTTCCAGGCCTGTGGAAAGGAACTATGCTCAAGTGAAAAATTAATAATATGAGTAATGGCTGGTAGAATTTCATTTAGAATAGGTAGCAACATTTGTTGTTGAATACCATCATTACCTATTGCTTTTGTTGATATTGATAGGATTTGTTTTTTTATATCGTTCTCCGTAACCGGGTTGAATATAAATGAAGCACATTCAGGCAGGGGAAGACTGGAAATATAGCTTAACGTGGATGCCTTATCTACGTCATCTATTAAAGTTGGAGGCATGGAGAAATGGGTATTCAGCGCATTGAGGTCAATGTTCTTCGTGACGTCATCAGTTTTATCGGTTTTGCCGATACCAAGGGATCTTAGAAATTGCCATACCTGAGATGTGTTGGAGTTATTAATGGAGTCGTGGATGTGGCGCCTTTTTGCATCCCTACACAGACGACTGCAGCGATTGCGAATAGTTTTATAAGAAGCCCAATTGTCGTCCGATGGATTGCGATTGTAGCGTCTTTTGGCTTTATCGCGCTTAGACATGGCCAGTTTAATATTTTCAGAAAGCCAAGGTGCAGGCAAATGCCTTACCTTAACCTTCCTCAGTGGAGCATGTCTATCAAAGAGACACATGAGAATTTTGTTAAAATAGTCTACTTTTGTGTCAATGTCCCCGGAATTGTAAACAGGAGAGAAATCAGCTTCTCTCACATCGGCTCTCAAAGTCTCCAAATCAATTTTTTTGAAACTTCGAAGAAAGAAGAATTTAGGATTAGGTTTTGGCGTACGAATTTTGTAGGAGAGGTAAATAAGATCATGATAGGAGAAAGGAGCAGGAAGTTGACCATGAGCAGCAACCTTATCACGGTCAGAAACAATAATGAGGTCTAAGAGAGAAGGAACAGAGTGAGGGGCGCGATGTGTTGCATTTGATGGGAGGATATGCATGTTTACTGAGGAGACCAGAGACTGAAGGCGTCGACTGCGCGCGTCTTCCTTAATTAAGCACGTATTAAAGTCACCCAGGATTAGGCAGTGCTGGTATATAGATGAAAGATTTTCTAGCGAAGATTCGAAAGAAGAGAAATAGTCAATATTTAGGGAAGGACTGTAATAAACTCCCAGAAGGCACTTAGTATGGCAAAAGTCAACTTCTACAAAAATATGTTCAGTAAAACCAGTATAAACATGAGGAGACTGATCTATAACTTTAAATTTGATATCATTGCGAAGGTAAATCCCGACCCCGCCATATCCCTTGCCCACCCTATCTCTTCGTATCAGCCTATACCCTGGTAATGTGTACTGAGTAGAAGGGAGTGTAGGTTTGAGAAAGGTTTCAGATATGAGCACAGCATGTATAATGTTAGAGTCGAAAGCACAAAGCAGATCAGGGTAGTGGGCGTGAACGCTTTGAGCATTGATATGCACAACATTAAGGAATTTGTCTAAAGAGCCAAAGATAGTATGCAAGTCTTTGCGAAGGCGAACTGCATCCTCATTGCTATCGCTACACGCACTGGCGTAATCGTCATCAGAGACTTCGGACGAAGAGCAAGAAATATAACTCTCAATATGATCAGACATGACTAAATTTAAATGGTATTATATTTAATAATATATAAATATATAAGACGTTTATATATGTAAACAGACTAAATGTTAAGAATTAAATAATAATAATTATAATATTTAAGTATATAAAAATAAATATGAATTTTCATATAGTTATCCTCAATGCACTATGGTTGGTAGATAACGATATTTTAAAAACTAAACGCACTGAACACTGACATTAGTTGACATAATGATTCTGAACGAATCTCGAACAATACAATATTATTTACGTCACAACTGTCACAATACGATCTGACATGACATATGACATCGACCCGTCCTGTCATTCACGTCATAAGGAACAAATAAACAAGGAACTCATTATATACGATTCGAGTAAAATGAAATCAAAAATGTTAATCAACCGACATTAAAGTGAAAAGATGTTACATTTGAATTTTGAAAGTTAGAGAGAGACAGTGCATACGTACAACTAACCTCAATTGGCGGTTTTAACACAAATTAACGTTAACGAACTCCAAAATTTTATCCGGTTGATTGAAGGTTATGTTAAAAAATAAAAAATATTGCTGCTACTTCACTTGTTTCCGGGTTCTTCTATCACCGACGGCGGCTCCACTGGATGTTGTATGGATGACTGGCTGTGAAGTCTTTGTTATTCCGGGAGGCGGCAACTGCGGGGATGGGAATTCTGTGCACAACTTGCGTAGCTCCGAGGGCGACTCAATCCTACGACGTATATTGTTAGGAAGTTGTACGACTATTTTTCCATCAGAGGTCCAACACTGTCTTATTCCGAAATGCTTGCGGGCATCCATAAAGACGTCATGGCGGGGCTTAGTTAAGAACTCCGACAATGTTAAACCTGTACCCTTAAGCCTGGTCTTGGTGTTCCAGACCTCATTCCGCAACAGGCAGCTCTGAAATCTGATGAGAAGGGGACGGGGCTTTGAAACATTGTTTCCCAGGCGGTGACAGTTCTCAATGTCATTAACTGTGATATCAGGCAACTGCAGTTTTACTTGTATAATAGAAATGGCCTGATTAATACAAGTGCCTTGTGTTGATTCGGCTAACCCATGCAGCAACAACACCTTCCTTCGGGAGGCCATCTCATGCCGGTCCAGTCCAGTTGATAACAGCTCCATTTGCGTCTTCAACATGCCCATGGTTTGCCAGATCAGAGCTTTAAACTCGGAGAAGTCCCGTGATAGGCCGGCAATTGTTTTATGTGCTGTATCAGTGGCAGCTGCATTCTTCAAATCTTCATCATATTGGCCCATGCGCGAGGTAAACATTGAAGTGAGCTCCTCCAAGCTGTTAGACAGTTTAGTGTAGATGTCCATTCTTTTCTTGTGGTATATCAGTGCGGCAGTAAACGAGACAGGAGAAACCGTAAGTTATTTAAGTGCACTTAAGGATAGTGATAACCATTAGCTATTGTTTAACATTTAAAATTGAATGTAAATATTTTTAAAATAAATTATTCACAGAGCTAAAATTTTTTGCTGTGTACAGTTA
Organism: Eilema sororculum; assembly: GCA_914829495.1. Lineage (NCBI taxonomy): Eukaryota > Metazoa > Arthropoda > Insecta > Lepidoptera > Erebidae > Eilema > Eilema sororculum. The sequence continues at coordinate 21,057,543 of OU618544.1, read as the reverse complement.
GACTACCCACAAGATCAGTTCAGTGGCTTAGTCGAGAATCAGGCAGACAGACAAAGTGACTTCGCTTTTATAATTCATATTTCACAACATGCTACACAACGCTATTTAGACTCATGGTAAGCTAAACTAACTTGTGTTATGGTATCTAGAATGCGGATAAACATACTTATATAGGTACTTGTTTTTTGTATATATATACATATTATACATAGAAACACCCAGGCCAATGCAGATAGCCATATTCATGCATACAAATAATTGCACTTAGCGGGGATCGAACCCGCGCCTCCTGCGTGGTAGTCGCGTTCACTACCGCCACGCCACAGAGTAAGAATGAATGCTTGTGCCGTTAGATAGACTGATTCCACAATAAAGAACCCTGGAGTTAAAGTGGTGCAATTGAAAGCATAAATGTGTGTCGCTAGTATTGCATATTTCACGTTTACAACGAATATAATATCTTCATATACAGCTGATTATAGCGTGCCAAATTACTGGTTGGATCTAATTCCAAATATATTTACTGGGAAATTTCAGTAACAGTGAGGCTCTATAATAAATCCCGTTTCAATTGACCAATTACTTGGCGGTTCTGTAATAACACCTCTTAGCTATAACGGTCAGTAAGTTTCATCTACCTATCATAGCTACACTTATAATAATAAACAAGAATTTGGTTACTTGTTTAAAGGTTGTTCAATATTAGTTAGCTAAATAGACTAGAAAAATGAACCTCGGACCCCGACATAACTAAACTAAAGTCTAGTTCGCACTGCTATATCGCGCGAGTAGACCACAAGAAGATAATCAAAAATTGAAAGTAGCCAACTCGCGGTTTGCCGCGAGTTTATTGCCCGCGATTAGATTAGTAGAGTAGTGTGTAATTTGCGAGAGATATGCTTTCGGCAATCTCACCTCCGGCAACCAAAGACCCAAGACGGCATGCATTTAGTCGGTTCGATTCCGACATAACCACATCCACCGGCTCCGTGGGGGTGGTATCCGTGGTAATCCGCGTGTAATTTAGTGGCTAAACTACTTGCTACTACACAAAAATCATTTGCATTACGGTTTACTAAAGTACACAAGTGAATGGTGTTGTGCATAATGAACGGGCGGCGGCCACTAATGAATTCGACTAATCAGCATAGTTCGGACATGTTTAGTCGGTGAAGTGTGAACCAGTGAGCACGGATGCGTGTTGAGAGGTACTACTCGCCCGAAAAATTAGAGTAATATGGATCGACTCGACTAAATCATTTACTAAATTACCAGACAATTTTTTTGCAGTTTACACATATTTAGCTATTGAATTAATCGCTATCCTTCTAAATTACCTACTAGCCTAATCCGAACTAGGCTTATGCTTTAGTCACTAAAGCAAGGAATGAATGATGATGAATATTAGTTATAAGTACATAGGAAAGGTACATTAGAAGGAAGCCAATGTCTTGTTAAACACGTGTCACCTCCGGCCTAGCACCACGATCCACAGTCGGCGTGCGGCTCCGGCGGGGGAGGTATCTGAGGGGATTTCCGCACGAAAGACAAAAAAAAGTACAACATATACGTCATACAAAATAGTCCTTGTTTTATGAGTACCAATTATGGTGAATGAAAAAAAGCTGCCGGGCAAAGCTAGTAGCACTATGATTATACTTGTACCCTCAAAGGCCAGATGAGGGTGTTTATCTAATCGTCTTTGTTAGTTAAGCCTGTGCCCGTAGATTGTACAAAGTTTCTAAGTCAACTTTAATGGTTGGAGTTACCCTTTTGTTCTGTGATTCTATACAATAGAATAACATTATAATCATGACTTTCTAATTTATCAGTAGAGATCCAAAACTTGATTTTTGAGGTGATTTGTTACAGGAACCGCCGCACCACTAAGACCTAGAACTCCCTGCCAGCTCACGTGTTTCCTTCTTCCCACAATCCCGGGTCCTTTAAAAGTGAGTTCAGTGCCACCACTGTTAACATCGTACATGTTTACGATGGTGACCCTCTTGCCGAGACTTGCCTTTGGCTTAACATAAGGCGAGGTGAAGTCAAATTGACGTGTCCATTATAAAAAAGGAAGGGTTTATAGTCTTTACACACATAGAATACTTTTAATCATATCAGCCCACATAAACAAGTGACTTTGATACGTTTATTTCTTGATATCCCAGCTCAGTGCATACATGCATGAATATGGCTATTTTCCAGAGTACTTGGCGTTAAACTCAACAGATCCCACACCCGTTCGCATAGGCGATGACTTGGTCGAGCGCACGGATCAGGATAAGTACCTGGGATCTGTACTTCACGTTACTGGTGACATCGACTACGACGTCAAGGCACGTATTGCCGCCGCGTGGGCTAAGTGGCGGGAAATGACTGGCGTCACTTGCGACTCTAAAATGCCAGTCAGGCTGAAGGGGCAGGTCTATAAAACGATCATTAGACCTGTCACCTTACACGGCTGTGAGGCGTGGCCGCTGTTGGAGCGACACAAGCAGATGCTGCGTGTCGCGGAGATGAAAATGCTGCGGTGGATGTGTGGAGTCACGCGTAAAGATCGCGTGAGGAACTCGCGCATCCGCGGCAGCCTTCTTGTCCGTGACATCGCAGATAAAATGCAAGAGAGCCGCCTCCGCTGGTGCAGCCACGTCTTGCGGAAACCGCCCAGCTACGTGGGTAACAAATGCCTGGCAATGGCGCCCCCACCCGGTCCAGGTAGAAGGGGTAGGCCCAAGAAGTGCTGGCTTGGCGTCGTGGAGGGTGACATGCGTGAAAACGGTCTCACTACCTTGGACGCCCAAGATCGTGTGAAGTGGAGGAGGAAGAGCCGGAAGGCGGACCCTGAGCTCCGAGGGCACCGTGGCCTCGGATGCAATCAGGACTAACGTCTTTATGTGGATGATGATGATGATGGCTATTTGCATTAGTCTGGGTGTTTGTTTATCCGCAGTAAAGTATGTTTATCCGCATTCTAGATTCCTTAACACAAACTAATTAAGCTTACCGTGGGCCTAGATGGCGTTGTATAGAATCTTGTAGAATTTTTGTATTTGTATATGAGAGTCGTTAACGCATGTGATTAACTTCAAATCTCATATATTTGTCATTAACCCTAATCGGTTGGTTCCCTTTATGTCGAGTCCCGTTATGTCGAGCCAAAAACCTTATCTCTCCACCAAAAGTTCACCAACGAAATGTCGCTTGTCAAAGAAGCAGATTTCATGCATGTGAAGCCTCGGGCATCGACTAGTATCTAACTACTTTATCGTACAGTCAACATCAGAAAGATATTGACATACAAAGTACTCAAAATGATCCTAATTTCTTTTTTTACCTCCTATCAGTTGACTGATCATTCTGATATTAGGTACACACCTATAATTTGGAGAATAATACCATTTAAATCAATAAAACAGTTTGATTAGCTCTTAATACGAGAGCTTTAAGATCAATTTGAGACTTTGGCGTCAAGTTATTTATGACACTGACTTTACCTATATCGTGTATTGTTATAACGTAATGAGATTTCTACCTCGTAATTCAACCAAAAGCAAAGCTGAAAGTCGCAGTCAAACAATACTGTTATAATTGCTTAGTGTTGGGTTTCAAAAGGTGAGTGCCGTATGGCGCCGTTCTCAGAGCGGAGTGGGAATAACTGTAGGATCTCAACGTAATATAATTGCGGTGGATATTAACAATCATGTTAGCACTTACAATAATGTTGTGTACTTATTCTATTAACATACATACGTATAATCACGCCTTTATCCTCAGAAGGTTAGGCAGAGGTGAATTAACACCCACATTTCATCAATCCTAGTATTCGGTCCCATATGGGTTTTTTTAACCGTGGGGGAAAATCCTTCATGGATGTTATGCCGGACTCCTACCAACTAAAAACCCCCACGGTAGCGACTAGCAGCCTATGGTTGGGAGCCCCGGGTAAGCCCTCGGAAGGATGTCCCAGGACTCCCATCAGACCTACGGCTACAATTGTGGCCTCTTCTAGGGGCAGCAAATTGCCGTATCCCGGGCATTATTATTGACTCGAACCAATATCTGAGGTTGAGTCCGGGCTGTATATATCTGTCTGATGTTAAACAGCCCTATCCCTTAGTCGCCTTGTACGACACCGCATGGGAAGATATGGGGTGACCCAAATTCTACTCTGCCGGGAACCACGCTTATATTGACCACATAATATATTATCCTCGGGCAGCTTGTTTATTAACTATTTCCCGATATAGTGGGCACACTTAAGTAAAAATTATAACGAAAGCGATACTTAACGATAAATATAATCTAGCAGCACACAACATACAAACAATCAAATTATATTATTTAAAACAAATGATTAAAAAATAACATCCTTCCGAGGGCTTAACCGGGGCTCCCAACCATAGGCTGCTGGGCGTTACCGGGGGGGTTTTTAGTCGGTAGGAGTCCGGCATAACATCCATGAGGGATTTTCCACCACGGTTAAAAAAATGCGTACCGCTTGCTATCAAACTTATTTCAATCTTTTCAGTGGCAGTCGGGCTTTTTACATGTTTAATCTTAATAGTATAACACTCACCGGGATATTTACCATGTTTATAATTGGTATTTGGTAACCGATATTTCGGTGCTGTTTCAAGCGTAGTACACCGTGATCATGGCGCTTGAAACAGCGCCGAAATATCGGTTACCAAATACCAATTATAAACATGGTAAATATCCCGGTGAGTGTTATACTACTAATGTTAATGACCATGTCAATCTCAAATCATATAATGTTTAATCTTTTGTTTGATTTTATACTGTTTAGTTATGATATGACATGTATATCTTTTTGTAATCTCCTTCTAATTTCCTTCATTTTGATACCCTACTCGATAAGTTTGAGTCAAAAATACTTTTGACAACATATGTTTTGGCGCCAAAAATCCACCATTTAGATTTTATAGAAATTTTAATATACCTGGTGTCACTCACACAATTACCACGAATCAAATGACACTTCGCATGTCAAAATCCGTCAAGTCATTCAGGCTGCAGGGCGTGCCAAAGAAATAGACATACATACATACATAGTCTCGAAAAACATTACCCTCCTTTCTTCGGCAGTTGGGTAAAAGAGGAGAGATTCGTATCTTTGATCGAAAGCTATGGTACCTACCGATTTTAATATTTTTTTATTAGAAAACTACATTATCACTAAGTAACGTATACGGCGTAGGAGAATATTTAAAATTTCATAAATTCATTGTTTTTCCACTTTTTAACCATTCTTTAAACATCTACTTCCACATTATACAATATTTATGCATGAAATTGTTTTACATTATTTTATCTCTATAAAATTTCGTGGGACGACACAAAATTGAATTTCAAGTCTGTGGGAGAATGCCAGTTTTATCCTAAAATATTGTTCCCTTGCGAAACTTCGTTGAGTCCTCAAAACTAATTTGTGTACCCCACAAATTCAGGGCAGAGAATACCGTAGAGTACTTTGGAATGCTTTTTAAAAGTAAAAACACAGCGTACACGATACGTATTGTAAATACGTATACAAATTCGTAAGAGACGGACGGAATTCAGTTTGTATTTTCATTTCGTTTGTCGAATATTTTCTTCTTGTAACTTACTTAAATTAGGTAATGTAAGTAACAAATAGTTATGAGAAGAATATAATACTGTGATTAATAGGAATGTTGCTTACTTATTGTTGTTTTATTTACTTGCCGGGTCCTTTAAGCGGGGCGTGAAAAGGCACCTAACGAGGCCGTCAAGCTGAGTGCCACCACTATTAACATGGTACATGTTTCCGATGGTGACCCTCGTTCCGAGACTTTGCTTTTGCTTAACATCAGGCGAGGTGAAGTCAAATTGACGTGTCCTATATAAAAAAATAAAAAGAAACTTGCAGTTTGAAACCTGTGGTCCACTGCCTATCTGACTGACTACCTCCTGACTATCTCCTCTCTGACATGGGTTTTATCGGTATTTTACGGGACCGACTGCAGATCTTGTTGTATAGTTGTATTATATTAGATATTGTATTAATTTAGTCTTGTTTTATATATTTATACTTAACATCATGGTAAAGTTACAATCTAAAAAACAGCGCTGAACATTTCAAGTCTTGCTACCCATTAAAACTCGCACAGTTATTGCTAGTTTTCATAGCTGTTTTATATTATTTAATGTGCTTTTCTTACCTAGTCCATACTAATATTATAAATGCGAAAGTAACTCTGTCTGTCTGTCTGTCTTTCTGTTTGTATGTTACGCTTTCACGCCTAAACCACTGAACCGATTTTGATGAAATTTGGTACAAGGGTAGATTAGACCTTGAGAAAGGACATAGGCTATGTTTGGTCGCGATAACCGACATCCACGCGAGCAGAGCCTCGGGCAAAAGCTAGTTTTATTATAACTTAGAAATTTTCAGTGTACTTATCATTAACACTTACATATATGTTACAACTTAGATCTATGCTACACGAATAATTAATCAAATACAACGTTTCTATTAACCTGTAATTTATCGTGTATTCAAAGAATATAAATCGCAATACCGCGCACGTGGTACATAAAAACTCATGGCATTTATCTAGTAGGCCCTATGGCTAAATCCATACTAATATTATAAATGCGAAAGTAACTCTGTCTGTCTGTCTATCTGTCTGTTTGTATGTTACGCTTTCACGCCTAAACCACTGAACCAATTTTGGGGAAATTTGGTATAGGGGTAGATTAGACCATGAGAAGGGACATAGGCTATGTTGGTTGCGATAACCGACATCCACGCAGGTGGAGCCGCGGGCAAAAGCTAGTGTTATTATATGGCCGTGGTATTTAGGGTTCTGCACCCATGGGATGAAAACGCAATTCAACTCGGCTGTGTGTCACAAGGCCATGTCTCATAAACCACGATAGCTAGACAGTTAAAGTCTTACTCTCTGTTGCCCACGTCCATATGAGACCACTTCTATCACGTGGTATAAAAAAATAAGTAATTAAAAAAAACCCTTTCACAAAAAACACCTCCAAAAAGTTGAAAATAAATTGTATTTGTCTTTTAACTTTTGATATACCTAGTAATATTTTGATTCAACGGTTGCCATGTCGGGGGCCTCTAACTGGTTAGGCTCTCCGTTATATTATCGGAACGATTCCAGATCCCATATTGAAGGAGTTATGAAGAAATATGTAACAAAAAAAACTCCATCCAAATCGGTTCATCCGTTTGGGTGCTACGATGCTACAGACACACACACACACCGACACGTCAAACTTAAAACACCCCGTCTTGTTTGCGTCAGGGGTTAAAAACAGGAAAAAAACTAACTTTCACTTGACCGGTTTTTATTTCCCATCCTACTTACTTTTAAAGCATGAAGATACTATAGAAATGTTATTTAGTCCCGTAGTTTTTTGCCGCAGTAGAGCAAATTTCGTGTTGGAGTTCCAAACGATTTTTTTCATCTCCTTCGCCAAAACTCGGACGTGAAATTTGGTTAAGCTAACTTTCCACATTTTTTCTACTGCCATCTGTTTAAAACCTTACTGATGTTGCATTCCGATTTGAAATCTCTATACCTATATTGATACGTAAAGCAAACATGTAGGATCCCTTTTTACGAAAATTGCAGGCACGTATTTTTTTTGTAGTATTCGTTATTAAACGGATACTCAGACAATTACAATCTAGACCTTGAGGCTAATAAGTAATTTAAATTTAACTTAATTTGCTAGCACTTACAAGTTAAGAATGTGCACACTGGCACTTTTCTTATAGTCTCTATTGTTATTGATAGACACTTTGATCTTGTGTTCTTTAAACATAGCACTCACTGCACTTTGTTACATTAATTCACAAAACTAACTCAAAAGGTTTAGTTCTTTTAGTCTTCTCACTAAGTCCGTGTTGTCTAGTAGCTGGATAGCCTTGACGTTCACATGATGAAGAAGCCTTTGTTCGTGTGCTTTGGCGTGTTTTTGTATAACGTCAGTTACAAGATCCACTCCAAGGTCTCGGTGGATGTCATCATTTCTGATGTATGTAATATCTATTTCTGTGTATGAGGGTGAAATTTATACGGAAGAGAAGCGTATAAGCGTAATATTTTTTTATAATAAAGCTTTAAAATACATCAATTTTGTTATAATAAACGATACACACTACACATACTAAAGCCATTTTCCACGCACACATACAAATGTTATTTACGTGTTCATACAGTTATTTTTTTAGGCTTATTTGAAATGTCGACAGCTAACCAATAAAAAAAATACAAAAGAAATGTAAGGAGGTTTTCACTTAATATTTTATATGGAATAACACACTAAATTTTGTTTATTCAATATTATACAATTATTTATACATGATTTCACTAAATATTAAATTAAACTAACATAATAATAAACATAATAACCCCGCAGGGGCAGCAACATAATAATAAACATAATAACCCCGCAGGGGCAGCTTGTGGCGAGCTGTTGGTGAGTGGCGACACCACGTACCCTGATTCTCCCGAGGGTTGGAATTTATTCCGCCCCGCCTCTTGTGCTTGCCTTTATTGGCCGGCCAAGAGTGGAGTCGCAAGAGCGGAACCTATGCTCCAGGCTGGAAGTGTAAAATGTCATAACGCCGGGGGCCTGCTGACCGACTTCTGTATCGCGATCTTGCACCCCGCAGACTCACCTCTCGACAACCTTAGCCGCTCAACGGGTGTTGCTCCATGGCCGCACTATGCGTGGCTATTTTAATGGGGCCCATGCAATGAGTTGGCGAGTCACCACCTGCCTTTTTAACAATTTTGAGACTTATTGTCATGGCAGGCGTCCGTTAGTCTCCCCTCATAGCCCATTCACCAGTCCATCCAATACTCAACCCCATAGCCCATAATCTAGCTTCCATTATTCCAATAGTCTCTGCACCTAGCGGGGACCATCCCCGGGTGTATCATATTGTGCGCTCGGGGGTGGTATCCGCCATGTGTGTCTATCCCTAGCATATTAAAATCTCTTATAAGGGCCTCTACGTCTTGGCTTCGGCCCGACGCACGCCTTCCAAAGGCCCGGGACTCCATAGTCCCGAGAGTCACGGAACAGAGAAACATAATAATAATAATAAACTACAATATTTACAAGAAAATAAAAAAAAGTCGAAGAAGGGGGAGGGAGGGCAGTTCAGATAGATAGATAGATAGATAAATCTTTATTGTACACCAGTAATACAGTAAATGTATGGACAATACACGACATTATGTACAAATGGCGGCCTTATCGCTAAGAGCGATCTTTTACAGGCAACCTTTGGATGTACAAGTGCGCAGAAGTGCGCATATCGGGTCTGGACGACTCCATCACGGCCGAGGAGCTTAGGCTCGCAGTGGTGGAGGCCGGAGGCTGTCCTCAGGACACAGTGAGGGTCGGAGCAATACGCTTCGGCCGTCGTGGACTGGGGGCAGCAGTTGTCGGCTGCCCCATCGCGGCAGCCCAAAAGGTTGCCGATGGGCGGAGCCTCCTCATCGGGGGCTTCCAGAAGGTGCAGGTACGGCTCCTGCAGGCCCGACCGGCACGGTGCTTCCGGTGCCTGTCGGTGGGCCACGTGGGGGTGCAGTGCACGGCGGAGGTAACGGTCGGTGACCGTTGCTTCCGCTGTGGCCAACCCGGACATAAGGCCGGTAGTTGCGAAGCTCCGTTGCACTGCTTCAGGTGTGCAGCGGAGGGCAAGCCGGCCGACCATAGGGTTGGTGCCAAGGCCTGCACCGCGGGGAAGCCGAAGCCGGGAGGCAGGCGCTCCGTCTCTGATTCGCGGCAGGGCGCGGAGATGGGGGTTCCATAATGGATCCTCAGCTCCGCGTCCTGCAGGCGAATGCGAACCACTGTGTCGATGCTCAGGCACTTCTGCTCCAGAGCATGGCACAGTGAGGCATTAATGTCGCCGCTGTCGCCGAGCCGTACATTCACCGGTTTCTCGGGCCTGCCTGGGAAACCGACCTGGACGGGTCGGTGGCACTGGTGCACAACGCCGCTGCCGGCAGCCCCCCCCTTGTTGTCGTGACAAGGGGGAATGGCTGCGTAGCGGCACTTGTGGGGGGAATAGCGGTCGTGGCAGCCTACTTCTCGCCGAGCCGAGTCATAGATGAGTACCAGCAGTGGCTGAATCATCTGACCGTCGTCGTCAATACCTGTTACCCTCACCCGGTTCTGGTGCTCGGGGACTTTAACGCCTGGTCTATGAACTGGGGTTCCCGGCGCACGAATCCGAGGGGCAGGGCAGTGGAGAGCTGGGCTGATAGTCTCTGCCTAGTTCTCCTGAATCGCGGGGCCGTCGCCACGTGCGTGAAGAGCTGGGGCGACTCAATTGTGGACCTTTCGTTCGCGAGCGCCCCGCTCTCAGGCCGTGTGCAGGGCTGGCGTGTCCTTGAGGAGGTGGGGACAGCGTCGGATCACCGATACATTCGGTTCGACGTCTCCCCTCCTGCGGGCGCCGCGCCGTTTACACCGGCCCCACGCGAGCCACGTTGGGTGCTTAAGCGAATGGATCGGGAGGTCCTCCTGGAGGCCGCCATCGTACAGGCCTGGGCCTCTGCGCCGGACAGGCCTGTCGACATAGACGATGAGGCGGCGTGGTTCCGGGAGGCCATGACGCGTGTCTGCGACGCGGCTATGCCTAGGGCTCCACCCTATAATCCGAGGCGTCAGGTCTACTGGTGGTCGGCGGACATCGCGAGGCTCCGACAGGCCTCCGTGATCGCTTTCCGCCGGTGGACCAGACTCCGAAGGAGGCGTAGCCCCGCAGACACGGAGCCCCGAGAGGCGGAGCTTCTTGCGGGGTACAGGGAGGCCAGAAAGGCCCTCCGAGTGGCCATAAGGCAAGCGAAGGCAGCAGCTCATAAAGAGCTGCTGGAGACGCTGGAGCGGGACCCATGGGGGCGGCCTTACCTTATGGTAAGGGGCAAGCTGCGCCCCCGGGCCCCGCCATTGACCCGGTGTCTCCAGCCGGAGCTGCTCGGAGGAGTCGTTGGCTCCCTGTTCCCAGCGCGGGCGGTGGAACATATTCCACCGCAGATGACTCCGCCACCTAGGCCGCCTATGGCGCCCAGCGTGGATGACGACGACGTGCCCGAGGTCACTTGGGTAGAGCTAGAGCTGGCGGTGTTAAGGCTTAAGGCCAAGAACACCGCCCCGGGACCAGACGGCATTCCAGGCCGAGCGTGGGTCCTAGCTCTAGGCGAAGAAGACGCTCTCGAGCCCCGACTGAGAAGGTTTCTCAGCGCATGTTTGGAGCGAGGCCAGTTTCCGAAGATGTGGAAGACGGGGAAACTGGTCCTCATCCGAAAGGCGGGGCGCCCGGCGGACTCACCGTCTGCCTACAGGCCGATAGTGTTGCTCGACGAGGTGTGCAAGCTCTTTGAAAGAGTGATTGCAAAGCGCCTCGTCGAGCACCTATCCAGAGTAGGGCCTGACCTGGCGGATGGCCAGTATGGCTTCCGCCGGAGGCGCTCCACCGTGGATGCCATCATGCGCGTGGGGACTCTGGTGAAGGACGCCGTCGCTCGGGGCGAGGTGGTGCTGGCGGTGTCACTGGACATCGCCAACGCGTTTAACACCCTGCCCTGGAGCTGCATTAGGGAGGCGCTCGTGTATCACGAGGTGCCTCTCTACCTTCGCCGCATAGTCGGGGCGTATCTGTCGGAGAGAGCAGTCGTCTACCCAAGTGCGACCGGGCTCGGTCGGCGAGAGATGTCGTGCGGTGTTCCGCAGGGATCGGTCCTGGGACCGCTACTGTGGAACATCGGTTACGACTGGGTGCTTCGCGGTGAGCTCGCGGACGGTGCCGCCGTCACGTGTTATGCGGACGACACGCTGGTGACGGCGTGCGGGGCTACATACCGCGAAGCGACCCTGAAGGCCACGACCGCGGTTGCCCAAGTCGTGGAACGGATTCGGCGGCTGGGTCTCGAGGTGGCTCTGCATAAAACCGAGGCCATGTTCTTTCATGGGCCTCGGCGCGTGCCACCGGAGGATTCCAGCCTCATAGTGGGAGACATTTCCATCGGCATCAAGGCCGAGATGAAATATCTGGGGCTCGTACTCGATGGCCGGTGGAACTTCGGGGAGCATCTCCGAAGACTGGCCCCCAAATTGAAGGACACAGCTGCCGCTTTGGGGCGGCTGCTGCCCAACATGAGGGGGCCGGATGACTCCTGCAGGAGACTCTACGCGGTAGTCGTGCGGTCCATGGCCCTATATGGGTGCCCAATATGGGCGGAAACCCTGACGGTCCACAATGCGCGTCTGCTGCGTGGACCGCAGCGTGCAATGGCCAGCAGGGCCATTAGGGGGTACCGCACGATATCCTTCGAGGCGGCGAGTCTCCTTGCCGGATCCCTACCGTGGAACCTGGATGCGAGAGCCCTTTCGATGCTATATCGGTATCGTAAGGAGGCGCGGGAGCAGGGACGGGAACCCGAGCCCGAAGAAATTCGGGCCGTGAGGTCTCAGCTCCACAGGGACATGGTAGCGGAATGGGAGCTACGACTTGGGCGACCAAGCGCAGGGCACGCCGTAATAGCGGCGGTAAGACCCATCATGGAGGAGTGGCTAGAGAGGCCACACGGCAGCCTCTCGTACCGGCTGACGCAGGTGATTACCGGACACCGGTGTTTCGGGAGTTACCTGTGTCGGATCCGGAAGGAGCCAACGTCCGAGTGCCATCACTGTGATGCGAGCGAGGACACAGAGCTGCACACGCTGACCGAGTGCCCGGCGTGGGACACGCCGAGGCGGGTCCTAGTGGCGGCTCTGGGGGTGGGAGTCCTCACACTCGCCACATTGCTCACAGCGATGGTAAGATGCGCAAACGCTTGGGGTGGAGCCGCCTGTCACCCTAGCAGAAGCAGGCCGCGGCGGCGGCGCAAAGTGCGCCTCCCCGTAACCGGGGCCAGATGGGGACATTTTGGTCCCCACAACTCGAAGGGGGCCATCTCGAAAGAGATGGTCCTGGGTCTGCCGGGGTGCGAGAGATATGCTTTTGGCAATCTCACCTCCGGCAGCCAAGGACCCAAGACGGCGTGCGTTTTAGTCGGTTCGAGTCCGACATAACCGCCTCCACCGGCTCCGTGGGGGTGGTATCCGTGGGGATTTTTCGCACGATAAAAAAAAAAAAAAACCTTTGGATGTACATGTTTTAAATATTAACAGTAATATAATAACTATAGGTAGTTATTAGTGTAGTCATAAACACATACACACATATATACATATATCACAAATATATACATTACACACACACACACACACACACACACACACACACACACACACACACACACACACACAAAAACACAATAGGTACTCCACTAAATAAACCTAAGTACATACATTGAATGTCTATCATATTTACATAAACATACATACCTACATTAGATACACGCATTTATTCATTAAACAAGATAAATATCTACATATACCTATATACAGCGAGCACATACCCACTCAAAATCACATGATAAGGTAACTAATATTGGGATTACCACACCAATTGATTTTTGTACTATTACTTTATTGTTCACAATTTCACAATGACGGCAGGTTTTATCGTAACACCAATTCGATGACACTTGTTGTCGCTTCGGCTGTCCGTTAACGAATGACGACCTCTGCACTTTCGTCTCGTGGCGGAAACTTCACAAACGATTGAGGCGGAAGTGCACTTATTTTAACATTCAAAACAAACATTGTGATTTAAATCTGGCTTGAGTATTTTTAGTTCAAAATAGTATGGATTAATTTAATAGAATTATATTTTAATTATAAACTAAATTGTAAATGCCTAACACAAAATCAACAACGGATATGTCATAATAAATCACTTCATAATTATACTAGTACATTGATATGTGTGTAAATCATGCGGTATTTATGATTAAGCTTACACTAAGAACCCAGATAGTGTTCTTTTACCATTTTTTTTTAAATGGCCAGGGATTGTGCACGTCAGACGTCAAAAAATAATTCCTCCCCATCGATGTCGACTGGTAACGTGCCCAAAATTGCCCCGTTGGATGGCAATGCCAATCCGTTGTGCAAAAAAGAAGCCAGCCCTTCGCTATTTCTTTGTGGAGCGACCGTGCGCTCGGACCCCACGAACCCAGCGTCTCGACCCCAAACGGCCCGAATATATAATTGTTGGACAAATTATCATATTTTCGCCGTTTGAGGGTCTCCGCAGATGCCGCAGCAGCACAAGCACAGTACGACGTACTTGGAAGATGGGAGGCGCAAGGGTATCGACGCAAGTTGCGTTCCACACCAAAGGCCGGCCCATCTTCCAAGGCACTAAAGACATACCATCCGGTCTCTTGCCATCGTCGCGCACCAAACCAACTGGTTCAAGTGTGGCTGGGACGCCGGCGCGCGGCGGTGACTAGAGCCCGGCGAATAATGTCATTTAAATGTGCATGACGTGACATGCGTCCTGCGCTCCTGCCGCATGATAGGCCGTGATGCTATATTACTATTACTTTATCAATATTTTATATTGATAGGCGACTTTTTTACGAAAATTGCACGGACGGAGAATTAGTACCAAATTTCCCAAACGTTTATTTTTTGTAAGTCTGTGGTCAACTTGAGAATAATATTATTTGTCTATAGTATTACATACTGAAATACCTAACGCTCTTTTTGAAATAAAATCACAAGATATATGTACAAAACTTTATTAATGTTTGAACTTATATTTTTTAATTTCCTTCTTCCTACAGTCCCGGGCCCTATGGGGCAGGAAAAGGTATCTGATGAGGCCGCCAAGCTAAGTGCCACCATTGTTAACATGGTACAGTCAACTACAAAAGTAGCTTAACAAATTCTAATTTATTGAACACTGTGGCCCCTAAACCTTACATAAAATTGTGAAAAAAAAAACATTGAATATGTAAATTAAGTTTGTCTTCTGGGAATCATAACACTACATTTACTATAGACAGATGCATTCCAATATAAAAAAGATTTCTAAATATTTTAGTGTTAATCAACTTATGGCGTTGACTGTACATGTTTATTGATAATGGTGACTTTCTTTCCGAGACTTTGCTTTTAGCTTAACGTCAGGCGAGGTAAAGTCAAATTGAAGTAGCCTAACTAGTTTTGCATAATTTCAAGACGTTATATACCTGGCCCTCGATTCTGCTTAAGTTAAACCATTGTGGTGCCGCAGTCACTGCAAATAAAACTTTATTTCTATAAAACTTTATATCTATACGCTTAAAGTCCAAAATGGAATTAAAACAGTTTCAATACACTTTTTCAATTACTCTGCAAAAAGTCATTAGCAGAATCGAGGCCCTGAGTATGTGGTATGAATTTGAACTTGATACCTACGTTTTAATGAGGAAAAAGGTCTTGATATAGGTACAGACGTACAACGAGGTGATTATATAAGGGTTCCGCTCTTTTTCCTTTTGAGGCAGGTACGGAACCCTAAAAAATAGTATACGTGCTAGGCCTCGATTCTACTAACGCAAAACTATTGTCAAACCACAGAGATTGCAAAAAGGGGCAATAAAGTTTAGACTTTATTTCTATAAAGATAAACTAAGGTCCAAAATTAAATGACAAAAGTTTCATTACACTCTTTTATTGACTCTGCTTATAGTTATTTAATATTGAACTTTAAGGGCATCAATTTATAGTCTATAATGTATTGCCGCTTTTTGCAATCTCTGTGGTTTGACAATAGTTTTGCTATAGTAGAATCGAGGCCTCATTCCTTTTCTTGTACTTAGCCAAATCCGTCGTAGCCGTTAGAGCTTCAATAACAAACATCCAATCATCTCCAGAAACCCTGCTAATTAATTTCCTTTATGTTCCAACCCACTACGCAACTATTTCTTATCTCACAATATCGTGGTTATGAATGATTTAATATACATTGAGAAAGTTGAAGTTGAACGCGAAGTTGTTAAGGAAACAAAAGAGCTCGGGAAATGGTTAAACTCCTTGGAAAATTGCTGCCTAGTTCTGATCTTGCCCAACTATTGGTTATGGAATAAGATTGCAAAACAGTATTTTTCAATATATTATAGAGATATTTACTACCTTTTGTTTTTTGTTGTATAGTTTCGAATATTCTGCTCTTCATGATAGTGATTAAGATTTTATTCGAGTGAGGATCTGGAATCATTCCGATAACATGTTGGAGTACCTATTTTATCAGTTAGGGGTTCCCCGTTATGACAATGCTTGCATCAAAATAATTATCAGGTACTATAGTTAAAGAGCTAACCAAAATGTTTAAAGTTTAATTTTGAGTTTTTAATTTTTAATTCTTTTTATACCCAGATACCTAGATAAAGAGTTAACCAACATTTTTAGCTTAAATTTTAATTTTGAGTTTTTTAACTTTTACTTTTAATTTTAGCTTTTTTATACGAAGCTGCGAAAGTCTATGGGCCATTGTTTTCATTAATATTATGAAGAATTTGAAAGTAGGATATGTTGTTAGTTTTTATGGGCCATAAAGTTTCCCCTTCTTGTAAGAATATAACTTTTCGAGAGGCAAAAGTAAAGAATTTTAATTTCGTAAAATGGCGAAAACAACTACAGTTCTAAAGAACCTACAATGATTTTTGAATATTTGTAAAGAGATATACAATATGGATTTACAATATGGTATATTGTCTATATCATAAACCATTCGCAAATGTTAAAATTAATTGAGGCCTCGGGTATAATAGTAATCCTGTCATGGTACGAGTAACTATGACAGGATGACCGAGACCTCAATTAATTTTAACATTTGCGAATGGTTTATTTTTGCTTTGCTTATTCTTATATTGCTTTTCATATTTGGCATATTCAAGTACAGTCATCGTCAGCAATATCTTTACTACAAAGAAACTACTTTAAAATGATCTTAAAACTAAGGTATTAAGGGCAAATCAAACTGTTTTATTGATTTAAATTGTAATATTGTCCGAAATAAAGATGTTTACCAAATATCAAAACAATCCATTAACAGTAAGGGAGGAAAACCAAGAAACGAAGATCATTTTTAGCAATTTCTTCATCAAAATTTATCAGATGCTGAGTGTACCGGCAGCGCCCGGTCTCTTTTTCGCGATTGAATTATGTCAAAAGAATTGGATTTCGCATACGTATCAATTTCAGTCCACGTCATCTCTGTCGATATGGAAAGGGACCGTCGACAGCCTGATTAGTTTTATTTTAGTAAAAATATGTCTTTATTGTTTCTTTTGGGTGTAATGTAGAGAGGGCTATGTAGAATGTCGTACAGTATATATGTATATATTTCACTTGAGCATTTCATTTTTTCCGATGTTTTTAGAACTTAAAAGTTAGCATAATAAATGCTATAAAAAACACATATTTGGGTGGAGTCATCAAAATTCAATGTTTAAAAATGGTTGAAAAATCATTAATTGTTTCCAACAGTTCGTAAGAATGTTGGTAGATGGCTGCACCGTCGCCCTTATAGACGGCAGAGCAGTCGCCCTGTAAGCGAAAGGTCGTGAGTTCGAGTCTCACTTGAGCATTTCATTTTTTCCAATGTTTTTCGAACTTAACAGTTAGCATAATAAATGCTATAAAAACATTCATTCAAAGAGGTAAGTATATTAACAGCCACATCTTCACATGCGGTAGCCTAGTGGTATGGGTAATGGACTGCTGAGACGAGGTCTCAGGTTCGATCCCAGGTTTATCATGGCGCACACCAATGACTTTTCGATGCTTTTCGAAGTTATGTGTGTATTTATCGCAGGTTTATAAGTGCACGGTTAATGACAATAGGCTCGCCACCTATTACATTGGGACCTAAACATAAACTGGCGAAATGTGGGTGCTAGCACCTCTGCCTACCCCTTTGGGGAATACAGGCGTGAGTTTATGTTATGTAAGTTATTAACTAAGAAATAATATAGGGTCATCTTGAGAGGTGCCTTGAGGAATGCGTTTAGTTCGCAAATGGGAATACCTTCCTGACCCAAACTTAAATTGGAAACCCGGAGGCGGACCAAATTATCATCTAAGGGATGTAACCTTTTGAAGTTGGCAAATAGGTGTCATTCACGAAATAGAGAAATGTCAACAGTGATCTTAAGGGTTTATAACATAAATTCAACTTGTATTGTACTTCCTACCACTTCCTCCTTAATATTCATAATCATAAAATTAAAAAATTTATAGCCCCCGACTCTCCCCATCCCCACTTTAACGGCTTTTAAACAGCTCAACCGATTTTCATCAAACATATCTAAGAACACTTGCACATAAGTCACCTTTAATACAAATAAAACTAAATTGAAATCCCTTCATCCGTTCGGGAGCTATGATGCCACAGACGATGACGGTGACGATGCCACGTCAAACTTATAACACCCCTCTTTCTGCGTCGGGGATTAATAAATTGTGCAGGTGTGCAGAAATATTTGGATGTTTATTAAGAACTTCATCACACTCAAATAACTGAACCAATCTAGCTGAACTTTGGTACAGAGTTATGCTCGTATCTATTGTACTTTGGAATTACTTTTTGAACTATTTCAAGGATCAAAAGTATCCTATACTATAAGTATCCTACTATTTTTTCCACCTGCGTGGCGTCGGATCCGGTTCCCGTTGCACCCTTTACTATATTAAGCATACATATAAGTTTTAAAGATTTAAGCATACATAGGGACGGACAGACAGCGATAGCGACTAAGTTTGATACTATTTATTGATAGTGAAGTACTTTTATAGTATATACGAGTATTTTTTATCCTTGAAATAGGTTCCGATCGGTTGCCGGGCTGAGCCGCGGGCAACAGCTACTTATGCATACAAATATCAAAATAGTGTTTAAATGTTTATGTCGTAGTCAACTAGCTTAGAACGCAGTTCAATCAATAGCCTAGTCTCTTTACTTAACGGTACGGTTCATCAAGCTTCCATGGCTTCAATTCTACTAAAGCAAAACTACAGTCAAGCCACAGACACTGCAAAAAGGGGCATTAAAAACTTAGATTATAAAGCAATGCCGTTAAAGTTTAATATTAAATGACTTATCATAGTGAATGAGAGTGTAATGAAACTTTTGTCAGTCAGTGTTAATTTTGGACCTTATAAAGTCTAAAGCACTTTTTTTTTTTGTGCGGAAATGCCCTCGGATACCCCCCCTGCCGGAGCCGGAAGGGGAGGTTATGTCGGACTCGAACCGACTAAGTAGTACCACAAAGAACGACATTAATCGTTCTTTGTGGTACTACAGTGCTTTAGCTTTAGTAGAATCCTGAATGATTGGTATTCAACCACTTACACGCAGTACGGCTTCCGCCGGTGGCGTTCCACTGTGGATGCCATCATGCGCGTGAGGACTCTGGCGGAGGATGCGGTTGCCCGGGGCGAGGTGATGTTGGCGGTGTCCTTGGACATCTCCAACGCGTTCAACACCTTGCCCTGGAGTTGCATCAGGGAGGCGCTCGTGTACCACGATGTGCCTCTCTACCTCCGCCGCATAGTCGGGGCGTACCTGACGGAGAGGGCCGTCATCTACCCAAGTGCGACCGGCGTCGGTAGGCGTGAGATGTCGTGCGGTGTCCCACAGGGATCGGTCCTGGGGCCGCTCCTGTGGAACATCGGATACGACTGGGTGCTTCGCGGTGAGCTCGCGTTCGGTGCCACCGTCACGTGCTACGCGGACGACACGCTAGTGACGGTGAGTGGCGCTACACACCGCGAGGCGACCCAGAGGGCCACGACCGCTGTTGCTCAAGTCGTGGATCGGATCCGGCGGCTGGGTCTCGAGGTGGCTCTGCACAAATCCGAGGCCCTGTTCTTTCATGGTCCTCGGCGCAGGCCACCCCCGGGATCTAGCTTGACAGTAGGAGGCACTCCCATCGACATCAAGCCCCGGTTGAAATACCTGGGGCTCGTATTCGACGGTCGGTGGGACTTCGGAGAGCACTTCCGAAGTCTGCGCCCCAAACTGTTGGTGTCAGCTAACGCGCTGATGCGGCTGCTGCCCAACTTGAGGGGCCCAGAGGACTCCTGCAGGAGACTCTACGCGGGCGTCGTGCGGTCCATGGCCCTGTACGGGTGCCCCGTGTGGGCGGACGCCCTGCGGGCCAGGTTCGTGCAACTGCTGCATGCGCCGCAGCAGACGATGGCCTGCAGGGCCATTAGGGGGTACCGCACGATATCCTTTGAAGCGGCGAGTCTCCTAGCCGGATCGCCACCGTGGATCCTGGAAGCGAGATCCCTTGCGGCACTGTATCGGTACCGTAAGGAGGCGCGGGAGCGGGGATACGATCCCGAGCCCGAAGACATTCGGGCCGAGAGGTCCCGGCTCCACGGGATCATGGTGGCGGAGTGGGAGCGACGACTTGAGCAACGACGCGCAGGGCATGCCGTCATAGAGGCGGTACGGCCCATCATGGGGGAATGGCTCGAGAGGCCACATGGCAGCCTCTCGTATCGACTGACGCAGATTATCACCGGGCACGGGTGCTTCGGGAGGTATCTGTGTCGGATCGAAAAGGAGCCAACGTCCGAGTGCCATCACTGCGACGCGAGCGAGGACACGGGGCTGCACACGCTCACCGAGTGCCCGGCATGGGCCGAACCGAGACGGGAGCTAGTGGCAGCCCTGGGAGTGAGAGTTCTCACCCTCGCCACCCTGCTCACAGCAATGGTCCGCTGCGCGGACGCGTGGGCGGCCGGCGTCTCCTTCAGCGAGCAGGTAATGGTCGTGAAGGAGACGGCGGAGCGGGAGAGGCGGCGCGAGCGAGAAAGACTCGCGGATCGCGCCGCCCGCGCGCGCAGGCAACTCGGGCGTCGGAGGGCACTGACTGACCTCCGTCCCCCATGAGCGCGGGCCTGGGGGTGACGGGTGGAGCCGCCTGTCACCCCAGCAGAAGCAGGCCACGGCGGCGGCGTGCTGAATAGCGCGCCTCCCCATTCCGGGGGCGAGTTGGGGACACCGTTGTCCCCCCTCCTGAGGAGGGCCAGACCGTAAGGGATGGCCCTGGGTCAGCCGGGGTGCGAGGGATATGTCTTTGACAACCTCACCTCCGGCCTAGCACCAAGACCCACAGTCGGCGTGCGGTTTTAGTCGGTTCGAGTCCGACATAACCTCCCCTTCCGGCTCCGGCAGGGGGGGTATCCGAGGGGATTTCCGCACGGAAAAAAAAAAAAAAAAAAAAGGTATTCAACCACTTGATCATACAACGATATAAAAACGTTATCGATGAAGTTTCATTGCTTTCCTAGCCATTTGGTCATATACAAGTTACATAATTACGATGTTTAATGTCTTTTGTTTCAGAAATAATATGACATCGAACACGCTAAAGGTGGAGAACTGCTCTTCACACTGCACCACTCCGTCGGACAAACAAGAAAACATCGTGTCGGTGAAGGTCGGCTGCTTTCATATCAACCCAGCATCAAAGTGAGTATTCGACAGCCTATGTGGCGCGACTGCCATGCAGGAGGCGCGGGTTAAGTCCCCGCTCAGTGCAATTATTTGTATGCATGAATATGGCTATTTGCATTGGTCCGAGTGTCCCTATGTATAGGTAATATGTATGTATTCACAAAAAAAAAATCTAAGTATGTTTATCCGCATTTCAGATTCCATAACACAAGATAGAGTTGTGTAGAATGTTGTGGAATATATATTCATTATTTATTAATTGACTTTACTTCTTGCGACTTCGAAGGACTCGTTAATATAGCATATAAGAAGGTCGAGTAACTTTAGTCAGGTCAGACTTAGGATGGGACCATTTTTGACACATTGAGACTCCAGCAGCTAGAGTACCTACTTTACTTTAAGTCATCGGTCCCAGTTGCCATATGAACATTTATGGCATTCGTTTACTGGTAGTTGGAGTCGTAAAAAGTCCGGTTTAATTGCGGAACTTTGATAACACCGGTGGGCTATAAGAGTAAGATTGTTGTTAGACTGAAAACTGACCCCAATTGAGTTGGAAAAGTGCATAGAGAAGGTTAAATCATCATCTACCTGTATTGTTCCAATTAGTTGGCTAAATTATACTATTATCAGGGGATGTTATAGGAACCAAAACGCTAAAATTTTGCCCCCATATGTATGGCCAAAAATTAAGTATTCGAAATAATTGACTTTTTGAGTTTTTCCAAATTAACTCAGAATTAAGCCTTCAAGTGAAAATTTAAAAAAGTTTTTGCCGAGTAGCAATTACTCTAATTTGTTTTTGTAGGCGATACTTTTAGTAACCTAAAATGGTAATAAAAACTAATAAAACCATTGATTTTCAGTCATACATATGGGGGGTCAGGATTATAGCACTTTAGGTCCTGTAACACTCCCTGACAGGAATACGGCGAGTAACCAGTAACCCTGAATATAGATACGAATAATAGTACCTACTACAGAACAGATAATAGTAATATATTATATGTTAATGATCTGTTCTTACCCCTTTAAGAATATACACATGTTATAAAAAGTAGAGAATTTAGGTAATGTTTGTAATGTTTTTCAATATTGTACAGTACACGAGCGCCGGAGAGCAAAACAATTTTATTTAGTATTCGATTCGACATAACGACTCAGTGAAAATGTAATTAAAACATTTTCCTTTGTGAGAGATGAACAAAGTTCTGTTACACGCTTAAACGAAATAATAAGCATGTAATATATATATTTCGTATAAACATCACTGTTTGAAATATCAATCTATCAATATTTTGTTTATAGCCTAGCCGTGTTAGTTCCTCGTGAAGTAGAATAGGGCCTCCCCATCTATTCCTGTCTAGAAGTTGTCCTCCATCCGACAGTGCTCACTTGACGGCAATAGGCTAGCCACAGGCGTGAATATACATGTATGATTTATGTATCTTGTATCTTAATCTTACGATTCGTGGTGATCCGGTTATCAGTTTTTGTTCTGAAATAGTTATGGGTTACTGTTAGTATTAGTGACTCAACTCTATTTTGAGGCACGGATTGGCTGTATTTAGTACGACACATCAAAGCTGCCGGCTGATCTTCTTTATAGCGAAGCCAAGCATTGATTAAGGCCAGATCACTCAAAAAGTAGTAAATCCTCCTAAAATTAAGTTCGCCACCATAAAATACAACTCATAAAAAAGACGATTCGTCAAAAAATAAATGAGCCTTTAGAGGAATTTCTACTCCTCTTACCGGCAATTAACATGTCTGATCAAAGACTGGGCACTGTACAATCAGCATCTCAAAGATATTGATGAAAAAAGTGCTCAAGATGATCTTAATTCCTTTGTTTCCCCCCCTTCCTGTTGACGGATTGTTGTGATATTTAGTACTCACCTGTACTTCAGGCAATAATACAATTTTAATCAATAAAACAATTTGATGTGATCTTAATACCCAGTTCTCTTAGGCCCCATTTGAAAACCAGCGCTGTGCATACTCAATGCAAGCGTGTGCGCAGCATTAAATGCTGAGATGGGGCCATATTTGGTTCGCAGTGTCTAAATATAAAATAAATATAGTATTTGTACATTATACATACTTACTTACTTAGTAGTAAGTAAGTACATTATACATAAGTAATTGTAATAATATTATTTGTAATATGCACTGCACACTGTGAGGACCGAAAATAAAATATTTTTCTTTCTTCTTTCTTTCTTTCTTAATACCTTCGTTTTAAGATCATTTTGAAAATTTGTTGTCAAAATATTTCTGACGATGGTTGTACCTATAGTTGTACAAAATGTACAATGTGTTTTGAAAACAAATTCGTCACATATTGCGTCTGAGAGATTGAAACTTGCGAACAATGTACACTCGTACCGACTTAAAGTTCCCTCGTTCTCGATATTTTATTACTTTTTATTTCATTCTGGGTTCGGAGTGTTAGAAACTTTAATATAATTCATATATTGCATTCACGCCTTTCACATGCCGCCGTCTGTCCTCTACGTTCAACTTGTGTGTTTTGTCGCGATATGTTTGTTATTATTTACTTTTATTTCAATGAGTGACATTCGCGTAAACTTTAGAAAATATTAATGTGTTTTCCTCGACTTGGTACTGCTGTTGAGTATTAAAGAAAATATTTATTATATTTTGGCTGACCAAGAAATTAAAGTTTGAGGATCGGGAGCTCTGTCTTGTTGGTGTGGCTGTAGTGAACGCGACTGCTACGCCGGAGATTCTGGTTCGATTCCCGCTCAGTGCAAATGTTTGTATACATGAATAATGTCTATTTGCATCGGTTTGAGTATCTTCGTGCTTCAGAGAGCTGATAACTGATAACTTAATCAGTCCCGGTTGACATACGAACATCTATGGCAGTCATTACGGGTAGTTGGAGCCCTGAAAAGTCCAACGACTGGTCTTACTGAAATACTGCGATATTGCCGATTGTGGAGGTCAGATGGCAATCGCTTCATCGAAAATGAACCCACAGTCAGTCTGGAAAAAGCAGACTTCGGACTCGGGGAAATCGTCATATGCGACTGGGATTATGACTACGAAGAAAGGAAGACGAGAGCTACGGCACAACCGTGGACTGTAATATTTTAATTGGATAATTGACCAAGAGATCAAAGAAATAAAACGAATTTCTATGGATCGTTTTTCTTTTGTTACAGACGCGGCAGAAGAACCTTCCTTCTGCAGATGCTGGTAGTCTGCTTTGTGCCACACGTCGCTCTGGTCGCACAGAACTGCTCCATCATGGCCCAGCTGTCACAGACACTCGACTCTTCATTATACTTAGACACAGAGGTACGGCTGGTTTGAATAATAAAACGTTTCTGGTTCGGTACGCTTCGAAATATTTGAATTATCCAATTAGATGCAGTCATTACGAAATTGTGATTCATTTTTATTTGAATTACTAGCTTTTGCCCGCAGCTACGCCCGCGTGGATCTCGGTTATCGCGACCAAACATAGCCTATGTCGTTTCTCATAGTCTAATCTACCCCTATACATACCAAATTTCATCAAAATCGATTCAGTGACTTAGGCGTGAAAGCGTAACATACAGACAGACAGACGGACAGACAGACAGACGGACAGACAGACAGACAGAGTTACTTTCGCATTTATAATATTAGTATAGACGTATTCTTTACTGTCCATCTGTCTGTCTTTCCGTTATTAGATTGTAAGTATTTCATGAACGCTAGGCAGTAGAAATTTTCACAAATGATGTTGTATATCATCAATTAGCCCACCGCAGTCCACTGCTGGACATAGGCCTCTCCCAATATGTGCCATTTCACCCGATCCTCTGCCTTCCTTTCAGTGTTGTATATGTATCGGCGCTATAAGAAGCAACTCTTTTTTCCTTAGATCAGCCAAGTTTGTGAACAAAACTTCCGAATATCCGGAATTAGATTTATTTAACACAAGTCCTGCTAATTACAAACGTATACTCGGTAATCTCTGGTTCGAATTGGTTCTCTAGGTGTCTTGTATTGAACTTCTCAATTTTTATTTATTTTTATTTTCTAAATTGTTTTCAACACTGTTACAAAAAACCTTTTTAGTGTCTATTTGTTATTTACATGTGAAAACTCATAAATGGTCTTTAGTGATATAAGTGTTTATGTTACATAGTTTTAATGCTGTTTGTTTTCCAAATAAAATAAAATAAAATAAAACAACAAGTAAAACTATTAAACAAAATAGTTTCCTCAATTGACAGGCTCTATGGTGTGGCGGTAGTGAACGGGACTGCCACGCAGGAGGCGCGGGTTCGATCCTCGCTCAGTCCAAATATTGGTATGCATGGATATGGCTATTTGAATTGGTCTGGGTGTTTCTATCTATAATATGTATGTATTTACAAAAAAACGTATGTTTATCCGCATTCTAGATTCCATAACACAATCTAGTTAAGTTTACCATGGGTCTAGATAGCAATACAGCTTGTTGAGCGGAATGTTAAGCTTCGCTGGTTGAGGTGAACCTTCACACACTCGCCGAGGGATGCCGTGAGCTTTCGTTTACTTTTAATTAAAATTTAACTTTAAAAACCTTAAAAAATTGCATTGGTGACAAGAGTAATATGTCATGTAGTTCTTAAATTTAATCTACTAGCATAAAATTCTTACTATAATAAGCACACTGGAGCGCTAGAGAATAAAACCTTAAACCTCAGTGCGGTGGTTTTATTTAGCTTACCTCCGGCAGATTAAAAGTCTTCAACCTACTTGATTGACTATCTTAGGCATGTGCTTCTCCAAGGCGCCCGAATCTTTAAGGTAATGTACCTATTTATATTGTTAATTTACAGGAGAACACACTTGTTAACTTTATCTCAAACAACAAAACACACATGTGTTTATATATTTTATTATTATTACAATTAATACAACAAAAACAGATAAGTAGGTACATGTATATGTGTACGTATAATTATGTTTAGGTGTATGTATGTATTTATGAATATGATTATGTATGCTATAATATGTGTGTATTGTGTATAATGTACCTGTTTAGGTACACTTTCTTATTCATGTTCCTTTTATTTTCATTTTTTATCTGTTTTTATGTACACTTCACATCCCCCTTCATGACCTTAACTTCTCTGCGACTCAAAGGTTTGCTGGTAGAGAACTCATTTTGAGTTAAGCTCGCCTTTGTACATGTTCTGTGAAATGTTTTATGTATGATCTCTGTACTATGTGTGTGTGCAATAAAGAATTAAGAATTAAGAATTAAGAATGTCGTGGAACCTTAAAAAAAACAATTTAAAAAGAATAGTACCTACGGAACGCGAGCCCGGCTCGCACTTGGCCAGTTTTTATGCTGATAAAAATGTATAATACATAATGAATTTGATATTCATAAACGCCGGTATGTTTAATAACAATGGAATGTTATAAATTTTGCCAATACGAGCGTGATGATTCTGGTATTTTCAATAATTTTGTTACAGAATATTGCCATTATATATTTTCCCTATTCTCGAAGGACGATATTAAATATTGCTCAATAGCTATTCGTTTTAATACGGAATAGTGGTTTTCAAAAGAATTCGTAAGCTTTAGGGTGTCCATATTGTTCAGACAGGTGGTTTTGAAATATCTACTAAAATGTGAAAATAGGAGGTATAAAATTGTCAGTGAAGAAAGAATCTGTGGTTTTTACTGCATACTAGCTATTACCCGCAGCTCCGACTGTATTACTGTAATAATCCTGTAATTTTCTTAATTTTTCTTTCCATAAGAACCTTCTGCGAAGTACTTATTAGAAAACTAAAAGAATGGAATTGAACTAATTGAACCCATTCCTAGAGCACAAGCAATTTAGCTTAGTTGGAGGGGTTAGAGGGAATATTAGTAACTTCGGTTCTAATATTCTTATAAAAATATAAAAAAAAAACTTTATATACTATTGCTCCTCTAACTTCTCAAAGGAGTAGGTAGAGATGGTATTAACATTCACATTCCACTCACTATGAGTTTTATATTTATGATATTTATTGTATAATATATATAATATATATATTTATAATATTTATTGTATAATAGAGGCGAACCTATTGCCTTCAAGCGGGCATTTTGTTATGAAATTGTTCACCAGTTATGGCATGACCTAGGGAAACAGGGACAAGGATCCCTGTTAAATACTCTGTTTATCGAGGAAGGTTATGGACTATAAATCATCACACTACAGCTCAAGCAGTAATCATAAACGTCAAGTAATCAGACAATTTCCCATACGTTATTTGAAAAATAATAAATTGCGGGTCGACATAATATAACTAGCTTTTACCCGCGGCTACGCCCACGTGGATGTCGGTTCCCGGCAATTAAACGATTTTTTCTCACTTTTTCAACCTTCCATAGACCTTCACGAATTTTTTAAGACCAAGATAAGATAAATCCGTTCAGCCGTTCTCGACTTTTAGCGAGACTAACGAACAGCAATTAATTTTTAAATAAATATATATATAAGGTGGGTAGATTAGTTTAGTACATTAACTACAATTAAACATTATGGCCCGTATTCTAGAATGACACTCAGCCTGAATCAGGATTTATCGGATGACAGATGGTAGAGACAGATTGATAGTTTGACTTAAGGCTTGTACAATCTGTCCTCAGACAAATCGAGATTCAGGCTGAGTGTCATTCTAGAATACGGGCATACAATTACACTACAAAAAAAGTATAGTTATTTTTATTCATGGAATGTTTTTTTCGCAGGTGAACACAATTTTGACATTAGAGGAGCTAGTCATCAGCATACAAGACGAACGACATATCATCACGCAGTATCTGCTGTCATCTAGCGCCGATACGTAAGTGCGTTTCAATGAGATGATCACATAAATATAATAATGTACGATAATGTCTATTTTCTTTCTAAATATATCTTAAAATTAGAACATCGGTCTTTGATGGCATGCTTTGGATGTTACTGTCAGGAGCTTCTCACCAACATTCTCACTTCAGTCCCAGAACCGCGGCACAGTTCGAGTCATAAATATCTTGACGACATCGTCTCAAAATGATCTTATAATTCTCGTATTAAGAGCAAATCAAACTGTTTTATTGATTTAAATGGTAATATTGTCTAAATTCAATTGGAAGGGGGTAAAAAACAAAATTAAGATCATTTTGAGTACTTTGTACGTCACACATTTCTGATGTTGACTGTACAATTTTTGTTGCAAAATTTGTAACAAAAATTGTATAATAGTTTAACTATAGTAGTACTTATATATAGAAGTAATAGGTTATGGAGTGTCTATTGTATATTTTAAATATCTTGTGGACAGTGTGAGAAACAGTGAGAAAGGTAGTGTTGTGTTGTATTGTGTTGGGTTAGGGATTTAAATAAAGGTGAATATGTTTAAAGTGTCTTTCAGTAACTTTCATATAAAAACTCAGTTGCTTAATATTTTTGTTTAAATCATCATCTCAGTAAAAAAAGTAAATTGGACGTGACGTAGTTCAGCAGTAGTTTATTTGTTTTAATATGACGTGATGAAGTAAAAATTGATGTCAATCAGCCAAATCAAAAGAGTCCATTCCGCGTTTCACACCATGGTCTGAATATTTCTTGGTGTGAAAGAGGAACGACCCAAATTCACATCAAGATTGTTAACCCTAAGTACCTAGCCAAATGAAGTATAACAAGATGTTTATAGGGTTAACCTTGATCTCAACTCGTCCCCGTAGGCTGCTCATCCATTACCAATTTCAGATAATATGATAGGACTAAAAGAATATTTACACTTGATTAATTGATGTTGTTACAGAGCCAAGCTTCAGGAAGCCTTCGCGGTGACTGAAGACTGCCTAAATTTCGTTTCTAAGCAACAAATTCAAGATCACATCATGACTTTGTAGTACGTATATTTTATGATCTACTAGCTTTTGCCCGCGGCTCCGCCCGCGTGGAAGTTGGTTATCGCGACCAAACATAGCCTATGTCCTTTCTCAAGGTCCAATCTATACCTATACCAATTTTCATCAAAATCGGTTCAGTGGTTTAGGCGTGAAAGCGTAACATACAGACAGACAGACAGACAGACAGACAGAGTTACTTTCGCATTTATAATATTAGTATGGATGAATTAGAAAACTTAGAAAAATTTTTGGGAATTACAAAAACCTCCGACACAAAATAGCTCCAAAAAGTAAGAAATAAAACATGTTGGTCGATATAGGTTTCTGGTACTCCTATTTTGAGTCAAATGTAGTGGGGGGGGTATACTGGTGTTCAACAACATTCGAAAATTACCAATCCATTTGAGATACAAAAAAAAAATCGAAAGTTACCAGCATGAAAAGTAGTTATTTGTAATTAATTTTATTTCCTCTACACGGTGATTTTATAGCGTTTCGTATAAAAAGAATTTGGGCACAGTTTCCAAAGCAAGAACATTTTTTTTTTATTAATGTAGGTATGGGAATAATATTCAGGTGAAAGGAAAAATGTATGGGAATTTAAAAAAAAAATTCTTTCGCCAAATTAATACTTCCAGATAATTTTGTTATCGAAACTGTCCAAATTCTTTTTACCCGAAACGACAATAAAATCAATCAGTATAATGATATACCGAGTAGGTTAGCACATGCAAGGTTGTGAGACAAGTTGATCTTAGAATGGATGAACTCTTAAGACACTGAGAGATTGCGACCCTAGCTAGGATGAGTATTAAATCGTCGGTCCCGATTGCCATAAGAACATCTATGCAGTCGTTATGGGTAGCTGAAGCCCAAAAAATGACCAACATAGGATGTGTGAACTCTTAAGACAGACTGGGTGAGGAGACTAGGGTGAGTATTAAATCGTCGGTCCCGGTTGTCATAAGAACATTATGGCAATTGGGTAGTTGAAGCCCAAAAAAGACCAACAACTGGCCTAGGAAAAGCGGGCCATAGACTTCGAGGTGAAGACCTTGAATGCGATTGTTGGGACTACCGCAAAGTTTATGATGTCGTACTTATTCCCGAGGAGGGCCAGACCGTAAGGGATGGCCCTGGGTCAGCCGGGGTGCGAGGGATATGTCGATGACAACCTCACCTCCGGCCTAGCACCACAACCCACAGTCGGCGTGCGGTTTTAGTGGGTTCGAGTCCGACATAACCTCCCCTTCCGGCTCCGGCTCCGAGGGGATTTCCGCACGGAAAAAAAAATATGTCGTACTTATTTCAAAGTGTGAGAGGGGTACTTTATTTTCAAGGACAAGGTTTATAGCTCATCTTATTGTATAGTCATTTGAGATATTCTGCATTAAATTATACCATTGTTCTACATAGCTTATAATTAATTTACATTTTCTCACATAGGCTCATATTGGCCTCAAAACGAGCTTGAGTGTACGTGTTTGTATGCTAATATAATTCGTTCGAATGTTAATATGCATAAGATTTAATATGCTTTAGTTTATAATGGAAAATTACTTACCCAGTTTCGTTTAAGTACACTATAAATATTTGTCGAAGTTGTAGCTCTTTCAAACACAGTTATTTAATATACTCGTAGAGCAATACAGACTGACTGTCATTCTAGAATGGTAGGTATATTATCGAAGTTAAAATACTAACCAACACAATTAATTTTCAAGTTTTTGGAGGGGGTCGGGGGTTTTTTTAATTTTTATTTGAGTGACTTGTGAAAAACTGTTTTTCCATTTTTACCCCAGAGGTTTTTCACAGCTCAATTGACTTACATTGAATCAAATATTATTTTGTAATGTGCGTGTGTGCGCTTTCATATGAGGCCCCCCTCGAGTATATTTGCATAAATACAGTTATTCATCCCCACTTTAACCTCCATAACTTTTAATGTGCTCAACCGATTTTCATAAAACATGTCTAAGAATACTCGAAAATAAGTCACCTTTATTAAAAAAAAAATAGAAATTATTCATCCGTTCGGGAGCTATAATGCCACAGATAGACACGTTAAACTTATAACACCCCTCTTTTTGCGTCGGGGGCTAAGAGCATAGGAGGTAAAACGTTCAATAGTTTTATTACTTTCGTAAAAGTTTCTATAGATTTACTCCTACACAAGACGACATTGTACACTATGTACAGTTAGCACCAGATGGATCTTGCCTATCAAAGTACGCAAAATGATCATAATACCTTGTTTTTCCTATAATAATTCTATACTCTTGGTATTCTTTCCTCCTGAGGAGGGCCAGACCGTAAGGGATGGCCCTGGGTCATCCGGGGTGCGAGGGATATGTCTATAACAACCTCATCTCCGGCCTAGCACCAAGACCCACAGTCGGCGTGCGGTTTTAGTCGGTTCGAGTCCGACATAACCTCCCCTTCCGGCTCCGGCAGGGGGGTATCCGAGGGGTTTTCCGCACGAAAAAAAAAACAAGGTTTTCTTTCCTATTCACTCATTGTTCTGATATTTGGTACACACCTTTTAGTTCCAACGATCTTCTTCTTCATCTTAGCGTTAATCCTAGTTGCTTTCAAAGCTTTCAGCTTGGAGTCTGGGGGAGTCCATTTTACCAGAATAACTGCGGATTTGGCTAAACTTCGATATATTTTTTTTTTATACTGAACACGTCAATTTCACTTCACCTCGCCTGATGTTAAGCTAAAGGCAAAGTCTCGGAAAGAGGGTCACCATCGTAAACATTTACCATGTTAACAGTGGTGGCACTCAGCTTGACGGCCTCATTAGATGCCTTTTCACGCCCCGCTTAAAGGACCCGGAACTGTAGGAAGAAGGAAACACGTGAACTGGCAGGGAATTCCAGGTCTTAGTGGTGCGGCATAGGAATGAATCACTGAAACGCTTGGTTCTAGCAGGTATACTCTGCACCGTAAATGGATGACATCTTAGCCCTGCACGTGTCGTCCTGTGAAGGAAAGGGGAGGGTGGGACTAATTGGAAATTAATTTTCTGTGGAGCGATTGGCATCTGACCTCCACAACCTAAAGGCGATATCGAAGCATTGCAGCTATATCAACTTAGTTCCGACGATAATATAATTTAAATCATTAAAACAGTTGACTCAAAATGATCATTTTGAGTACTTATTTTACTCAGCATTTATCTGATGTTGACTATACCTATTAATACCTTGAAAACATCACTTTTTACAAGCAGCCATTTTAGGGAAGATTTGATGAATATCAAGTAAGTATCACCCTTTACTATTAAACTAAAGTAAAGCCAACGAGACGAAAGAAAAAAGGTAAACAAAGCGACCGTTACTGAGTTACGTTGCGATAACTAGCGATTATTTTCCCTGTCCTTGTCGCATATGTCACAGATACGCGACAATGGCCGAGCGAAAGCTATCGTTTGCGTGTTTCGTAGTACAGGAAAGCTGTCAGCACAGCGGTGCCAAACTGTCAGCTCCGTCATCTTATGAGCGATTTCATTCCTCTCTGGAATGAGTTTGAAGTGATACGTAATAATTTTCAAATAAAGATGTTTGGAACCGCTGAAACTTTGTTTACCTTTTTTCTCTCGCTTCGTTGGCTGTACTTTAGATGTCCTTGAGTTGACGTCTGTACCTCGAAAAAGAAAATTTTATTAGCAATACGCTTTTTTATGACGGTGAAAGAACCCCATCATTTAACATGCTTTAAAGAAACGACTACTTGCTGATATATTCACGCCTATAAAATACCCGAAGCGGTAGGCATATTAAAAACCACCTTTTACCAAATATGATATTCGCTCCCATGTTATAGTGGGTGTGCCTATTGCCGTAAAGAGGATACTTTGTCGTGAACTGTATGTTTAATAAACAAATCGAATACATAAGGAAAAATTAGACTTCTCGGGCGGGACTCGACCTTAAAGATGGATAAAAATATAATGGAAATTTGAATCACATCGGGCGTGTCTCGGTAGTTGGGTTGGTCAAGGCATTCCCCCTCTAAGGGAAAGATTGTGGGTTCGAGTCCCGCCCGCGAAGTTTAATATTTCCCTATGTATTCGATTTGTATAGTTAGCATAGTTAATGCTGTAAAATTCATTTATGTAAATTTAGTGTCGGATCGGATCAGTTTTTTTTTATACCACTTAGGTGGCAGACAAGCACACGGCCCACCTGATGGAAAGTGGTTACCGCGGCCTATGGACGTATGCAACACCAGGGGCGTTACACTCGCGCTGCCTACCCTGAAAATATTTATACAGTTATCTTCTTCATATGCATTGCTGACGAAATTTGGATTACTATTAAGTTTAGGTATCTCCACAATTTAGGCATATACTGGTAATTGTAGCTCCAATTGATTATTGAATAACACTAATCGGAAGTACACTTTACATATAACAGTAGGAGTGACACCAATGAAAGATTGTGAGACGTTAAAATATCATAATTACAAAACCTACAAAAAATTCAAATTTTACAACATAGGAGAATAAGCATATTTGGTTCATTAAATGTGCAATGGGTCCCATAGCTATTTTTTCTTTTCAATTTCCGTCTCCTTCTGCTTCCTGTTGATACTCTTGGCGCAAGAGTGTAAAGTTTTTCACTTGCTACAAATCAACAGGTCCGAGAGTTACATTTGATCTGTCGTATTTATTATAGTATTGATCCTACAGTAAATATGTGTAAAGCTAATTTATAGGAAATTTAATGTAGATAAATAATCTGATAATGATAAAGAATGTGTGACAGCGACAATTAATCGCTGTCGCTGTCGCTGCCGCCGTCGCTCTGCTCGTGCGCGCACACTAAAGCTTCTAACCATGGAGAAGGAAATGATAGCGGAGTTGTTGCAAGGCAATCGAGTCGCGTGCCATCCAAACGAGTAGGAACGTTATACCTATGACGTCCTTCGACTTTTGGCACCCCGCGCGTCCCGCCCGCATTCGGCGACACGTTTTTATTAGGCGAATTATCAATGGGGCATCTCCGTTACTTAATCATATTCTGTCCTCCATGCTCCTAACAAAAGAAATCTTCTCTTTTGTTTGTAATAACTCACTTTTAATTTCGAAACTATGTTTACAATCACTTTATTAATTACATTTCTTTTATTAACGCTTATTAAAGAATTCGCTGAGGGATTTTATATCACTTTAGTAAATAAATACTTATAACTTTTTTTTTTTTATATAGGACACGTCGATTTGACTTCACCTCGCCTGATGTTAAGCTAAAGGCGAAGACTCGGAAAGAGGGTCACCATCGGAAACATGTACCATGTTAACAGTGGTGGCACTCAGCTTGACGGCCTCATTAGATGCCTTTTCACGCCCCGCTTAAAGGACCCGGGACTGTAGGAAGAGGGAAACACGTGAGCTTTTTGACGTGAGAATTTCTTATACTGAAGCTTATTAAAAAAAATCACTGATTGATTTTCGCAGTTGACAGTACATTAACATTGAGAAAATAATTCTAATATCGGTCGGTGAACTATTTTTTCAGACAAATCACAAGGAAATAAACTATTCCATTTCATCCCCTACAAAGATTCTCACATCATTACTTGAACTGTTATTCTATGATATCGTTAGTACAAGTACATTCGATCCTCTCGCAATTCAACTGAATAAATCAGTCGAGAGTTCTCTTAAAAGTTAAACGAGCGAGATAATTTGTGAAATTATTATAATTATAGATAGTTTAACGAGATCCAGTCGAGAAGCTCGAGCTGTGAAGTTTTCTGCTGAGGTAACAAAAAGTTTAATCCGTAGGAACTGTAGTACTGAAGTTCTTTAATTATAAGGGTTAAGTACTTTCCTGTAATTACACAACTTGTAACTGCTTAGCGTATTTTAGCGCAGTTTTATTTTTATGAGAACGCTAAGAGTATAGTTTCCTGTTGCTCCAAACAATATTGCTTAGATAGCGTCAGTGAAGTCGGCCTTACGAGAGGTCCTGGGTTTCAATCCTGGCCATTACACTACCGAAGTGAACCCACTCCTAGCATAAGCAATTTAGTTTTTTTTTTTCAAATAAATAAATTGAAAAGAAATAAAATCACCCGGTGACCGATTCTACCGGGCAGAATATCTATACAAATAAATAAAATTGGAGTGTCTGTTTGTAATATTAAAATAACCGCTTTCTACTACATGCATATGAATGTATATACGGTACACATACCAAAATATATATTTTTAAATTTTTTGTCTGTTTGTCTGTCTGTCTGTCTGTCTGTCTGTCTGTCTGTCTGTTTGTTTTGGCTAATCTCTGGAACGGCCGGACCGATTTGGACGGGACTTTCACTGGCAGATAGCTTATGTAATAAGGAGTAACTTAGGCTACTTTTATTTTAGAAAAATTATTAAGTACATTCCACGCGGACGAAGTCGCGGGCACAGCTAGTTTAAAATAAAATGTTTATTGACTCACAGTATCAGGTACACAAATAGGTAATGGTCTTAAAAATTAAGACATATTTCGATATTCGCACTTAAGTACGACTCTGGTTCCCAAACTAAGCTGTAGCTTGTATTATGGAAGTTAGTATTAAAAGTATTCCATGATGAACGAAACGGTCCGGTGACTTTTTTATTTGTCCACGTGTTTCCTTCATCCTACAGTCCCGGGTCCTCTAAGCAGGGCGTGAAACAGCATCTGATGGAGCCACTATTGTAATATTGTAGGTGTCTCTAATAGTGGTCCTCTTTCCTGAGACTTTGCCTTCAGCTTACTATCAGGCGAGGCGAATACATACCAACGTGGTTACCGGTGGCGTAGAATATGACTGTATAAGCGCGATTGGTCTAATGCGCGATAGGCCCAATTCACCTTATTCGCGATTGGTCTAATTCGCGTTTAGTCCAATTCGCAATTGGACCAATTCGCGTTTAGTCTAATCGCCCGATAATGATGTATTTTAAGATAAATTCTCTTTGAATGTCGTTTTGGTTCCCGGTGAAGCAGAATAAGACCACCCCAGTTCTTCCTGTGGGTGTCGTAAAACGCGACTAAGGGATAGCACTGTTCTCCATCCGACAGTAAACATACAGCTAAAGACAAAGTACCCACTAGACGGCAATAGGCTCGCCCCCTATTACGTCCTGGAACCGAAAATCATAATTAATGAAACATGGGTGCTA
This sequence comes from Eilema sororculum, assembly GCA_914829495.1. Taxonomy (NCBI): domain Eukaryota; kingdom Metazoa; phylum Arthropoda; class Insecta; order Lepidoptera; family Erebidae; genus Eilema; species Eilema sororculum. The sequence continues at coordinate 21,021,028 of OU618544.1, read as the reverse complement.
ATACACCTCTGCCTACCCCTTCGGAGATCGGTATATGTATGTATATTAAACACAATTTTTGTTGTTTCAGGAATTTAAACAATGAAGAGGCTTTCAAACGTTTGAAAATATATGAAGACATCAATGCTGTTTTATTATTATACATTGCAAAACTCGTAAAGGAAACTACGTCGTCCTTATGGCGGTAAGTTGGCAGATTTCATCATCATCTCAATATTGGGTCCCAGTTAAATCCAAAACCTTGTTCATCTCGGCTACGTACCCATACCTACAACTTCAAAGTTTGCACTTCACCACGGGTTTATACATAGGTCTTAAACTGAAGGTCGTATGGGTGTTTTAGTGATAGGGTCCAAACGGTCCGGTATGAGTCCGTAGCCCGCACCTCGGAGGCTGGTGTCCGCTTTCCCACATTTACGTCATCATCGTATAAGGTGTTGGCATCCCAGCAGTACATCTACGTTCATTGAGAGGAATGTCATCATTCGATGATTATCAGGCCAAATATTATAGGACTTCTAAGGTTCGAAGGGAAATGATCGTATTACTCATAAATTAACTTAAACAGAATGTTCCAAAACTATCAAAGTTTGAATGAAAATAATTGAAATGAATTTTTCAATAACCATATTGGTAATGTAATAAAATAAAAATGTGTAATTAAACATTTTATTTTTCGAATTACTCAGATAAAATACATTATGTAGGTGGTAATACGAAAAATATTAAGACGGCAAGATTTGAATTACAGGAAAATTTCTGAGAACAGTATTAATATTATGTGCTTTCAATACTGAAATAATTAAATTATAGGTACACAAATAGAAATTTTGTATCTTTTCATAACGATTTCACGATGAATTGCTACTTAATCTTTGATGTATTTTCATTAATAAGTAAAATTACTTCAGCTTATAAAATCGCCTACTTATTGGTGCTTTTTCATTGAATTTTAGGTAACTGTCCTTGGAAACACTTACAAAAGAGATACTCAACTTATTCTATGATATCGTTTCATTTTCAGTGGTAATCTTTTACAAATAAAGGTTATTCTGCTTCTTTGATAAACCTTATAATTTTTTTTATACAATTTCACGTTAAAAAAGTAATTTATTGCCCAATATTTAGGAGTTTTCAAAGACGCTACTTCTAAATTAATGGCTGCTAATGTTTCTTTTATATCTAGTTTTGGCGTCCCGTCCCAAATTCAAAATTATTTCGCACCTCATCACACCTTGAGACAATTTTCGTCCTACACTGCTTGACTGGTGGTATTAAGAAATCTTTGAATAGGTTGAGGTCTTAGGTCAGCTGCTATACGGCGAGCCGGGTAAAATGGGGTTACCTGGTCCTCAATTCTACTAAAGCTAAACCACTGTGATGCCGCAGTGATTGCCAAAAAATGCCATTAAATTGTAGACTTTATTTCTATACTGATAAAGATCAAAATTGAATGAAAACAGTTTCATTAAACTTTTTCAATTACTCTACAAAAAGCTATTTAATTTTGAACTTTAAGGGCATCTTCAAGTCTATTATTTAAAGCCGTTTTTTGCAGTGACCACTGTGGTTTGGCTATAAGAGAATTAACTCTGGACGCGGGGTTGTTGCTGTGACTGTAATGCACCTTTGCAGTGGTGGACCACCTCCTGTCGTGCCCACTGTGGCCCTACACCTGCACAATTGCCAACAATGAAGCGATGGAAGGTGTGGTCAATGTCACAAAGTTTTGAGCTATCTTAAATTGATGCCACTGACACGATGAAGAAGATGAAGCACTAAGGGCTAAGCCACAACACTGTGATGCTGCGTCGTGTCGTAAAAAATTTAGTACTCGCTCTATACCATCGTTTTGCGATGCTTTGTTGCAACGCACTGTTGTTGCTTGGCTCTTACGAAAGGAGGCAATGTATTATCTAGTGATTTACGTTAATTTCAGACTTCTATTGGCCTCATCGGAGCTGTTAAAAGGCCGAGAACACTTATCCTTGGGCACATTGACATCAAGAATGTCTTCGAGCTTCGGCAAACTAGAATCTACAACCATAACGAGCTTCAAAACCCATTTAGAATTTAGTAGAAATAATTTAAACGCTACTGCTCAATACTTAGAAGCGGAGAAAATTCTAACTCAGAACAAAATGTTGGAAGATATTTCACTTTTGTAAGTATTCGTAAGTAATCGAAGAGACTTTCATTGATTCTTATTTTCTTTATAAAAGGACACGTCAATTTGAGTTCACCTCGCCTGATGGTAAGCTAAAGGCAAAGAGTCGGAAAGAGATGTACCATGTTAACAATGGTGGCACACAGCTTGACGGCCTCATCAGATGCGTTTCACACCCCGCTTAAAAGTCCCGGGACTGTAGGAAGAAGGAAACACGTGAGCTGGCAGGGAGTTCCAGGTCTTAATGGTGCGACATTGGAATGTATCACTGAACCACTTGGTTCTAGAAGGTATATTGTGCACCGTATGCGGGTGACATTTAAGCCCTGCCCCTGTTGTTCTTTGAAGTTATGGAGAGGGTGGGACTCTTTGGAAGAACTCTTCAGAACATTCACCATGGTAGAGACGGTATAATACTGCCAAAGACGCAACATCTCTACCCCATGTTTTTATCAAAAGTCATTTTAACGTTGTTGGTTGCAATTAGATAGTACGTGTGGCTTTGTAGCGTGAGTAAATAACAAATATCTTCACAAACTTTCTTATTTATCAGTCACTAGCTTTCACCCGTGATCGCGATCATACATAGCCTATGTGTTAATCCAGGGTGTCAACTAACCCCATACCAAATTTTATATTGAAATCGCTCCAGACACACTCACAAATTTTCGCCTTTAGTGTGATAATAATAATAGCATTATAATTATCTTTCTTGCTTTCCTTTTTAATATTTTTTATATGACCTTTTGTTTTATAAGTATACCTGTTACCTAGTTCACTGTTGGTTTAAAAAACCTTTCTTTCAGCTTCGAACGACTGACGCAGATAGCATACGGAAACCAATCAAATATCGAGCTACATGGCAACTTAAGTCTATGTATAGAGTGTCCAGATTACCTGGATCGACTGAAATTAATTCAAAACAACTTGTGGGGGTTCGTAGGGTAAGTATATTTGTTAATAGTTTGAGCAGTTCAGGGTCAAACTATTTTTATGTCAAGCAGTACAAAAGCAGCAGTATAAAGTAATACATCACAGTTCGAACCTCTAGTAGGGGTTATTACTATCTCTAGTGTGAATAGAACCGTCAGCGTCCAGCAGGATATTTAGGATAATTTGTTAGATTCTACACTGGTTACCCAGTTACACAGTCTACCTCCTAGACTGTGTAACTGGGTTGCAAGCTTCCTGCAGGGGCGCCGTATTCGCGTCCTTTGTGATGGACGAGCTTCGGAGTTCTTGCAGGTAAATGCTGGCGTGCCGCAGTGTTCCGTTTTATCTACCACTCTCTTTCTTCTGCATATCAATGACATGCTCTGTAACGGAAACATTCACTGCTATGCAGACGACAGCACCTTACACGGGAGTTATTACGCACATCCTGCGGCCAAGCAGTCTGATATCGCGGAAAAAAGGCAGCTTCTTGTCACTGAGCTGGACCGGATCCTGGACCACATTTCTCAATGGGGCGCTAGGAACCTGGTCGAGTTCAATGCCAAGAAGACCCAGGCATGTGCGTTTACAGCAAAGGTATCTCCTTTCCTTCCCCTTCCCACTCTTCAGAGCACACCACTGCCACTGCAGGATCACCTCACTATCCTCGGTATGGATGTTCGCTGCAAACTGAATAACAAAAACTATATCGAGAGTATCATCAAATCAGCCTCGCGTAAACTCGGAGTCCTGAACAGAGTGAGACGTTTTTTCACGCCGGAGCAGCGGTGTCTTCTATACAAGACCCAAATTCGTTCCTGCGTGGAATACTGCTCACATCTCTGGGACGGCTCCGCAAAGTACTTATTAGATGCTCTCGACAGGTTGCAGCGACGTGCGGTCCGCATTATTGGGGATCCTGAGGTCACGAACACCCTCGAGCCTTTGCAGATGCGTAGAGATGTTGCGTCTTTGGCAGTTTTCTACCGTCTCTACCATGGTGAATGTTCTGACGAGCTCTTCCAATTAGTCCCACCCTCCCCTTTCCTTCACAGGACGACACGTGCAGGGCTAAGATGTCATCCATTTACGGTGCAGAGTATACCTGCTAGAACCAAGCGTTTCAGTGATTCATTCCTATGCCGCACCACTAAGACCTGGAATTCCCTGCCAGCTCACGTGTTTCCTTCTTCCTACAGTCCCGGGTCCTTTAAGCGGGGCGTGAAAAGGCATCTAATGAGGCCGTCAAGCTGAGTGCCACCACTGTTAACATGGTAAATGTTTACGATGGTGACCCTCTTTCCGAGACTTTGCCTTTAGCTTAACATCAGGCGAGGTGAAGTCAAATTGACGTGTCCTGTGTAAAAAAAAAAAAAAAACAAATATCGGCGGACGACAATGGTCCGAGTCCTATTCACACCGAAAGTGAAGTAAGTTTGAAATAATATTCCTCTTAATAGCTAGTGGTAAGACCATTGAACCAAATGAATAACTACCTAGAACCAGAATGCAGGCCCTTATTCTAAAATGATAGTCACTTTTGATCGGATAAATCGAGATTTTGATGGTAAATCATAGTTTTATATAAATAGTTTGGGACTTCACGCGATAAAACTTTGGTAAACTTACATTTACCGATGTTTAGGGTGCGTCAGTAGCCGGGATTACGACTTGACTGGCAGGGAACATTGTTTTTGCGCTTACCCTCCATCACTTTTAACCTTTTAACAATGAATGTAAGGCTGGCGACACACCACACTCACTATGTCAGTACCAGACGGCACGGTACCGTACACGGGAAAATATTTATTTTGATCACTGGATTCTACGTCCTGGATAGTTTTTGGCATGATGTGGCTGTGATGGGTAAAATTAAGACCAGTCTAAACCTATTATATTATTTCTTCTCCAGCGAGCGAGCACGTCAGGTGGTATGGCTTGCGCGGCGGACTCTAGCCATCGGTGTGGCTATACTAGTACTTGTATTCCTGGCTGCGCCCGTCATGTTGCTGCTACTACGACATATCGCCTATACAATCCAGGTAAGGTATCATCCCTTACTTTAAATGTTTCTTATTTTGAAAAACATGGTTAATATCTACAGTTGTCAAAATAATTATACTGCCTGTAGCCTGGAGATCTGCAATACTGGAATACTGACTGTTTAAATTCCAAATTTTTTTTTTTTTTTTATTGAAGGGCTTTATAAATTCCAAATTTTAAAATAAAAATCCAACATTTAGTATGCCAACCATTACAGGGAATAAGATGGGATTTATTTTTTATCGATCCAGGCGGTATTTGAACCTGCGATCCTGTTTTTACAGGGAAAATGCTTTGACTAATAAGCTACCGGACCTCGCCCGGACTAATCCAAATCTTTTATCCGTCTTTAGGTCGTAAGTTCGGAATAATGTCTGTAGACGGCTCCACCATCGCCCTAAAGGCGGATATTATAAAAAAAAAGATTTTTTGAAAAAATAAAGTTTGGATCTCGCCTATACTGATCAAAAAAATTCATACCCTATTCAAAAAATAAGTAAGTATACAACAACAAGCAACATCCAAGATGGCGCTTGTATTCACCACCAGACCTGTTACGAAAAACGTACATAACTTATAATACAAGCTAGTTAAGCAGGCTAAGTGTTCGTCTAGATATGACTGTGTATAACGTCTTGTTTTCGATATATCTTCAAAGTTCAAGGATATTTTTTATAAATAATAAATCACGCGTCACGTTGTTAATGTTGTAGCTGAAATAAAAATCCGATAAATGAAGAAACTTCTATTTACTCGCACAGAATTATTAAATCATCAAATTCGATGTTATTTCAATTCACATAAGTAAGCTTTCTAATTGAATATAACGCGTTTATTAGAAGTTTACTTACAAATCATTTTCTTCGAAAGCCAATTTGGTATAATATATATTTCTTCTTGTTAGGTGCACAATTACTTCGTGGTCGTGTTTCGTATGCTGAGTATTATTATAAGCACATTCTCAACAAACAATATATATATCATTATCATCATCATCTTCATCATCACACGGCGAAACATTGGCGTACAGAAATTACAATAAAGGACCCAAAACACTACCTTGTGGGATCCCTTTTAAATTGATTAGCGGTCATACAGATTATAGATAACATTACAAAAAATTGAAGGTTGCCAACTCGCGGTTTTCCGCGAGTTTACTGCCCGCGAGTTGATGAATGACCCAAAAGTATTGCAGGGATAAAAAAGGTGCGCTATGAGTATACAGATGAGTGTCAAAATTCATTAACGTATTTATTTAAACTCTGCGTCCTATACCAAAATCCCAGGAACTATGTCACATCTTTTTGCCCTAAATCAAGTCGTCTTTTTCATCCTAGCGTTATTCCCAGTCGCATTTAAGTTTTCACCTTGGAGTCTATTTAGTTTAGGTCTAGGATCATCTTTTTCCAGTCTGACTTCGATATCTAAATCTAGTTTCGACAGCCTCTGTGGCGTAGCGATAGTGTACGCGACTGCCACACAGGAGGCGCGAGTTTGATTCCCGTTCAGTGCAAATATTTGTATTGCATGAATATGGTTATTTGTATTGAGCTGCGTGTTTCTATGTATAATATGTATGTATTTACAAAAAAAAGTATCTGAGTATGTTTATCTCCGCATTCTAGATTCCATAACACAAGCTAATTAAGCTAACCATGGGTCTAGATAGCGTTGTGTCGACATAAACATAACATAAACTCACGCCTGTATTCCCCGAAGGGGTAGGCAGAAGTGCTAGCACCCACATTTCACCAGTTTATGTTTAAGTCCCAATGTAATAGGTGGCGAGCCTATTGCCATTAACCGGGCACTTATAAACCTGCGATAAATACACACATAACTTCGAAAAGCATCGAAAAGTCATTGGTGTGTGCCATGGTAAACCTGAGATCGAATCCGAGACCTCGTCTCAGCAGTCCATTACCCAAACCACTAGGCTAGCAAAAAAGTGTAAATAGAAGCCATAGTCACGAGTAAGATAATATACTATATAAATACATATCAAGTTAAAATTTTCGACTTACATGCAACATAACTTGAACTTTAATAGCTACTCTGTGTATATTAACAAAATATGCAAAAACTACGCCACTCCTAGTTGGTGTTCAAGTGAAATAACATCAATATGAAGTTTTACATTGTGGTCTTTATTTTGACTTTAATCGTCGCCTTTAGTACTCTCAGCATAGCGGCAAGTATTGGTGGGAATGCTTGTGGACCTGGTTATCTTAGACTTAACAGACTTTGCGTGCGATTACTCGATGTAAGTATTTAAATATTCATATATATACATACATACACAGTCTTCAGCCCCGTTGTATCAACCCTGCGTTCTTTTGCACAGGACACGTATCTTGGACCTAAATCACGAGGCAAACGAGGCCTTTACACGCTCGGATTGTGTTGTAACAAATTATCTATGCTTAGTGAATTTGAGCTCGTCCACACCTCGCGCTGGCCTCAAACGAAACCCAAGGAGCGTGTACTGCGCATATAGAGCAGATTTTAGATCCAAGATATATATCCCTAGCAATATTAGTGAATTATCTACTGCAGCTTGGAAAGTCTTGGACATATTCATACACTTAATATTCATACCGATGAAAGCAAGATGGAACTGAAGGTCGATAGAAAGTCTGCAGTTTGCGGGAACTCTATAATAGATGATAGACAATATATACCCCTAGACAAATGGCACAACGTGACTAGAATACAATAAAATAATCAACTCAAAATACATCGGGAAAGTGAAGTACTCATAATAAATGCTATAAAAATTTCATTCAAAAAAATAATAAATGTTTGGGATTATCTGATATACGATTACGATAATTGATTAGATGTCTAGATTGAGATGGTGTAGATCATAAACGAAATAGTAATGTCAATCCCATGCATTGAATATTGTACTCTACTAATGTGGTGCCACTTGATTAGGGGGCTGAATTTCTACCCAAAGGCTCGGTGTTGATGCAAATACCTTCTATGGCGTTCATTACATGCTCATGCAAGCGACAAACATACCTTCAATCATGACTTAGGTACAGTGACTGATGGTTAGCACAAAAATACGTCAATCACCAGACGACTGGTTATACTTACTTGAATGAATTTTACAGCATTAAGTATGCTAACTATACAAATAGTTCGTAAGAATATCGGTAGATGACTCCACCGTCGTCGCCTCAAAGACGGATAAAAATAGAAGGGAAATTTGAATCACATCGGGTGTGTCTCGGTAGCTGAGTCGGTCAAGGCATTCCACCTGTAAGGGAAAGATCGCGTGTTCGAGTTCCACCTGAGAAGTTTAATTTTTCCCTGTCTTTAGCAATGATGGCATACTTAATGCTGTAAAATTCATTCAAGTATTTGGGCGGAGTTATCAAAAATCAATGTTTAAAAATTATTTAACATCATTCATTGGTTCCGATAGTTCGTAAGAATATCGGTAGATGACTCCACAATCGCCTTAAAGAAGAATAAAAATAGAAGGGAAATTTGAATCACATCGGGCGGTAGCCGAGTTGGTCAAGGCATTCCCCCTGTAAGGTTTCCCTAACAGGGGGAATGCGGGTTCGAGTCCCGCCCGAGAAGTTTCATTTTCCCTATGTATTCGATAGGTTATTCGTCAATCACGGCCGTTATCGTGGTACGTAAAACTGACAGAAAAACTTACTGTGTAATGGACGCCTAAGAATGGATCCCGCATATGGTCTGTTCCACGGCAAAACGTATATATGTGCGCATAAAGGACAAAAACTCCTATACGCATAGAACATTTAGGTAATAAGTTACACATATAGAGAACACTTGTATTTTTCCACAGTATTTATTATATTGAACCTGACCGGTTTCACCTTACGGCATTCTCAAAGGTTTACCTTTACAAGTGTTCTCAATTTGGGTAACAATGAATTCCACCAAGTGCCATCACTGACCAGTATAAATAGTAGGTAATAAGTGTTATATAATAGCATATTTGGAATTTCAATGTCATAATATTAAAAAAAAACATAGCGTAAACAAAGCAAAACTTTTGTGTATGTATGTATGTTATATGTTTAAATTTATGTCGATTTATTGTTTGAAATGATGATTTTCATATTTTTCCACAGTAAGAGGATCGGAGGGCCACAAGTTGGAAATGCTGGGCTGAGCAGTTAATGAAAAACTATATGTTAATTATTTAAGGTTTTATTGGTTTAGTTTAATTTTATTAATAATAATTTAATATAAGTTTTTTTTACTTTTTTTTTTTTTTTACCTCTTCAAGGACAGGTTGAAATGGGCTACAAAGGGTTATAATATTAAAATCGGACTAAAATCCACTGCCTTAATTTATTCTTACTTTGATAGCTGTTAAGTCAGTCTTGTAAACACTTCCTTATTCTACCATTTTAACTTCAATTTGGGACACAAAATACACAAAGTACTCATATTCGTAATATACACGAGTAAACGGTGTCTCGTAGTCCAGTGGTAGTGAATTCTTGGTTTTTTTTTATAAATCACACGTCAATTTGACTTCACCTCGCCTGATGTTAAGCTAAAGGTTGGGTTCGATTCCCAAATCGGACATTTCGGTTGGGTTTTTCTGTTAAATTCTTGATAGACGAAATTCGTAATTTGTATAATATTTAGACTTCTTCATAGTCCTGTAGACACTTAAGTTCTTAGTGGTATGAATTCTTGAGTACTTGAGTTCGATTCCCAAATCGGACATTTCTGCCAGGTATCAAAATTCTTTATAAATAAAGTTTCTAATCGTCATTCATCATAATGAACCAAAATATAGTTGACGAAGTTCAGAACTCTGCATGCGCCTTTAAGAATATAATAGGCGTGAGTTGATATGAAAACCCAAGGTGTAATAATATGTTGACATCACTTCTTTACTGTCTGACAGGACAAGGTGGTCCGAAGTTATCTATGTACCTGTAACAATAAAAATTGAGTTCAAAAATTACGGATATCAAAGCACACAAAGAAATATTCCGATGAATTGAGAATCCTCTCCTTGTCCTGAGTCCTGAGGCAGTATAAGTTAAGTAGTAAGAAAAACAAGTCAAGTCAACGTGCAAGTCTAAACAATTCTGGGTAATAAACATGTTGACTGTACCAGTCAGCACCAGGCCCTCAATTCTACTAAAGCTAAACCACTGTGGTGCTAAATTTAGACTTTATTTCTATATGCCTAAAGTCCAAAATGAAATGAAAAAGTTTCATTGTCAGTCATTCATTCATCAGTCATTCACTCTGCAAAAACTAAATTTAACTTTGAACTTTAACCGCATCGCTTTAAAGTCTATTGTTTAATGCCTTTTTTTGCATTGGCTGTGTCTCGATTGGTTTGGCTTTAATAGAATCGAGGCCCAGATCGATCTTGACGAACAAAGTACTCACAATGATCTTAATACCTTGGTTTTCCCCTTCCTCTCTTCTTCTTCTTCTCTACTTCCTCTCCTCTTACCTCTATTTCATACAGTAATACAATTTAAAACAATAAAACATTTTGATTTGCTCTTAATACCTTAGTGTGAAGATCATTTTGAGACTTACTAGTCAAGATCGTTCTGATTGTCCAGCTGCTTATTAACGGCCAAGGCTCTGACAGCAGTAACTGCTTTATAAGTCTTAATTAGTAGTACCTATTAGAATTAGTCAAATGGAAAGGAGTAAGCGGATCCCAGCCTCCGAGATGAAGATCCTCAATTCCAAATTCTAAAGTCATAAAATTGAAATATGTTAAAATGCGTGATACGTGTCACGGACATAAAAATATTGCGGTGGATGAGTGGATTCACGCATAAAGACCGCGTGAGAAACTCTCACATCCGCGACAGCCCTCATGTCCGTGACATCGCAGATAAAATGCAAGAGAGCTGCTTTTATTGGTGCGGCCACGTCTTGCGGTAACCACTGATGGTGCCCCAACAAATGCCTGGCGATGGCACCCCAACAAATGCCTGGCCCTGGCACCCTCTCCGGGTCCAGGTAGAAGGGGTAGGCCAAAGAAGTTCTGGCTTGACGTCGTGGAGGGTAACATGCGTACAAATGGCCCAAGATCGTGCAAAGTGAAGGGGGAAGAGCCAGAACGCGGACCCTGAGCTCCGAGGACATCTCGGCTTCGAATGCAATCAGGATAACGTCTACATGTAGATGACGATGAATGAATGATGATTAAAATATGTATATTAAAAATAGACATTTTGCAATTGGAAATGTTTGAAATATATTTATCAATTCGAAATGTCCAAATACCTACTGATTTCATTGTGCAATTAGCATCAAATAATGTTGATGAACACAGCAGTGCTCAAAATGATTTTAATTCCTTGGTTATACATCAAGTGGAAGTGGGGAGGAGGGCTTCCAGTTAACATATTGTTGTGATATTTAGTACACACCTTTAGTCCGAACAATAATACAATGTGAATCAATAAAAAAGTTTCATTTGCTCTCAATATCTGGGTTCGTCCACTCTGATCATATGATCCGTTGCAAGTGGAAACGGATCAGGTATTTTAGTACACTCCGATCGCGATATCAGTTTCGCCTAAAATTAAACGATTAAAAAGTAGAATCCGATCGCGTGATCCGATTCCACCGAGACAACGTATAGACAATGTCCACTCTGATCACATAAACTTCAAAGTGTTGCACAAACAGGTTTTAAAAGAATCAAATTAAACAAATTAGAACAAATCAACAAAGCTATATTGTCTTAAACATGTTCTCATATTATATTATTATGTCATATTAGGATACAGCATTCTAAATCTAATCATATATATATATATAACAATCGTATATTATCTTACTAATATTATAAATGTGAAAGTTTGTGTTTTTTGCGTTTAATCACATCACGGTAACCACTGAAACGACGTCTGCCATCACGAGTTTTTTTATGTATTTAATAATTATAAAAACTAAATAATTGAGATTAAAAACATCTGCCTTGTTATATATGCATACCTAAATATACTTCATTGTTATATATACATACCTAAATATACTTCATTGTTATATATGCATACCTAAATATACTTCATTGTTGCATATCTATAGTTTATTATCTTAACTGTTACATACTCGTATCTATAAGCATAAATTATCTTAACACACTTTGTCTTATTTCTCACTTAACTATAAGCATAACTTAGCATACTTTATTAGTTCTTTATCTCAATTGTTACTCAACCATAATCATAATAACTTGACATAATTTATCGGTTCTTTATCTTAGTCGTTCCTTATCCATAAGTGTTAAAACTTAACGTACCTTATCTTGATACTCCTTTTTGTTCACTTTGCATAGACCTTTAACTTGTACCCCACTAACACAGACATGTATACATCCCCACTCTGATTCGGGTCCCATAAATATCCAAATCCCGGCTCTCCCGACACATTCTATTTCCTACATTCGCTGTATCTACATCTTCTAATTACTAAATCTAATTATAATCAATTTAAGTCTAATTATAATCAATATAAGTCTAGTTGTAATTGTACTATTTCCTAGTTATAAATAAATACAGTTTTGAAAAGACTAGTTTTGTTTGCACCACATAACAAATTGGCGCAGTCGGTAGGATATCGCAATAACAGTGCTAATAAAGACGAAGTGAAACGTGTCGAAAACTCATCGTCGAGAACGAAGAACTACGACGTGGTAGCTGCAGGCTTTTAAAGAACTTCGCCGAACCAGAATGCGAGTCCAGTTTTTGCTGTTTGTGTGGTAAGTGGCACAACTTGTCTGCTCTGATTTCCTGTGTAATTTCCTGTTTATATATCTATTTTATATCTTATATATCTATTTTATATCTATTTTTTCGGCCTTCCTAAATGCAAAAAGAAGTAAAAAACGAGACATCCCAACTTTACACTAATCTATCCTCGTTTTTCGCAACTTCGTATTATTCCAAGTTTAACATGACTCTAGATATCGCTACCCTTTTAAAACTTGTACCATCATTCGACACAGACAATAATGGCCAAATATATAGATTTGTCCGATCCTGTGATTCAGCCTTTCAATTAGCCACCGCGGATCAAAAATCAGTGCTCCTTATATTCGCATTAAATAACATAACGGGTTCTGGTGCATCTGATGTTCATTGTAAACAATATTCTTCGTGGGAAAACCTACGGAGGTTTCTTATTGATAGGTTTTCCAACACAAAAACAATTTCTCATCTCAACTTAGAGTTGCAATCGTTATTCCAAAAGCCAAACGAAGGAATCATCGAATATCTCCATCGTGTCGACTTGTGTCGAAGCAAAATTATAGAAAAATTAAATGCGGACATCTCAGACAACACTTTAGCAGGTCGTATCGCAACGACCGAAGAAACGGCGTTGAACGTTTTTGTAAACGGACTCAGTTCCGACATAGGAGCAATGCTCCGAACGAAGGGATTCGCCACCTTAAACGAGGCTGGGCGATTCGCTTCCCAGGAGGAAAAGATACGTGCTATGAATAAAGCGCGGCAGTCCATGTTTAGACTTACAGCCCCACAGCCTTTCAATACAAATCCCTATAAGAGTCCTATAAGAATCGCTCAACCGCGGAGTAATACGTTTAATACAAATAATCGTTTACAACAACCAAATCAATTTCGCCCATCTAGCTCTCAACCTAACCAACCTCGTCAAATTCTACCTAATAACACTTCTAAAATATGTAATTATTGTAAAAACCCGGGTCATTTGATAACGGAATGCCGAAAACGGGCGTATAACAATTCGAGAATTCCTCAATTAGCTCTTCCAGCACCTCCAGCAGGTACACACATAAATAATTTAAACTCCAAGGCGACCAACGAAATGAGCAGCCCGTTGGAGATCGCCACCGTTCATTGCTCGCCTTCACAAACGTTGACCGAAGACCTCAGCAACCTTCAACTGTAAACCAATCACCCCATACATGTAATAACGCTTACAGAACGCCTAAATCAAATCTAATTGATCATAAGAAACAGTTTAAAGACGCATCTGTACAAACCCTTTCTATCTCCACTGAATCGATGGTAAGCGAATCATACGAACAGGGTAGCCAGCCCCAAACTCTTGGTTCTGCCCCATCAAATGTTACTAAGTCTTATAATTCAAACTCTAATAAATCTACTATATCAAAATCTAAGTCTACCAAGTCGAAGAATAAATCAACTTCTAAATCTACTAAATCAAGCATTAAGTACTCCAAATCGAAACCTAAACCTATTAAATCCAAAACCGAAATAGAATCATCATCATACTCCAAATCGAACCCTACACATATTAAATCCAAAATAGAATCATTTACAATCTCATCTTTGAACGATGTTCCATCTGAAAATCTTTTACACTGCATTTTCCACATTGATGGAAACCCTGTGACTCTGTTAATTGATACTGGTGCAGGAATTTCCGTTATAAAAAGGGACAAGATAGGATCTTCTCCTCTGAACAAATCTAAAATCGTGTCCATTGTAGGAATATCAAGTACGCAATCATCCACTTTGACTTCAGGTACTACCGAAGTATCCTTAGACGATATGCCCAAGTACGAATTCCACGTTGCTGACCTAAACATTAAAGCAGATGGCATATTAGGTAACGACTTTATGTCCAAATTTAATTGTCAACTTTATGTTCAGTCAAAAACAATGAGACTACGTAACAATACCTACAATCTACATTTTCTTAACGAAAGTCCTAAACAAGATCAAAATCTAAACGAACAAATACTTAGTAGTCGCTCTGAAACAGTAATACGATGCCATGCCAATAATATTATTTCTGGAACAGCATTAATTGAAAAACAATCACTAGCCGATGGTATTGTTGTCCCCCACGCATTAGTAAACGTCGAAAATAATTCATTTTTAATTACTTGTATGAACACAAATAAATCAGACGAAATCATCAATATTCCAAGCTTTGATCTTAGCCCCTTTGATCCTAATGAACATGTAGATAACACCAACGAGCATTTGCTAAATAATCTTAACAGCATATCCTTAACTGATAGGCAAAACAGAGTCCTTTCTTCAATAAGGCGAGAACATTTGAACCAGGAAGAGTCAATATCATTAGATAAAATCATATCCGAATATTCCGATATATTTTTCCTCGAAGGTGACGCGTTAACGTTTAGCAGTCATACAAAACATAAAATAAATACCACAACCGATATTCCTATTCATACAAAGACATATCGATTACCACAAGTTCATGAAAACGAAGTCAATACTCAGGTTCAGAAAATGCTAGATCAAGATATAATTAGACCAAGCTCTTCCCCATGGAATAGCCCAATCTGGGTTGTACCAAAAAAGCTTGACGCCTCAGGCCAACGCAAATGGCGTCTGGTGGTCGACTATCGTAAACTGAACGAAATCACTATAGGCGACAGCTATCCTCTTCCGAATATCACCGATATCCTAGATAAATTAGGTCATTCACAATATTTCACAACACTCGATCTTGCATCTGGATTTCATCAAATCGAAGTTGACCCTAAGGATATACCTAAAACTGCTTTCAGCACAAAATATGGGCACTGGGAGTATAAAAGGATGAGTTTCGGGCTCAAGTCAGGGCCCAGTACATTTCAACGTGCCATGGATTCTATTCTGTGTGGACTTCAAGGCGAAAGATGTTTCGTATACCTAGATGACATAGTCATTTTCGCTTCCAGTCTTCAAGAACACCATCAGAAACTTTGTGAAGTTTTCTCACGACTCCGACAGTATAATCTTAAAGTCCAACCCGACAAATGCGAATTTCTTAGGCGCGAAGTAGCTTACTTAGGTCATATAATATCAAACGAAGGCGTCAAACCAAACCCCGACAAAGTAAAAGCTGTAAAAGAATTTCCAATCCCTAAATCATGCAAAGACATAAAATCATTCCTTGGTTTAACCGGTTACTATCGTCGCTTCATATCAAATTTTAGTAGACTCACTAAACCTCTTACTAGTTTACTTAAAAAGGATGTTCCCTTTATATGGGGCCAATCCCAACAAAAAGCGTTTGACGAATGCAAACACCTGCTTACTAATCCTCCTATTCTACAATACCCCGATTTCACTAGAGAATTCATTCTAACAACCGACGCCTCAATACATGCTATAGGTGCTGTTTTATCTCAAGGAGAAATAGGTAAAGATCTACCCATCGCCTACGCATCTAGAACATTAAATAAAGCCGAATCAAACTATTCAACTATAGAACGCGAATTACTCGCCATAGTCTGGGCTGTAAAACACTTCCGACCTTACTTATTCGGAAGAAAGTTCAAAATAGTTACAGACCACAAACCCCTCACATGGTTATTCTCTATAAAAGATCCAGGTAGTCGCTTAGTCCGATGGCGTTTAAAACTCGAGGAATTCGAATACGAAATTATCTACAAAGCTGGTAAAAATAACACTAATGCCGATGCATTCTCGCGAACTCCAATCTGTAACACGAATATTGTTAATCTCACGGGCGATAACGAATCCACTAACTCAAACTCTCATTTACCCGATAACTATCTACAACTTAATTACCAACACTTCTCAGAAAATTCCCAATATAGCTTCGACACTCCAAACTTACAAATCTCTCCTGATTGCCTCTTAGACGATCGTCATAAAAACATTTTCATCCCTATCTCGTGCGAACCCACTGATAAGAACGATCTTTACAACGAAGCAATCGTCAAATGTCCCCAAGTAGGCCCGTATCTTGATAAACAACATGCACTTTACGATACTGATATACTTATCTCTACCAAAAACCAAAAGATTATATTCGGGTACTCAAGACCTACTCACTTCGATCCCTGGGATTCCGAAAGCTATTTTAAAGCCCTGCTAAGTTGTTTACAAAATAATATTCTCGAAACACTCTACATTCCAGACCTTAAAAACGACAACACTTGCAAACTTAATGGTAACGAACAACTTCACATCACAGCCTACCTAGCTGACACATTTAACTGCAAAATAATAATTTGTGAAAATAGAGTTAAGACACCGCATCCAGACGAAATTCCCCAAATTCTAAAAACATACCACGATGATCCATTATCAGGCCATCGCGGTATTGTAGAAACCACTCGCAAAATCAGAAATGAATATTTTTGGAAAGGCATGAGTGATGTAATCAAAGACTACATAGACAAGTGTCAAATCTGCCAACGCAACAAAATCCAGCGAAAAACGTACAAAGCACCAATGGTCATAACATCCTCTTCCACAGAACCCTTTGAACGCGTAACTATTGATTTAGTTTCATACTCTGACGTTACCACTGAATCAAACAAATATATCCTAACTGCACAAGATGATCTCACTAGATTCGTACAAGCATACCCTATTCCGGATAAACAGGCTAATACGATAGCCAAATGTCTCCTCACCTACTGCCAACATTACGGTGTACCAAAAAGATTTCACTCCGACCAAGGCACCGAATTCGTAAATAATGTCATGAAACAATTAATGAAACTTCTAGGTTCTAATCATACTGTTAGTACTGCCTATCATCCTCAAACAAACGGGTCTTTAGAACGTTTTCATGCAACCCTTCGTGACCATATTAGGATGTATCACAAACGAAACCATTCTAATTGGGATCAAATCATACCATTTGCCGTGATGTGTCATAATACATCCGTCAACCAATCTACAGGATTTACACCTCACGAGTTACTCTTCGGTTATAAACCTCGATCATTATATTCCCTTAAGGAACAAAGCGATTACACTACGCACGATTACCTACGAGACTTAAATGAAAAACTGAAAGTCTCACGTGACATAGCTCGCCGCAATTTAGACGTCATGAAGGAGAAAGCTAAAGAACGTTATGATAATAACATTAGGAACGTGGCCAGATTTAATGTAAGTGATAAAGTAATGCTCAAAGTGCCTAATCCCAACAACTTAGACAGTAAATGGGAAGGACCCTATAGCATAGTTAGAATAGGATTTAATGAGAATTATATCATTCAAAGATCGGGGAAAAACCAATTAGTGCATGCCAATCGCCTACGACCGGTACACGAATCTCTCTCTTAAATTCTAATTTAGGTTAGTTTAAAATAAGTCTCTTTTTATCTTAGAATAAACTCTAGTTTTAATCCATTTTCCGGATGACCAAATCTATGTCACATCCTATAATATTAATACCAATTAATTAATACCTTATATCAATTAAATTAATACCCTAAATCAATAGTATTACTATATCGAACAATTACTTGAAAAACTTCATAAACAAACCCTGTGTCAATTTCATTACTCAGTTTCATTGGTCTATCACGATATTACCATGTTTTATATAATCGTATACAAAGCCTACATCTACTTTAAAAATCTCTATAAATCTTACAAACCAAAATTAATCAATAAAATTCGTTATTCCAGGTACATGATGTACATGACACCTGTCCATGGTAACACAACTATTATTAGTCCAATTCCTTCCAATTCAGGATTATATTTTGAAAATGAAAGTGACATTCTAATATCGGACGATGCATGGAAATTAGTTATTTATCGCGACTTAAGACCTCTACTTATTGCCCGAGATTCCCTTAAACGACTCGTTTATAATTTCCAAACACTCGTATCTCTTTATTCTAATTTTCCTAGTGTCATAACAACTAACTCATACATTAAAGTCAACTTAGACAAAATAGATGACAGGCTTGATGAACTCACTCTGTACACAAGCAATGTAAGAACCAAACGAGAACTTTTCAATGGGCTTGGTTCTATTTTAAAATGGCTCATCGGTACACCCGATGCAAAAGATGCGCAACGTTACGATGAATACATTGAACTTCTCGAAAATAAACAAATTTCAATAAACCAAATTTTAAAACAACAAATCCAAATCATTTCGTCAACTATTACAAATTTTAACGAGACCATCTTAAAAATTATCATACGACGAGCATCAGATAAACGAGAACATCGTAAAAATTTATAACTACTTCAATTCCACTAACAGAATTTTGTTCAACCTCACAATAATTGAAGAAATCTCAACATTAGAAATCCAAATTCTCGAAGCCGTAACCTCTTTAGAAAGAGATATCGATGACTTAATCAGCAGCACAGTCTTTATAAAAGCTGATGTAATTCATCCTTCTATAATCTCCTATACTCGCTTATATGAGGAGTTACTCTCCACTCGTTCAGCAAGGTCTAATAGAGACCTCGTGGCTCCAATAACTTTGAACAATATTC
This sequence comes from Eilema sororculum, assembly GCA_914829495.1. Taxonomy (NCBI): domain Eukaryota; kingdom Metazoa; phylum Arthropoda; class Insecta; order Lepidoptera; family Erebidae; genus Eilema; species Eilema sororculum. The sequence continues at coordinate 21,001,651 of OU618544.1, read as the reverse complement.
ATAAAATTTTAGAATGCGCATCTATTACCTCATATATCTATATGAAGAAGCTTATCTATGTACTAGAATTTCCTTTAGTCAGACCCGACATTTTCACACTATATCATTTATATTCGATCCCAATACCCCATCCCGAGTCTACCCTATATTCTACCATCCTTCCGGAGCAAACATATCTTGCCACTAGTTCCAACAGACAACAATACATTGCGACAAACTCTCTGGACAGCTGCAAGACGTTTGCACCCAACATTGCAGTCTGCAAATTCATCGTGTACAACGTCAACTCAAGGCCGACGTGCGAGACCTCAGTGCTGACGACGACTTTAAAGAATGTTCCAAAAAACTGTGAAATTACTACATTTTCAGCCAATATAAACACCTTCCAGAAATTACAATCAAACAAGTGGATCTTCATATTAAACAGTAATACCCCATACTCTCTAGACTGCCAGAACAAAATCACCCATGGCGAGATGTCTGGCACTGGAATAATTTCGTTGGAGCAAGGCTGTAGACTCTATACCGCCCTAGCGACACTGTACGCAGAGGAGGGCATGACCGTTAACATAAGTCACCCAATAGTAACGGTAGACCTGACAACCTCATGCCTCGAAAATCACATAGAAATCGCAAACGCACCAAACCTCAAACCCATCAAAATCAATGATATCCCATTAGATTCATTGAGAACAATAAAAGAAGAAATCAAGATCCACCATGAAAGGCTACAAGATAACAAGAACCATACAGAAAAGAAGATTTCCAGTTTTTCCACAATATCCTTCATAACTGGATTGGTAATGCTGACCCTCATTTGCCTAAGATGCTGCAACATAAATCCTTTTAAAAACTATTACCGAAAAACACCGGCCGCACATCACAGCGACGGATGTATCCAAATATTCAATAATTGCTTTGACCGATCGCAACGACGTCAACATATTCAAATACCTATGGTGCCGTTGAATACTCACACGACTACATCCTGTGTCACTGAAGATGGAGAAGAAGAGGACATCGACATCGCCCGCCCAACTACCAGCACTCAAAAATCGGGCAACACGGCCCAATCTTTGTTCTAAGGGGGGAGGTGTTATATATGCATACCTAAATATACTTCATTGTTATATATACATACCTAAATATACTTCATTGTTATATATGCATACCTAAATATACTTCATTGTTGCATATCTATAGTTTATTATCTTAACTGTTACATACTCGTATCTATAAGCATAAATTATCTTAACACACTTTGTCTTATTTCTCACTTAACTATAAGCATAACTTAGCATACTTTATTAGTTCTTTATCTCAATTGTTACTCAACCATAATCATAATAACTTGACATAATTTATCGGTTCTTTATCTTAGTCGTTCCTTATCCATAAGTGTTAAAACTTAACGTACCTTATCTTGATACTCCTTTTTGTTCACTTTGCATAGACCTTTAACTTGTACCCCACTAACACAGACATGTATACATCCCCACTCTGATTCGGGTCCCATAAATATCCAAATCCCGGCTCTCCCGACACATTCTATTTCCTACATTCGCTGTATCTACATCTTCTAATTACTAAATCTAATTATAATCAATTTAAGTCTAATTATAATCAATATAAGTCTAGTTGTAATTGTACTATTTCCTAGTTATAAATAAATACAGTTTTGAAAAGACTAGTTTTGTTTGCACCACATAACAGCCTCTAATCTATTTTCTTAATTTCTCAAGGCAATGACCCATGCTAATTGTTTTATTTTCTAATTGCTCCAAGACATATGTAATCCACCTTTCGCGCGATTTATATTTAAGCAATTTTTCACTGCCCCCGTTTGAGTTTATACGAATTGAATAATAATTACTATCATTTTTCAACACTTTCAACAACAATAGTAGTGTCGGTTTCTTTTTACGCACGATTTTGTTAAGTCTTCCATTCCATGCCTCCAATGCGTTATTTGTACGATGGAGTTCTTTGTTTGCGCACCAAATATCTATCCACTCTTCGTTTTTGAACCACTGTCGAGTCATGTAATCAATGAAGTCATTTACTTGTTTAGATTTTATTTCTTCAATTATTGTATCCTCAGTTATATATTTCCAGCCATCAGCAATGTGATCTTTTGGAAGCAGCGCCAATAGGGCACTGAGTGCAACTATTCTTCTTGTTTCACTGGATTTCGTAAGGCCAAGCTCTTTTCCCTTTTTCCAGACACACTGTGTGAAATGGAAATAGCAGCCTTTAATTTGAACTCCAGAAAAACTCTCTTTCAAAGCTGAAATAGCAGCTTTTTCGAAATCAAGCGTCCACTTCATTGGATGAAATTGTGGTGCTTCTGCTTTTATGATTTCAAATAGAATTTTGTACGTTTTTTTGTCCCTCTTGTTTAGAAAGGCATAGATAAAAGGAATTATATTGGTGCAATTAGACGTACTGCCTATATCCCCATGAATAGTTTATAGTTCGCAGAAATGTTCAGGGCAACTTCTGAAAGTTCCGTCAATAAAAAAATGTTTAACATTACGCAGCATTTTTCGTTTATCTTTGGAACAAAATACTAGTATACGGGTTGATTCATCATGGTATTCTGCTAGTAAAAAATCTTGAAAACCTTTAGGCACTTCAATTTCATGAACGTCCTTGAATTTCACTTTAGATACGCCCTCTTTTTTGTTGCGTGCTTTATACAACCCAGATTTGATACTTTTCAGTTTCGGTGGTTCTACAATTAGTGAAAGACCCGTGTCGTTATATTTTGAAATACAGGCGTTATAAGCGGCAGTTACTGAAGCATCGGTTGATAAGACGTTATCGCGAATACTTTGTAGTGTAAGTGCTATTTCACATGCTGCTAAATTTTGTTCACAGGAATGTTTTTCACCGTCTTGTATATTTCCATCCTAAAAATAAACATAAGCATCAATGAAAAGTCAAAGTTACGGCGCGCGGTGGATAATAGAGAAACAATACTTACAAGAATTATTAAGGAACCTTTGCACTTCTCTTTCCTCCACTTAGTACAGCGCCACTGCTTGATCCTCTTTTGTTTTGTCGCAATTTGGTGTATTGACGTCCATCTCTAACCAACACCTTCCCTCCATTTCGTTGTACAAAACTGAGATGTTTGCCTAAACTAGGGCCGGGAGCTGGCAAGCTACACATTACAAATTCAATGTGAATTAAATATTAGTAATTATACTTGTTTCAAACAAAACGACAGAATGCAATCACTAGCGTTGTGAATAATAATGTGTGGATAATAATATGTATGGGTAGTTTGATACTAATCTACCCACTAGTTCTAGATATTAATTAATTTATTGGAAATATTAGATTTAGAATGCTGTATCCTAATATGACATAATTAATATGAGAACATGTTTAAGACAATATAGCTTTGTTAATTTGTTCTAATTTGTTTAATTTGATTCTTTTAAAACCTGTTTGTGCAACACTTTGAAGTTTATGTGATCAGAGTGGACATTGTCTATACGTCGTCTCGGTGGAATCGGATCACGCGATCGGATTCTACTTTTTAATCGTTTAATTTTAGGCGAAACTGATATCGCGATCGGAGTGTACTAAAATGCCTGATCCGTTTCCACTTGCAACGGATCATATGATCGGAGTGGATGAACCCCAATACCTTAGTTTTAAGACCATTTTAAGACTTTGTAGTCAAGATATTTCTGACGCTGACTGTACTTCATTGCTTTCGATAACAATCAACATGATGCCAAGGAGACAGGGAAATGTGTCATCAGATCGAAGTTCACACACACATTCCAATTGACGGTGTGACTAAGAATTCTGAACTGAACCATCGTTAGTCATACCTAACAAAGTAACTTGATACTTTTTAAACTTGTTTTTTCGTGTGGAAATCCACTCGGATACCTGCCCCGCCGGAGCAGGAAGGGAGGGTTATGTCGGACTCGAACCGACTAAAACTGCACGCCGACTGTGGGTCGTGGTGCTAGGCCGGAGGTGAGGTTGTCTTCGACATATCCCTCGAACCCCGGCTGACCCAGGGCCATTCCTTACGGTCTGGTCCTCTTCGGGAGGGGGGATAACGGTGTCACCGACTCTGCCCCCGGAATGGGGACTACGCTGTTGGTATGTATATTGTCAGAGTTCAATACCCGAATATTTGTATGCATTGAATATTCTCTGTATTATATACGTTAGTTAATCATATGTGTACTTGATTCTATAATAACAAGCTAGTTAAGCTTAATTTTGGGTCTACACTATCTTGTCCAAATAAATTAAATAAAAAGCAAGCGGTATTCTTCGATTATATAAAGGCATTTGATACTTTGGAAAAAAATACATAAATAAATGCGATGGAGGAGTGTGGGGTGGGGGACCCGCTCAACAAATGGTTTCGTGATTATTTAAGTGAAAGATACTACCGCGTAAATGTTGACGAGTCGTACAGTGACCCTGTAGAGGTGAGGTGCGGGGTGCCGCAGGGTGCGGGGTGCCGCAGGGTGCGGGGTGCCGCAGGGTGCGGGGTGCGGTCCCATTTACTACTTAATGCATGTCAACAGCTTATGCAGCGTTATCAGCTACTGTTCGGACTTCGGCCTACATGTTCGCAGACGACCTGCGCGCGCTCCGCGCTGGTACCGATATAGTCGAGACGTATCGACTCGTACAGATTGACGTGGACAGAGTGGTGAAATGGTCTCACGACAACGGTATAAACCTTAACGCAGACAAAACCAAAATGGTCATCATTCATTCACTTTACTCAACTCCACTAAACAAGCCTCCTCCTATTTACACACATAACTATGATTGTATCCATAACCACTACGGCAACTGTACTTGTAAACCCATTGAACAAGAAAAATGTGTTACATACCTCGGGTTGAAAGTGGATGAAAATTTCTCTTGGTCGAACCATATTGAGCGCATATGTAATAAACTTAGAATACTACTAGGTAAATTCTACCATCTAAGTTTTAAAGTGCCTACTAGTACGCTCAAATGCCTCTACTTACAATACTTAGTCGAACCCATATTGACCTACGCTCTCGACTGCTATGGACTCACATTCAAAAGCTATATAGATAAATTAGAATCGCAACAAATTAGATTTTTAAAACTGTTAGGAAAACCAAAAATAACTGTAAACGCGATTATTATAAACTATTCAAAATTTGTAAAATTCTACCCGTTAATTTAAAGCATAAGGCTTACTTCTTGTTAATAGTCATGGCAGTTGGGAGAGCTACTCACTGGTCGCCCATAATTGTGTAACTAGGAAAGTATCTGCGGGTAAATATGAAGTACCCAGAGTATGCAACTACTTTGGGGACAGAACGCTTGACAATCGAGTACCGTACCTACTCAATAGTTTACCCGCAGATGTCAGAAATGAAACCAAAAAAGGAAAATTTGCCAAATTGCTCCGAGACCATTTAATAAAACAAATGTAATGCAATTACGCACTGTAATTAATATATTTAAATATTGTGTTATATTTATATTATAATGTCCGCATGCAAATGTAGGTAGCTAACTATGTTGTTCTGTTCCCACAGTCAAACCGTGGAAACGGTTTTGTGGGGCCTTGTTTATATATACGATATAAGTAATTATTGGCCAATAAAGATTTAAAAAAAGGCAAAGTCTCGTAAAGAGGGTCACCATCGTAATAATGTACCGTGTTCACAGTGGTGGCACTCTGCTTGACGGCCTCATTAGATGCCTTTTCACGCCCCGCTTAAGGGACCCGGGACTGTAGGAATATTGACAGTCAGACAGACAGTCAGAAAATGTCATAGTTATCTGCTAATGAAATATTAAAGCTTTGAAGTTCATTAAATATTTTGATATTGTCAGATAGCCCCTTCATCCACTCACGTCTATTTTTCTAATATCTAATATATAAAATTCTCGTGTCACAGTTTTCGTTGCCATACTCCTCCGAAACGGCTTGACCGATTCTCATGAAATTTGTCAGCATATTGAGTTGGTCTTAGAATCGGCCAACATCTATTTTTCATACCCCTAAATGGTGCAGCGGGAACGGGATCTGACGCCACGAGGGCAGGAAAAAATTGGCGGTACGAAGTTCGCCGGGACAGCAGGCTAGTAATAATATAAAGTCACTTAATAAAAAATAAAAATACTCACACTTCACAAGTTACACATTGGCTTATAAGCCACACTTTGCCTCGAGGACAACCGCGACCGATAATTATTTGCCGTTTCTGTCTATCGTATAGGTTCCGAGCAAACTCGATATCACGAGAGTTCGTTCTAAAGTTGAACAACACAAAAACATCTGATCTCAAAGTTGTATCGATAGGGTCTCTTCGGCCAACGACCGTACAAGTAACTGCACTCAAACAAACACAAATTAATATTACTAAACGAAACATATCTGCGACCACTTTCTAATTTAAGGTTTCGATGGAGACTGGCGAGAATATCTTATGCCGATACATTTATGTGACCACGATTGCAGGTGACATGTGAATTCCTTTGAAGGCTTTACACTTACGGCTCATCACATTTAATATTATTGGATTTCGTTAGCTACCTGTGATAACATTCATATGTGTAATTGAAAACAAATTGTTTAAGCAATTTTATTAATTTGATTCTTATAATTAGTAATCATGGGATATTAATTTATTCAACATTCCAATGAAACAGTTTCCTATAGAGTAGACTGTTCATTTTTCTTTTACATTTTTTTTATCATTCATCCAATTAAGTAATTTTATAATAAAGCTAGCTTTTGCCCGCGGCTCCGCCCGCGTGGATGTCGGTTCCCGGCTATTATTCCATTTTTTTCTCTACGTACAAACCTTCCCTGGAATTCCACAAATAATTCAAGACCAAAATTAGCCAAATCGGCAAAGGCGTTGTTGAGTTATAACATTACAACGAAAAGTGGCATTGATTTTTATATAATAGATTAGCGGATTGACGTCATGTCATACCTTGTTATTTTGTACAAAAGACTGATGTGATTTGACAATCAGCTTCCATTTTAGTAAAACTTGTTGGACAACTTGACGAGATTCTAGGACGTTTGGGTCAAGGCCTTAATGCAAAACGAGTTGCTTCTACTCAACATTCAATTTGTGTTATAAGAAGACATTAATTTTCATCGTTACCTAAGTAAACAATCAGAACCAGGAAAAAACATCGAAATAAAGTAAGATTATCAATGATTCCGTGAAATTAGGAAACGTTTGTCATTGGCAAATGGATACTGTTTATTGCAAATCGAATATACAATTTAGCACGATTTGATATTGTTGAAGAAAAAGTGGTGGCCTCCTTCAGTTTACTTAATTGTTGATTTTACTGGCGAAATGTGGGTGCTAGCACCTCTGCCTACCCCTTCGGGGAATATAGGCGTGAGTTTATGTTATGTTATTATGTTATGATTTTACTAAAGTAAAGCCAATGAGACGAGAGAAAAAAGGTAAACAAAGCGACCATTACTGAGTTACGTTGCGATAACTAGCGATTATTTTCTCTGTCCTTGTCGCACTTGTCACACGTACGCGAAAATGGCCGAGCGACTGCTGTCGTTGCGTGTTTCGTAGTACATGAAAGCTGTCAGCATAACGGTTCTAAACTGTCAGATCCACCCAGCTTATGAGCAATATTTCATTCCTATCTGGAATGAGTTTGAAATGATACGTAATAATTTTCAAATAAAAATGTTTGGATCCGCTGAAACGTTGTTTACCTTTTTTCTGTCGCTTTTTTCTGGCAGAAATGATATAATTGAATAAATGAAGTGGCCGCGTGGTTCCCGGCAGAACAGAATTTGGGCCACCCCATCTCTTCCCATCCCATGCGGTGTCGTACAAGGCGACTAAAGGAGAGGGCCGTTTAACATTAGACAGATATATAGCCCGGACTCAGCCTCAAATGCATGGCTCGAGTCAGCAATAGTGCCCGGAATATGGCAATAGGCTCACCTCGTATTACGTAGGACCAAATACTATGATTGATGAAATGTGGGTGTTAATATTCGTCTCAGCCTAACCCTCCGGTGATAAAGGCGTGATTATATGTATATATGAATTTGATACCTCTCTGTATGTAATAGCTGATGTTTTTTAATGTTATCTGTATGACAGCTAAAAAAATTCATGCATTCTTGCGTACCTTTACGGCCAATCCCTGGTATCAATATGGAATAAAAATTCAGAATGAGTTATGAAATTTCGAAATGGCAAGTTTTTGGGGAATGAACAAAAGAAACAACCCCAGTTTAGTAGTATGACATAACATAAACATATAACATAACATAAACTCACGTCTGTATTCCCCGAAGGGGTAGGCAGAGGTGCTAGCACCCACATTTCGCCAGTTTATGTTTAGGTCCCAATGTAATAGGTGGCGAGCCTACTGCCATTAACCGGGCACTTATAAACCTGCGATAAATACACACATAACTTCGAAAAGCATCGAAAAGTCATTGGTATGTGCTATGGTCAACCTGGGATCGAACCCAAGACCTCGTCTCAGCAGTCCATTACCCATATCACTAGGCTACCGCTGGTAGTATGATCCTTCTTTATATCTTAGTGTTTATCATTTTTTTTTTTCTCGTGCGGAAATCCCCTCGGATACCCCCCCCCCCCTGCCGGAGCCGGAAGGGGAGGTTATGTCGGACTCGAACCGACTAAAACCGCACGCCGACTGTGGGTCTTGGTGCTAGGCCGGAGGTGAGGTTGTTATAGACATATTCCTCGCACCCCGGCTGACCCAGGGCCATCCCTTACGGTCTGGCCCTCCTCAGGAGGGGGGACAACGGTGTCCCCAACTCGCCCCCGGAATGGGGAGGCGCGTTATTCAGCGCGCCGCCGCCGTGGCCTGCTTCTGCTGGGGTGACAGGCGGCTCCACCCGTCACCCCCAGGCCCGCGCTCATGGGGGACGGAGGTCAGTCTGTGCCCTTCAATCTTAGTGTTTATCCTAGTCGCACCCGACGCTTTTACCTTGGACTCGGGGCCACTTTTTCCTGTCTGGTTTGACTGATCTTCAATATTTTTCATGAAGCGATTGGCATCTGACCTCCACAACTGATTTGTAATATTGGAGCTCATTGCAGTTAGACCAATTGTTGGACTTTTGAGGGCTTCAACTGCCCATAACGACTGCCATAGATGTTCGTGTGGCAACCGTTACCGGGACAATTGTTTTTTAAAGAATATTAATTAGCAACCGAAATTACTAATATTCTCGTTAACCCCTCCAACTAAGCTAAATTGCTTGTGCTAGGAGTGGGTTCACGCCAGTAGTGTAATGGCCAGGATCGAACCCGGGACCTCTAGAGGGAATAGTGATGAATGTCGAGGGAATACCTACAGAATTATCAATGAATTTTGTTGACTAAACTGTCGTGAGACCGACTATACGCTACTGGCGTTCTCTATGTCATTCTTTAAGTCCAAAAATTGATTAAAATAGTAGTACATATTTTGATTACAGACCTTCACGCACTCTATAGAACAGAGCACGCAGAAACTAGTAGCAGAGAAGCAGAAAAGCGACTTGCTATTGTCTCGTATGCTGCCTATTCCCGTCTTGCGCCGGTTGCGGGCCCAGCGAGCGGTCCCCGCTGAGGCCTTCGACGCAGTCACGATATTCTTCAGCGACATAGTCGGCTTCACCTCCATATCTGCTTATAGTACTCCTATGGATGTGATAAATATGCTCAATATGTTATACAGGTTGGTATTTTTTTATATACTGACAGATATGGTTCATCTGATGGAAAATGGTTAACGTAGGGACGTAACTCAAGGAAGACCGCACTCGTGCTGCTGACCCTGTTTCATCCATCCATACTAATATTATAATAAATACGAAAGTAACTGTGTCTGACTGTTTGTCTGTCTGTCTGTATGTTACGCTTTCACGCCTAAACCACTAATCCGATTTCGATAAAATTTGGTATAGGGGTAGATTAAACCTTGAGAAAGGACATAGGCTATGTTTAGTTGCAATAATCGACATCCACCCAGGCGGAGCCGCGGGCAAAAGCTAGTTTGATAATATATTAGCTGTTGCTCGCGGCACCGCCCGCGTGGAGTTATGATACCGCTCATATATAGTAGCTTGATGATATACAGGGTGTAATCGTTAAGTGTGTCCAGTCGATTATTCCGTAACTATTACAGATATCAGAAAACTGTAAACAGATATCGAAAGTACGTTTCCTAATGAGTAAAATGACATCAATAACTTTTTAAAAATCCTACGAGAGGTATCTAACATTTTGACGTTAAACACTCCCATACATTTAGTATTAGATTAGGCGCACAACAAGGACGTCACTTCGAACTTCTGCTTTGTATATAAAATTTTGTGTTGAATGAATTTTTTATAGCATTTATTAGGCTAACTTTTAAGTTCGAAAGTACGAAAAAATATTTGGGCTGAGACATCAAAATTAATTGTTTAAAAATGGTTGAAAAATCATTCATTGTTTCCAACAGTTCGAGTTGGTAGATGGCTCCACCGTCGCCCTTAAAGATAAAGGGAAGGAAAATTTGAAATGATTCAGGTGTGGCTCAATAGCTCAGTTGGAAGAGCATTCCCCCTGTAAGGGAAAGGTCGTGAGTTCAAGTCTCACTTGAGCATTTCATGTTTTTCGAACAGAATTTTGTACTTACTAACAAATAAATATTAGTCAATAAAATATAGTTTTATTAATCTGTTTAGGTTAATAAACAGTTTCCGTTAATATCAGTATGAAGCTAAAATATTCTTTTAAAATAAGGACACTAAAACCTTTCTACTAATCAAATACTAAATGTATGGCAGTGTTTAATTTCAAAATGTTAGATACCTTTCGTTTGATTTTTAAAAAGTTATTGATCTCATTTTACTCATTAGGTAACGTACTTTCGATATCAGTTTAAAGTTTTTTGATATCTGTAATAGTTACGGAATAATCGCCTGGACACACTTAACGATTACACCTTGTATATCTAGCCTATGTTGGTACATGGTACCTGATAACGTACCTTTCTAATGACAAAATAATTTTTGAAATCAGTCCAATAGTTTTTGAGTTTATTTGTAATATACAAAAATAGGATAGATAATTTGTCCTTTTTGATATTACTACGTCAAGTTATGAGAGTTTTAAGCAAATATATAAATTCCTATCTTTGTATAGTGTGATGTAACAAATGGTTTACTCACAGCGCGAAGGTTTTGTAATTCTAATCCTACGAGTGGTATTAGAAATTTAAATTGCTACAACGCTGTGGTCATTTGTTTTATCCCGTTATCTTATTCATCATTGAAACCCATCTGTGTGGTATAACCATCTGTTCTGTGGGTATAACTGTAAACGCACTTACTAGATGTTGACCGTGTCTCCACTCGTATGGCTAATATGGTGAATTAAGGCCCTATCGTAAACTACCAATAAAATGCGTAATTTCCGTCACCCATTGATCATATTTCATTAATGCTACAGATTTTTTTTTTTATATATTCCTAGCCATTTTTCTTTTCCGATGGATTTTTTTTTATTTTTTTGTCTACTACAGGGACAAAAATTCTAAAATAATTTATAAAATTAAGCGTGTTCCTTAAAATATCCTTCTGCTCGCTGATAGTTGCATGATTCGCAGGAGTGCAGGATCGATTATTATTTTCAGGCTAATACAACAAGAACAGGACCACAAAAAGTCGAAGATATATATTGTATTTTTACTGAATTATACGTTGGCTAATTTCCACTGATCCTCATTATTCTTCGAGTCTTTTGATTGACAGATATTTCGAATATATAGGGAAAAGGAATCTTCTCGGGCGGTACTCGAACCCGTGATCTTTCCCTTAGATGGGTATGCCTCGGTAGCCGAGTGGTCAAGGCATTCCCCCTGTAAGAGAAAGATCGTGGGTTCGGGTTCTTTTTCCCTATATATTCGATTTGTATAGTTAGCATACTTAATGGTATAAAATTCATTCAATGACAGATTTTTGTTCCTAATCTTTTTAAATAAATTTATATTCTATAAACATAACATAAATCCAGTAATTCAACATTACTCAACCACTATTACCAAGAAAAGTATTGAAATTAGTTGTACAAAATGAATGTGATGGTTGACCTGATTGGCAATGGAACCGGAATTGAAGTACACCTTTAGAATAACAATGAATTTCACATTAAAATAACGTGATCATTCAATGCTACTATTTGCTGCAACTTCACAACTGGTTACTTAATGTTTTATTCAATTACATTATAGGTGTATAATAATCTCCTAGTATTAAATATAACTAGCATTTACCCACAGTTCCACCCGCGTGGATATCGGTTATCGCGACCACCTTGCCCTGGAGTTGCATCAGAGAGGCGCTCGTGTACCACGACGTGCCTCTCTACCTCCGCCGCATAGTCGGGGCGTACCTGACGGAGAGAGCCGTCATCTACCCAAGTGCGACCGGCGTCGGTAGGCGTGAGATGTCGTGCGGTGTCCCACAGGGATCGGTCCTGGGGCCGCTCCTGTGGAACATCGGATACGACTGGGTGCTTCGCGGTGAGCTCGCGTTCGGTGCCACCGTCACGTGCTACGCGGACGACACGCTAGTGACGGTGAGTGGCGCTACACACCGCGAGGCGACCCAGAGGGCCACGACCGCTGTTGCTCAAGTCGTGGATCGGATCCGGCAGCTGGGTCTCGAGGTGGCTCTGCACAAATCCGAGGCCTTGTTCTTTCATGGCCCTCGGCGCAGGCCACCCCTGGGATCCAGCCTGACAGTAGGAGGTACTCCCATCGACATCAAGCCCCGGTTGAAATACCTGGGGCTCGTACTCGACGGTCGGTGGGACTTCGGAGAGCACTTCCGAAGTCTGCGCTCCAAACTGTTGGTGACAGCTAACGCGCTGGTGCGGCTGCTGCCCAACTTGAGGGGCCCGGAGGACTCCTGCAGGAGACTCTACGCGGGTGTCGTGCGGTCCATGGCCCTATACGGGTGTCCCGTGTGGGCGGACACCCTGGAGACCAGATTCATGCCCCTGTTGCGTGCGCCGCAGCAGAGGATGGCCTCCAGGGCAATTAGGGGATACCGCACGATATCCTTTGAAGCGGCGAGTCTCCTAGCCGGATCGCCACCGTGGATCCTGGAAGCGAGATCCCTTGCGGCACTCTATCGTTTCCGTAAGGAGGCGCGGGAGCGGGGATACGATCCCGAGCCCGAAGACATTCGGGCCGAGAGATCCCGGCTCCACAGGATCATGGTGGCGGAGTGGGAGCGACGACTTGAGCAACCACGCGCAGGGCATGCCGTCATAGAGGCGGTAAGGCCCATCATGGGGGAATGGCTAGAGAGGCCACATGGCAGCCTCTCGTATCGACTGACGCAGATTATCACCGGGCACGGGTGCTTTGGGCGGTATCTGCGTCGGATCGAAAAGGAGCCAACGTCCGAGTGCCATCATTGCGACGCGAGCGAGGACACAGAGCTGCACACGCTCACCGAGTGTCCGGCATGGGCCGGACAGAGGCGAGAACTAGTGGCGGCCCTGGGAGTGAGAGTTCTTACCCTCGCCTCCCTGCTCACAGCAATGGTCCGCTGTGCGGACGCGTGGGCGGCCGGCGTCTCCTTCAGCGAGCAGGTAATGGTCGTGAAGGAGACGGCGGAACGGGAGAGGCAGCGCGAGCGAGCGAGACTCGCGAACCGCGCTGCCCGCGCGCACAGGCAACTCGGGCGTCGGAGGGCACTGACTGACCTCCGTCCCCCATGAGCGCGGGCCTGGGGGTGACGGGTGAAGCCGCCTGTCACCCCAGCAGAAGCAGGCCACGGCGACGGCGCGCTGAGAAGCGCGCCTCCCCATTCCGGGGGCGAGTCGGGGACACCGTTGTCCCCCCTCCCGAGGAGGGCTAAACCATAAGTGATGGCCCTGGGTCCGCCGGGGTGCGAGGGATATGTCGATGACAACCTCACCTCCGGCCTAGCACCACGACCCACAGTCGGCGTGCGGTTTTAGTCGGTTCGAGTCCGACATAACCTCCCCTTCCGGCTCCGGCAGGGGGGTATCCGAGGGGATTTCCGCACGAAAAAAAAAAAAAAAAAAAAAAGGTTATCGCGACCAAACATAGCCTATGTCCTTTCTCCAGGCCTAGTTCAGTGGTTTAGGCGTGAAAACGTAACATACAGGCAGACAGAAAGACACTTTCGCATTTATAATATTAGTATGGATTATATCTCTAGTATTATGTATACTAGACCGTGACGTGACGACATGTGCCAAGACGACATGGGCTAAGATGCCATCCGTATACGGTGCAGAGTATACCTGATAGAACCAAGTGTTTCAGTGACTCATTCCTATTCCGCACCACTAAGACCTGGAACTCCCTGCCAGCTCACGTGTTTCCTTCTTCCTACAGTCCCGGATCCTTTGAGCGGGGTGTGAAAAGGCATGTAATGAGGCCGTCAAACTGAGTGCCACCACTGTTAACATGGTACATGTATACGATGGTGAACCTCTTTCCAAGACTTTGCCTTTATCTTAACATCAGGCGAGGTGAAATAAAATTGACGTACCCGGTAAAAAAAGTACTCTGATTAAATTAAACCAAGAGTGCGAATTCTTGCAGCCTCGGATATGTAAATTTACTGGGAGCGCCTTATTTCGTAGAAAGAAATTTCATAGAATTTCATTTTACAGATAATGTTTCATATAATATTTGGTTCTTATATTTTTAATTCGAATATTATTGTTTCAAAGACAATTTACCACAATGAATCACTTTTCACAGAAACACAATTTAATGAATTTTTTTTCACATATTTTTGTTTAACATACTTATCAAACTGTAGAATTATTATTTAAGGAATCTTAAAAACAACCACTAACCACCATCTATTTCAAACAGTAAAATTTAGATACATTTTTTTTCCCGATTGCTTGTAGTAATTTAATTAGATAATACCCCGACTCGGATAGGTTAGGTTAGAAGGCTAAGGCGAGGGCGAAGCGAAGCGGAGCTCTCGCCTTAGCCTTCGTGGTTATTTTTTTTTAAACCACCCAGAAAATATCTTTGCGCAAATAACTTTTATATGAAATAACCAATATAAAAAAGAAGAATATTTGATTTGTTATTCTATGAAATGATTATTCTAACATTAAAATTTATGTGAAACAAAAGTCAATGATTTAAAAATCTTTAAAGTAAGTATTATGTATATTGATTATTCTATGAAACGAAATTATGCGAAACATTTTCTGTAAAACGAAATTATATGAAACTTTTGTCTATAAAACAACGCACACCCAAATTTACTGGACTAATAAAAATTGTGTCACGGATCTTGGGTGATGCGGGAATAGTTTTCAAATTTCGTATTCACAACGAGATGCGGACACTAGATGCATGAGTTTCCGGTCGCATTTCCATGACACACGGCTGAAATTTCCCCACTTTCTATTTTCCTAATGTAAAAGGGGCCTAAAGTAATGAGTTTTGAAACTATCTGTATCGACTTGGCGCGTGAATTTAAAATCTCTCTTGTCCTTCGAACTAAGTATTTAACCTTGACTCAAGTAAAATGATTCGGCAAGGACGAGGCTCTGGTGCAGGCGAGATGGCAGTTGCTCTCCAAAACGTATCAAATACTTGAATATTAATATATATTTAAATACGTATTACAGGTTGTTCGATGAGAAAATCACTCACTATGACGTGTACAAGGTTGAAACAATCGGTGACGCGTATATGGTCGTGTCAGGGCTACCTCAAAGGAATGGTAAGCATTACTTTTCATTTTCCACTGTAAATCCCGAGTTTACATGCCTCCTTCTTATATTCAGGAGTGCGACTCAATGATCAACAATGATAATAATTTTTCCTAGCGACTACAATATGGGGTTCTTCAAGAATAGAATTAGAAGGTTCTTAGGTGTTGCAAATGTCCATAGGCCACGGTAATCACTTTTCATCAGGTTGGTCATGTATTTGTCTGCCACCTAAGCTATATGAAAAATGTGAAGGGTAGCCACAACCAGTGAGCATAATTTAACAATTTATTATACATGTCATAGCAAAAGGAAATAATAGGCGTGACTGTTTGTATGTTGGTACACCTCCTTTCATTTAAAACACAATCCCTTCCGCATGCTAATGTCGATTAACGATCCTATTGGCAGATAAGAAATATTTAGCGTGACGCCTACCAACGTATCTGCAAGATAACATCTATTTTTTTATTTTTAATGGCCAACCGTTGACATGACGTCACTATACGGGGTACGCGGCACTAAAACAAGCTGGTCCCTTATTCTAAGTGACAAACTATTCCGTACCTACGCGCGTTTGTAATAACTCACACATTTATGTTGGTCTAGTTACCCACCATATTTTGGCATCGTACGCATCGGATGCATCACTTAAAACCGAAGACGGCATTCGTAATGCTGCTGGTCAGGTGGACGCGCCTCGCTTGTCCCTGAAACATTTCACATGTTCGGCTCTACGCAAATCCTTATAGACGTTTGTGGATCGCAGTTAGTAGTGAGGCGAGGTTATCTTCGACGTATTCCTCGCACCCCGACAGACCCAGGACCATCGCTACCGAATGTTCCGTTCTCCTATAATTAGAGCGCGTTTGAAACTCTATGTCATTCAGAATAATGATAAAATGATTATTAGCCCACCTCTACAATAAAGAACTGTTATACATATAGGCCACTCCCACAATCATAACTTCACCAACCACGTTCTGTTCCAGTTCTTATCAGTTGTAACATTTGTCATGTTTTTGGAGGGGATTTACGAGGCATATAATACGATTTAATGGATTTTAAATGCTAATTAATACTCAGTTGTTTATATTGGGATCCCTCCTCTTGGCTTATAATTTTAAGGCTAAAATGTTTTGGCACAATGAATTATATTCTTGTACATGTACATTGTACAGTCGACAAAGGATATACGGTTGCGCTTTTTCATATAAAGTTGAAAGGAAAGGTGTAACCGTATCATTTTTGTCACTGTAAGTATTTATTTCAGATTATTTTTATCACCAAGTAATTATTTTTTTTTATTTTTTTATTTATTTATTCTCTTATGCTAAATCTATTATTACAGGTGTTACACTTAATGCAATAGACCGGCCAATACAACAGTTGCTTAACATAATTTATGATCTATAACATATATTATTATACATCGGAATCTTTGTGAATTCACCCAGCGCACAACAGAACAAGTCCACCCCTCCTGCTATTCTGTTGATGGTGATCAGCGCGCGCGTCAGAGGTGCCTTCCATAACATATTTGTCTTCCCATTAGGTATTACTAGTAGCTTCGGTTGACGCCGTCGCTCCACATATCTATTCGGAACACAAAACCCTATTAACTGCAGCACTTCTGCGTTATAGATTTTGCCCCTAATCAATTTAAAAATGTATGACACAAAAGCCAGTTCTCTTCGTACCCGTAATTCATTGTATCCCACCATACCCAAAACAAATAAAGTGGGATACATAAGGGGATAGAATGGATATACTCCGTACTTTTTGAGATATAAATACCTCACAAATTTGTATTTTGTATGCGTTCTAGCAGCAAACTATATAACTATATTTTGCTTCATGGGGATCCCAAATTATTGCATTACTTTCCATGTGACTCCTTACCAAAGCGTTATATAACGTGCAAAAATTATAATGTGCAATAGTTAATTACATATTGTGTTGGTCTAATTTTGTATGACGCGTGGGCGGCCGGCGTCTCCTTCAGCGAGCAGGTAATGGTCGTGAAGGAGACGGCGGAGCGGGAGAGGCGGCGCGAGCGAGAAAGACTCGCGGATCGCGCCGCCCGCGCGCAGGCAACTCGGGCGTCGGAGGGCACTGACTGACCTCCGTCCCCCATGAGCGCGGGCCTGGGGGTGACGGGTGGAGCCGCCTGTCACCCCAGCAGAAGCAGGCCACGGCGGCGGCGCGCTGAATAGCGCGCCTCCCCATTCCGGGGGCGAGTGGGGGACACCGTTGTCCCCCCTCCTGAGGAGGGCCAGACCGTAAGGGATGGCCCTGGGTCAGCCGGGGTGCGAGGGATATGTCTTTGACAACCTCACCTCCGGCCTAGCACCAAGACCCACAGTCGGCGTGCGGTTTTAGTCGGTTCGAGTCCGACATAACCTCCCCTTCCGGCTCCGGCAGGGGGGGTATCCGAGGGGATTTCCGCACGAAAAAAAAAAAAAAAAAAGGTATTATAAAATGGACCCATGACAAAGTGCCCGCCTGACGGCCGTAGGCTCGCTCTTACAAGTTTATACACCTCTACCTACTCCTTCAGGGATTTACAGGGGTGAATATATGTATGTTTGTATACAATTGCACATCAATCGCGACCAAACCATTTCAATATCGAAGGATTGCAGTTAGTAGTTTTTGGACTGTAAATTGTTTCCCTAGGTCAGCCAAGGTGCGAGGGGTATGTCGAAGGCAACCTCACCTTCGGCCTAACACCACGACCCTTAAGTCGGCGTGCGGTTTTAGATGGTTCGAGTCCGACATAACTCCCCTTTCGGCTCTGACGGGGGAGGTATCCGTGGGGATTTCCGCACGGAAAAAAGGACTAAATTGTTTTAATATTACAGGAAATCGTCACGCGTCCGAGATAGCTGATATGTCTCTATCGTTGATGAGGTGTCTGGAGGGCGCGTGCGTGCCCCACAGACCCGACGCGCCGCTCATGATCCGCGCCGGGATCAACACGGGCCCCTGCGTGGCTGGTGTCGTTGGGACCACTATGCCAAGATACTGCCTCTTCGGTGATACCATTAATACTGCTAGTCGGATGGAGAGCACCGGAGAAGGTACTAGAGATTTTTTCAAATACCTATTCTATTAAAAACAGACTGCAATTTACTCATCATCATCCTCTGAGTTGCTTCACAAAAAAGACAACTAAACTGTGGAATGAACTGTCGCCAGCGGTATTTCTGAACCAATACGATCTTCAAAACTTCAATAAAAGAGCGTAGTCTCTTTTAAAAGGAAGACAACGTACTTGTGACTCCTCTAGTGTTGCGGGTGTCCATGGGCGGCGGTGATCGCTTACCATCAGGCGATCCGTCTGCTCGTTTGCCACCCTATTCCAGAAAAAAAGACTGGAAAGCCGACCGAGCTGGTTTTCTAACTCAGCAACTATCATAATTACGACCTCTATAACCAATTGGCGCTATAGAAATTCGGTAGTTCACAAGTCGGACTTTTGTGGACTCCAACTAAGTATGAGTAATAACCATAGCCGTATGGCAACCGCGACTGATATGCAGGAGCGACGTGCTCTCCGAGACACGGAAACCCTCAGACCAATGCAAATAGATATATTTATACATACAAATATATGCACTGAGCGGTAATCGACCTCGTGCCACCTTCAATAGTTTTGTGGAGGAACGAGGTGTGATGTTCCTCCAACACAAAGGGAGGATCCTCCGACCAGGCAAGGTGATCACGCCTGGCGGGCCGCGGCCCAACGATTGTCGTTGAGTTGTCGTATATGTATTGTACCAGCTCTAGAACTTCACTTTCGCGATGCAGGATTCGTAGTGACGTAGTAGTTCGGTTTGCTGTCGCTAGATGGCGCTGGGTACATGTGGTATCGCCACAGTTTCTTTCACCGCCACGCCACAGTGGCTGTCTGACTAAGGCTGAGGCCCCACTTCTGCGTTGCGCTGCGTTACGTTGCGTCGATCAGGTTGATTCTTAGAAATTTGTAATCAAATAAAATTATAATTATAGCTACTCATATATTGAGGACACTTGTACTTGTTCCACAGTATTTATTATATTGAACCTGACCGGCTTCGCCTTACGGTAAGCAAAGGTTTTGCATGTTCTAATTCTTAAAAACTACGGTATTTAAGATTTTTTACACAATATGTGTAACAATGAATTCCACCAAGTGCCATCATTGGCATCATTCAACAGTATAAATAGTATTATTATAGCAATGACAGAAATTCCTTTAAACTTCTAAGAATTAACCTGCTCAACGCAACGCAACGCAGCGGAACGCACAAGTGGGGTTTCACCCTTACTCATTTGCATTGCTTTTGGGGCCCAAACTATCATCTGTATATCTGCTGACAGGCAGTCTTTCCCGTGAAGGTCAGAACAGTCGCTCCCGTATTTGATATATAAAGCAATAAACCGCCCATTGGCTCAGAGATCGAAACGTCAGAAGCAATCAGAAATAATATCAATTTAATTTTTTTTTAATTCTACAGATATTTTAATCTTATAATGAAATCTTTAAATGTTTCCTTTCTTGTCCATAGCAATGAAAATCCACATATCATTCACAACCAAGACGGCGCTCGATGAGTTCGGGAAATACAAAGTTCAGTCGAGAGGACCACTAGATGTCGCGGTTAGTTCATACACACACATGTTAAAATAAATGTTTCATGAACCAAACATTATATAATACCTATAGGTCAGTGTGGTGACGTAAGAGGCGACTAACGGGAAAATACGCAGACAATATCACTGCGAGAGAAGGGAAACTCGCAACAAAATCCTGTTCCAAACCTTCAGCGTGGAAACAGTCTGCCAAAGCCTCTTAACATTGGGAGAGACCTATTCAGCAGTGGACAGCAATAAGCTAATTTTCCTGCTAGCTCACGTGTTACCTTCTTCCTACAGTCCCGGCTCCTTTAAGCGGGGCGTGAAAAGGCATCTGATGAGGACGTAGAGCTGAGTGCCACCATTGCTAACATGGTACCATGTTAACCCTCTTTCCGAGACTTTACTTTTAGCTTACCATCAGGTGAGGTGTAGTCAAATTGACCAATCCCTTTTTTAAAAAAAAATATTGATTGACTCCCTACTTATATTTTTACTTACTTATTAATTGAAGAATTAAAACGATTGGATTTATTAAAATATCTAGCTGTTGTCTTTTCATCCTGTTCCCACAATCAAAGGCATCCATAACCAGGATAGAATTTCAGTAAGATCTTTTCAGTTCAGCTGTTAGAGCTTGATTGAATAACATACATCCACAAAACTTGACAAACCTTCACATTTTATAATAGTAGTTTTTTTCCCAGGGTAAAGGTTGTATGGACACCTTCTGGCTTCTGGGCAAGGAAGGTGGCGTCAGAAGCGAGAGTCCTCGAGGCCCACAGCTCAAGGATTATCATCAAAATCTACTGGAGTTGATCATTCGATCATAAAACAATAACTTATATTAGGAAATCTATTAAAATATTTTCTTGTTCTACTTTGATTTTATTTCAAGCTACCTTTTTGTATGGATACAAAAACCACCTCTTACACTAACCTCTCTAACTAGATAAGTTGCAATAGGTTTGTAGAATAGGATAAAATCAATCAAATCAAAAATCTGCGGTAGCCTAGTGGTATCGACTGCTGAGACGAGGTCTCGGGTTCGATCCCAGGTTTACCATGGCACACACCAATGACTTTTCGATGCTTTTCAAAGTTATGTGTGTATTTATCACAGGTTTCTAAGTGCCCGGTTAATGGCAATAGGCTCGTCGCCACCTATTACATTGGGACCTAAAGATAAACTAGCGAAATGTGGGAGCTAGCACCTCTGCCTACCCCTTCGGGGAATACAGGTGTGAGTTTATGTTATGTTATGTTATAAAATCAATCAATGTATGAGATTGCCATACGTTCACGCCATTCATAAACGTTAAAATATCTGCACTACAAAACGATGGCCAATAAATTACCGTTATATGAGGAGGCAGAAAAGTTTCAATTCAGTTTTCACTGTTTAGTGTTGCAGCGTCTCTGTTGGAACAGCGTGTGTGTGGACTGAGGGCCCACCTTGTTTATTATTATTAAATAAGATGAGCCTGCACACCATACACACACGCTAGAACACATGAGTACAAAATGGTAAGGTGTTATTATCCAAAGTAATTTTTCAGGACTCACTTGAACAAATATATAGAACTAATTCCCTGATGTTCAGGGGATGCCCCGTTACGTTGGTGATATTTATGTGATTGGTTTAGAGCATACACTAGGCAAGTATCACCCTCATGATGGGTACTCCCCGTGACAGTAGACACATACTCCTAAAGCCACATTTTGCGTCTTTAGGTCTGCTCATGATAAATGTGAGTTAGGTGACTATTTTAAGATCGTGAATTCAGCAAACCGCTTTATTTAATGAAAATCATTACCCTCCCAGGCCCTTGCCGTAGTCGGGAAAAAAAATAGCTCGTGGATCGAGAACTGGCCCTCGATCCTACTAAAGTGACTATGGCACTGCAAAACAATGACATTAAATCTGAGACTTAATTTCTATACTCCTAAAGTCCAAAATGAAATGAAAACAGTTGTATCACACTTTTTGAATTACTCAGTTAATTTTGAACATTAACAGCATTGCTTTAAAGTCTATTATTTAATGCCTGTGGCACTACTGTGGTTTGACTTTAGTAAAATCGAGGGTCTGGTGGAATCTTAATGAATGGAGCAAACATAATGAAATTCTGAAATTATTTCCGAGTTCATGTGATATGATTGACAATGATCGTTTTCGTGCCGACAGTAATCATATTAGTCCTAGGTTCGCTAGACGGCAATAGCCCCATATTACATCGTGGGACCGAAAATCATAGTTAACGAAACGTGGTTGCTGAATGCTAATACACCTCTGCCTACCCCTTCAGTGTGAGTTTTGGATCGTTTTCAATCATGGAGAAGGAAATGATAGCGGAGTTGTTGCAAGGCAATCGAGTCGCGTGCCATCCAAACGTCAAATGGACTCATTCGGTTGGAACGTTATACCTATGAAGTCCTTCGACTTTTGACACCCCGCGCGTCTCTCTTCCCACCCGCATTCGGCGCGCGTTTATCTCCATCGGGCATCTCCGTTACTTAATAATATTCTGTCCTCCATGTTTTCAATCTATTGATATAAATGTTTCTGTCATTCTCTCTCTCTCTCTCTCTCTCTCCTTGCACGGCAAAGAAGAAAAATAACGGGAAGAGTTTGAAAATTAAAAACTGCACCTATTAGCTTACAGTCTTATTTAATTTCTAAAACCTACGAGTACCTAGTTAGTTATGATGTCTCGTTTTCTTCAATCTTTGATGTACATTTTTCCTTTTGTGTGCACGATTTTTGTTTTTCTGTTTGGGAATATATTGCTGTCCATACCTATGTCTTTTGTTTTTCTGTTTGGGAATATATTGCTGTCCATACTTCGGATCCGTTGGACATTTCTTGCCGGTAATCTCTTCAAATCTGAAGCAAAAAGCAGGATATATGGTAAATTAGTCCGAATTATAAAGTATGTTTCTTTATAAAACTTCGTGACTTGACAGTAGTATGGAATTAATGAGTTTTTAAAGTGATTTGAAACATGTTATTACATAACTGTACTCATTGGATTCCATCTCAATCAGTTACTAATTACTGTGATGTGTTATGTCTGTTTATTGCCTATGTTCAACAAAATTCTGCAAATTCCAAGCAACATTCACTCAGCTTGACGGTCTCATTAGATGCCTTTTCACGCCCCGCTTAAAGCATCACTAAAAAACAACTAGCAGCAAGCGCCTGCTTTTTTGTGCCAATGTGTTATGTACCTAGAGCAAGAGTACTACGAGGGGTTTTCGGCTTCGAGGGCGTTCCCCTTCCACCTGGTATATTTAGAACACTTGTACTTTTTCAAAAACTTGATATACCACTGAGAATGCCGTATAAGGATTACCTTATACGGCATTCTCAGTGGTTTGAACCTGACTGGTATTAACCAGTCAGGTTCAATATAATAAATACTGTGGAAAAAGTACGAGTGTTCTCAATATGTGTCACGAGATATACTTACAACATAACCAGGTCAGGTGTCTACAATGATCAAAACTGACTACATTAAAAAATAACATGACTACCATGTTGTTTATTCTTTGAAAAATATTCAAAGTTACTTAGTGCTGCCACACATTATAGCAGCAAAACCTACATAATATATATTTTTTTGACATTGATATCGCAAAACGCTGCACTGGTGTGCGTCCCCCTAATTAACATTAAGGCAGAAATAAGGCATTACAACTTACCGTATGCAAGGCACACAACTATTTATCAAATATGCCCTCATCTTTCCACATAAGCCATGCTCTAGGACAGCTTGTCTCTTGACTCGGTAGGCTTCACGAAGAGCTGACTTGAAAGATTCTGGTCGTGCAAAACTGAACGTTGATGGTTGCGCAAAACTGAATGCTGATGGTCGCGCAATACTGAACGCTGTTGGTGGCGCAAAACTCAACGCTGATGGTCGCGCAGAACTCAATGATGATGTGATGACAGTTAAAATTAAGATTACGTTTACTGTGTTCATTTTGAAGTTTATTATGCGAATAAGCTAGTTACTATCCTGTTATGTTTATATAAGCATGTATGTAGGTACCTATGTACTTACATTTTAAGATAAATATTAATGTAATAAATATCATCTACCATAATAACTTAATACAATAACAGAGTTGTTTGTACAGATAGGAAAATGCTTTGTTTATTTCATTAAATAATAAATTAATTTTAGGAATTTTACGACGCGTTGTGTATGTAAATAAGTATTTTACTTATTTAATTTACTTTATTAATATTCAACGGAATATTATAACCTACTATAAACTTAATATAGTCTAATTAAGCTGTAAAATCATACAATATTAGTACTCATTATCTTCTTCTTCATATTATTATTATTTATTTGTGAAGTACCAGCGTAGACAAACAGACAAGAATTCCAAAAAATATATATAGGTTAGGTTAGTTATATCAACGATACTGATGTCTTTTATATAAAGTCTACCAAATTTAGTTTCTACATGGAAATAGAAGGGAGTTTGGACTATATGGTAGTGCAGTGCTGCAAGCCTTCATAACTGGTCTTGTCAGTGGCAGGAGCTTGTGAAATTCCGCATTAAACTAGTTACACAGTACGATCGGTTATCCAAAAAAAAACAGGCTCATCTGAAAGATCATCAAATTCTGTGTATGAAAAACCTATTCTGTAATTCTTAAACACTGGTTAAGATGGTTGCTGCAGCGTTGCAGCGTTGGTATTTCCGTTCTATTATATTATGTCAGAAGATCTTAATAAAATAAAATGACTATACAGGTTAAGGCTTACAACGGGAGAATGGGACGAGTGAAGTCGGGGAGGGTTAGCAATGGAAATGGTATCAGTAGGATGAATCTTGAGATTTGGCGTATTTAGTTGATTCCCTTGGCAGATTTACTTTCGAAGATTTTTCACAAAATACTATACTATAATTATAAACTTTTTTCCAAATAATTAAATATTAAACGTCATTTATTTAAATATAAAAGTATACATTGAGTCAAAACAAAATAAGATAACACAGTTAACATGTGCTAATCAAACAACCCGCCCCTGATCGTTCCCGGTGCAAAAGTGCCCATCAGACTTGCTGCGTTGCCACGCTGGATAGCGATGGCCAGCCTTTGCACCAGGAACGATCCGGAACGAGAGTCACCAGTCGCCTCGGTGAGCCTCTGTCCAATCTCCTTAATAAAGCCTTTAGCTTCCTTGCCCCAACTCCCCAGGGTCTCCACCGCCACCGGTACAAAGTGGTACAGCGGCTCCAAGCTGGCGTACTTAAGCCTCTTCCTTGAGCTGGCATCTTCCGCGGCGGCAGACGGGGAGTGGACAGTACGACTAAGGTGGTTGGCGGCTACAGTGCTGACGCAAGTTGCGTCTCAAAGTAAGCACTTGCCGTTCTTCCATGGCACCAAAGTCAGCCCGTCCGGTCTCTTACCATCAGACCTACTCAGACCCGGTGGCTCAAGTACGCAGGGGACGTTCGCCGATACAAGGGCTCTGCGGATGATATCGTTCAGAGCGTGGTGTCGCGGAAACCTCCCAGTGCACCGCTGACAACTCAGAGCGTGATGGCCATCTGCTTCCACCATGGAACCGCAGGTGCATATGTGGGGTTCACACACCCTACAGCCCAGGCGGAAAGCTACCGCCACCCGCAGAGAGTCGTCGTCAAGCAGGGTACCCAGGTGAGGCGAAGATAACGCCTGTAACCACGCTCCTGATTCAGGCTGTGACACAGCCCGCAGTCTAGCCTTATCAGCCCCTGTAGCCCCCTCTAATAATTGAACTTGGAGCCGCTTCACCCCCACATCATCCCACGCTCGCTGAAGATGCATTGGTTCAGGGATTAACGCGCCCGCATTGAGGGCCGACCAAGCTAACACAGCATCCGACACAAAAGGTATGATCCCCCGTCACCATTAGGATTCAGAATATTAGTGACGAGGTTAGCAACCCCATGCGCCGACGCCAAAAAAGCTGGCAGGCCCACATTCCGCGTGCAACGCACCCCGAGACCACCACATCGGATTGGTTGAGTTGCCTGACTCCACCGAGTCCCATCCAGGGAAACGTTCAGGACAGACTCCACCACCGATTTCAAAGCATCGTCGAAGGAAGAAACTTCCTCGGGACAGAGCCAAGTAGGTCTGGTCCGCAACAAATAAGTGATCTTCGGGAGAGCGAAGCACATCCGCAGCAAGATAATCGCAACGTGCGCGGAAAGGCCTTTCAAACGTTCTTGAGCGGTAAGGAGAAGTTGCTTTTGAGCGGTGATAGCCTCAGGAACAGCTGATAGAAAAATTGGAGAACCTAAAAGGTTGTAGTCAGAGGAAGAAAGTTCCTTGAGGCCGGGAAGAAATGAATTTAATTGAGCATAGTGTGATCTAGCCTCAGTACCACAGGGGAAAAACTCGCATTTCAAGGGGTTCACCTCCAGACCCAGGTCTTATAAACTTGGAATGAAGGCCTCCAGATCCTGTAGAACGTCTTCCGGTTTGCCCCCGATTGTGCCATCGTCCAGGTACCACACGTTAAAGGCAGATTTGAGACCTCGGATCGCCTTATGAATAGCTAGGCTAAACACAAGGGGACCAAGTGGATCTCCCTGTTGGGCTCCCACTTTAGACAGAATGAGATTATTTTCGAAGAAAAGGTTGGAAGGGAGCTTATACGCTTGATGAAGAAAAGGATAGAAAGAAGGGATTTTTTCCTTGACCTCACTCAACAAAACGTCTCTCTCCAAGGTGTTTTTTTTATTTTATTTATTTATTCTTTATGTACACATAAATTATATTTATATAAAATAGTGAGACGAGATGTACAAAGGCGAGCTTAACTCAAAGCTGAGTTTTCTTCCAGCAAACCTGGGAGTGCACAGAGGAATTGCTATATGAGTGGCAAAGTCTAGTGTACAAGAAGCATCGAATTTGATTTAGGAAGTATACGAGACGTATACCCCAGGTAAAAGGCATAAATATACATAGATACAACATATACATACATGCAACATGCACATATACATACATACATACATAAACACATACATACATACATACCTACATACATACATAAGTACATACATACATACATAAATAAATACACACATACATACCTACACCTACATACATATGTCTGCTATAGTTGCGAGAGAAAGTAGTCTCTTGTTCGTTTTTTAAAAATGTTCGAAGATGGACTATCGCGTATGGTGTGAGGAAGAGAGTTCCAAAGTCGCACTGCAGAAACTGCAAAAGAATTGTCGTAGCAGGAAGAACTATGACAAGGAGTTCGAAGTAGAAGAGAGGAGGAAGTACGACAGGGTTTACTCCTGGGCACAAGGAATTCAAAGCGCTCACGAAGATATGAAGGAGAATGAGGATTATGAAGAATAGAGAAGAGAAGAGAAAGAATATGAACATCTCGACGCCGCCGAATTGGTAACCACTTTAGTTGCTTTCGGAACTCGGAAACGTGATCGTATTTGCGGAGACCGAAAATAAAACGAATAGGTACATAAGTTTTGCAGTCGCTCCATCTTGTTCCACAGTTCTTCAGTTGCATCCAAAAAGGTGACGTCGGCATAGTCTAGAAGAGGAAGGAGAAGAGATTGAGCAAGACAGACTCTGGTCTTAAAAGGAAGGAAATTCTGAAGAAGCTTAAGAGAGTGAAAAGTGCTAAAAACCCTCCTGCTCACCTCGTTGACATGACTAGTCCATGACAAGTTGCAATCGAAGATAATACCAAGGTTTTTGGCAACCGAGGTAAAAGGTATCAAGGTGTTGTTATAGTAAATAGGAGGCAGAGAGGCATGGTCAAGATTATTGTAAAAATATCTGCTCCCTATAATGACTGCTTGCGATTTAGCTGGATTGACAAGCAAACCAAAAGATCTTGCCCATGCACTAATGCCTCTGAGATCACTATTGACGGCCGCAATTGCCCCACCTACCTCGTCAGCCCCAAAATGACGGTAAATCTGCAAATCGTCTGCGTAGAGATGATAATTGGAAGATATAACTTTGTTGATAGCATTAATAAAAATGGAGAAAAGAAGGGGAGAGAGGACGGCACCTTGCGGTACACCCGCAGCAAGGTCACACCAGTCCGAGAACGCTTCATCAGAGCGAACCCGCTGCGTGCGACCCCGAAGATAGGAGTTGAACCAAGCGATTACAGAGGACGATATATTTAACGATGAAAGGATACCCAAGAGGATGTCGAAATCAACAGAATTGAAGGCACTACTGAAGTCCAGTAAAACCAAAACTGTTAAGAGTTTGTTCTCCATGGCCAGTCTTATATCATCTGATATTTTGACTAGTGCCGTGACTGTACTATGGCCTGAGCGGAAACCAGATTGGTATGGACTCAGTAGACCATTAGAGGAGAGGTAACTGGTTAATTGATTACGCACCACGTTCTCGAGCACTTTGGAAAGGATCGGTAGGATTGAAATGGGCCGAAACTGGGATAATAAGGCGGGATTGGAGGTTTTGGGTAAAGGGATGACAAGTGCTTTCTTCCAGGCCAGTGGAAAGGAGCTATGCTCAAGCGAAAAGTTAATGATGTGAGTAATGGCTGGCAGGATATCATTTGGAATAGGTAGTAACATTTGTTGTTGAATACCATCATTACCTATTGCTTTCGTTGATATTGATAGGATTTGTTTTTTTATATCGCTCTCTGTAACTGGGTTGAATATAAACGAAGCACATTCAGGCAGGGGAAGACTGGAAATATAACTTAACGTGGATGCCTTATCTACGTCATCTAACAAAGTCGGAGGCATGGAGAAATGAGTATTCAGCGCATTGAGGTCAATATTCTGCGAGATGTCATCGATTTTATCGGTTTTACCGATACCAAGAGATCTTAAAAATTGCCATACCTGAGATGTGTTGGAATTATTGATGGAGTCGTGGATATGGCGCCTTTTTGCATCCCTACACAGACGACTGCAGCGATTCCGAATAGTTTTATAAGAAGCCCAATTGTTGTCAGTTGGATTGCGATTGTAGCATCTTTTGGCTTTATCGCGCTTAGACATGGCCAGTTTAATATTTTCGGAGAGCCAAGGTGCAGGCAGATGCCTTACCTTAACCTTCCTCAGTGGAGCATGTTTATCAAAGAGACACATGAGGTTTTTTTTAAAATTGTCTACCTTTGTGTCAATGTCCCCGGAATTGTAAACAGGAGAGAAATCAGCTTCTCTCACATCGGCTCTCAAAGTTTCCAAATCGATTTTTTTGAAACTTCGAAGAAAGAAGAATTTAGGATTAGGTTTTGGCGTACGAATTTTATAGGAGAGGTAAATGAGATCATGATAAGAGAAAGGAGCAGGAAGTTGACCATGAGTAGCAACCTTATCACGGTCAGACACAATAATGAGATCTAAGAGAGAAGGAACAGAGTGAGGGGCGCGATGTGTTACATTTGATGATAGGATATACATGTTTACTGAAGAGACCAGGGACTGCAGGCGTCGACTACGCGCGTCTTCCTTAATTAAGCACGTATTAAAGTCACCCTTTTTTTTTTTTTTTTTTTTTTCGTGCGGAAATCCCCTCGGATACCCCCCTGCCGGAGCCGGAAGGGGAGGTTATGTCGGACTCGAACCGACTAAAACCGCACGCCGTCTGTGGGTCGTGGTGCTAGGCCGGAGGTGAGGTTGTCATCGACATATCCCTCGCACCCCGGCGGACCCAGGGCCATCACTTATGGTTTAGCCCTCCTCGGGAGGGGGGACAACGGTGTCCCCGACTCGCCCCCGGAATGGGGAGGCGCGCTTCTCAGCGCGCCGTCGCCGTGGCCTGCTTCTGCTGGGGTGACAGGCGGCTTCACCCGCGTATTAAAGTCACCCAGGATTAGGCAGTGCTGGTATATAGACGAAAGGTTTTCTAGCAAAGATTCGAAGGAAGAGAAATAGTCAATTTTTAGGGAAGGGCTGTAATAAACACCCAAAAGGCATTTAATATGGCAAAAGTCAACCTCCACAAAAATATATTCAGTAAAACCACAATAAACATGAGGAGACTGGTCTATTACTTTAAATTTTATATCGTTGCGAAGGTAAATGCCGACCCCGCCATACCCCTTGCCCACCCTATCTCTTCGTATCAGCCTATACCTTGGTAATGTATACTGAGTAGAAGAGAGTGAAGGTTTGAGGAAGGTCTCAGAAATGAGCACAGCATGTATGATATCAGAATCGAAAGCACAAAGTAGATCAGGGTAGTGGGCGTGAACGCTTTGAGCATTGATATGCACAACATTAAGAAATTTGTTTACAGAGCTAAAGATAGTATGCAAGTCTTTGCGTAGGCGAACTGCATCCTCATTGCCATCGCTACACGCACTGGCGTAATCGTCATCAGAGACTTCGGACGAAGAGCAAGAAATATAACTCTCAACATGATCAGACATGAATAAATTTAAATATATAAAGCGTCTATAAAAGTATGTAAACAGACTAAATGATAAGAAAAGAATAATAATATTAAAGTATATATAAAAATATAAAATATATTATAATATTTAAGTATATATAAAAATAATAAACTAATATAAGTTCTCATTTAGATATCCTCAATGCACTACAGGGGTCAGATAACAATATTTTTTTACAACTAAACGCACTGAACACTGACATACATAATGAATGATTCTGAACGAATCTTAATGAACAAATAAACAAAGTTTTACGTCACAACTGTCACAACACAATCCGATATGACATCGACCTGTCATTCACGTCAAGGAACAACAAACTCAGTAATGCGAGTAAAATGAAAACTAAAGATAATTAACAACCAACAATAAGAGTGAAAAGATATTACATTACATTTTGAACGTTGCGAATATCGAGCTTCAGCAATATGGAACCCTCGTTCTTCGGGTCCATTACGAACGTCCGCGTAGCGTGGACAGCGGCCTCGCATCCCAAGCGTGTCCCAAAACCCAATTGGTGCGGTTGCAGGTATTTGGCCATTTCCTCTTTGACGGCGCGGCAAGCTAATTTGGCAGTTAACCGGTGAAAAACACTGCCGACCGCGATTGGTCTTAAGCCGCCATCTTTTTTGGCCAATGCAAAGAGGGAGGCCCCGTACAAATACGGGCACACAAGAGGGTTCACCCGACCACTAAGCAAAAAATTTACTAAGTTGGTCAAACATCCCAGGAGACGCTTACCATTCTCCCCCGCAGACACAGACGTCAACTCTTTAAGGTGCCCCGGCCGGATCCCGTCCAAGCCCGCCGCCGAACCCGCATAAAAAGACCCAAGAGCCGAAATCACGTCCTCTACCGGCCTCTACGGTAACAGTCTCCGCAGTGAACTCTAAACCTGGATCCGGAGGAAAATTTAGTGGATGTGAAGGACTTGGGTGCTTGAGTTCTAAAGCAACCATTGTACCGAGATTCCGCTGTGCGAAGGAGTCGTCTGAAATCAAAAGTCTGACCGCGCCTTTTAATCACCCTCAAAGACTTTCGACTCAATTTTTTTTTTTATAGAGCGAGAACCGGTGCCTGTCGACGACTCAGATAATTCAATATTATCGAAATGGTCCGAAGACAAAATATTAGCCTTAACTTTAGACGTCATGTTTCCGGACGACTCCCTCGCAGGCACCCTCAAGGCTGTATAAGCGAAAGCAAGAAGCGCGCTCCACTCCTCCACACCATTGCATGTGACACATGCATCCGCAATGTCACACAGCTTACCGGCCGCCTGATTTCTGGCTCCCTTAGGTATATGCCGGAGAACCGGTATACTTCTCCTAAATGTAGCGAGCCTGTCCAGGGAACACTGATTGAGTACCGAAGCTGGGCGCCCCAGTCCCGCGGGTGCAGCCGTATCCACAACGGTTGGAGAAACCAGCACGCGTTTGTGCATGCGCCCAATATGCACCTTCAGCCCGTGTGAGGAGAAAACGCGGGAAGACCCTAGGCAGTGTGGACAAGTTAATTGTGTAGTGCTTACACTCATGTTGTAATAACAATTAAGGTTATTAGCTCGTACAATACAAATTTAAAATTTCAATTAAACAGCAATATTTAACAATATAGGTAATTAAAATTATCATAAAATCAAATTGTCAATTAAAAAGAACTTCAAATAATGCTAAATTAAAATACAAATTACAAATTTATAAAATATCAAAAATCTAATGTCAATTAAAAATTATTTCAATTGAAAAATTGAATTGAATACAAATCAAATACATACATTCATTAATAAATCAACAATAATTAATCATAAAATTGATTAAGCATTAAAATTAGTTATCCATCAATAAACAATATTACATAATAAATTAAATTAAAAAGTCAATGTCAAGAAAAATTAATATTTGAATATTAGAAATGAAAAGTCAAAATTCAATTAATATATTGTATAACATACCTACTATTTCAATTGCCTATTAGAACTCATAATAAATATTACGTAGGTACCAAACACTTAAAGTAGACCAAGAACTAAACAATTAAAATATTCGATTTAATAATATGTAGATGGTAATACATAAAATCAATACATCTAGCCGGGCTCGTTTTGAAGTTGGACCAGGTGTCATGGGCCGAAGTTGTTTCTTCTATAAAGATCGAAGTAGCAAAAATAACAAATGCCAAAAAGTGATGTTGATACTCGGGATCGAACTCAGTCCTCGCAACGTCGCCGCCGTCTCGTGCTGAAAATTAGCGCCTCGAGGCTGAATAGACAGCTGGCTCTCAGTGTGAATTTATCAGCTACTCTTTAGGAAGATTAGAGGTGTTTTATTATTTATATATAGATGTAGCTGATGTATACGGAGTGATTTGCACTTTGCAATAAAATTGTATCCACCGGCAAAAGTTTGTTTACTTCTCACTTTATTGGTTTGTTTTTTTTTTTTGATTTTTCACATATCACAGAGTTTATTATCCTTATCAGGTATGTAGGCTAAAGAACTTAAACAATTCTTCAAGTTATATTGTGCTAGATTTCTTTACACTTTGAAGTTGTAAGTGATCACGTCTGCACCGTACATTTATCTAGTATTTTCTTTTCCACTTGGTGTATTATTTCACTAACATTAGATGACAATTACTTGACAATAATTTAGTAGTTTGATGATACTTAAACACTTAGACATTGAAATTCATCAATTTTTAAATTAAATAAATACGGAGCTGATGTTACGCCATACGCGTGACAGCTAACGCCATATACCTTTGTGATTTGGCGTTGAACGACGGGGTGTTATAAGTTTGACGTGTCTGTGTCCAAACGGATGAACCGATTTGGATGTAGTTTTTTTTGTTTGAAAGGTATATTAGTCGGGAGTGTTCTTAGCTATGTTTAAAAAAATCGGTCCAAGATGGCCGCCGCCACAACATTTCGGAATACATATTTCTTCATAACTCCTTCAATATGGGTATCAAATGAAAGAGCTTGACTAGATCACTTTAAAAAGTATAAAATAAAAATTAAATTAAAAATTTTAAAAATCCCCGTCACAAAAAACATAAAACATAAACATAACATGTCGGGGGACCTTGAATTGTTCCGATAATAATATAACGGAGTGCTTAATCAGTTAGGGTCCCCCGACATGGGAACCGTTAAAGTTAAAAGGCAAACTCCATTTATTTTCCTCACGTTTTTTAGTACTATTGTCTGCAGAGTGGCGTATCTTTTTAAATATACACATCATTTTGCGTACTCTCCCTACAAGACACTGTATGTGATATTTCCAGGTGATATGATTGTCAATGTATACGCCTAAGTACTTGGTGTGAGTCGATCTATTCACTTCAGGACAGTGACATGGGACAGATGGGTAATTTGTCGAGCAGGTATGTGCTTTTAATTTCAGTGTCTGATATTGGTTGTGTAGAATTCGAGAGTGAAAACGTCATGTAGGTAGTTTTATCCAGGTTCAGTGTTAGTAAATTGGATGAGAGCCATTGCATCACTAGCCGTAAAGCCTCCTCAGCCCTATTAAAAACTTCAGGCCAGTTCTTACCGCGGATCAGTAATGCGGTATCATCCGCATAGGCCAAAATTGAGCATTCAGGAAGCGAAAGTTTGCATAGTGAGTTTATATAGAGCAGGAAGAGGGTCGGGCCCAACACCGAACCCTGAGGAACACCAAAGTGTAGGGGGACACTATTAATTTGCGAAGTGGAGGAGGAAGAGCCGGATGGCGGACTGAGCTCCGGGCATCATGGCCTCGGATGCATTCAGGAAATATATATATATTTATGTGGCCGTTTTTGGTGGCCATTGGGAATAAGTTCATATTTTGTTCCCAACGGTCACCTATTATAGCCCCGGGGCAGTTGAAACTATTTTTAAAAAGTTGTCCCACCGACCACCAGCGGGGTTGTTTTAGCGGTGGCCGTTGGGAATGCATTCGTCGTTTTATTTTATGAAACACCGGCCAGCGAATTAACACTTGATTTGGGGAGTTGAACGGATTTTGATGCGGTTTTTATTAGAAAGTCTTGATTAGGCTTAAAATCTCGTAAGTATAATTAAAAGAACCAGAGATAATATGATCAAAATAGTGATACCCAACTGACATCCACACGAGTGGAACCACGGGCGTGAGTTAGTACCTAGGCTATGTACTTTAGATTCCAGGTTTCCTAAGTTTTCTTGTTGAGTTTTTTTTTTTTTTAATATGTAGTATTCGTAATTAAACGAATACTCAGACAATTACAATCTAGACCTAGAGGCTAATAAGTAATTTAAATTTAACTTAATTTGCTAATACTTACAAGTTAAGAATGTGTCCATTGGCACTTTTCTTATTGTCTCTATTGTTATTGATAGACACTTTGATCTTGTGTTCTTTAAACATAGCACTCACTGCACTTTGTTACATTAATTCACAAAACTAACTCAAAGGGTTTAGTTCTTTTTAGTCTTCTCACTATGTCCGTGTTGTCTAGTAGCTGGATAGCCTCGACATTCACATGATGAAGAAGCCTTTGTTCGTGTGCTTCGGCGTGTTTTTGTATAACATCAGTTACATGATCCACTCCAAGGTCTCGGTGGATGTCATCATTTCTGACGTCCCAGGGAGCATTTACTATAGTCCGAAGTACCTTATTTTGGAATCTTTGTATGATTTCAACGTTAGTCCGTTTTGTACATCCCCAAAGTTGGATGCCGTATGTCCATACAGGCATGAGTACTTGCTTGTATAAAAGTACTTTATTATACACTGACAAGGTAGAATTTCTACCAAGTAGCCAGTACATATTTTTATAACGAAGATCTAATGCCTGTCGTTTCTTTTTGACATGAGCCTTCCAGCGAAGTTTAGCGTCTAGCGTCATACCCAAATATTTTGCCATATTTTCGTATGGTATTACACGGTTGTTAATATATACTTACTGGTGTATAATTAGCTCTTTGGTTTGTGAAATCAATATGTGTCGATTTTGACTCATTTAATTTAATTTTCCATTTTTTAGTCCAATCGGTGATGGCATTGACGGCAATTTGCACCTTATCTGCTGCTTCTTCGTGAGTGACACCTGTGCCTCTTGTTGAGTAGGCAACATTTATACAAAAATCCTTACAAATTTTCTAATTTATAATATTAGTAGAACAGTAGTCAGGCTTGGAAATAATTTACAAACATAATACATAGGTATTATTATACCTACATACTCGTTTAAACTTATAAATTTGTATCACTAAGTTTGTATTCGAAATAAACAAACTAATTATTGGGTAAACCAACAGGTAAACCCAAATCAAATTAAGTACCTATACCGACTACCTACATAAAGGTGATAGCTGACCGGGGTGATAGTGCATAACATAACATAAACTCACGCCTGTATTCCCCGAAGGGGAGGCAGAGAGACTAAAACGCACGCCGTCTTGGGTCTTTGGTTGTCGGAGGTGAGATTGCCGAAAGCATATCTCTCGCACCCCGGCAGACTCAGAACCATCTCTTTTGAGATGGCCCCCTTCGGGTTCATTGACGGATGTGGAAGTCAGATGGCAGTCGCTCTCGCAGTCGCCATGATAAACTATATCCTAGTTTCCAGCCAGCAGGGAACCAAAGTGCTTCCAGGGTGAAAGTATTTTCAGGATATGAATATAATCGGGATTTTTTTGAGAATTAAAAGCCAAAACGATTAATTTATTACCAAAACCAAATAAAGTTGAACTTATTATTCCTAACATAATAAGTTCAGCTCAGCTGCAGGGCCATATCGGTAGTATTAATGGCCAGGATTCGAACCTAGCCTCTCAATCAGCCACTAAACTGAGGCAGAGATTTTTCTTAAAGAAGATTAGAACCGAAGTTACTAATATTCCCTCTAACCCCTCCAACTAAGCTAAATTGCTTGTGCTAGGAGTGGGTTCACGTCGGTAGTGTAATGGCCAGGATTGGAACCCAGGACCTCTCGATCGTAAAAAGTAATTAGTGCAATTATTAGTGCTAGTTATTTTTTCGTCATTTTACCCTAATTCCTAATAAAGTACAGCCACGCAGATAATATTTTTGAATCATCGTTGTCCTCTAAACGACCCACCTGGCTGGTAATTTAGTAATTGTTCACCATTTTTGACACCGAAAGTGTTGGAAAGTCTCGTATACATTTTTAAGCCCTCATTTCGAAAGTCTGAAAATATTCAGTCTGACAGCCTCTGTGGCGTGGCGGTAGTGCACGCGACTGCCACGCAGGAGGCGCGGGTTCGATCCCCGCTCAGTGCAAATATTATATTTGTATGCATGAATATTGCTATTTGCATTGGTCTGGGTGTTCATATGTATATTATGTATGTATTTACAAAAAAAAAGGATATAAGTATGTTTATTCGCATTCTAGATTCCATAACACAAGCTATAAAAGCTTACCATGGGTCTAGATAGCGTTGTGTAGAATGTTGTGAAATATTTATTTATTTATTTATTTATTCAATACCATCACAAAAACTCCTAAATATCGATGATGGGTTATTTTCATATTCAAATTCAAAGTATTTATTCAAAATTGTGTAGCACTACTACAGCTTTTTGACGTCAAATTCTGCTTAAAACTAAGTATACCACCGCTTCCTAGGCAACAGTGGAGAAGAAACGGCGCAACAAACTCCACTGTAGCATTTTACAGACGTCAGTTAACAAAAAAGTATTTTCTTAAGACTGAATATGGACGATTTGTCACCTTTCAAAAACCAAATCAGAGTCGTTCGACCAGTCGGGCCAATACTACTTCGTTTACTCGTTACGTCCAATCGTTTGAAGTGACCGAAAGATAAATTCTACCTCATCCGATCAATGGGGCGAAGCGGTTGGATCACACGGTCATAGTGAATGTACAACACGATTCTTACTATCGTTAAGAGATGCTGCACAAAATGTAGCAAGCAGCAAGCTTACAGCAATAGCGCATTATTTGCTTGCAATAACATTTGCTGCAAGCTGGCTGATTCGATGTACGGTCCCCTAAGTGCCCTAAGTAATTTTGAAGCAGAAACTAAATGTTAGAACTTAATCTTTGTCTCTAAAATATATCTCTATAGCTTTATCTTTGGACAAAAATTGTGTACAATTCCGAGTCTCTTGACTTGCTTTACGAAGATCTAAAAGATTCTGGTTGCACCGAAGTCAACTTTGATGGTCGCACAGAAATCAGCGTTAATAGGACAGTTAAAATTAGAAATAGAGATACTGGCTTCATTTTGATGTTTGCCAGATGTTCTTCAAATATAACTGAGCTAGTTACTAGCCTTTTCGATTTATATAGGCACTAGTTATTGCCCGCCCGGTTTTCGCGACCAAACATAGCATAAATATGATTTAATCCAGGGTGTCAACCAACTACATACCAAAATTTATTAAAATCGCTCTTGAAAGAGTATCCATCCATACATCAATACAAACTTTCGCGTTTATAATATTAGTAAGACGAAACGAATATCTAAAACGGCGTTGATAGGATCTTACCAAATTTGGATAGGTAGAGGGGGGAACACGACTGACGGTGGAGGTGAGCGCTGATGCATCACAAGGTGGCCACCCTAAACCTACACCTGGGTCGCAAGTCCCAGGCGCCGTCACAGTGTTCCTCTCTGTACCACGCCATGTACCCGGCGACCGCACGGTGAATCCATGGAATGCTAAGAACCGGATCTCTCTATGTTATAGGTACGTGCGTTTTAATAATAATAAATTTGATTATAAAACGTAGTAACAGAGTATTTAGGTTAGCGCATATAGGGAAGTCATTGGTTTAGTATATTTAATTAATTGGTAGAATTTAACCATATTTATAGAATATTATGCCTAAGTAAGTAATAAATCGCCCATATTTTAATTAATTAAGCTGTAAAATTGTTCAATATTCAGAGTGTACCTACCGAATTGTAAATTACCAAACCCATGATTACCACGAAAGTACTGAACGGCTTTGTTGCCAAGCGTATAATTTTACATATGTTTGCTCGTAATCTGTTTAATGGAACCAGAGACATTCATGCGGGTGGAGACGCGGGCAACGGCTTGTTTATAATATTAGAAGAACATGTTTATCTTTTGCTGTAAGGATGCGGTAGCCGAGTAAGCATATTGCAAGATTAGGCCAATAAGGCTATTAGTGGCAGCGAGTCTCAAACACAGTCGTAACCTGAGAAGACGGTGTATTACAATTGGTAAACATAGAAGAGAGAAATTGCATAAAATTAGGCCAATTTAAAGTGTTGACTTTTACGAACGCATGCAGTTACGAAACAATTTGTCACTCAGAATAAGTGGTCGGGTCCCTTTGGATGAGTGACCATTTCTTTAATGAAACTCCTTTGTATGTACATCAAGAAATAGGAATGAAATAATCTGGCAAATCGCAATTGATATGGGTAACGATTACCGTTTTCTATCTATTGATGTTACTGTTTCTCTTATTCTCTCTCTCTCTCTCTCTCTCTCTCTCTCTCTCTCTCTCTCTCTCTCTCTTTCCCCCTCTCTCTCACAATTTTTCTTTGCACGAGGGGGAAAAGGGAGTTTTTTAATTAAATACTTCACCTACCAGCTAGTAAGCAGTGCTTGTTTTCTTTAATCTTCGATGTACATTTATTTTCATCATTTCGATTCGAAAAGTGTCACTTTGTTAGTCTATAAGTGGGACCCTCAGACTAAAATAATAACTTCTACTATATTATATCTATTATTCGTTTAGTAGGGAGTAGTACTTTTCTGATAAGAATTTTTTAGCGGACGAAAAAGTGATTTGAATTTGAAATGTAATTCATGGAAATCGAACGCAAATTGTTTGAATTACTGGCTGGGCTGCTACGTGTTGGCCGAATGACTGACTTGAAAATGTGCGGGGTCACGCGCAAAGATCGCGTGAATAAAGACTTCATGTACGTGACATCACAGATAAAATGCAAGAGAGCCGCCTTCGATAGAGCGGCCACGTCTTGCGGCAGCCACCAGACTACATGGGTAACAAATGTCTGACAATGGCATCCCCGCCGGGTCCAGGAAGCAGGGTTTTTTTTTTATATAAAGTACACGTCAATTTGTCTTCATCTCGCCTGATGGTAAGCTAAAGGTAAAGTCTCTGAAAGAGGGTCATCATCGTAAACATACCATGTTAACAGTGGTGGCACACAGCTCGACGTCCTCATCAGATGCCTTTTCACGCCCCGCTTAAAGGACCTGGGACTGAAGGAAGGGTTAGGCCAAGAAGTCCTGGCTTGACGTCAGTCGTAGATAGACTTTTTCATCAGCTCACCACTTGAAAACTCGCCACTCGGTGTTGCCCCGAATTATTTAAATTTATTTTTCAATCGTCAACTAGGCACTGGCATAGAAGTACAGTCGATAGCAAAATTTTTAATACATCAAGCGGTCAAATGGTCTCATTACCATGAACGCACAAGATCGTGCGAGGTGGAGGAGGAAGAACCGGAAAACGGACCCTGAGCTCCGAAGGCAACGTGGCCTCGGGTGCAATCAGGATAATACGAAAGTAAAAGTATTATTTAAATAAAACTTTGAGTAAATTTAGTAGTCAAAGTATTACTTTGTTTGCTGACGGTGCGTACTGATGAACACTTTAATTACATCATAAACAAATGCCTAGCTACGATACAGCAGGGTAGACTTTTAGCTTTTGCAGGAGGTGATGGAATAATTATTATTCTTTTAGTTCGTGGGTACAGTTTTGTGGGTACGGAATGGAAACACCCGCACCGTCAGTAAACAATGTAGAGTATTAGTAGTATTATAATAAATGCTCTAGACAACTGCACTAGACAACAAATCAAACAGTTTAATAATAATGAATTTGAATTTGAATTGATAACTTTATTTGACAATGAATTGATATAAGGACATGTCAAGAGTGCGACGAGCCTGTACGAAAACAATTACGAAAGTGGAAGAAGCAAAAGATGTATGCCAGGATCGTAGCAGGTGGTAAACTGTGGTCTCCTCCTACCCCGCTGGGCAAAAAGCGTGACAGTATGTATTTGGTACCACATGTACCGGGCGCCATCTATCTTATTAAGCCAAACTAATACGTCACTACGAATCCTGAATCGCGATACTGAAATTCTCACGCTTGTAAAAAATATTATGTACAATATATCCAGCCGAGTCCCAACGACAATCTTTGGGCCGCGTATCACTGCCGAGGATTAACCTCAACTCACCGAGGATTTGCCTCACCGCACTGGCGGCTTGCCGAGGATACATCTCGACGCTTCAAGCCCCAATTCACTGGGCGTTTCAACACAGGACCTCAGGACCGCACTTAGCCCCGACAAACTGGTATTAGCGAGGAAGACTGATAAGCCAAATTGAATAAGCGGAATGGAACTACTCAAGACTGGCACTGGCACGCTCCTCAAGAGAGCTAAGAGAGCTGACTCATCGCAATCAACCTCTGGTCTTGGAGAGGAGTGATGTGGCGATACCACATGTACCCAGCGTCATCTAGCGACATCAAGCCAAACTAATACGTCACTACGAATCCTGCATCGCGATAGTGAAGTTCTCGCGCTGGTACAATATGTATGTACAACATCCCAAGGACAATCGTTGGGCCGCAGATCACCTAGCCTGGTCGGAAGATCCTCTCTTTTTGTTGGAGGAACATCACACCTCGTTCCTCCACACATACTTAATAATGATAACTTTAGGTAATAAACGACTGACAAATCAAAGATACATGTTTTTCCTACTGAAATCCCACGGATACCTTCGGTGGGAAAGAGGCACTGCTGTCTCCCTTGTCAAACGATTTGGTTTGCTCTTATTACGAGAGTGTTAAGATCATTTTTGAGACGTTGTTGTCAAGATATTTATGACGCTGACTGTACCAGTGCTTTATTCCATGATCCATCCTGCTAATATTAAACATAACATATTTTCCTGTAATTTTACGCCATATTGTACGTCCTTGGTGCGCACTGACATCCACTATCTGCCTATACCCAACTAATTTCTGTTTCGTAGCATCCACTAGCTCTTGCTCGCGGCTCCGCTTGCGTGCATGTCGGTTAGCGCGACCAAACATAGCCAATATCCTTTCTCAAGGTCTAATCTACCCCTATATTTGTCATCAAAATCTGTTCAGTGGTTTATAATATTAGTATGGATAAGGATATTCAGAAAATTTCACTAAACTAGGTACTAAAATTTGTTTTCCATACCCCGAGTATACAATACTCCTAACCCCGAGTGGAAATCCTACGTGAGAGCCTCCATCCATCAGCAGGGATGAACCAACTTGCAGGTGAGCTTCGCTTGGGCTCAAAACTCTTGGCAGA
The DNA here is from genome assembly GCA_914829495.1 of Eilema sororculum. Classification (NCBI taxonomy): domain Eukaryota; kingdom Metazoa; phylum Arthropoda; class Insecta; order Lepidoptera; family Erebidae; genus Eilema; species Eilema sororculum. The sequence goes on along the minus strand of OU618544.1, from coordinate 20,959,484 downwards.
GCTCTATTCCGAGGCGACGCGCTGTGAGCGCCTCCCCAGGCCGGGGGCGAGTTGGGAATACCGTTGTCCTCCCCTCCCTGAGGAGGGCCAGACCGTAAGGGATGGCCCTGTGTCAGTCGGGGTGCGAGGGATATATTGAAGACAACCTCACCTCCGGTCTAGCACTAAGACCCACAGACGGCGTGTAGTTTTGGACGGTTCGTGTCCGACATAACCTCCCCCTCCGGCTCCGTGGAGGTTCCGCACGAAAAAAATATGAAAAAAGGCAGACCTCCATTCCACTTAGCTGTCAGACCAACACATGGCCCCGTGACTGATTGAATGTAGTTACCGTGGCCTAAGGACGCATCTAGCACATGAGTAGATAAGCATCTAGGTAGTAGCATCATGTACTGTCATTTTATCCTATAAACAAATCACAGTCACTACTGACGTGTGAATCATTCTATTTGCAGGAAAGTACTTATAAGTAGAGGAGCAAACCTTACCACATACTATAACATAAGCTGCTGTCTAGTGAACATCATGAAGTCAATGTGTGTGGTATCAATCCTGGTCGTGTGTGTTCTAGCATTCCACTTTCCCTGCAGTGAAGCTGGCGTCCGAGTGAAGAGAGGACTCATGGCTGCGATAGTAGGACCACCATGTTCAGTTGACCACGTCCTCATGTTACTAGATGGGAACAGGTTCTGCATACCACGTGAATCGTGAGTAGTATTTAATTTTTATTTCTGTATGATCTTTCAGGGTCGGATAAGTCCCTGAAAAATCAAATCAGACCAGATCAGATCAGATCCAATCAAATCTGACCAGATCAGATTAGATCAGACCAGACCAGATCTGATCTGATCTGATCTAGTCTGATCTGATTTTTCAGGGACTTATCCCCTGAAAAATCAATCACCATTAAAAACATGACCATTCATTTTTGTATTCATTGTTTAGAATTTTCGTTTAGAACGAAGTTCGCCGGGTCCGTATCCGTACTAATATTATAAATGCGAAAGTAACTCTGTCTGTCTGTCTGTATGTTACGTTTTCACGCCTAAGCCACTGAAACGATTTTAATGAAATTTGGTATAGTGGTAGATTAGACCTGGAGAAAGGGCATAGGCTATGTTTAGTCGCGATAATCGACATCCACGCGGGTGGAGCCGCGGGCAAAAGCTAGTGGAATATAAAATAATAGTTCCGATATCTCCCGCGCGCAGAGTTATCTTGCGAGCACTCTACCATCCAAGGCTTTCAACCCAGAGTCCGCGATTTTCTTTTACCTTCTACTATATCAATACCTACTTCCCAGGTAGGGGTTTATTATTGTCAACGTAACAAGACCATTTCCCTGTACATTTTAAAAACACAAGAAGCACTTGATTGTTTTCCCTATTTATTTTGTAACTTACTGTGGCCCATGGCTTCATCCATGTGGAATATCCCGTATTTAATTTAATTTATTGAGATCACGGGATAACAATTTCGAAATCAAAACCATGTGTCATTCCAGACTAGACAAAACAAATAAATAAAATAAAAACATAATAATACATACATATTTCGCAGTTTATTAATAAAAATAATGATCTGTTTTAACTGAATCTTACAAAAGGGCAGTAGGCATAAAATAATCTAAATGAAATTTTGAAATATTTGGTATACTATGGATTAAGATAGGAAAAAGCTGATCATCTCAGGTGGCGCTATATCCAAATAATCCAAATTATCCTATAAATCCGTCTTGGGGCGACGGTGGGAGAGGGAGTAATACTACAACGCCCAGAGCATTCTCACTGTAAAGGAAATATCGCGGGTTCAAGTCCCGTCTGCGTTAATTCACTTTTAGCCAACCCAGCCCAGCTTCACCCGTGGCTTACTTCTACACCTTGTATCAACCTTTGTTAACATTCTATGGTTTTTTTTTATCGTGCGATAAATCCCCACGGATACCACCCCCACGGAGCCGGTGGAGGTGGTTATGTCGGACTCGAACCGACTAAAACGCACGCCGTCTTGGGTCCTTGGGATGGCCCCCTTCGGGTTGTGGGGACCTCAGGGTCCCCATCTAGCCCCGGTTACGGGGAGGCGCACTTTGCGCCGCCGCCGCGGCCTGCTTCGGCTGGGGTGACAGGCGGCTCCACCGGTCACCCCCAGGCCAGCGCTCATGGAGGACGGAGGTCGTCCTGCGACTTCTGACGTCCGGTTCGCCTTCGCTCTGCGCGGGCTTCCCGGGCCCAGAGTCTAGTCTGGACCCGGCCGCCTCCTTCTCGAGCATTACTTGCTCGCAGAAGGAGGCGGCCGCACTGACATTTTATGGTTACTGCTTCCCTTTCTTGAGTAGTAGTATATAGCCTTATAACCTTCATCGATAAACAGACTATACCTAAATTTTCAATTCGAACCAGTAGCACAGATTACCTAATTAGTTAGAAATGAAAAAATGTTTATTTAACTCAACTTTACATTGTACATGAAGTTTCATTCGAGAATCAATCAGAAAGGATCACAATACATACTGATACTACATTTCATACTAGGCTAATACCTATGTTATTAGCCTAGTATGCAATGTACTCGTAGTATCTTAATCTTTACAATATTAGTAGGTACTGTAGGGCGAGCACGAAAAATTAACGTTTTCGTAACGTGACGGTATCGAGGCCTCGATACGATAACGGAGTCTTAGGTTAGGACGCAGCACGAGCACATATTACGCGGTACCGAGAGCTCGATACGATTACCGTAGTGACGTCATTCTAACGTAAATAGAGAAGAGCCTTTGGGAACGAAATAAATTTAATATTGAATGAACGATGCGTTCGAAGAGTAAAATAAATTGCGTGGTTTTTGGTATTTTCGACTAAATTAGCTATTTATTAGCAATGAAGGCAAAATACAGTTCTATAAATGAAGCAAAGTTCTCAAATAACGTATGGAACATTGTAAGATGCAGAAGATTAGAATAAAATAATGATAACAATAATTTTATTTTGATACATTTTCTTTGGTTTCTGAACAACATGATTCAAATTGACATAACGCATACTGTCATAATCTATCAAAGTTTATTCATGTTTATAATAATTTTGAATAACAAAATGAATAAAGAATTGAAATACACAGTGATACTGTGATATGGAAAGTAAATAAATACGAGCATAAAGAAATTACAGCGAATTTTCCAATAATACCTTCAATTTCTTAAAACAACCAAGGTAATCATTTATGGCATGATCGATGGATATCAAACATTAAATACAATCATAAAATGGTCAAAAAGGAAGAATAAGCGTTGAATATCGCGAAACTCAAACAGTTAATCCAAAACGCATACATAGTACCTACGGTTTCTGCATGCAACTCCGCCGCGCAGCCTCCGGAAACTAATGTTAAAATCGTAATCCGATGAAAGAAAAGGCCGTACATGGACGGCAAGGCAGGAATGAAGAAAGAAGACACTACATACATATAGTAACGACGTAAATCCCCGAAGGGGTAGGCACCAACATTTTCGGTCCCACGTAATAGGACGCGAGCCTATGACCGTCATGGGCTGTATTTTTACTGTCGGTTGGAGAACAGCCTTATCCCTTTGTCGCCTTCTATGACGCTCACAAGAAGAAATGTGGTGACTTTATTCTGCTCCCCCATGGAACCAACACAGCAAAGAAAGAAGAGAATGCTTTGATTTTTTAATATTTATTTTACTAAACAATATTATATATTTTAATAACTAGTTTGGTCTATTCATTGCATCATTACCAACATGTCTGATAGCCTTTCCTCTTAGTAAGTCATCTTCTATACAGGTATATTGTATTCAATGACCAAGCTGTGTAACTCTCAGCAACTTTTTGCACATTTCTCTCATAAGCAACACCAAAAACTTTTCAAATGCCCAAGGTTACTCGTATCTCTGTGGTTACCCGGGTCTTTCCATGAATACCATGTGTACCTATGTCTGTGCGACAGCCTTTCTTGCAAATTGTGGAATAGTCTGTTTTATGTGTGTTTCCCATATGAAAGCGTCATGGGTAGCCCCTCCACTTTTAGCATTTACATTTTAATGGTCGGCAGTCACTGTCACATATCCTAAAATTAAATGTAAAATTTTTTCATTATGTTCTACTTTTTTTTTCGTGCGGAAATCCCCTCGGATACCCCCCTGCCGGAGCCGGAAGGGGAGGTTATGTCGGACTCGAACCGACTAAAATCGCACGCCGACTATGGGTCGGTGCTAGGCCGGAGGTGAGGTTGTCATCGACATATTCCTCGCACCCCGGCTGACCCAGGGTCATCCCTTACGGTCTGGCCCTCCTCAAGAGGGGGGACAACGGTGTCCCCGACTCGCCCCCGGAATGGGAAGGCGCGCTTTTCAGCGCGCCGTCGCCGTGGCCTGCTTCTGCTGGGGTGACAGGTGGCGCCGCCCGTCACCCCCAGGTCCGCGCTCATGGGGGACGGAGGTCAGTCAGTGATCATTATGTAATACTAGGAACTTTATTTTTATTTTGATATCATCCCAATATCACCATTTTGCACATTCAGTGAATAGAAATGTTGTATATTTATAGTAACAAATATTAAAACTATATTTTCTACTTATTTGGCGGAAAATATGAAACTTGCTTCCATTATTATTATATGGATTTATTTAGAACAACATTTTCTTACCTAGATTCTCGAGGTTAATATCTCTCACTTTTAAAACTCAAGTATATAATCCTATTTACTATTTTAATGAAGTAGCGGTCCTGGATTGTATTATTAATCACAACATAACCACTTATTGCCTAAAACTATAATTTTTATTGTAGTTTATAAGATTACGATACTTTTGTCACCGACAAAAATTGAGTGACAAAAGATTCGTAAAACTCGACAGCCAGCCTTCGTAATTTACATTACCGTACGTCAAAAAAAAATTCATGCTACCTAATCTTACTCACAAAATGTAACATATTGAGTGAGCATCGAGTAGTCGATACATTTACATTACGAAAGTGCTTCATGCTACCAAATTTAGTTACTTTTACGCACGATAGGGGCGCTGTACAAATGTCATACATTTTTTTACGTTAACGATACGTTTACTTTCTCGCAAATTGTTCGTGCTCGCCCCACTATAAAATCTTAAAACGTGTTATTGAAAATTGCAATCCATTCTTTCTATCAATACATTTCTTTATATTTCAGATACGAAGAGTACGTGGAAAATGACGACAGCTACCGAGAATATTATTAGTCTACTTAGTCTAGAGTATTAGTGGTATTAGTTTAAAAGCTCACCCTGTATACATAAGGTCATTAACATTTGACAATGAAAATGTAATTTGATAATGAATTTGAATCTAAATAGTTTTATTTTTGTTTCATACAGAAAACGTCCTGTGAAAACTGATACATCTCGAAAATGGCACCTTTACAATATACTAGTTTTTGTGTTATAATCATAAAATTTAGTACTGACCCCCTCCCCCCCTCCATTGCACCAATTACATCGATCTTCTTTCTAGATCCTACCTACTCTGACTAGACTCCTTTTAATATAATATATGTAAGTAAGTATAACCCTGTATAAAAATAATCCCTACACCTATTAATTACCTAACTACTAATTTGGCCAAATGATCTATCTAGTGGTAATATTACCCTTATCGCGATCCATAGCAAACCTTCGGTTATGTAAAGATAGAATGTTGTGATGAACCTACAATATTTATCTAACCTGAATTAACCCTTAACTTTAAATCTTTCACCGTACATAGTTTTTTTATTACCACTAAGCTATCGATGTTTTTAAAGTTGGGGCAAGCTTTTCAATAGGTATAATGTAGATACTGGAAACTAACAACCTAGCCGCTTCATATTTAACAAGCGGCGAAACTTATCTACATTTTCTGTTATGCCTCTGCCATCTGATCTCCACAACCATCATCCCTACAGGTCATACCTACCGAACTTGTGTAGTTAGACCAGGGGTCGGATTTTTTAGGGCTCTTTCAGACCTGTAACGAATGTCATAGACATTCGTAAGGCAAACATGGGCCATCGTCGGGTTAAACTTTTATATCATAACATAATTATTCAACCCTTATGAAAATATTCACACAGTTTTATAGATACTTAATCAGCTTTATGTAAATCCACCTACTTTAATAACCAGACTTAACTAAATTAGATGACATAACCATCTTTCTACCACTTACCCTCTGCCCGGCTTCGTTTTAGTTCGCAATGACCGAGCGGATGACGATGAGAGGAGAGGGGGTGGTGTTGCTATTTATCTCCGCAGTGATTTTCCCTATAGAATCCTAGCCTCGTCCCCGTCAGACTCATCTACAACTGCTGAATTTCTTTTTTTAGAGGTTACAGTCGCGGGAGTGAGGATCTTGATGGGAGTTGTCTACAGTCCTCCTACAATTAACTACTTCTCCTGTCTTGAACCGATACTGGAATCTGTAGGGTCGGAGTATCAGCATCACATAGTCATGGGTGATCTGAACACTAACCTCTTGACACCCGAAACCTCGCGATGTCGTAAATTGCTCGACATCGTCGAGTCAGTTAACCTGCAAATTTTACCTCTACAGGCGACACACCATAACACGGATGTGGAGGATACTTGGCTGGACTTAATCGTAACTTCCAACCCATCTTTGGTCTCCTGTCACGGCCAACATGTAGCGCCTGGTTTTTCGCGACATGACCTTTTGTTCATGTCTTACGCTATTAAACCACCGAAGCCCAAACCTCGCGTACTATTCTTGCGCAGCTTTGGCCGTATAAAGGTAGACAGGTTGGGTCAGGATGCTGCAGCAATAGACTGGGAGTGTGTGAGCGAGACATCGTCAATGGAGGAAAAAGTTCGCATTTTCAATGAGGCAGTCATTAAATTATATGATGTGCACGCGCCTGTCAGGAAAGTGAAATTGAAGCGCCCTCCAGCTCCATGGATAACCGAGGAGGTGCGGACTGCAATGCGAATTAGAGACCGCGCTTTCAACCGTTTTCATCGCCGCCGAAGCGACGAAACGTGGTCGCATTTTAAGGCTGCTAGGAATCGATGCAATCAAGTGATACGCAATACCAAACGCCGTTATATCTTTCATAACATCAATTCTTCCCCGCCCGCTGATGTCTGGAAGTTCCTTGGAACATTAGGTATTGGGAGGCAGCGGTATTCTGAGCTTCAGGCAACTATTGGCTTGGATGATATAAACCGTCATTTCACCACTTGTTCGTCTATGAATCATCTAACCAAGGGTTGCACTATGGAATACGTCACAAACTTGCCTCGTCCAGACATTGACATTTTCGATTTTTCTCCGGTGACACCGAACGAGGTCAAAAAGATTGTGATATCCATCAAATCCAATGCCGTGGGCTATGATAACATTAGTCGGCGTATGATTATTACCATCCTAGACCATGTCCTGCCAGTAATCACCCACATTATAAATTACTCATTGGATTCAGGTCAGTTCCCGTCACTTTGGCGCAAGGCCTATGTTATACCTCTTCCAAAAACCTCAAACCCATCCCTTCCCAATCATTTCCGACCAATTAGCATTTTGCCTTTCCTCTCAAAAGTCCTCGAGGCCTGTGTGCACAGACAGCTGTCCTCTTTCATATATAAAAATAATTTGTTAAGTCCCCTACAATCAGGGTTTAGGCCCGGGCACAGCACTGTGACTGCTCTTCTAAAGGTGACCGGTGACATTAGGGCTGGCATGGAAGACACTAAGCTCACGGTATTGGCATTGGTTGACTTCTCAAATGCTTTCAATACCGTCAGTCACGATATTCTCTTGGCCATCCTATCCTTCCTTAGAATCTCATCGGATGCACTGGAATGGTTTTCTGGTTATCTTCAGGGGCGCCAGCAGGCTGTTCGCCTGCACGAAAATGTTTCATGTTGGTGTGACACTGCCACTGGCGTCCCTCAAGGCGGTATACTATCCCCGTTGTTATTTTCAATATTTATTAACCTCCTGACTAGTAATCTTCGATGTGCGTATCACTTGTATGCAGATGATCTGCAGCTGTATGATCAAGCGAGTGTGGATGATGTGGCTGCGGCAATAAGTAGAGTTAACCGAGATCTGGAACACGTTAACAGTTGGTCGAATAGATTCGGCTTAACTGTGAATCCAACTAAATGCCAGGCCATTATCATAGGCAGTCAATGGTTGATGCGCAGACTTGATGTATCATCTCTCCCACCCATCACTTTCAATGGCTCCACCATAACATTAAGTGCATCTGTGAAGGACTTGGGTCTGTTCTTAGATTCAACCCTGAGTTGGCGAAGCCAAGTAGCACATGTCGGTCACAGAGTGACGGGATCGCTTCGTTCATTATATCGCCTTCGGAACCTTCTGCCCGCAAAGACAAAGACTACGATTGTGCAGACTCTACTTTTTCCTGTCTTTGACTATGGTGATGTTTGCTACTTCGACCTAAATGCAGAACATCTCAATAAGTTTGACCGGCTTCTAAATAATTGCATTAGATTCGTGTTCAATCTCCGTAAGTATGACCACGTGTCAGCTTATCGTGAGCAGTTAAATTGGTTACCGATTCGCCAGCGGCGAAATCTACGTGCACTAACTACTCTCTTTTCCATTCTTAATTCTCCTACTCCTCCTAACTACCTATCTCCTTACTTTCAATATAGGCATGAAAATCACAACAGACACCTTCGCTCAAAAAATAACCTTCTCCTAAGCTGTCCTGCGCACACCACTGAGTTTGTACATTCTTCTTTCCCTATACAGTCTGTGCTCCTTTGGAACGCGCTACCTCTTGAATTCAGGAAGGCCACCAGCAGTCTTGTGTTTAAGGCGAAGGTTCGCCAATTATTTCTCGACAAACTGGCAGAATCATCGAGACAATGAACTCAAATAAATCATACTTCTAAATATATGTGTAGGTATAAGTATAGTATTTATGGTAGGATATTTGTTTATATATATAGATATATATATATATATATATATATGTATGTGGAGGTATAGGTATTTATGTAAATGTGTAGGTATATTTATTTGTATGCATGTATCTCATTATCATTACGTATATATCTATGTATAGTAGCATTATACCTAGTGATGTATAGTGTTCATTTAATCAATGTCACACTCTCAACAATGCACCTACTAATTTGTCTCTGCACCACCTTTGGTTCGACTGGTAGAGAATGCCTATGGCATTAAGTCCGCCTGTGTACACTTGTGCATAAAGTTCAATAAATAAATAAATAAATAAATTCTTATGTAGAGAATATTGTTATTGAAGTTAGATTTATAGATTTAGATTAATTATAAAAGATATGTGTAACATTTATAATTCGCGCTCCCCGGCGAATAGTATGGTAATGTGCTATAACAAGAGTTTAGGTTTTATTGCATTTTCGGTTGTTAGAACATCAAATACACATTGTAATTTTTTTTGTAATTTTTCAGTGGATGTTTTCGAAAATACAATAATTCCCATAGGTCCATAATGAACATAACAATTTTATTCAGTTAAATTAGAAATACAATTTGTACATGAATAATACCGTAAGTACCCCAAATATCCCTATGAACACCTATTTAAGGAGTACAACATGATGAGCTTGGAGTCTAGACGCAAACTACTTATGACCATGATGTTGCATGGTATCTGCCACAATATATTTGACTGTAATGGTATCACCAATCAAATATGTTACACAGTGCCCAGAACTGTACTACAGCGGGAAGTGCGCGTGCCACGGCTGCTGTTCTACACAGGACGGTGTAGAACAGCGGCGGGCGCCTATTCGCCACCTTTTGGAGACGTACAACAACACACACCTAGCAGATATAGATATATTCGCAAACTCACGCTTCAAATTTAGAGCAGAGGCAATTACAACTTCAATCAATTGTAATAATCAAACTACCTTTTTCTCATAGAAACTCGCGTACTTGTATGCACACTTTTATGATATTACTTCGCGAAAATTTACAGTAAATATCTGTTAGGTAAACGCATAACGTTTACATAACAGATATTTACTGTAAATTTGTAATACCAATGTCTATAACGCTTATCTGTTAAATATTCCAACAAATAAATAAATAAAAAAACGATAAGTAGTGCTAAGTTTTTTTTCCCGTTAGTATCGGTAATGCCTTTTTACAATAAATTACAGATTTTAATAAAAAAGGTAATGTTTCAATCATGTAGATAAAATTCTAAAAGTAACGGGTTTTACATTGAAATTTTGCAATTATGTTGGAACGCAATGCAATAAGGCATTATTATTTTCAGTAGTATTAGCGAAGCAACAGCGCTCGCGTATTTTGTTTCCTTATTTATGAAAAGGAAAGGGATACTATAGAAGTTGGTAGTTAGTTGACACAATTCATCAAGGAAGGAAAAAATAAAGGTATGAAGAATTTATCTTTCTATTCAGATGTGTTCAGGGCAAAATAAAAATTGGTATATTTTTGCTTTATACCTCCATGCAATAAAAGCCTTTGTAATGGAAACTATAACTGATAAGTTCTTTGAAACTGGACATAGCTAAAACGAAGGTGATAGCATGCATTCATGCATAGAAAAATGCAATCGTAACCCCGACGTGATCATGACTGGGTAGCAGTGATGACGAGGCCTGCTACCCTGATCAACCCGACGTGATCTCGCTTGAGCAACGGACTGGCATCTTACCTGCCGACCTCGAGCAATCACCCTGGAGCTAGGCAGAGGGAAATTCACCCACTAGCCCACCGACAACCGCCGAACCACGAGGACATCTCAGTTCGCCTCCCACAAGCGGGTCTTACCAACTGAGATCTCAAGAAGCACCTAGCTCAAGACAGCGACATGGCCCTATGGAATCAGCTAGAAGAACCAAGAAATTATGTGGTATCAACGAAAATAATTGCGGAACGGCTACCACAGTCTGAACAGGCTAACCGTGACACATTGCGCGACAAAAGCAATCACCGGCGCGACAATCAGCCACTCACAAAATCTATCCAAAGATCGACATACGATTGAGAGACTAAGTACAAAAAGGCAAATCGAACACTTCATCTTCAAAAAGAAGAAGAATAATAGAAGAACGTATGATTACATAAATACGGATCGTAGCCATTGATGCACGCATTCGACAAGAAGTCATCAGTGGACGAGAAGAAAGAACATGATTGCAATAATCTCACGTTATCGGAACTACGGAAACAAAAAAAAAACTGACTATGACGCAACGCTACAACTTGCATAATGGCAAGTTAGCAAAAATGCATAACATAAGATAACATAACATAAACGCACGCCTATATTCCCCGAAGGGGTAAGCCGAGCTGCTAGCACTCACATTTCGCCAGTTTATGTTTAGGTCAATGTAATAGGTGGCGAGCCTATTGCCATTAACCGGGCACTTATAAATCTGCGATAAATACACACATAACTTCGAAAAGCATCGATGTGTGCCATGGTAAGCCTGGGATCGAACCCGAGACCTCGTCTCAGCAGTCCATTACCCATACCACTAGGCTACCGCAAAAACGCAGACGAAACTATGTGCAACTTAACGCAATTATAATACCTGTTTAGGGCTTTTTTCCTTACATTTTTGTCTACAGCCTGGTAACTCTTTTAATTTTTTGCGTTTTTTTAAATTGTCAGTCTTTGTAAAATACTCTTCTCCTTTCAAGAGCGAAGACAGCGAAGATCAAGAGCGAAGCGAAGGATTCTGGAATAGAATCTCGAGCATAGCGATTCACCGTCCGAGGGAAAAACAAATTTGCTCTTGAGTTGAAAAACGGGCACCTCGTTGAAGCCGATCCCAGTCAAACTACCCAGGATTACCGGCATTGCTTAACATTACCTCACTTACAACTACAATATTGACTCATTTGCGTCGAATTAAGAAAACTGTGTCTACTGGTCTGTCAAATAAGTGGCACTTTTCATTGTTTTTTTTTTTCATTTTGATTCAAAAGGCAACCCAAGTTTCAACACGCTTTTATTTTCCGTAATTATTTCTGTGATCTACAATGTCGAAACTTTTGATGCGTTGTTGAATCGATACAAAAACGAAGAAAAATTGAATCATGGTGTGACATGTGACAAAAAGGGAATTGTTTACGATAGCCGAAAGCGAAAAATGTAGTGGCAGACCCCAGGTTAAACGCCACAAGGTTCAATTAAGGCTTAATAATGAGAAAGTAATGGTAACTATTTGGTGGTCTCTTCATGTGTACACTATAAGCTTTCTCAGGTCTGGTCAGGCTATAACAGCTTAAACCTATGTATACAGTGTCGCACTTCGAACAATGACGGCAAAACTGGAACAGTCTTGAATCGATTTACACCATAATTGCTCCATGACAACGCGAGACCTCACACTGCACGAGAAACCGTTATAACTTTACAGAAGCTAGGTATAGTTAGAAACCCTATATCATCCTCTGTACTCACCAGACCGTTCATCTATGGACTACCATTTTTTTCCTTATTTGTTTATTTTGTTTATTTAAAAAAAGAACTCCCCAGGAGGCTGCTTCGAATCTAGATCTTCAGAGTTCTATCGTAAAGGATAAATAAGATAAGTTAAGATAAATCTTTATTGTACACAAAAGAATTACAATACATATACGGACAAATAGCATACGAAAAATGTACAAATGGTGTAATAACAAGGGCAGATATTTTGATTGAATATATTTATGTTTAATATTAGAAAAATACCAAGTTACAATTTTATTTCACAAAACGAATTGGCAATTTCATGCTATATCCCTAATGCCTAATGATTTATTTCTCTGTGCACGGTTCAGCCGAACTCTGACAAATCTCTGTGAACAGTTCTTGCCGGTAATCTCCTCATATCTAAAACAAAAAGTCAGATATTAAGTTGGTATTATTGTTCGAAATAAAGGTGTGTACCAAATATCAGAACAATCACTCAACAGGAAGGGAGGAACACCAAGGAGTTAAGATCATTTTAAGCACTTTGTACATCATTAATCTCAAGCTGACTTTTTGTTTTTACAACATATTCCACAATGCCACAACATTCTACACAACGCTATCTAGACCCATGGTAAGCTATAAGCTATATAATAGCTATATGTGGAATGCGGATACACATACTTATATTTTTTTTGTAAAAACCCACACAATATTATGCATAGAAACACCCAGACCAATGCAAATAGCCATATTCATGCATACAAATATTTGCACTGAGCGGGAATCGAACCCGCGCCTCCTGCGTGGCAGTCGCGTGCACTACCGCCATATTGTTCAAAACTTGTAATAACACGACTAAAATATGTCCTGGAATTAGTTTTTCCTATTGGTGTAATTACGAATATTAATTATTATTGTGCATACACATCAAAAAAAGTTTGCGATCAATGGCATAAGCTCCTAGAATTCTTTAAATTTAACTTTATCAAGAAAAAATCTATGTTGTATACTTTCTTTAAATAGGAATACCCTGTTTGAAATTAAAATCTAAAACTATTTTTTATTATTTATTTTAAAAAATTGAGCCATTAATCATAATGCAATTGTGATAGATTTCATAGAAAGAAAAAGACTGTTTAATGAAACTTAAACTACAATTTATTATTAAAAGGTGTAAATTCAATATAAAATAACTCCTCCCCTGGCTCGAACACATACGGAGATCCTCCTGGGCATGCTGAGGATCATGTTATCCAGCATTTCCTGGAGTAACCTATCCCATTCTTCAATAGCGGCTTCCCTGAGATCTGGAACTGTCTGGGGATGTGGCTCACGGTTCCATACAGCTCGTTTAAGAGCATCCCACGCGTGCTTTATTGGGTTTAAGTCGGGCGAGCCGGCAGGCCAGTCTAATCGTGTGATATCGTATTCTTGAAGAGCAGCATTGACTTGTTGAGCTCGATGTGCGGGCGCATTATCATCGACCAGTACAAATTGGTGCCCATGGTTTACTCGGAATGGTTTGACGATATCATCAATAGCAACTGCTTTGTACATGTCTGCTGTCATGAAGCCCCGATACGGGATCAAAGGCGTTCTAGCTCCAATCATAATGCCGCCCCAAAAAGACACTGATTTTCCGCCTTGCTGAACTGTTCCTTGTTATTTTAGTGGCTTTGTCTTTCACGGTCGCCTGGTCTTCTCCAAACACGGACACGTCGGTTATCTGGATGAGTGGAGATTCGGGATTCGTCAACGAAGAGACAGTTTTGCCAAATGTTTTCTTCCTCACCTTCTTCATTTTACCGAAGTCTAGCCCACTGCAATCTTCGTTGTTAACATTGCTGGGAATTGAGCGGAGCTCGCCATGACCTCCGTGCTCGTAATCCAGCCTGGTGCAAGCAATTGCGAACGGTCTGCGTGCTAATTTCAAGCCCAGAGGCGGCCCTGACTTCTGCTTTTATTTTAGTGGCGTTGATTGTGGGAAATGAAATGTGGGTGCTAGCACCTCAGCCTACCCCTTCGGGGAATACAGGCGTGAGTTTATGTTATGTTATGATTGTGGGATCACGGGCTGCCAGCAATCTAATATAGCGCTTTTGGGCAGCTGTCAAAACAGTTGGGCGACCGCTGCGGGGTCGATCAGCTAAATTCTCCATTCCGTGGTACCTCTGCAACGTAGCCACGACACAGGATTGGGATATAGCAAGTCTGCGTGCTATTACTCTCGTGGTGTATCCTTCTTCCCTCAAAGTTACTATTTTAGCTCGTAAAACCTCTGATAATCCTCTTGGCATTTTTTCAATCACTACTTTCCGCGAAAAATATCTTGAATCGGTTATAATTCACTAAATCAGATTTCTGAATGAGCGTAAGCTAGGACTGAAAGCCTTTTTGTAAGAAATTGAACGGTGTCATTGTTTTGTGTTCTAATTCTTTATTTTTAAATAAAGAATCTAAAAAGAAGAAAAAATCAAATACAGTAACAAAAAAGATTTCAGTTTTTCAAAGTGATCGCAAACTTTTTTTGATGTGTGTATGTGGATTTTTTTTTCCAAACAAAAGAATATAAATTTAGGCAATTTTAGTGTTATACAATTAATCTATAAAAAATATAATATATGATCCGTTAATTTATCAATCTAAAGTATATTTAACCGCGCAGTAATTTTTGTTCACAGAACAATTAATATTGTACCTGTAAATCCCCTAGGGGGAAGGCAGAACTGTAAACCCATATTTTCCCAACTATGATTATTCCGTTCATCGTATTAGGGGGCGAGCCTTTTAACTCTGTTGCATATGTACTAATTAAGGGCACATTAATTGCTTCCAAAAACATTTGCTGCAAACTTGTTGCTTTGGTTTATGGTCCCCAATTAATACCTATTCAATTCAATTCTTGTTGAATGGCTCTGTGCTCTGAGCATCAATTCCGCCAATGTCCCGTAGTACAATTAATACCTTCTCCAACGAATAAGTTAACTTGTGAAGTTTCTCTTTAGTTATGTGCCATTGAATGACATGTACGAATTTATATGACAATCGACTTTGTCTATGAATATGTTTCAATCGGGTATACGATTCAATATTTTTGATTTTGTCGAAATTTTACGCGAATATTACACAAAAACTATTCCTAGCCGGTTACATTCCTACGCCACAGATTTATCATTCGTACACAGATAAAATCATACATTTAAAATTTAATGAGAATTTTTAATGACTGTGCAACACAAGTTTCACATTTTGTTGTTGTTCCTTGAAAGTAGTAAAATATTCAGAGATTAAAAAGCCAGGATATTATTATAATACTTTTACGTACATTTACGTAAATGCAAGTAAGTGTGAACGATTATTATTTCAATGACTAACATTAAAAGTAAAGTCAACGAGACGAGAGAAAAACGGTAAACAAAGCGACCATTACTGAGTTACGTTGCGATAACTAGCGATTATTTTCTCTGTCCTTGTCGCACATTCACACGTACGCGACAATGGCCGAGCGACAGCTGTCGTTGCGTGTTTAGTACAGGAAAGCTGTCAGCACAGCGATTCTAAACTGTCAGATGCGCCATCATATGAACAATTTCATTCCTGTCTGGAATGCGCTTGAAGAGATACGTAATAATTTTCAAATAAAAATGTTTGGAACCGCTGAAACTTCATTTAAATTTTTCTCTCGCTTCGTTGGCTTTACTTTAGTGAAAATCGATTAAAGCTTCTTCAAGACGAAAGTCAATTGTTACTTGAAATCGAACTGATAACGTATTAGTACATAACTATTTGACATGACATCATCCTTCAAAAGTTAACTTACTCATTGGACGGACTAATAAATAACTAGCTTTTGCCCGCGGCTCCGCCCGCGTGCATGTTGGTCAACGCGACAAAACATAGCCTATGTCCTTTCTCAAGGTCTAATCTATCCTTATTCCAAATTTCATCAAAATCGGTTCAGTGGTTTAGGCGTGAAAGCGTAACATACATACAGACAGATAGACAGACAGACAGACAGACAGACAGACAGACAGAGTTACTTTCGCATTTATAATATTAGTATGGAAGTATGGATTTTGAGGCAGAAATAGCGCGTTACAACTTACCGTTTGCAAGAGATACATCTTCCATTATATACAACTTGCGTATGTGCACAAGGACTAAACTTGAGAATGCCTCTCTTGACTCGGTAAGCTTCATGAAGATCTGACTTATAAGACTCTGGTCGTGCAGAAATCAGCGTTAATAAGGCAGTTAACATTAGAAATACGTATAGTGTCTTCATTTTGATGTTTGTGAGATGTTGTCAAATTATAACTGAGCTAGTTACTATCCTGTTCTGTTTATATAGGCATGAATGAAGGTGACCACAATAACAGAGGTCTTTATGCATAAGGATAAACGTTGGTTTAATATTATATTTAATTAATTGATACAATTTAAGCCAATTTATAGAGTATCATACCCAAGTTTTATAACGTCCTATATTCAAATTAAGCTGTAAAATTATTTAATATTCAGAACCATTATCATTTTAAGAGCGCGCATAAAGCTAGAAAAAAGTCAGATTTCACTCGCACACTTCACACGTCCCGCTCTTGTCTGTCCACACGTCTGTCGTCTCGCAGTATTTTGTGTGGCAGCTAACCGCTGTGTTTAGTACGCAGGCGCACAGTATACCCAAAATAATCAGATAAAATTTGGCAAAGTATGAGCTGGATCATTATCTATATAAAGTATACTTTGAATAAGAACGTCGTAAGCGCCAAATTCGTTTTTTTTAATTACTCGTAAATTCCAGATAATTTTAACGAAGTGAAAAATTGAGTCACTAGATTTTATAATTTTTTACTTTGTACATAAAAATTGACTCAGTTATATGAATAATCTTGAAAATAAATTTTAATCAAAAATTAGGCCTAATTTTGTGATCTTATTTTATCGACAAAATATTATTATTTTATGTTTTCACCAAATTGAGTACCTTTCAGATATAACGTATTTTCTATTTAAAAAAAAACAAGCTCATTTGTGGCACAATTTCGGGTATAAAAATCAAATCAAAGATCGGCAATTTTCCTTTATACCCCCTCTTAATATATTTCATGTTCAGTGTTGGTTCATGTTGGAGTAGAATAGGGCCACCCCCTCTCTTCCTCTGGGTATCGTAGAAGGCGACTAAGGTTTAGAGCTGTTCTCCATCCGACAGAAAACATAAAGCCCGTGACTAAGTTCCCCCTTTTTTTACCGTGGGGGAAAATCCTTCATGGATGTTATGCCAGACTCCTACCGACTAAAAACCCCCACGGTAACGCCCAACAGCCTAAGGCTTGGAGCCCCGGGTAAGCCCTCGGAAGGATGTCTCAGGGCCAAGTTTCCCCTTGACTGATGACAATAGGCTCGCCCCTGGGACCGAAAATCGTTGTTGATGAAATGTTGGCGTCAATATATCTCTGCCTACCCCTTCGGTGATATACAGGCGTGGGTGTATGTGTATGGTGTATATTTTTGACTACTCATAACGGCCATGAAATTACTGAATGGTTTTTGATGCGATTTTTATAAGAAAGCTCATGGTAAGAATTAAAATCTTACGTATTGTTTGCCCGCAATCTGTTGAGTGGAACCAGAGATATGATATGACCAGAATAACGATAACCGACAATCATGCGGGTGAAGCCGCAGGCATCAGCTAGTTTATAATATTAGAAAAAACATGTGTCTCTTTTGGTTTTTTCATAACAATTCGGGACTTCGCACGATATTTTTTTTTAAATTATTAAAGTTTTGTTTAGTGATTGTTTGTAATTGAATTGTTATACAAAAGCCTTGATTTTACACCGTAGTTTAAAAAGGTTTGTCTTTTGTTTTTAACCGACTTCTGAAAAAGGAGGAGGTTTGCAATTCGGTTTTTAATATTTTTTTATTTGAATTAAATTTTTTTGTATAGCATTTTGTTATAATATAATATAATAATCTTTATTGCAGACCAAAGATCCATAAATTGTTAGTAACATAAATCTTATTCTATTGTTAGTAAGTACACGAAATAACATAAACCTAGAATGTACTAGTAGGTATAGTCACAACACTGAGACACTGTATACGTTACAGTACGTGCGCTCGCACCCAGCGTCCCAGCATCGGACCATCCCACTTATCAGTTAATGCGCTCAGAATGCTGTGGGAGCTCTCGCGCATCCTACGAAGGACGGTAGCGCATCTCTTTCGGATGATGGCATTAAATGAATCGACCCTCGCCTCCGCGAACATCCCACCCATTATGCTAACTTTCTAAGTTCGAAATACATCGGGAAAAAGAAGCGCTCAAGTGGGACTTGAACCCACGACCTTTCTCTTACTGGGGGATTGCTCTTCCAACTGAGCTGTTGAGCCACACCTGAATTACTTCAAATTTCCCGTCCCTTTATATCCGTCTTTAAGGGCGACGGTGGAGCCATCTACCAACTTTCTTACGAACTGTTGGAACCTATGAATGATTTTAAACATTGATTTTTGATGACTCCGCCCAAATATTTGAATGACTTGACTTGAGAAAGACACTTGAGCGCTTCTTTTTCCCGATGTATTTCAAATATTTTTTTATGTTTGTACGTGCATTTTAATTAAAAAAATAAAATAGGCAGAAAACTGTAGGTATATATATGTATTGTGACTTTTCGGGTGCTAATATGGGAGCCGTCCCATGCCCATCCATTGAAAATAGACCTCTCAACAGAATTGAAAAATATAAGTATCTGGGATCCATTATAACACCCAAAGTTTCGGTAGAAAGAGATATACAAAATAGGATACAGACTGCTTGGCTGAAATGGAGATCACTGTCTGGCATTCTGTGCGACTCCCGTATGCCGATTAAAGTCAAAGGCAATGTATACAGGAGAGCAGCTCTAATATACGGTTCCGAGTGTGTTGGCATTTGAGAAATATGAATGAGCAGAGGGTCCACGTTGCCGAGATGAAAATGTTGCATTGGTCAGGTGGAGTCACCAGAATGGATAGAATTAGAAACGAGTATCGAGTAGGTTTTGCTCTAGAAGTCGGTTTAATTTTTTTTGTCAAAAATAACTTATTTTTTTAGAACAGTTCAGGACTTCACGCGATAATTTTTTTAACTTACTTTTGCTGAATTTTCGGGTACGATAAAAAAAAATGTTACACTTTTATTGTGGGGAAGTGGTGGCTGAATAAGTTAACACATTGCAAGATTATGCAAAGTATTGCTAAATATTACCCAGTGCCCATTATCCGGAGTGGCAGCGAGTCTCAATCGCAGTCGTCGGAATGTGAGGACGGTGGATTACAATTAGTAAACATAAAAGAGAGAAATGGTACTGGAACTTAAATGTTTTGACTTTTACGAACGCATGTAGTTACGAAACGATTTGTCACACAGAATTTCACTTTCTATGAGTGACCATTTTCATTACAAACCTCTCTGTGGATCAAGAACCAAGTACAGTTATCAGTCCCGGTTTCAGATCGGTGTTTTATGGCGTTTTATGGGATAGTAATGAAAGTGAGATATCTTTTTTTGTAACTTTTATTCAATAAAATTAAGGGTTCTTTACACACATCCTTATTTCAGGAAAATAAGAAACTAATGAGCTACAAATTATGCTGTCCTGCTGGATTCAGTTTGTACAAGATCTTATCCTTCCATCGCTTCACTTGCCGTCGCAGTAACGTTTCCACTTTTTGTCACGCCCATGATTCTCTTCATATCTGAAAATAAAATATATCCATGATAAATAAAAAAAAAGTACAGTAAAAATTATAAATTTGAATCATGTGAGTTTATGTGTAGCGGGGCTGCCGACGCGACGTCGTTTAAGGTACGTACTTTTATAGAATAACTAGTTGATCGCGCAACCAATAGGAATCTATTCCAGAGATAATAATCCTATACCAGACATTATAGGTGCATGCCTGTCGTGAGGTATGTTGGTATACATGCCTCATGGCAGTGTACCTATAGTGTCACTCCTTAAAATTATTCGGTACGCTCTCTCAATACAAATATTACTTTAATAATGCACCTACTGAGTCTTTCTCTGCACCACCTTTGGTTGACTGGTAGAGAATGCCCATGGCATTAAGTCCGCCTATGTACTTGTGCATGAAGTTTTATAAATAAATAAATAAAGGCGCCTATTACATGTATTATTCCCAAATACCAAATTTCAGCCAGATCCGATCCATTCTTAAAGCGGGATTGAATAACTATTTGGCAGTAAATGCTGGAAATGGCAGAAAATGGCAGAAAAGCTGTAGTAAATCTCGGTGATCGAGTGCTGCCCAACCCCTTTTTTTCGTACGGAAATCCCCACGGATACCTCCCCCGCCGGAGCCAAGAGGGGAGGTTATATCGGACTCGAACCGACTAAAACCACACGCCGACTGAGGGTCGTATTGCTTGGCCGGAGGTTGTCTTCGACATATTGCTCGCACCCGCTGACCCAAGCACCCCGGCTGACCCAGGCCGACCCAAACAGCCAATACTTAGTGTTTCGATCATCAAGAAAAACATATAATTATGACCCTAAATAAATACGCGGATTATCTACATAAGTATGCAATGTCCTTTGCCTTGAAATTAAACGATCTCAATCTGTATTATATGTCATAATAATATTGAAAAAATAATGATTCAGGCGACCAAACTGAGGAAAAATGAATTCTTGGGCAAACCCAACCGCAGCTCAAAATACCCCTGAGAGATAGACTGCACCAAAATAAGTACGTACCTATACTAAAGTAAAGACAACGAAGCGAGAGAAAAAAGGTAAACGAAGTTTCAGCAGTTCCAAACATTTATCACTTCAAGCGCATTCTAGACAGGAATGAAATTGCTCATAAGATGGCGGATCTGACAGTTTAGTACCACTAAGCTGACAGCTTTCCTGTATTACGAAACACGCAACGTCAACTGTTGCTCGGCCATTATAGCGTACGTGTGACATGTGCGACAAGGACAGAGAAAATAATCGCTAGTTATTGCAACGTAACCCAGTAATGGTTTGTTTACCTTTTCTCTCTCGTTTCGTTGGCTTTACTTTACCTACATTTAGGTGACTGTCAAACTGAGTACAGTCGATCTCGGAGCTTATGCCAATCGCTGCGTTGAGCGTGTGAGAGTAGCGTCTTTGTTTTTGTTTTGAGCAAATTTAGAGCATGCAACGCTACGTCATCGGCGAGTATATTTGTCATCGGCAGGATATTGTGCTCAAGCCAATCTGCTCATTGACGGATGTGGACGTCAGATAGCACTCGCTCTCGCATTAGCCAGGGAGTTATCAGACAGTAGACTCGGGAACCAAAGTGCAGGGTTGAAGAATGAAAACCGAAATTGTTACTTTTCTACATAAAGGTAAACTGAACTGGTTATTTTAGGAGTGGAGTTATGTTCGTAATATTAAAAGTGAAGATTCAAACCTAGGGCCTTTCAATTGTAAGGCCGATTTCATAAATACAATATAAAGCCTAAGACAAAGGGCCCGCTAGACGGCAATAGGCTCATCCCCTATTACGCGGTACCGAAAATCATAGTTGGCGAAACGTGAGTGTTAATACACCTCTGCCTATCCCTTCGGGGATTGGCGTGAGTATATGTATGTATGAATAAAACAGGCTACTGTTAATCTCGAAAATAGTTTACCATGGGCTGCTGAGACTGAGATAATGAATTACATTAATTCCATACTTTGGGCATCTGCTAGTTTTATAATACATGAACCCACTCCTAACACAAGTAATTCAGCTTAGCTGGAGGGTTTCAAGAGAATATTAGTAATATTGGTTACTAAGTCTTTTTTATAGCCGCATGGTTCCCGGCAGAGTAAAATTTAATCCACCCCATCTCTTCCCATGCGGTGTCGTATAAGGCGACTAAGAGACAGGGCTGTTTAACATCAGACACATATATACAGCCCAGACTCAGCGTCGGATGCACGCCTTAAGTCAACAATAGTGCCCAGAATGCAGTAATAGGCTCACCCCCTATTACGTGGGATCGAATCCAATGATTGATGAAATACTTCTTAATCCGAGAATGAAAGCGTGATTGTATGTTTTTTTTACTAATTCTAGTACTCACTCTTTACACGGTGTACAGTATAGGTGCCGGTTTAGAACTAACTGAACCTCTTGAATTGCACAATCTTGGTAAGTTAAGACCGCCTGCCTTTTAACCCTATGATTGGTCTCACTGTCAGGCAAACTCAGGGCAAGGGGCAGTGTTAAAACTGACAATATAAATAATATTCTCATGATTAGCGTGTTCACTTCACAATAACTCACAATAGAATAGCCATTCAGGAGTAATCTTCTGAGTTTATATAATTAATAAGTAGGTAAAGTTCACGCCATATATTTTGAACCTAAGTCGAGAGAGAAACGAAATCTTAGCGTGATTTGTTTGGTAGATTTGAGTTGGTTGCGAAATCCTCGTGTTATCCTCGAAGGACACTTAATAAAAACGTGTACTGCCCGTAGAAAGGATATTATGAGCATTTTGGGTCCAAGATATGTGGCGGTAGGTAATGTTATTCACAAACAGGATTACGCGCATACGATACATACTTTAGGTATATTTAGGTATTTCCGTTAGGGTAAATGAATCATCTTTCAAATTTTATTTATACATTTGCATAAAGTGTTCTTTCCTTAGGTACGAATCATAATAACTAAAGTTAGGGTCATTTCAAAAATCATTAATTGGTTCCAACAAACTGAAAAATCATTCATTGGTTCCAACAATTTGTAATGGTGCGTCCACACTTGTGACAATACGCCGTACAGTACTCCGTGACTGTGTCAGACACGCGTGTCAGTTCGTTGGTGTGGACGGGTTTTTGTCACGCGGACAATGTCACAGGCTACTGACACGTCTCTATCCATACCGAACACTCAAAGGAAATGTCAGACACGGAACAAACGAATGTAAACTCGAATTATAGGTAATAGAAGCGTGGTACAGAAGCTCGACATGAAGGGAATAGAAATGGGACAGAAAACGTAGACTCGACATAGAGGTAATAGAAGCGAGATGAGGTTTTTGGCTCGACATAACGGGACTCGACATAAAGGGAACCATTCGTCGTGACTTGTCTCTGTACGTCAATTCAATAATAATCCATACTTAACATTATAAATGCGAAAGTAACTCTGTCTGTCTGTCTGTCTGTATGTTACGCTTTCACGCCTCAACCACTGAACCGATTTTGATGAAATTTGGTATAGGGGTAGATTGGACCATGAGAAAGGACATAGGCTATGTTTGGTCGCGATAACCGACATCCACGCGGGCGGAGCCGCGGGCAAAAGCTAGAAATATTATCAATGCGAAAGTAACTCTGTCTGTCTGTCTGTCTGTTTGTTACGCTTTCACGCCTAAACCGCTTAACCGATTTTGATGAAATTTGGTACATGGGTAGATTAGACCTTGAGAAAGGACATAGGCTATGTTTGGTCACGATAACCGACATCCACGCGGGCGGAGCTGCGGGTAAAAGCTAGTTATCTATTTTTTTTTCTTAATAAGAATATATATTGTGTAAAAGAAAGTATATTAGGTACCCATAACTTTTCAAAATAAGCTTCTTTGGAGTGGGGGCACGTCGGTAAAGTTATGGCCAGGGTCCAAAGTGGAGACCTGTCGATCGTAACATCGACTGAATGCCGAATTATCATAATCATGAGTAGTCCTACGTAATTATACCTATGGATGATTTGTGTAGAGGTTATATCTACTCCGTACCAGCAGATTTTTAACACCTTTGAGGAACAAACTAACTGTACTAACTTTTGGAGTAGGACTGGGCTGCAAGAGCTTAAGTGGCCCTCTACAAGTCTAGGATAAGGGTAGACGAGGTACTATCGGGTAGTATTGAACCGATATATATACCTATATATATATATATATCAGTGGCGAAGGGTGGATTTTTTTAAAAGGGAAGCCGAACGTAAGAAAAAACCTTACCATGGCCGATTGTAATGTGTAGGTACTCCTTTCAAAAGCTGTGACTGGCTGGGTCGATGCTTAGGTCCGAATGGTTGAGGAAATTTCAACCCACATTTACTATACGTGTAAGCACTGATGATTATTATAACAGTGTCTTTCAAGTATAATGAAAGTGGCTTTGAAAAAATAAAACTTCAGCAGTTCGACTACCACTAACGTCGTAAAATCCTAGAAATCGTTCTTCAATGCCAGTTTCAGTTAAATATTACAGTTAGTTGCTCCCTATGGCTTACGTCAGGTGTTTCGTCAATCATAACCGATACAAATTGAGCTTTATCTATCTCTAATCTAATACGATCTCTTAAAACGGATGCAATGCTATGTATTAAATCGTTTTCGAATGTCGCTAGAAAGACCAGAAAATACGGGATTTTGCATTGAAGAACATTGTTCTAAATGTTAGTCTATTACTGAATCGTATTTAATTAAATATAATAAGGTTTCGATATAATTCCCGCGGTTATCAGAACCTGAAATTTCATCGTGACCGCGAAAAGCTAACTCTTGTTTACCTAAAAAAAATACTGTATCTATAAACCGTTTCATTAGATTTCTATTACGATCTACTTTTCGATTATGTACTTAATAGGTATTCGTGAAAAATGTTTCGATTCTAGTTGTCCTGAACTCATGTAAAGCTACTAAGCTAAGAAACTACGGATATGTTTCTCAGTTTGAACATGTTTTTTTTGATGAATTCGATAAATTGTTTATGTCGCTATATCCTAAATGACTCCACATACTCTTAGAATCTGAGAAAAAAACAATACATTCTATTTAATTTACAACTGCCTGTGAGCCACTTATATTTATCGTAATGAGATATGTTAAAATGTTTCGTAAATCCATCGTGCCGTTTATATTCTATATTCATGACCGGGCGGGCTCGGCCTAACTGAACTACATGTTTCTTATTTTCATAATTTAATTTCGAGAAAGATGTTTCCTCACACAACAAATAATCAGTCAGACAACAATTTAATGCTATTAAGGCAGCCATTATAACAGCAAAATACACTACAAATGCATATAATACAACGACTAAGTACTTACCAAAATATTACGTAGATACTACGACAGTATAATGTCAATCAATGCACAACAGTCAGTATATAAGGATGGGTATCAGGTACACTACACTACACTACACAAGTACACTACACAACACAAACACAAATTATACTTAGTAATAACTACTTTACACAAAAAAGCGAATTCTAACCACTTGCAGTACTTTATAACATAAATAATTATTGATGAAATCAAAAATGAATGTCAAAATTGTGGTGAGCAATTGAATTTGAATACATCGCTCATTCGCCTCAACTTCAGTGTATGTAAACAAAACAAACTTCACATTAGTGCTCTTTCGCTCTCGCAAATTCTTATCGTATATTCCCTCTTTGTCATAACTCGTTGAACAGCGGCTTATGTCACTACATATTTCTACGAACACTACTAAGAAAAATTGCGCATGTGTGCGTGCGACTGCGTATTAAAGAAGAGTTAAAGATTCCGATTTTGGTGGCCGGGTTACGCGCGCGTTCAGACAGAATCATACAAGAGGTTTCCTTCCTTAATTGAGAACTAGATGGCGTTATGAGAAATATGTGTAATATGTAATGTATGTAAATAATTATTATAATTGCGATTTACGTAACAGAATACTTTTTGTTTTATATTTTTGTGTATTGAATAGATGTGGTTTCATTGATTTATAATTTATTAATAGACAATGCTTACGGGTTTTTGCAAAGGTAAGCCGGTAGGAATCGGTTTATATGGACACTTCGCCACTGATATATATATATATATATATATATATATACAGGGTGTAATCGTTAAGTGTGTCCAGGCGATTATTCCGTAACTATTACAGATATCAAAAAACTGTAAACTGATATCGAAAGTACGTTACCTTATGAGTAAAATGACATCAATAACTTTTTAAAAATCAAACGAGAGGTATCTAAAATTTTGACATTAAACCCTCCCATACATTTAGTATGAGATTAGTAGAAAGGTTTTAGTGTAATTATTTTAAAAGAATATTTTAGTTTAGTACTGATATAAAGGAAACTGTTTTTTAACCTGGCAGGGTAATAAAATTAAAAATAATAATATTTATTTATTAGTAAGTACATATTTTTTTGGAGTGTGTTGCTTTTCAGTCTGCTCAAATTAATGCGATATTGAAACACGGTTTATTTCTAATTTGAAGTGGTAAGATAATTCAAAAACTTTTAAATTTAAAAGCGTCGGTAGCTTAGTGGTTAAGGCCTTACGATCGAGAGGTCCCGGGTTCAATCCTGGCCATTACACTACCGGCGTGAACCCACTCCTAGCACAAACATTTTAGCTTAGTTGGAGGGGTTAGAGGGAATATTAGTAACTTCGGTTCTAATATTCTTAAAAAAAAACTTCACATGTATCTACTTGAAAATCATCATTGTCATAATCAAACGTAATCATAAAATATGATTAAGGTAAAATGAGTTCTAGACCACTAAAAATAAGGAAACTAAAACCTTTCTACTAATCTAATACTAAATGTATGGGAGGGTTTAATGTAAAATTTTTAGATACCTCTCGTTTGATTTTTTAAAAGTTATTGATGTCATTTTACTCATTAGGTAACGTACTTTCGATATCAGTTTACAGTTTTTTGATATCTGTAATAGTTACGGAATAATCGCCTGGACACACTTAACGATAACACCCTGTATATATACTAGCTTTTGCCCGCAGCTCCCCACGCGTGGATGTCGGTTATCACGACCAAACATAGCCTATGTCCTTTCTCATGGTCTAACCTACCCCTATACCAAATTTCATCAAAATCGGTTTTGTGGTTTAGGCGTGAAGGCGTAACATACAGACAGACAGACAGATTACTTTCGCATTTATAATATTAGTATGGATATGGACTATCAGTGGTCCAGTTTGGCCCGGCTTACTTTAAGGGATTCGGTGTGATATACCATTTTGTTGCAATCTTTGCCTTCTGTTTTTTTTTTCAATTGTTGTTTTCATTAAAATAATTTGTTGCTGTTGTTACTTACAGCCAAACGTGTACAGTACAGATGTCGGCCTACGGTAGCCAAATATGATCAGACAAGCCGTGTGCATGAGAAGATTCCATACTAATATTATAAATGCGAAAGTAACTCTGTCTGTCCGTTTGTCTGTATGTTACGCTTTCATGCCTAAACCACTGAACCGATTTTGATGAAATTTGGTATAGGGGTAGATTAAACCTTGAGAAAGGACATAGGCTATGTTTGTTGCGATAACCGATATCCACGCGGGCGGAGCCGCGGGCAAAAGCTAGTATATTTATACTCTGTATACTTTCAGAGTTTTTGGGGTCGCTGATTGCGAATATATCATCCATTTAGCGATCCGAGATGGCGGACCCGAATTTTTCAACTAAGTCAATATGGGTGTGGTTTACGAGGTTTTTAGAATTGTTAGTTAAATTTGGTATAGGGGTAGATTAAACCTTGAGAAAGGACATAGGCTATGTTTGTTGTGATAACCGACATCCACGCGGGCGGAGCCGCGGGCAAAAGCTAGTATATTTATACTCTGTATACTTTCAGAGTTTTTGGGGTCGCTGATTGCAAATATTTCATCCATTTAGCCTCAAAACCACCCAGAAGTAGGAGCCCCGAAAAGGATACCCATATCGATTTTAGTGAAAATTTCGAGTCCACCATCTTGGATTGCTAAATAGATGATAATATATTCATAATAAGCGACCCCAAAAACCCTGAAAGCGATACCCATATCGATTGTCGTGAAAATTTTGAGTCCGCTATCTTACATTGCTAAATAGATAATAAATTCGTAATAAGCGACCACCAAAACCCTGAAAGCGATACCCATATCGTTTTTCGTGAAAATTTTGAGTCCGCCATCTTGAATCGCCAAATGGATGATGAGGCGTGAGTCAAACTCGCACCTCCTGTGTAGCAGTTGCGTTCACTACCGCCACGCCACAGAGGCTGTCAGTTGAAGATGATGATGGCGATGAATGAGATGATTGCTGCCTCCACAAAGTTGTGGGGACTTTACCATAAGCTCCCTAGGGAGTTGGGACTTGTGCGTTGTCCAAAACGATAAGTCTAAAAATTCACCATTGTTTTAAACATAAAAACTTGATTTTACACCAGTTTTGAAAAAATAATATACCTACTACCTATCGCGATGCAGCCTACATGCATTGGCACCTAAAACTCAGTCTTCTCTGTTAGCATTTTAAGTTTATGGTACTGACACGGTCACGGTGTCACGGGTCGAGCCGTTCACCCGTCCACACTTAGCGTACATGTACTGTAGCGATGTCACGATGTCCGGTCCGTTGACCGTGTCACAAGTGTGGACGCACCATATGAGTATTTTTGACTTATCTACAGTGAATTCACATATTTGTCATTAAATACAACAGTCGTGTCTCTACCTAATTACCCGACTGTGCGGTGCAAAGGAGTGGTAATGTGTTTATCAGCCTATTAATGTTTAGGTATGTTCTTTTGAAGCACTATACAGACCAAACGCCTGGCCGATTTTTATGATTCACACGTCAATCGTTTCCTCTTAGTTCGGCGAGTATCACTAAAGAATTGACGTTAGTGAAAATTCAATATGGTGACTACTAGACGCCATATTGAGAAAATGAAAAAAAAAATTCAATAAACTATGTCAAGTGGGGATATCGTAATAGGTATTTAACCCGCCGTTGGTGAAGTCAATTTGACTTACATCATTGGTGGTGACGCTGGTCTCACGGACCAGGTTTTTCAATTCAACCTATGACTTAGGCAAGATTTAATTATATAAAAGATATAGGTATAGATAGTTTAGTTATAATGTTACGTATATATATAGCAATAAAATATAAGTATTTCATGAATCACAATTTGTTTATTACTATAATAGGGTTATACTTAGAACTAAAAATCAACATACGTTTTTTCATACACTCGTATTTTATAAAATTTTAAACTTATAACAATTTTATATATTTACTATATGATATTAGGTACATACATATTCTGATGTAGTGTGTAGTCTGAATTCGTGTAGGCTGATAGGAAATTCAGTCTGGTAAATAGCAAGGTACTCGTAACAAAAAAAAACTTCAAAGTTGTAACACGAATTGTTACTAACAAATTGGGCTGTTGCCATCAATAAAAAGTTATTTAATTTAATTTTATAAACCCGATGATGATAAATAAAAAAATAAAATAAGTTAGTAGTAAACAAAAATCGTTCTAACGCTGTTGGATGACAAGGGAGCAAAGTTGTTTGTTTTTTTTTTTATGGCGACAGCGCTAATGGCGCTAGTTTGAGCCTTTTTTTATCGTGCGCAAAATCCCCACGGAGTCGGTGGAGGCGGTTATGTTGGACTCGAACCGACCAAAACGCACGCCGTCTTGTGTCCTTGGTTGCCGGAGGTGAGATTGCCGAAAGCATATCTCTCGCACCCCGGCAGACCCAGGACCAGGTTCAGGTTGTGGGGACCTCGTGTAGTATCACGCTATGTTTTCTAACACTTCTACCAAAATATCGTATATTTTCATACCTTAGTTTCATTTTTCATTGCATTTAGTAAGTTGGCTTCATTCATTCATGTACCTATTCCTATTTTTATTCTTGAATTCCATTTTTATATGTTTTTACATCTTTAACAATGATTTCCAAATTGCTATAATTTATTGCATGGCCACTTAGAAAAGGTTCTTCTTCTTAATTCAGATACCTATTAAAAACTTTACCTTATTACTACAATTTTGTCTTATGGTAAGAGAAGGAGTAGCTTCCAAAGCTGAAACACCTTGAGTAGTGAGGTGGCTGTTGCACTTTGAAGTGAAGAAGTAGCTGTTGCACCTGGAGGGAAGAAGTGGCTTCCCAAGTTTATGCAGCCGTAGTGAAGCAGTGGCTCCTGGCGTGTGGCCGAGGCACTAACTGTTGCAGTTGGAGTAAGGAGCGGAGGTGCTGTGGTGCTGACGGGCTCCGTCATCATGCCGATGATGACGGGGCCCGTCAGCACCACAGCACCTTTCAAGGAGCCGTCCTTGAAAGGAGTTTTCGGCCGGTTTCTTCAAGCTAAATCTCCTCTAAGACTAAATTGCTGTTATAAAGTTCAATTATATACCCTTTTCATCCCTTGAACTATTTATTTCTACTTGACACTCACTGTCTCCATCTAGCCCCGGGTTCGGGGAGGCGCATTTTGCGCCGCCGCCGCGGCCTGCTTCTGCTAGGGTGACAGTCGGCTCCACCGGTCACCCCCAGGCCAGCGCTCATGGAGGACGGAGGTCGTTCTGCAACCTCCGACGTCCGGTTCGGCTCCGCTGTTCACTGGCTTCCCGGGCCCGGAGTCTAGTCCGGACCCGACCGGCCGCCTCCTTCGCGAGCATTACTTGCTGAGCAGAATAACTAACCAATATGAGTCATTGTTACTTAAATATATAAATAAAAATTGTTATTGTATTGCAGCGGTTTTCTTTTCCAAGAATGAATCAAGGATCGTGATATTATTAGGAACTGAAATACCACAAATCGATTACATCAGGAAAAGTGAATCACTCAGGCGGAATTTTAGCCCGCGGCCTTTCCTTTACAGGGTGAATTCTCTAACCAACAGTGCCACAGAGCTACACCTAAAACCATTCAAATTTTCCTTCTATATGAATTACTAGCTTTTGCCCGCGGCTCCGCCTGCGTGGATTTCGGTTATCGCGACAAAACATAGCCTATGTCCTTTCTCATGGTCTAATCTACCTCTATATCAAATTTCATCAAAATCGGTTGAGTGGTTTAGGCGTAAAAGCGTAACATACAGACAGACAGACAGACAGACAGAGTTACTTTCGCATTTATAATATTAGTATGGATTCCTAGTTAGGCCCACTGAGTTTAATCCCACATAAAAAAATCCTGGTTCGTCCCAAAATATATTAAAAATTATTATATTTTGTATCCGTGTATATGGCGACGTTGGAGCCATCTACCGACACTCTTTTTCCTGTTGTAACAGGTTTGTATAGTTAGCATATTAAAGGCCGGTTCGATCAAACGCGAATAAAGTTTTTTCCTGGAATAAACAGCCAATTTGTGTGTGATAATGCCTGTTTATTCTAGGAATAAACTTTACTCGCGTTTGGTCGAATCCATACTAATATTATAAATGCGAAAGTAACTCTGTCTGTCTGTCTGTCTGTCTGTCTGTATGTTACGCTTTCACGCCTAAACCACTGTACATTATACATTGAGAAAGGACATAGGCTATGTTTAGTCACGATAACCGACATTCACGCGGGCGGAGCCGCGGGCAAAAGCTAGTGTGCCATAAATTTCATTCAAATGAAATACCACAATTTATGTATGCTTTTATTCAGGAATATTGTGCAATATTAGCACTGTTATCGATGGACAGAGACCAGTTTGATGAGTACAGTTGAATTCTTCTTTTTTCATGAACTTAGTCGCCACTGCAGTATTTTCTCCAGTGCCAATCACGTCCTGTGGTGTCTCGGTATCTGAAAATTAAAGGATACATATTAGGTTCTTAGGCAAACTAGTTAGGTAAGTACAGTTACTCCTGGGACATCCTTCCGAGGGCTTACCCGGGGCTCCCATCCATAGGCTTCTGGGCGTTACCGTGGGGGTTTTTAGTCGGTAGGAGTCCGGCATAACATCCATGAAGGATTTTCCCCCACGGTAAAAAAAAAGGTAAGTTCAGTTATTGCTAAATTAACTTTTAAACTCTCGCGTTTCATGATATATATATTATATAAAATAATTTGTCCCGACTGACTAACTGACAGACTGACTGATTCATCAACGCAAGCCTAAACCGCTGGACCTACAAACTTGAAATGTTGACTGTAGATGCATATTTTATGATGTAAGCAACCACAAAGAAAAGATTTTTGGAAATTCTGCCACTAAAGGGGTAAAATAAGGGAGAAGTTTGTATGAAAGTCCGTCATTTTCAGAGCTAGATGCACTAAATTTCCTATACCTGCGTCTTTTAAATCGTAAATGAACACGTGTATCAACGTTTTTCAAAGTTTAACTACTAACGGCCGGTATATTAATCTATAGTTAGGTCAACCTGTAGTTAAATATGTAACTATTGGTCATAATAGTTAATCACAGCTCCATCGAAAGGTTAGCAAGATGGCGGCTAGTTAACTATTGTTTGCTACAGCTGTTTATGATCTGTCAAAAGATTCAAAAGCACCATCGACAAAGTAACATGTTGACAGCCAATGATTGATGAATTGTTTGTCATTGTCATGTTTTTAATTTGTTAAGTTGTCCATTTGTTATGCATCAAGGGTAATTATACTTAATTATTGTAGTTATTGTTAAGATAGAGTACTTTGTGTTCGTGGTAAAGGATTCCAGTCAGTTTTGGGTGAATCTTGAAGGATGACGATGGTCGACGTATTCAATTGATTCCCTTGGCAAATTATAATTTTCGACTTTTTATAAAAACCATGAGGCATTAAGCTTTACTGAATTATAAACATTTTTTCAAATAGTCATCATTATCGTATCATATACGTATATTTACACGTTAAACCATTTTTTTTTTTACTAAGGGAATGAACTGAATACTCTTACGATTGAAAGGTCTTGGGTTTGAATCCTGAGGTTAGAGTGACTTATATAGTTAGCATTTAGTGTGTATTTTTCCCCCTTATCCACTTTAAGTAACGATGTGGACCGGCGAACCCAAACCAATTATAACCTAAAGTGATTTCAAAATTCAAAATGGGATCAAATTCATATTTCCCTATTGGGAGGCATGCACACGAATAACGCCCTATTTCTGCTAAGTTGCTTAGGATAGCACATAAAAAGGACCAAACATCTAGGTGAATCCTGAGTCTAATAAAAACAATGAATAATTTAGCTAATCACAGTCCCCTGCTGGACTTAGCCCTCTCCCAATGAGTCCCAATGTTGGGATGCCTTGGCTACAGTTTGACCGCTGGTATAGATTTTTATTTTTATTATTTTTTCTCCGCGACGTCATTTAGACGGTGAGAGTATGTCGCATCGAGTCGATAAAGTCGTTTGCGATAATCACTATATAGCAATAATCGCCCTGTTAAAGTGTTTACACGCTCGGTTCTTATACCTACGAGTTTCGCAAGTGACATTTCACTTTATGCCTTCTGCTATTGTTTTAAAATCCTATTTAGACCGACACTATCAATATTTAATTGCGAAGCTATTCTCGCCAGTCGCGCGACTATTGCTTCTGCGAGTGTTTTTTTTCTCTCCTTCGAGAATAGTATATTCGAGGCGTTAAATTCTCCTCACCTACACGAGCTTTTTTTACCTTCTTTTTCCGTTAAGTACTACACGGATTATGAAACCACACATACGAAAAGCAACTGACTGAATATTCTGCTTGCACATGTGTTTCCCTCTTCTTATAATCCCGGGTTCTTCAAGCGGAGTGTAGGAAAGCATTCAGGGCCGTCAAGGCAAGGCATCCATTACCCGTAGTACGGTAGTTAACCAGTCAAGGACTATGCGCAAAAAAACCATATTATATGTACCTAACTCTGTGCGCTCAAGTGTAATTTAAATGTTTTTTTTTAATTACTGGCTTTGTTTATTTTTTTTATTTTACTATTATTTTGTTGTTTTATTCACTGTCATACTCGCAGCCGCCTCTGAAAACCAGCGCTTTCCGCCTGCACTACCACTGAGAGGCGACCATTATTATGCACAGTTGTGAACTTTTTTTTTATTATCATTTTTTGTGTGCATACTAAAAAATATTTTCTTTATATTTTCCATAGTCAGGTTGAACCGACAACTTAACAGGGCTACGGATAGTAGCTGAAGGCTGGGTCCACCATTTTGTGTTTGTCAGTATCTAACATGGTGTTCCATATAACCTCATTCTAACTCCGTAGCATCCAGTAGGGTAAAGAATGCATTTATGGGTTAAATATTAAAAAAAAATACTCACGTGTCACATCGTACACAGTGTTTCGCGTTGTCTATAAAAACTCGAACATGATTAACTTGACAATTTGGGTCTTTGATACCGAATTGGCTATTAACTCTATAACTGGCTTCACTGTTGGGAATTCCCATTAGAATAGAAAATACGACTAAGATTGACACTGCACTCATTGATTTCATGTTGGAATTTATTAACTTGAAGCTTGCTTGCTATCGAGTTGTGCAGGGTTTTTATAGTGCTCTTCAACGGTATGTATGTTTATTGTTGTAAACTATTGTAACCCTTATACGCTACAATACAGAGTACGTCTTTGACTTGCCTGGGTACAAAGGACCGCGGTTTCTAATTAATTACTTTTGAAGTTGCTAAAGTAATATTTTCAACCTTAAAAGCATAATCTGCCGCACCATATTTTTAGTCTGGTGTTTAGTAACAAAAACTTTTTTCAACCTTTTATTAAGTAATATAGGAAACCTGCGATGACTACTCTGTCTCAGATAGTAAATAGAATGTACGCTTCTGTATTTTTTTTAGATCGAGGTATAAACAGCGCCAGAATGAAGAAAACAAAGCGATTCTGCTGAATAGTTATCTCATCTGGTTGTTAATTTACACAGTATAAAAGGGCTCATCACTTTTACCATTTTTATACATTCCTAAGATGAGGGAATCATTTTAATGGATTTTACTTTTAACAAATTGTGTATCCTTACTATTATTTAGTTTAAATGCGAAAGTAACTCTGTCTGTCTGCCTGTTACGCTTTCACGCCCAAACCACTAAACCAATTTTGATAAAATTTGGTTGTTCGGTTGAGAACTTTGAGAAAGGACATTATATGCTATGTTTGGTTACGATTACCGAATTCCACGCGGGTGAAAATGTGGGCAACAACTAGTGTTTAATGAAAAAAAAAACGCAAGTGGGTTGTAGTACCGGTCAATTCAACTACTAATCCAAACTGTGTGATGTATAGACATTCATAAATATTATATTACTCCACCATGGTGTGGAAGAGCGGAGATGGAGTATCATATGCCCCGCAATCGTACGTAAACGATGTTAAACATTAGTTTTTTTTTTTTAGCCACCGAGCCCCATTGGTCAACTTTACACCTAGGGTATGAAAAATATAATCGCTGGGTACAAAATATCACTACAGCGATAGAGTGTTAATATTTTTTGTTTGCTTGTTGAATTCCACAGGGTAATACGAATCATTATTATAACAATAAAATGAATGCACAATAACGAAACGCAACTTGTTACTTTTACCTCGGATTTGGTACACTATAACCCCTGCAGTCAACTACCTAATCGTGTGTATTTCAAAAATAATGTCAAAATAACCATTACCCATTTTCGTGAAATTATATTTTTGTGTGAGTTTTTTTAAACCGTTTTTAGTCCCGCCTGAACCGATTCAATATTTCCTGTCTTTATCGAAATATTTTTACTGTCGAAAAGATAAGGAAATTAAGCGATATTCTGATATTCTAAGAACTATAAAAGTGCATTGATTCTTTGACCTTGACCTTAGGAGGAGCAGCGTCGAGGCGTACAGCTTGATTGGACAAACCTATTGCAGGAAAAACCCTCAATAGAATTACCCAAGAACTTTCCTTGAGTCATTCGGCGTATTCCATTCATCTGAATGAACAAGAAGACCCAGAATGTATTTACCGTTGGTTAACACGGCAGCATCCTTCCGCGGGATTTCGATCCCATCGAACAGCGCAAGTGTCGAGCAGCGAGCAACAGGCACAAGTCAACGGTGGTGTATGTTTATATGCTCGTTAACGTGTCGTCACCAAATTTAGAGCATGCGAAATTGCAATCTCTCCGCGGAATTTGGCTGTCGGGTTTGTTCGATCGAAACATTCTTACTTATCTTCTGCCCAGCAGGCACATACTGCTGGGCAGTACATAGGTAAGTCTGAACCTCATACTACCCTTAATGTAGTAGTAGGTAATAGTAGGTAGGAGTAATAGTGTTATAATATTATTAGTAACTGAGAAATAGCGTGAAAAGAGAGCGATGTGGAGTGATAGGAGATGTAGTGATGAGAATAATTGAGAGAAGAAAGAAGATTAACGAAACAGGTGTATGGGCGAATGTGCATGGTACCGTCGGAAGGGGAACACCTAGGCCCACATACCTGGACCAAATCGGGGAAGTTTTAGAAAAGGGGCAGGTCAGGAGTACCCTAAACCGACGAGCATGCATGAAGAATGTAATGAGAGTGAATAAAGCGAGAGTAGTATGTCAGGATCGTAGCAAATGGAGATCCGTGATCTCTGCCTACCCCTATGGGAAACAGGCGAGATTTTATGTATGCGTGTAATTACTGTATTTGTAAAAGTAAAAGTTACCAGGACCCCTAGTATTTCCTACTCCTACTTGCATAGATACAGTTGGATATGGGTGATGGGGATCATTTGTCCACTATCTGTTACGCCTTGCATGAGAGTAGGAGTAGTAGCTTTTTCGGCCGTGCGTGCAGTAATATTTTTGGGACACCCTATCTCTTCCCATGCGGTATCGGACAGGCTGACTAAGGGATAAAGGCGTGATTATACAGGGTGGAAGATTTTCATGCCCCTGGACAAGAAGTACTCAAAATAATGGAGATAGTGAATTTCACGCAAAGGAAACATTCCTTTATTTTTTATAGAAACAAAACGGCATCCAAGATTTTCGAAAACTCACTTGACACACCCGGTAATCAAACCGACTAAAACCCGAAAAATCACATCCTATATTTTTATGTCTTCAATCGATATTGGCGATCATACGGATCAAATCTGTTTATCAAACATGGTAAATTTTATAAAAGGAAATGCCTGAAATCTAAACTTATAAAAATGCCAACAGAGACAGCATTTTTAATCAAGGAGTCATCAGTTACCTTATCAACAATAATTTTATTTTGAAGTCAAATATTTCTTAAAATAAATACTTACTAAATTACGCTACACGCTAATCACGTTGCATTGTCTTTTACCCATCTAGTAACATAAGATCGTGATCAGCACTGTCCTGTTTTAATCTCAGCACCGACGAATCCTCTCTTCACTCGATGGTCAGCCTCACTGCTAGGATAGTGGAATGCAAGAATACAAACTACCAGCCTTTCTAGACAAGTGGTAACTCGCTGGCTGGCGTTCGTGGAATACAATGGTAAATGTATGGGATTTGACGTATCACGTCCTCAACGAATGTCATAAACATCAAATCCCATACATTCGATCTATTCTACGATACGCCGGCCAGCGAGTTGCCACTTGTCTAGAGGGACAGGATTGATACCACACACATTGATTTCATAATGTTCACTAGACAGCATCTTATGCAGTATATGATACGATTTGCTTCTTTGCTTTTATAGGACGGGTTTTATTTAAAACGTGGTAACTTTCACCAAAAGCTGACTTTCACAAAAAGCGTCGGTAGCTTAGTGGTTAAGGAGTCGGCTTTACGATCGAGAGGAGGTTCGAATCCTGGCCATTACACTACCGACGTGAACCCACTCCTAGCACGAGCAATTTAGCTTAGTTGGAGGGGTTAGAGGGAATATTAGTAACTTTGGTTCTAATTTACTTTAAAAAAAAAGCTGATATCAGACAGTTCACGTTTTGTTTTATTTCATCTCATTTCTCATCTAGCACTCAAAGTGACGAACTTAAAATGAATTCTTTGATGCCGAACACTTCTTGATGACAAATAGAATGACTCATATTATGTTTTACGACAATAAGTCGTCACCTCAATATTTGTTAGTCATAACTACCAATTACAATTGCAACAAGATTGGAACTTGCATACATTCACATAAAGCTGAATTTGGTGGGGGTCATAATACACCATATTAAGGAAAAATGAAAAGTCTCTGCGGTAGCCTAGTGGTATGGGTAATGGAATGCTGAGACGAGGTCTCGGGTTCGATCCCAGGTTTACCATGGCACACACCAATGATTTTTCGATGCTTTTCGAAGTTATGCGTGTATTTATCGCAGGTTTATAAGTGCCCGGTTAATGGCAATAGGCTCGCCACCTATTACATTGGGATCTAAACATAAACTGGCGAAATGTGGGTGCTAGCACCTCTGCCTACCCCTTCGGGGAATACAGGCGTGAGTTTATGAGAGATGATGATGAGAAAAGTCTCCATTGATTGGAATTGTGCATTTTTTTATTCAAGGTCAAAGGTCAATTATAATTATGTTGACATTAAAAAAGTTCACAAGGACACAAAAAACACAGCTATTCTTAAATAAAATAAAACAATAAAGTTAGGTATTTTTTTATTGTTGTATCACAAAATGAGTGCCTACTAGAAATTTGAATTCGTGATATATACTGCAGGAAAACCCCTCAATATAAATAACCCAAGATTTTGCGCTAGGTCATTCGATGTTCTCCTTGTTCTCCATTCGTCTGAATGAACATGAACAGGCTCGGTATGTAGGAAGTAGGTACGACTGCATCATTGATAAAGTAGCAGTCTTGTTATGGCTAGGTGCTATTCAGCTGGGTGCTCTAAGTGGACTACACCGGTCTTCTGTGCTGATATCATCTCATAGAAGTGGCTCAGTGAGAAAGATCCTCCTCGATGGTTTAGCGAAATTGATGAACGGTTTAGCGAAAGTGAGCAAGGTTAACACAAGTCTGCCCCTCACTAATGCAGTGGTAGGTGTGAGGAGTAACAGTGCTATAACTATACCCAGTAATTGGAACTAGCAAGGAAGAGGTGATATCCAAATCTATGAATAACACACTTGTACTTTTCCACTGAGTTTATTTTAATTCTAAACCTGACCGGTTTCGACTTACAGCATTCGCGCCATCAATCTCCAGCATAAACAAATCTTTGGACTTCGGCCTGTTGAGAAATGAAACATGGCATCAACTATACATTGCGGGTTTTATCAAGAAGACCGTTATCGGAGCACAAGGAGAGACACTCTCAATTACTGGCTCCCGTACAGGAAGCACATAGAGTGTATGTATATTCTAGTTTTTAATGCGAGAGTCCAACATAAATGCAAGGATTCTCTCAAGCGTAATTCCCGTGATGAAGAAGCACAAATGTGAGAAGTGATATTAAGCAACAGGAACCCTGAAAGATTGAATCCGTAGATGATCTAAGGTCAGCCAGAGTGCCAGGAAAATGCCTCATTGGGTAACCTTATACCCCGGTAAGTGAGACCCAAGACGGTGCGCGATTTTAGTCGGTCTAAGTCTATTAGAACCACCTCCGATGGCCGACGAGGGAGGTATGCGTGAAGGTTTCTGTATGAAACAAAAAAATAATTTAAACTCAAATTCATTATCAAACTACTTTATTCATTGTCAAAATGTTGATGACGTTATATATACAGGGTGAGCTTTTAAACTAATACCGTTAAAACTCTGGACTAAGCTGACGAACAATATTTTCGGTAGCTGTCATCATTTCCCACGTCCTCTTCGTATCTGAAATAAAAAAAAGTAAGTATTGATAGAAAGAATGGATGGCAATTTTCTATAACATATTTTAAATCCGGGATATTCCACATGGATGAAGTCATGGGCCACAGTTAGTTACAAAATAAACAGGGAAAACAATCAAATGAATCATGTGCTTTTGAAAGTGTACAGGAAAATGGTCTTGTGACGTTTACAATAATAAACCTGTACTTGGGAAGTAGGTATTGATATGGTAGAAGGTAAAAGAAGATCGCGGACAGCGCTACTATTTGTATACAAACTTATCGTGCGAGCATTCTAGTAGTAAAAAAGACGACAGAAAGAAAAATATTTTATTTAAGTTCCACACAGCGGGCATCTTACTAAGTACAAATAGGTAGGTAAGTATTACAATTATAATTAGTAGGTATATATTAATCTACGGGTTCAATATTCCACACTGTGCGAACCCAAATATGGCCCCATCTCAGCATTGAATGCTGTGCACACCCCTCGTTGAGTATGCACAGCGCTGGTTTTCAGATGGGGCCACTAGGTAGCGCTGACGCCACGCACCATTTTATAGGTACCAATGATATTACATACTAATAAATTGACGTCCAAAAAATGCCGCAGTGGAGTTTGTTGCGCCGTTTCTTCTCCACCAGCGCCTTGGAAGCGGTGGTAAACTTAGATTAAGTAGAATTAAAATTGACGTCAATAAGAAACAATTTTATTGTTCTATATTGAAAAATAAATGACTATGACTATGACTATACAAAAAAGAGGATAGGTACATAAACATTTCATATATATCATACTCCAGAAGTGAATATATCAGGATCATAGTAAGTGGAAGGATTGACATAGAAATATTTTGAACGGATACTATCGCAATTTAGGTAATTGTTGTCAAGAACCCTGTGACCATGATTGCTGAGAAACAAATAAAAATCGTTCAAATAAGTTTCATTTTCATTCATGTAAACTTCTGATTATATCAACTGAAAAATGTTGCATAATTGCGCAATAATAGAGATAATGATTTTATGTACGTAATTTAAGGCTTTTTCCTGATGAATTTGCCAAACTGGTTTTGTGGTTTGAGGAATTAATTAATTATGTAAATAAACGGCCATGTGAGCAGGAAACGCCTGCCAACTTTTAATACAATTCTTATTTCTCGCAATTATTATTTACAGTGTAAAATTAGGCGCGCGTGACATATAGGTGAACACTGTTATTGGACGTTCTGTCCTAATATATTTCTATGGCCCAAACTGTGAATTAATTAGTATCAATTCAACACACCGTAATATTCTGTTGTAAGTACGACTACGTTCCTTTACCATCTTAAATTGCGTTTATAAGCTCGTGGGTTTATCATATCTAGAACCTTTCCCTTTTTAGGGTTTTGTAACTCAAAAGGGGAAACAGACCCCTTATAGAATTAATAATAATTGAATCCAGTTTCTAGTAAATCGTCACTGAATTCTATTTTGTACGAAACGTTAGGTGCGCGAGTGGGACTGAGCTTGGGGGCTCGCGTATTTTTCATTCTAAACAATGAATACAAAATTGTATCTTTTTGACAGATGAGGTAAAATTTTTTTTTATCTAGTACGTGTACTAGATAAAAAAAAAATTACTTCACCTAGCCTGATGTTAAGCTAAAGGCAAAGTCTCGGAGAGAGGGTCACAATCGCAAACATGTACCATGTTAACAGTGGTGGCACTCAGCTTGACGGCCTCATTAGATGCCTTTTCACGCCCCGCTAAAGGACCCGGGACTGTAGGAAGAAGGAACAAACAAATCTATAGACGTGATAGTTTTTCAGTAAAATGTAGCCCAAATATACATATATATTGTGGGATAGTATTAGGGCTCACTTATCCAACCCTGAAAAAACATAAAGAAATAAAAAATTTAATGCTACTCACGTTTCACATGGTATGCAGAACCTGATCCGATCTAGTAACATGGGGACGTGTTTAACTGAACATGGTGGTCCTATTATAGTCACAGCCGCGACTCCTCTCTTCACTCGAACGTCAGCTTCACTGCAGGGTAGGTGGCATGCTAGAACACACACGACCAGGATTGATAACACACACATTGACGTCATGATGTTCACTAGACAGCAGCTTATGTTATAGTATGTGGTAAGGTTTGCTCCTCTACTTATAAGGACTTTTAATGTACAGTTATGCTGCTAATAGAATGATTCACACGTCGAAGTAGTGACTGTGATTTGTTTACAGGATAAAATGACGTAAATATTACCTAGATGCGTCTTTAGGCTACGGTAACCACGTTCAATCAGTCATGGGGCCATGTACTTGTTTGACAGCTAAGCTAAGCTCTTCCTTTTTTTTATTTTTTTTCGTGCACAAATCTCCACGGAGCCGGAGGGGGGGTTATGTCGGACACGAACCGACCAAAACCCCACACCGTCTGTGGGTCGTGGTGCTAGGCCGGAGGTGAGGTTGTCTTCAACATATCCCTTGCACCCCGGCTGACCCAGGGCCATCCCTTACGGTCTGGCCCTCCTCAGGGAAGGGACGACGACAGTATCCCCAACTCGCCCCCGGTATGGGGCGCGGAAAAGAGCTCTGCCAAGCCTTTTGAGCTGAAGCCAAGCTCACCTGCAAATGGGTTCACCCCTGCTGATTGATGGAGGCTCTGACGTAGGATTTCCACTCGGGGTTGGGAGTATTATAAACTTGGGGTATGGAATAATAGTGCCATAAAACAATTTTTTGTGCCTTGTTTAGTAAAATTTTCCGAATATACTAATTCATACTAATATTATAAATGCGAAAGTAATTTTGTCTGTCTGTCTGTATGTTACGCTTTCACGCCTTAACTACTGAACCGATTTTGGTGACAAATATAGTATAGATTATACCTTGAGAAAGGATATTGGCTATGTTTGATTACGCTAACCAACACGCACGCGGGCGGAGCCACGGGCAAGAGCTACTGGATACTACGAACAGAAATTAGTTGAGTATAAACAGATACTTGACGTCAGACGTCAATTACAGGAAAATATGTCATGTTTAATATTAGCAGGATGGATCATGGAATAAACATAACA
The DNA here is from genome assembly GCA_914829495.1 of Eilema sororculum. NCBI lineage: Eukaryota > Metazoa > Arthropoda > Insecta > Lepidoptera > Erebidae > Eilema > Eilema sororculum. Next base: position 20,916,441 of record OU618544.1, on the reverse strand, counting down.
TACATCATCATAAACATTTCTATTGATATACATGGTATGATTGTCCGAATTAAAGGTGTGTACCACATATCAGAACAGTCGGTGAACTGGAAGAGGGTCAAAAAACTAAATTAAGATATTTTTGAGTACTTTGTACGTCAACATCTTTCTGATACTGCCTGTACCAATGATATTTTATACAAGATATGTTACGTTCATAGTAAATGACTCCTAAAATCTGATCCAGCAGTCTGTCAGTGCCATGAATCTGTATACTAACTGGATTGCGTACTGTAAAATACAATAATTACAAATTTACACCAGTGGCGTAGCTTGCCTTGTCGGGGCCCCGTATAAAAATCTTTTTGGAGGCCCTTATATGGAGGTAAAGATTTTTCACAAAAGAAAAAAAATATTGTGAGAAGAAAATCGAATTTTAAATATTCACTCTCCTTGCCTTTTTTTCGGCAAACTGATTAATTAAATCATTTATGGCAGATAATGATTTTAGTTTTTCTAAAGTTTCTGCCTCTATGGACAATAGTGAGATGTCTGACAGTCGTTCTTGTCCCATCGAAGTTCTTATGTAATTTTTTATTAGTTTTAATTTTGAAAAACTTCTTTCTGCCGTTGCAGTTGTAACTGGAAGGGTCAAGAATAAAAAGCATGCTGTGATTACCTCGGGAAAACTGGATGCAAGACTATTGAATTTTACTAGTAATAATTCAATGAGTTCTTTAATGGAATAAATTTTTTTAATTTCAGAATTTAAGCATGTTTTTAGAGCCTTCAATTGGTCACAAAGATTAAGTGAGATGTCTTTACTGTATTTAGCAGACAGTTTTTCGGAAGCGTTTAATATCTCTTCGCTTGAAGAAGATAGGAGTTTCTCCGGTTGTAATATTTCGAATATACTACTCAGGTTGCAAAGGCTCTGAAATCTTTCTTTAGTTTGAGAAATTAATATATCTAAGCAGCAATAGTATACATTGACTTTGAAATAGGATTCCGGGTCGGAAATTCTCTCATCTTGTGATAACTCATCAAAAAAACGCTTCGTTATCTTTCGCCTACTGTTTTTAAAAACAGTTGTTACCCCCCACTATTTTGCTAAATCTTTGGATTCATTTAGCAAACTATTAAATGAATTCTGATTTCTTAATTGGCACAGTCTATTTAAAAGATTACTTAATAAAATACTAGATTTCTGTAAGTCATTATTTTCATGCTGTAGAGCTTTAGAAACAGGATTAATAATTTCAAATAGTGAAGAAAAAAATGTAACGAGCACTAAGAAATCAAAACTCTCTAAAATATTAATTATACTTTTATATTCTTCACGTTCATCTTTTTTATTTGAAATTAAATTTAGTTGGTACAAAGTTTTCATGATTAGTAAAAAATTTTTCTTTACTGCTAATAAAGCGTCGTTCCTAGAAGACCATCTGGTAGGACATACCTTTTTAAGGGTAATCAAATATTTTTCAGATGAATCGTCACTTAGCATAGCCCAGCGGTTTATACTATTGCCAAAAAAAGTATATATTTTTTCTAAATTATCGAAAAAAGTCGATACTTCACGAACATGTCTCGCAGCATCGTTCAAAACCAAGTTTAAAGCGTGCGCAGCACAATGAACATAATCGGCATTTGGAGCATGCTCTTTTATTAGGGTTTGTAATCCTCCATACACACCCGACATAACATTTGCTCCATCGTATCCCTGTCCTCTACATTTAGTCAAATCAATTTCATATTCTTTAGTCAAATTTAAAATGACAGTTTTCAGACCTGCAGCACTGCAATCGGTTACTGCTATAAATCCTAAAAAGGACTCACAGATTTTTATTTCTTTAGGCACATTATCATCATTTTCTGTAACCGAGATATATCGAAAAACTACAGATAGTTGGTCAATTTTTGACAAGTCTTGTGTTGTATCCAGAATTATTGTCAGAAATGGAGCATTTTTAATTTCTGAGATAATATTGTTCCTAACGGTGCACTGTGATCAATAATTACAATTTAGGATGACAAAAATATTTTAAATTGGAATTACAATAATCTGATACTATTATTGAAAATATTGCTATTTAAATAAATTAATCTTTATATAAATTCGGTTTTTGATATTCCAACGTAGGTACAAAAAAAATAGTGTGAAGGTTCTTCCTAGTTTGTATCAAAATTAGGTTGTTCTAATAATTTTATGACTTCTGCAGGAAAAATACCTTTCTGCTTTAGGGGTAAGAGGCGTAAAATCGATATCAGAGGATCTGATGACACCAATAATATTTAGAATAAATCATCATTAGTCTGCTTGCCTGACATTTTTCTGGTATTGTGTTCTCCATAATATTTTATATCTTTATGGTGACATTCCTGTGCGTCTTCCCCTAATTGTCCAATAGGCAACAAGAAACGATAGAATATGTCTTTGCCACGAGTTAATGAAGTTTCATCTCAGCTGCTAGGCACAACTCTTCTTCACTTCTGGTTCTACGCTTAGTTCTCTCATTTAAATCCTCTACCTACAGACCCAGAAGTTGATGGCTGTTTAATATTATGATCTCCAGATGTTATTGTGTACTTAGACAACCAATCCTGATATTTTTTTTCAAATTTAAAAACATCTTTGCCCATTTTAACCCAATTTCTGGGAGCTGATAAACAAAAGCTATGTACTGAATTTCGTAACTCATTTTGTTGTTCTGTTGTACTCCAATGACCTCATAAATATAGTTCAATAACATATCTTTATATTTCTTAGTTGCAGATTTAATTGTCGGGTGTTTTTTGCGATAATCAAACAAATCGGCACTTCTAACGGTACCACCGTTTCCTGTATAAATGAAAAGTTTGTTCAGGCAGGGGTACTTAGGGGTATTTTTTTAAATTGAATATCATACTATAGACTTCCAATTACCTACTAGTGTAAAAATGTCTATGTTCTAACATGTTCCTCGTAAGATATAGGCTTTAAAGTATAAAAAAAATGTTAAATTTTAAGTTACGTTTTGAATATTTATTCCTAAATTACTGTAGCAATTAACAGCTACTAGGTGTTATGCAAAATTAAGCACATACCTTTATTAATGTGTACCATATTTATTGATGCGCTATAATGCACTGTTAAGTCACAACAAATAGATAACTGTGCGCGAAAACAGGAAGAAAATTGAACAAATCAATTCAATTAGCGAGAACACTGCATTCACTAGCTGATATCTCAGTAATGACTTACCTTCAACCGTTCATATTAAACAATAATATGAGGTAAGCACCCCCGATCACATAGAGATAATTTGTTTTACATATTCTCACTATGTCAAATTTGAATATTATCCACCTAATATCTAATAATTGATCACAGTGCGGTGGTACCAAGCAAACTAATAATTTCGTTTTGAATCGTAGGGCTTAAATAATTTATTTCACCTTTCGGTTTTAGAAGAAGTTCTTTTAAAGTTGCATCATAGTTAGATAGCAGACGTGAAATTGCCATGAAATTGCCAGAATCAGAATCATGCCCCCTCAAAGGTAGATTACAAGATACTAAAGTAATTATAACATTAATTATACGATGCAGTACATCTCTCCAGAATGTAATTTTACTATCGATTTCACTTTTCAATAGAGTATCGATGGTATTTCCTTGCAACCAATTATTATAAGAGAGTGAGGCACTAATATGCTGCTGTGACTTTTCATGGTCAAGAATAGTTTGTGTGAAATTGCTTCTAACCGAAACACCGTTAACCCAAGCAGAGGAGTACGATTTGTTTTGACGATCTGCTAATAACCAACAGAAGTGACAGTACGGTTTGTTTAAAACGTTAGAATAACATAACCATGGTCTTATAATTTTTATGCCTGCCTGATTGAAATATGAATAATAATAAGCCGAAAAAGGTCGGTTATTTTCTGAAACTTTTGGAAATGGTCCTTGTGGTTTAAATGGACCCAATTTAAAAATTATTTTTCGTTCGCATTCAGTTAAATTGTCACCAAAATTTCCTCTATCTGATGAAATTATATTACAATCTGCAGATATATCAGAATCGTTGACTTGGGGTTCCTCGATTTCTGGATGGAAATCTGATAAAGTATGTGCTTGGCTTTTTTCTATTTCCGGATGGATATGTGACGAAGAACATGCGTCAGAAGAATCTAAAAATAAACGAGTAATTGTTAAAAAATAAATACGAATGCTTTGATACTAAACTAAAAAGAGTTATATATAAATAAATAACGTTACTAAGGGTCACAGTTAGAGAGTGTTCAGTTCAGACCCACACAGACTCTACGCGGATTGTGCTCGTACCTATTAGTAGATACAAAATCACCTGCAGCCCGTCCGTGCATTACTATACACCTGCGTGCTATTTAAACGCAGCGCGTAGTGGCCATACAAAACGAGAACCCGAAAGCGAGTCTGCACATCTGAAGTTCTCAACACGCAATTAACGATACGATACGGATTGATAGACAAACAACAAAACAAATCGATCCTAACGATAAGTTAGAATTTTGTTTTTTTTTAATCAAGGCACGGAACCCTAAAAACAGTATAATTGTGAAAATCGAGGGGGGAGACAACTTTTTGTGACGGACAGATGGACAGACCGAAATTAAAAGATTTCCTTGTTTATCACTACAGGCCCCTAATAAATGGGTTGGGTAGTACTTACCTTTCCAATCTAAATCACTCACAGTATCTTGTCTCTGAAAAAATGAAGAAATTTTGGGGACTTTTTTTATAACCTCGTCCCTTTTCTGTTTAATTTTTCTTTTCTCAGCGCCGCTGGGATAATCTCTTTTCCTTTCACTCATTTCTTTTACAAATCACTACTAATACTGCTAAACCAGAAGAACAATATTGTTTGTACTGAATTACAATGTAATGCACATTTATATAAAGCGCGTAAATAAACAGTGCACTGCACTCCGTGGTTTAACATCCAATGCAAAAAGTACAACAACGTACACGTACATCGCGATATCGATGAAGGATTCCCGTGAATTCCCCGCTGAGTTGAAGATGAAGTAAGTAAAACGGGGAAGCCCCGCAGCCCGCCATAACGATGTAGAGTGTTGCCAACTTTTAAACGCACGCTTAAGGCGGGAAAAAAAGGAATTGCTTTATAGAATTTTGTCATTTGTAAAATAAAATAAATTAGAAAGTTTTTATTCTTTTTCCTTATACACTTTGGGGGCCCCCGTGACCCGGGGGCCCCGTATAATTGATACGGCAAATACGGCGGTAGCTACGCCCCTGATTTACACCCAACTGTACTGACATAATAAGGTACATTTTTCATCGTCTCGGTGAAAGTAGAAAAATCGAGCCGAGCGAGACAGCCAAAAAGTAGTAGTCTGTCCCTGTCTAACAACTTGCCATAGTAAATGTAAATTCTTTTTGGTTGTAAATGGTAATTTTTTTTAATTTTGCATATATTTGTGCGTTATGTTTTTGTGATGAAACTTTGCATAAAAATACTTAAACTATCAATATACAATGGTTTGACCATCTTTTATGAAGTTGTACAAAGTATTATGAAGTTGTACAAAGTAATACTTTTATTTTAAATGTTATGAGAGTGACATTGGTGGCCTTTCAAAATTCTTATGCGGCAACATTGTTTGTCATAAAGACCAATAGAACATGATAAAACTATTAGAAAGAGACGCACTACTACTTTGGAACCTCTCTTTCAGCTCGTTTTTCTGTTCATAGTGCGCAGTCCAGTTAGTATAAAGGTTCATGGTCAGTGCACAATAGTTGACAATTAGCGTTAAAGTAGTACGAAAGATGAGATAAGCACGTGAGTAAAAAAGATAGCTATAATTCGGAATGATTCGGACGATTGCAATTCTAGGATCGGTCCGAAGCATAGATTATGATTTTGATGAACAGAAGGGGTATTTCGTTGGTAGGCAAGAAATGAAATTCGATGAAAAAATAATACGTCATTATTTATTTCGGAAAATGATAATAATTCAAAAAGATAAGTAAGAAACTTCTCGAAAATAAAACCATAGTGCCGTACTTACGTTATAATCAAAAATTAAACTCCTTTAAATAAATTTAATTTATTTCTTTTCTGCCTCTTAGAAAGTTTTTTATTTTGGGATTATTTTTATGAGCAGAATGAAGCCGAACAGTGGCATATTTGTCAGTTATTTATATTCTTCCTGAGCAATGTTCGACCTTTTTTCGAAGTATATCTCTCAGTGGCTTCAAAATGATTGCTACAAATTCTGCTGCTTTTTGAAGGTGTCCAGTCAAACTCATTTCGTTGTTCTTTAACACTTGCAATCCACTCTTGAAGTCGAACTTCATTAGTCGGAAACCTTGAAAAAAAAATGTAGGTTATTACAATTAATTAAAGGACAACAAATAAATAAAACAAAAATTTTGTTACTCAATTTTAAATAACAAATAGAACTGAACAGCAGGTCAAAATTATTACTTTAGTAGGCAGTAAACTGAAAATTACCCTATGTCGCATCTGTACTGATTATTATATATGCAAGCAGTGCTGTTGTGTCCTTGTCGTGCTCATATCAAAAAGTATTTGTCTTTTTTCTTTGCCGCCATTATTTTAAAAATATTATTAAAGTAATTTTAATGAAATACACAAAAAAATCAGTAATATTGTAGGTACTTACATGTGATAGAAGATCCTTCGTGTTTTATTGATTTTAATGTCGTAATTTGTACATTTATAAAAAACACACGATGGCATTTTTATTGCAATTTTATTATGCGCTTACATACGTGACAACTCGGCGTCTGCCAGACATATACTAAATGCGATACGTCCCAATTGGGACCTTTTTGCGTCTTCACCAGGCGCAATCTATTATCATATCTGCCTCTTTTTGTATGTAATATCATTGGCCTGTACCTACTAATTTAAATGTTTTTTTTATAGCATCTATTATGCCAATTTAAATTTACCTAATAATTTATAATATTCGAAGTTTCCAGTAACGGGGAATTCCAGGGTCAGAGTCCAGGTCAGGGGATTTTTGAAGTAATTTCCGCCCTTGAAAAAATAGTGACTGGTTCTTAACCCTCTAGATGATCGGCAATTTGTTGGCCGGCCTAATTGTAGAAAAGAACGATGAATATATGGGATTGACACGTATTTTGATGTTTATGACAGTCGAAATTATGTACTTATAAGAACACATTACACGAATTGCCTACTAGAAACATGAAATAAACCGTAAGTAACAACCCACTGAAACATGTTTGCTATTTTTATGTTTTAAATATGCAAGCGACACGATGGTGACGGGATAGAGGTAGATTAAGGTAGCTAGGTAGGTAACCTTCAATTTGGAGTCCGGAACCTTCGCGCCCGGATGCGCCTTTAGCAACGGAGATAGCAGTGCCTCTCTTCCGCAGAAGTTGGCAAAGTGGAGATCAGGTAAGGTACCCGATACTATCTCACACCACGCCGTCTCCTAGGTTTGATGGCGACATCGTGCTTCCTACGCGTGAGGGGTGCATCTTAAAGCCATAAATGGCCCAGGCTCAGCCGGAGTGAGGACATGGCTTATTGAACCTAAGACCCCGGGAATTCTGAACCGGGACGGCTTGCAGTTTTAGTCGGTCTAAGTCCGACTTAACCTCATGCAATGTCTGACAGGGGTGGTAGGTATCCATGGGGATTTCAGAAGGAAAAACAGGTACCTTTGATTTGTCAGTCCTTTATTTTTTTAAATTAAAATTAAAATTGTTTAATTCAGGCACTGCCCATAAGTGTTAGTTACAGAAAGCCTTATGATCTATGTTAGTAAACTTAGTACAAAAAACCGAAACAAAACTTAGTCGTAAACATGGACATAATTAATGTGTGTGTCTTTGGCAAGGTGAACCCGTGTCCAATGCTGCATAATAGCACTGTCCACGTGAACCCTTGCCGCAACACACTGCAGGAGGCTGTTGGACCTGCCCCGCACACGATCGATCAGGGATGCAATGCGCTTTCTTACGATGGCTGCAAAGCCATCAACGCCAGCCTTTGCGTACATCCCTGAAGCACTACAATAACGACGCAGCCCCATGAGCATCCCGAACGCATTATTATACTGAGTGCGCAGGGTCCTGTACGCCCCCTGGGTATAGCATGTCCACAGACTGTACGTGTACAGTGAATTGCAATAAGCTTTAAATAATGCAATTTTAACCTGTGCAGTACACCGTGCAAATCTGCGAGCAAGCATATTGGCCCTAACGCACAGGGCCCTACGTTCCCGTACTATGTCCATGTCATCCCTAAGCGACTCCGTTACCCAGTGTCTCAGGTATTTAAAACTTTGAACCTGTTTCAGTACAGTGCCATTGAGTCTTACTGGAGGAATGTTATAACACCTGTTTTTACTTTTAAAAATAAGCAATTCACTCTTTGAGGTATTATACCTGAGACCATGGGCAACCGCATATCGCTCACAGATGCTAATGAGCCTATTTAAAGCACTGATCGAGGGACACAGCAGCACCATTATTAAGTATGTATGGAGGAATGAGGTGTGATGTTCCTGCAACACAAAAGGAGGATCCTCCGACCAGTCATGGTGATCACGCCTGCCGGGTCGCAGCGCAACGATTGTCGTTGGGATATTGTACGAATATTGTACCAGCGCGAGAATTCTACTATCGCGATACAGGATTCGTAGTGACGTATTAGTTTTGCTGGATATCGCTAGATGGCGCTGGGTGCATGTGGTACCAAATACAATACTGTCACGCCCAGCGGGGTAGGAGGTCTTCTCCTACCCCGCTGGGCAAGTGTTAACCACCTGCTACGATGCTGGCATACATCTTTCGCTTCTTCCAATTTCATATGTGTTTTCATACAGGCTCGCTGGTTTCGGGTACTCTACACGTGTCCTTTTATCGATTCAATCTCATTTAAGTTCTCAATTCAAATTCATTATTATTCAATTATTTTATGTAGGTATTGTTTTATAAACAGGATGAGTTTTATTATAATACTACTAAGTTAACGAACAGTATGTTTGATAGCTGTCGTCATTTCCCATCATCTCTTCATATCTGAAATTAAGAAAAAGTATTGATTTGACAATTGACATTTTCAAGATTTTATTATCTATACTAATATTTTTAGGAGTTATAACTACAGCAACTTTGAAATTAAAAAAAAAGAAGCAAATTTTAATACTTATTTTGTATAGTTTTTTATCGAGTAAGGCTATTTACTACTAAAGGAAGCGAAGAGGTAACAAGAAATGTCTAGAAATCCAGCAGAATCATATATGATATTTCAAAAATAAATGAATTGAATGATATAGTCTAAAGGGATGATATGGAGTGTAGGAGTAAGCCACGAGTGTCTGATGCCTAGTCAATAACATTCATGCTGCCACTGCCATTTTATAAGATTTCAAGATTTTATAAGATTCAAGCAGTTAATTCTATTATCATTAAACTATACACAAAATATATGTCTTTATTTTATTTTTTTCTCGATCCAACCATATACTCACGTTTTTGTGCTTTTTTTCGTGCGGAAATCCCCTCGGATACCCCCCTGCCGGAGCCGGAAGGGGAGGTTATGTCGGACTCGAACCGACTAAAACCGCACGCCGACTGTGGGTCGTGGTGCTAGGCCGGAGGTGAGGTTTTTTTTTTATCGTGCGATAAATCCCCACGGATACCACCTCCACAGAGCCGGTGGAGGTGATTATGTCGGACTCGAACCGACTAAAACGCACGCCATCTTGGGTCCTTGGTTGCCGGAGGTGAGATTGCCAAAAGCATATCTCTCGCACCCCGACAGACCCAGGACCATCTCTTTCGAGATGGCCCCCTTCGGGTTGTGGGGACCAAAATGTCCCCAAGGCCGGAGGTGAGGTTGTCATCGACATATCCCTCGCACCCCGGCTGACCCAGGGCCATCCCTTACGGTCTAGCCCTCCTCGGGAGGGGGGACAACGGTGTCCCCGACTCGCCCCCGGAATGGGGACCATATACTCACGTCTATAAATCCCCGAAGGGGTAGGCTGAGGTGTTTTAGCAATCGGGTTTCGCCAATTATGCTTTTCGGTCCCACAACGTAATAGGGGCAAGCCCATTGCCCATGTTTACTGTCGGATGGAGGATAGGGCCACTTAGTCACCTTTTACGAAACCCACAGAGAGAGCTGGGATGAGATTTTAATATTGTGGGATAGTAACCTGTATAAAACCTGTATAAAAAACCTGTATAAAAAAAAGGAACCTGTATAAAAAAAAAAGCGCCAATCGTATGGTAGGCCTAAAATTAGGGGGAAAACGCGCCACTTCACGCGTCTAATTAGTAGGCATCCTGGGCTCACATAGCCCACCTTGAAAAATCTTAAAGAAATAAAAATCTAAATGGGTACTGCTCACATTTCACATGGTATGCAGTTCCTGAACCCATCTATGAACCTGAGGACGTGCTTAACTGAACATGGTGATCCTTTTATAGAAGTAGCAGCTCTTTTCAATCGACGGTCAGCTTCACTGCAGGGAAGGTGGCATGCTAGAACACACACAACCAGGATTGATACCACACATATTGACTTCATGATTTTCACTAGACAGCAGCTTATGCTATAGTATGTGGTAAAATATTGGCTCCTGAACATTTAAAAGCCTAGTTTTGTTGATTCAATTACTTTTACAGTTACCTGCAAATATAATGATTCACATGTCTTACGACAGTAAGTAGTGACTGTGATTTGTTTACAGGACAAAATGACGTACATGATGCTACTACATAGATGCGTCGGGTTATTCCCGTCCGCTCCACGATTTTGCTCCCAAGCGCTCCAAGACTAAAATTAAATATTAATATTATTTTATAAAATCGTTCTCAAGAGCTCCAAAAACGTATGTAAGCTTTTTCGTTCGAAACTTCTTATCTCTATACATCAATTCCCAGGAGCTCCAAATTATAATATTTTAAGTAAAAAAATACTGTGTTCCCAACAGCTCCAAAACAAAGTGTACGGTTAGCAGAATTAAAAACATTTAATACTATAATACGATATTAGGACGTCAATAGGTTAACAGGAAGTAGTGTCTATTAGCCAAGTCTTGAGTTAGGTATGAATTTGGTATTCAAGCGGTTTTACAGAGAAAGCATGTTTGCACTGAAGTTATAATAACATCACTGGGCTGTTTAACATCAGACAGATTATATAATATACAGCTAACTCAGTCTCAGATTCATGACTCGAGTGTGCATGGAATATGGCAATATGCTTACCCCCTATTACGTGGGACTGACTAGGTATTATATTGTTTAATGAAATGTGAGTGTTAATGCTTTTATTTCTATTTTCCTATTATTAGATTTTGTCACTAGCTGTTGCCCGCGACTTCGTGCGCGTTAAGTTTCGAATAGCTCAAACTCATCATTATTTATGGTGGAAGATTTTCATCCCAACTGGAACGGAAGTAGTCGAAATACTGGAAATAATGAATTTCACACAAAGAAAACATTCCTTTATTTAAAAAAAGAAACAAAGATGTTTTCAAATTTTTTCTTGACATCTTCCACACTGTATTTTTCAATTACATATTATGAAGACAGTCTTTTTTGAGTGACTGACTAATGTATACAGGGCTAAACTACTGAAAACTACGAAAATAGACAGACTTCTTCTATAGGCTTGGCAAATACTGCGGAAGGATTTTGAAAATTCAATATTTTGCTGACAAAATCATTATCAAGTATGTGGATAAACATTGCTAAACGTGGACTAAACATGTTCATCAGTTATAATGGTTTAAATATTCTTCTTCCTTCTTCCTAAATTCTTAAATCATGTTTCTACAACTTACGAACTGAACAAATTATAAATAATTTAAAAAAAAATGAACCGACTCCAAAACCAAATAGGAAAAAATGTTTAAAATAACAGGATTTAGAGAGTCCCCCATGAGTGCAGGCCTGGGGGTGACGTGTGGAGCCGCCTATCACCTCAGCAGAAGCAGGCCACGGTGGCAACGCGCGAAGGACAACGGTGTCAACAACTCGCCCCCGGAATGGGGAGCCATTCCGGGGGCGAGTCGTTGACATCGTTGTCCCCTCTCCCGTGGAGGGCCAGACCGTAAGGGATGGCCCTAGGCCAGCCAGGGTGCAAGGGATATGTCGAAAACAACCTCACCCCCGGCCTAGCACTACGACCCTCAGTCGGCATATGGTTTTAGTCAGTTCGAGTTCAACATAACCTCTCCTTCCGGCTCCGGCGCACGATAAATAAACACGATAAAAAAAGACCACCTCAGGAGTAGATAAACCCCATTTATAAGCATACTTATTATTTTTAATAATTGAGGAACTGTCTCTGTTTCACTGAGATTTTTATTACGATATCTCTGAAATTTAGTGATTTTTTCAGAAGTAGCACCTACCCTTACAAGTATCACGTTAGCCCTACATACTACTACCTATTTTCCATTGACCAATTGCTGTACTGTCCCCTAACTCCTAATCGTTAATGAGTTCTGTAGCTTCACTATCAGCACAGCAGTATCAGATGTTGATTCAAGCATACCTCACAAGCAACACGTTAGCCCTACATACTACTAAATAGTTTCCATCGACCAATGACAGTACTGTCTCCCAACTCCTAACCGTTAAGAAGTTCAGTAGCTTCATCATCAGAACAGCAGCATCAGATGTTGACACCCTGAAGCATACCTGAGTAAGAAATTATTACGTAACAAAAACACCATACGCAACCGTTAAGGAGTTCTGTAGCTTCATTATCAGCACAGCAGTATCAGATGTTGATACAAGCATACCTCACAAGCAACACATTAGGCCTACATAATACTAAATGTTATCATCGACCAATTTCAGTACTATCCCCCAACTCCTAACCGTTAAGGAGTTCGGTAGCTTCATCATCAGCACAACAGCATCAGATGTTGACACCCTAAAGCATATACCTGAGCAAAACATGATTACGTAACAAAAGCACCATACGAGCATACAATTTTCGGTGGTTACCCTCGATTTCTCCTTGATCCCATCATCCGATCCTGACCTGGTGAAAATAGGACCACCTCCGAAGTGAACTCTATCCAACAAAGAAAAAAAACTTGAAATCCGTCTATAATTTGCGGAAATATCGGTGAACATACATAAAAAAAAATATTATGAATACGAATTGAGAAAAGAATTGAGAACCTCCTCCATTTTTGAAATCGGTTATACATTATAATACATCAAGCATCACACAAAATAGTTTCAAGAAAACCCGGAGCCTTGGTCCTCTGCTTTGACGAGCCAATGGTGGTTAGTTCCAGTTTTATGATATATTCCATCGACCACAGTGACATCGTTGTTCGTTGCCTTACACACAGGTAGAGGAGAGAGGCGCAGTGGGCAAGAGAGCAAATACAGCATTGACTGGGATGGGGTCATATAGCCTCATTTTTCTATATACTCGTATTCCTTGTATAGGCAAGCTTGTGTAACAGCAGATGATGTAGATACTTCCAAATTGATAAGTACTGGAGTTGATATCCACGCGGCCGCATTTATTTGGTCTGATAAAATTTACCGGAACTGAGTGTTTCTCTGCCCACATTTGGTCTCTTTTATATAAAAGGAGCAGCGGTATCTTTAATACCTAATAATAAATAGGTTGGCTTCTCCTGGCATACTGTTATCATTTCTGGGATCTTACTATTAGATACTTACGCAATCGATAAGATTGCAGCCATATTGTATTATCGGTAGTAACAGATTGAAATAACACCCAACTGACATTACAAGATCTACCAATGATACGCTCTATAGTTAAATGTATGAGGATTTAATTTTTTCAGCCTCAGATGCATGACTTGAGTCAACAATAGTGCCCGAAATGCGGCAATAGGCTCACCCCCTATTACGTGGGACCGAAGCCAATAATAGGTGAAATGTGAGAATTAATTCACCTCTGCCTAACCACCCCTGCTCTCCGGGGATAAAGGTGTGATTATATGTATGTAGTAAATTTTTTATACTTTAAGTGGCAGACAAACACAAGGCCCATCTGTTGTAAAGTTATCGTGCATATTGAGTGAATTTACAGAATTATGTTGTTTAGTGTTCCTTGTACTACTTCACCCTGCGTGTTTGCACTTTGATATTTTCCACGAAACGAGCCCTCCAAAACCTCTTGGCAATATTGAAGTATTGCAGTTATTGAACTTTTTAGGGCTCAAAATACCTGCAATAGCTACCATAGATGTCCGTATTACAACCGGGGCCCACGGCTTAACGTGATCTCCGAGGTATGAAAATATCCAGACCAACGCAAATAAACATATTCATCAAATCATAACTCATCATCAAATCAGCCTCGCGTAAACTTGGAGTCCTGAACAGAGTGAGACCTTTTTCACGCTGGAGCAGCGGTGTCTTCTATACAAGACCCAAATTCGTTCCTGCGTGGAATACTGCTCACATCTCTGGGATGGCTCCGCAAAGTACTTACTAGATAGTCTCGATAGGTTGCAGCGACGTGCGGTCCCCTTTATTGGGAATCCTGAGGTCACGAATACCCTCGAGCCTTTGCAGAGCCGTAGAGATGTTGCGTCTTTGGCAGTATTCTACCGTCTCTACCATGGTGAATGTTCGGATGAGCTCTTCCAATAGTCCCACCCTCTCCTTTCGTTCACAGGAGTCGTGCAGGGCTAAGAGGCCATCCGTATACGGCGCAGAGTATACCTGCTAGAGTAGTAGTAGTAGTAGGAAATGTTTTGATTTATTCACAATTTCTTAAAATGCGCCACTCTATCAATTGAGAATTTCCATATATACTCTGAAATCGTAGAAAAACTTTATATTTCGATATTTAGGTAGAACAGAGCCCATATCGGTAGAAATACCGAAAAATCGGTAGGTTCGAGACCACTGTTTGCACATCATTAGGCAATGTTAGATTGCAAGGAAAGGTGCGGGGTGTGGGTGACACGACAACGCTGCGTGGGCGCCAGGAGACTCTACGCGGGAGTCGTGCGGTCCATGGCCCTATATGGGTGCCCAATATGGGCGGACACCCTGACGGTCCACAATGCGCGTCTGCTGCGTGGACCGCAGCGTGCAATGGCCAGCAGGGCCATTAGGGGGTACCGCACGATATCGTTCGAGGCGGCGAGTCTCCTTGCCGGATCCCTACCGTGGAACCTGGATGCGAGAGCCCTTTCGATGCTATATCGGTATCGTAAGGAGGCGCGGGAGCAGGGACGGGAACCCGAGCCCGAAGAAATTCGGGCCGTGAGGTCTCAGCTCCACAGGGACATGGCAGCGGAATGGGAGCTACGACTTGGGCGACCAAGCGCAGGGCACGCCGTAATAGCGGCGGTAAGACCCATCATGGAGGAGTGGCTAGAGAGGCCACACGGCAGCCTCTCGTACCGGCTGACGCAGGTGATTACCGGACACGGGTGTTTCGGGAGTTACCTGTGTCGGATCCGGAAGGAGCCAACGTCCGAGTGCCATCACTGTGATGCGAGCGAGGACACAGAGCTGCACACGCTGACCGAGTGCCCGGCGTGGGACACGCCGAAGCGGGTCCTAGTGGCGGCTCTAGGGGTGGGAGTTCTCACACTCGTCACATTGCTCACAGCGATGGTACGATGCGCAAACGCTTGGGGTGCGGCCGCCTCCTTCTGCGAGCAAGTAATGCTCGAGAAGGAGGCAGCCGGTCGGCTAGATGGGGCCAAGGACCCAAGACGGCGTGCGTTTTAGTCGGTTCGAGTCCGACATAACCGCCTCCACCGGCTCCGTGATAATAAATCCCCACGGATACCACATCCGTAACCGCCTCCACCGGCTCCGTGATAATAAATTTTCGCACGATAAAAAAAAAAAAACGCTGCGTGGGCGCATCACCGCACTGACAGATTTCGTTCTTTACTACGTTCGGGTTTTGCCGACGTTACTTTTAATTTTTTGGAGCTAGTGGGAACGATTTTTATATTGAAGAATTGACTTTTGTATTGGAGCTGCTGGGAATAATATGTCAAAGTACCTAAACAATATTTTGGAGCTCTAGGGAATGAAATTGGTAAATTTGGCTTTGTTTATTATTTTAATAAAAACATCTGTGGAGCTCCTGGTAATCAATGTATGAAAATATGAATTTTAGAGAACAATAGATTTGGAGCGCACGGGAATAACCCGATGCGTCTATAGGCCACGGTAAACACTTTCCTTCAGTCACTGGGCCGTGTGCTTGTCTGTCACCTAAGTAGTTGTGGCATAAAGTTTCATAAAGTACTAGCTAGTACTTTTGTACTTTTGTAGACCTCACGAACACCCTTTGCTACATCTTTCTGATACCCTTATCTGTATTAAAAATTGATAGGAACATATCTTTTTACCCGACTGCCGAAGGAAGGAGGGTAATTATTCAAACGCGTACAACAATTATTCAGAGAAATACTGAGCGCACGTTCTTTTCCTTTTTCTCCCACAATTACGCTATTATACGCGATCTTTCACACTCAAATGCGGTTTTCCTTCGACGAAGACTGTACGTGTAAAGGGCACTATTATGATTATAAACACATCGAGTGCCTACTATAAATATGAAACAAAACGTAACATCACACTGAAACATGTTTGCTATTCTCTTTAATAAGTATAAGGTATTTATACGACGCGGTAGAGACGCGAAACGTATACCTTACCTATCTATTTTTTTAATTTTCAAAGTAAGTACCTAGTACCCCGAATCAACGGAGTACTAGTGATCCGACACCTCCACGCGATGCGCTATTAGCAAATGCCTCGCTCCCGCAGGGGTAGATGGCACAATGTAGAGCAAGCTAGGGTCTACCGACACTTTCACCCTCCCCCCTCTCCAAGGTTCGATGGGCACACCGTGCTTCAGATCTGAGGGTAAAAGGACGGAAGGACGAAGGTTGTGGGTAACCGTGAGGATTTCTGCAGGAAAAATGTATCTTTGATTTATTAATCGTTCAGTAATCGCTGCTGTGTAGTTAAAGTTATCATTATAATTGTGTTGTGTTATTTTGTTCACAATAAATGTGAACACATTTATTTCTTCACCACATAATATACATATAGTTAGAGTCTATTTTTCTAGTTGGTATTATATGATATATTCCTATGTGGGAAGCTGGTGCCTAAACTAGGAAGAATCCTGTATTTCAGACTACCACTACACACTCATTGGACTTCCAGTACTGTAAAATAGAAACAGTGGTCTTCGAGAGACCAGTTACATGGTAAATATAACAGTAGTGATTAAAGCGAATTCAAGTACAACAATATGAATTATTTTTTTGTGGGTAATGTCAGGGCTAGAAGATATTGGTTTAAGAGTGATTGAATACGTGTAGATGCGTGCGCACCCATACAGGCGCGCGTTTTTGTGCGACTTTGTGTGTCTATGGGTGTGTGTGCACATGCGTGCGTGTGTGTGTGTGTGTGTGTATGTGTGCTTGTTGAATGAGTCAAGGGTGCGGTCGACAGGCTTAAATCGCCTCTAACTTAAAGCTGAGTTATACTCAAGCTTAGAGTGTTGTTTTGTACAAACAGTTCAATGCGATCAATCCCACATAATAATATTACTAACTCGAGTCATAAAAAGCGCACTGGATGTAGGCTATTATTCAATATTTCATAAGTTTTTTACTATCTAGCGGGGTGCAGACAATTGACGGACCAAATATATAAAAAAGTAATCATTTTCTGAAAGGATGATCATACTTCATCAGACCTCTTAGTAATGCGGGCTTACATTTCAACTAATGCAAATATGGGTAATATTCATGTATTAAATGCAAATAGCACTGAGCGGGGATCGAACCCGCGCCTCCTGCGTAGCGGCCGCGTTCACTACCGCCCCGCGGAGGCTGTCGTTCAAAGAGAAGTTAACTCAAACGAAATCACAAACAATTTATTGAAAAGTGATTTTCTCGTTAACTGTCATTTCCGCTACTCCTTTGAACTGTTGATATATAGTGTTCGTTCGGAAATTTTAAGAATACAATGAGTTTTTCGTTCGATTTTGTTAGTATTTTTCACATCTTTATTATGTGAAATGTATTGACAATTGAAAGAAATTATGAAACAGCTCAGGGTATGGAGTCGATATTACATCATTTTCTTTGTAGTATTTGCAACTTGGTCTTTTGAAGAAAGAAAGAAAGAAAATAGTTTATTGACAAAATAGCACCCAAAATACACAAAAAACTATTTACGACAGAGAAAGAAAAAGACTAAGGCCTAGAATGACATTCAGCCTGAATCACGATTTATCTGATGACAGTTTGTATAGACAGATTGATAGTTTGACATATGGTCTGTACAATCTGTCCTCGGACAAATCGAGATTCAGGCTGACACTCATTCTAGAATACGGGCCTAAAAGGACTAAGTAACGTATGCTGACAAGAACTCTGACAATTTCTCTTAATTTCAGTGTTATTCAGGCTGTCAGCCATATGTCACGGGTCACGACGTGGCATACACAGGTACGTGACAAATATTTGCACATGATTTTTTCTTCTCTGCCTTACACAAACCATTAAAACAAAGTACATAAACTAAATCATGCACAACTGCACTATATTCCCAAACGATGGACACTCATATACACTATAATGGGTACCAGCTACCACAGCACTGATTTTCAGTGCCACCCTTTGAATAAAAAAAATATTTTCTTGTAAATATTGCAGTTCATGTTCCTGAAGAAAACGAATGGTTAGCTATTGATAAAAATAGTTGGCAGAAAATTAAGTGATCACTTACTATTCAAATCGATTTAGAAATGATTTTTTGGACGTTATTTACCTGACTTAATGGTAGCCTAGTGGTATGGGTAATGGGCTGCTGAGACGAGGTCTTGGGTTCGATCCCAGGTTTACCATGGCACACACCAATGACTTTTCGATGTTTTTTCGAAGTTATGTGTGTATTTATCGCAGGTTTATAAGTGCCTGGTTAATGGCAATATGCTCGTCACCTATTATATTCGGACCTAAACATAAACTGGCGAAATGTGGGTGCTAGCACCTCTGCCTACCCTTCGGGGAATACAGGCGTGAGTTTATGTTATGTATGTTAATGTTATGTTTTTTTTGGACCGTCCAGGTACGATTATAACCCGCGATTCTTCTCTTACAGGGAGAATGATTTTACCACTAAGCCACCAAACCCACGTCCGAACTAATCCGAATATTTTCTCTCTCTTAATATCGGTCTTTGAGGCGACGGTGGAGCTATCTACCGACGCTCTTACGAGCTATGCTATCGGGACGAATGAGTGACGTACAGCCGGCAGTTGCCCCCATAAAAATTAAAATAAAAACCATAACCCTCCTTTGGCTAAGCCGTAGTGGCATAAAAATGAAATTGAAACAAAATCTGTGATTACGCGAAGAAGGGAGGGTATTAAGTACTTATCTAACTTTAATTAAAGAATCGTATCAGCATCATTGCTTAGGTATTCCCGAGTAATTGCATCTAACAATGACATTTTATTATTTATTTTATTCATTTCAACGTGATGGTGTAATACCTTAAGCATACTATAGTGAAATAATATAACCATAATTATTAATACAATTGATTAGTTCATTCGAACATCACACATAGTGGTGCTCATTAAAAAATACTAGTAATTAAAACTACAATTATTTCTTCTTTAGCTTAATTCATTATTTACGTTTCATTAACTCATATGTTACACTTTATTACTGTCGTATATAAACTGCTGTTTTGTCATAGTGAATTTTGCAATTATCGTAATTTTTAAAGCAATTAAATTTTGCAAAAAAACTTGCATTTAAAAAAATGTATATTACTTGTCAAATAATATGTTACTTATGATAAATAATTGTACTTAGTAAATTCTTCTATTTTTTATTTTGAACTAGTGACTCTAGTCCCAGCTTCGTAAAAAAAAAGTCCCCTAACAAGATTGTGACGCAATCTGCCGACGCGATAAAAGTAATTAAAAACCATCTCTCAAGCGGGTTGAATACCGTGTCAAATTTGAGCTCAAATGATGCAGAATTCTTTGAGTTTTTAAAGCATAAACAAACTGACTTAATATATAGATAGATAAATAAAACGAAAAAGTAGTATGTCTATTTAGCTGCATTTTAAGAGTAACAAACTCAAGGCGCCATAATTCACATGATTACTCTTTGTAACCTAATAAACACGTATTACACCATTTATATTGACACAAATACATAAGCATACGCTTTAAATTGCAAAACATAATTTAGTTCTATTAAAGGGTCTACTATTATAAAGAATGCATTTTCTATACGCATTGTCAAGGTTGAGTTCAAGGCGCAAATAAAAATTAAATAAGCAGTCCACTCCATGCCCTCCAGTGTCTTGAACGAACTGCACTTTTAAATAACTACTAAAGTAATTCTTTTACAGTGTTGTTTTGGCAGTGGAACCGATATCATTAAGCCTAATAATTTATTTTCGAAATTTAAAATTGTGATACTGGTTCTTTTACTGATTTGCAGTGTTTTTTTTTGCATAGTGTTCTATTATTTTTGAATTGTGGTTTATTATTTTTAACTGTGTTTTATTTTTTATTTTTTGTAAAATGTTGCCACGGATTTTAACTGTTGTGTTTATATTAGTGAATTTGTTTTACGTTGGTGGAAGAAGTATACATAGAGGTAAGAGTTTATCTTTATTATTAATTTAAACAATTAACTGTAAGTATATGTAATTGGTATAATTACTGTAAGTTACTGAGAATATTTTTGCCGAATACTTGTTTATTTTTTATTTTTTAGTTTTATTTATTCATATTGATCCGGTTATTATAATTTTACTCACGATTGTGCATCCCTGAAGTGGGTCAACAAAAAAACCAGTTGTGTTATTAATTCCACGTCATCTGGTCGAATAATGCATAAAGAAAAAAAAATCTCTATTCCTACCTACCTACTCTATATACTATAGGTAATACTTTTTAGGACCCATGAATCGAACCCAGGATTTTAGATTCCAAGGATAATTGGGGAATTTAAATTAATCAAATTATTGATAACATCAGGAAAAAATATTTATGGTGGTGGGGCTTGTTGAACCTTGAATATTTGGGCGGAGTAATCAAAAATCAATGTTGAAAAATCGTTCATAAGTACCAACAGTTAAGTAAGTTGAGAACAACGTAAGAGTGTTGGTAGATGACTCCACCGTCACCTTAAAACGGATCTAAAGAGAAGGGAAATTTGAATTGATGCAGGTGTGGCTCAGTAGCTCAGTTGGAAGAGCATTCCCCCTGTGGGTTCAAGCCCCACCTGAGTAATGCATTTTGCCTGATTTAATCGAATTGTTGTAAAATTTATTTATATTAAAAAAATTTAATAGAACAAAATTATCGCATTTTCGGTCATCCTGCTCGGATGACCGAAAATGCCGATTACATCCAAACTTGAACTTCGGAGCCCGGGTCTGGCCGCCTACTCCTTCCTTTACTTATAACTTACTAGTTTTTGCCCGCGGCTCTGCCCGCGTGGATATCGGTGTCCTTTCTCAAGGTCTTACCTACCCCTGTACCAAATTTCATCAAAATCAGTTCAGTGGTTTAGGCGTGAAAGCGTAACATACAGATAGACAGACAGACAGAGTTACTTTCGCATTTATAATAATAAGTATGTAAATATGGATGGCTTTACTGGAAGCGACTATTCTCTGACAACCTAATTCTGAAGGTAAAATCTACATCAGAGCTTCATATTATGCCCCACAAAGACCAATGATAGTCTCCAACCTCACCTGCATACTGGTGCAGGAATTGAGGGGTGCGGATCTAGCGCAGGTTGGGGGGCCAGATAACAGCTGCAGGCACCGAAGAACCGATAACGTTACGTTATCGAGAACAATTCGAGTTTATGTGCTCGACAACGTGACGTCACCAAATTTAGAGCCAGCGAATTGAAATCTCACGGCAGAATCAGTTATCGAGTTTGATCGTTCGGAAATCCTAATATATATATTGAATTATCTATGGTTCGAAATGTTCATACAACATGAGCCTGCTGCTCTTGTAACAGTCGTAACTTGTAACCCAAGAGAAATAGTAATACAGTGGAACAGGAGTGCTAAATTGCAAGAAACCAACCAGGATAAACATCATAATGATAATGATAATTGAAAACCTTTCAACTCTTATGCGTCAAGTTCATAATGTTTAATCTTTCCTGTCTTTGACCACGGCCGGTGTAACCTGTGTTACAGTTTTACAGTACAGTGTTACCTATACCATGATCGCGTTAATTCCCATAACATTATTGTATATCATGGAACGCGATGGTTTAAAAGTTACTAATCTTTTCTCATTTAAATATATTAAGATACCTATGTAACACTGTTAAACAAATATTATCAACTAGCTTACTTCGTACCGCCAATTTTTATCCACCTGCATGGTGTTCAGTCAGATCCCGTTCCTGCTGCAAATCCATACTAATATTATAAATGCGAAAGTAACTCTGTCTGTCTGTCTGTCTGTCTGTATGTTACGCTTTCACGCCTAAACCACTGAACCGATTTTGATGAAATTTGGTATGAGGTTAGATTAGACCTTGAGAAAGGACATAGGCTATGTTTGGTCCCGATAACCGACATCCACGCGGGCGGAGCCGTACATAAAACCGAATACATAAAACCTTGCTCTTGATTCACTCTATCTATTAAAAAACGCATTAAAATCCGTAGCATGGTTTTAAAGATGTAAGCATACATAGAGACGGACATATGCGAAAAGCGACTTTACTTTATAATGTGTAGAGATAATAATTTCTTTATTACTTAAAGTCAAATTTAAGTATTTAAAAAATATAACCGATGTCGTTGATATTTAAATCTGATTTCTCCATGTGGAGCTCGATCTATAACTTGAAAGAATCATGACAGTATTAGTATAAAAAAATCTAATGTTTGAATGATTTTTTATAGCATTTATTATGCTAACTTTACTTGAGTGCCACTTGAGCATTTCATTTTTCCCGATGCATTCGAAAAAACTACATCTCAATATGGGTCAGATGCCCTCGAAACCGGTGATCTTACTTAAAAGGTTCAATAATAGTATGGAAGGATAGAAGCAGATGACAGGCTTTTGTCTCTGCCTACCCGGGAGGGAAACAAACGTGAGCGTATGAATGTAGATTCAGATTCAGATTCACTTATTTGCATAAACATGGGTTACATGGAAGTTGTTGCATGGTTATTGTTTGTTACGGTGCCAGCATGTTTTGCCCGTAACGTAATGAAGGAATGTAAAAGAATTTTATTACTCACATTTTTTTTTTTTCGTGCGGAAATCCCCTCGGATACCCCCCTGCCGGAGCCGGAAGGGGAGGTTATGTCGGACTCGAACCGACTAAAACCGCACGCCGTGGTGAGGTTGTCATCGACATATCCCTCGCACCCCGGCTGACCCAGGGCCATCCCTTACGGTCTAGCCCTCCTCGGGAGGGGGGACAATAGTGTCCCCGACTCGCCCCCGGAATGGGGAGGCGCGCTTCTTAGCGCGCCGTCGCCGTGGCCTGCTTCTGCTGGGGTGACAGGCGGCTTCACTCGTCACCCCCAGGCCCGCGCTCATGGGGGACGGAGGTCAGTCAGTGACCTCCGACGCCCGAGTTGACTGCGCGCGCGGGCAGCGCGGTTCGCGAGTCTCGCTCGCTCGCGCTGCCTCTCCCGTTCCGCCGTCTCCTTCACGACCATTACCTGCTCGCTGAAGGAGACGCCAGCCGCCCACGCGTCCGCACAGCGGACCATTGCTGTGAGCAGGGAGGCGAGGGTAAGAACTCTCACTCCCAGGGCCGCCACTAGCTCCCGCCTCGGTCCGGCCCATGCCGGACACTCGGTGAGCTTGTGCAGCTCTGTGTCCTCGTTCGCGTCGCAATGATGGCACTCAGACGTAGGCTCCTTTTCGATCCGACGCAGATACCGCCCAAAGCACCCGTGCCCGGTGATAATCTGCGTCAGTCGATACGAGAGGCTGCCATGTGGCCTCTCGAGCAATTCCCCCATGATGGGCCTTACCGCCTCTATGACGGCATGCCCTGCGCGTGGTTGCTCAAGTCGTCGCTCCCACTCCGCCACCATGATCCTGTGGAGCCGGGATCGTATCCCCGCTCCCGCGCCTCCTTACGGAACCGATAGAGTGCTGCAAGGGATCTCGCTTCCAGGATCCACGGTGGCGATCCGGCTAGGAGACTCGCCGCTTCAAAGGATATCGTGCGGTATCCCCTAATTGCCCTGGAGGCCATCCTCTGCTGCGGCGCACGCAACAGGGGCATGAATCTGGTCTCCAGGGTGTCCGCACACACGGGACACCCGTATAAGGCCATGGACCGCACGACACCCGCTTAGAGTCTCCTGCAGGAGTCCTCCGGGCCCCTCAAGTTGGGCAGCAGCCGCAGCAGCGTGTTAGCTGTCACCAACAGTTTGGAGCGCAGACTTCGGAAGTGCTCTCCAAAGTCCCACTAACCGTCGAGTACGAGCCCCAGGTATTTCAACTGGGGCTTGATGTCGAAGAATTTTATTACTCCCAACGTTTTGTAAAAACGGTGATTGGCATTTAAAATATTTAGTTTACAACACCAGTACCGCAATGTAATGTAATGAAATAGAAAATTTGATGAAATAATTGTAGTGAGGTAATATCCGAGCGAGTTATTTTGTAAGGCCTGTTAGTTGCTAGTTGTTGCTTCAATGTCAGTGTCATAGACAAGTGCGTTGTGTGTTTTTTTTTCTATTTTCGATTGTTCGTAAACATTATAAACATAAGTATATTTTTTTGGCCAGCATCATCATCACTACATAGTATATGGCAAAGTCGTTTTCTACGTCTCTATGTATGCTTCATCGGGAACAATGAAATGCTCAAGTGGGACTTGAATGAAGAGCATTCCTCCTGTAAGGGAAAGGTCGTGGGTTCAAGCTCACTTGAGCATTTCATTTTTCCCGATGTATTTGAGTACGCTATAGATTTTATGATGTGGTTGCTTTTACCGCGTGTGGTAGCCTAGTGGTATGGGTAATGGACTGCTGAGACGAGGTCTCGGGTTCGATCCAAGGTTTACCATGGCACACACCAATGACTTTTCGATGCTTTTCGAAGTTATGTGTGTATTTATCGCAGGTTTATAAGTGCCCGGTTAATGGCAATAGGCTTGCCACCTATTACATTGGGACCTAAACATAAACTGTAGAAAAGTGGGTGCTAGCACCTCTGCCTACCCCTTCGGGGAATACGGGCGTGAGTTTATGTTATGTTATGTTATGTTATGTTATGTTATGTTATGTTATGTTATGTTATGTTATGTTATGTTATGTTATGTTATGTTGCTTTAAATAGATAGAGTAATTAAAGAAGAAGGTTTATATGTTTATTACATGCTTAATATAGTAGAGGGTGCAGCGGGTACGGGATCTGATGCCATGAGGGCGGAAAAATTGGCGATATGAACTGCGCCGGATCAGATAGTAATTTATATTATGTCGTCAAATGTTGGTGATGCACGAATATATAAGGTTCACGTCGCTCGAGAATATCTTTTAGCGATAGATCTAATATAATTAAACCAAATCTACTACTATAACTAAACTAAAATCCTAATATATACCTTCATATTATAATATGATGAAAATGAAACAGAATCTTCATAATTCATAATCATTTATTTCGTAGTTGGTAGAGCATTCCGGTCCCCCTGTAAGGGAAAGGTCGTGGGTTCAAGTCCCACTTGAGCGCTTATTTTTCCCGATGTATTTCGATTATACGATAAGTTTTATATACATACATATATTATTATATAATCACACCTTTATCCCCAAAGGATTAGGCAGAAGGGAATTAGCACCCACATTTCACTAAACATTCTATACGGTCCTACGTAATAGGGGGTGAGTCTATTGCCGTATTCCGGGCACCATTGTTGACTCGAGCCTTGCATCTGAGGCGGAGAAGGAAGTTTTATATCAGCACAACAATTTAAAGTAGTTTACAATAGGTTTCAGGAATCAAAGAATCAAGAATCAATCATTTATTCAGTTTAGGCACATAAAGAGCACAAATGAACGTCAGAATTGTACAAAGTATATCATATTAAAAATAAATCATTGGAAAATGATTCTTTCGCTGGTTCGGTAGGTTGGTTCTACTGAGAAGATACCAGCAAGAAACTCAGTGAACTCGATTATCCTTCTTTTTTTAAATATGGTTTTATTTATAACATAATTTATACAGTGCGAGCAAGAGATGAGATTAGGATGTCCATGGATCTTTATTATTTAAATATTATATCTAATATCTAATTTACAATAACCTCTAATCCATACTAATATTATAAATGCGAAAGTAACTCTGTCTGTCTGTCTGTATGTTACGCTTTCACGCCTAAACCACTGAACCGATTTTGATGAAATTTGGTACAGGGGTAGATTAGACCTTGAGGAAGGACATAGGCTATGTTTGGTCACGATAACCGATATCCACGCGGGCGGAGCCGCGGGCAAAAGCTAGTTTATAATAAACAGTAGTTTGAGTAGTTGTAATAAGTGTAGAAACACAGTTCAACCTCAAGGTAAACGTAAATTTAATTAATCCTGATTGTATTACATCGTTGTTACATACTAATGTGTACCAATGAACTGTTGAAATCTACTTATGGGGTAATGGACTGGTAGGGGCCGAGATCAATTAAAAACAAAACTAACAGGGCCTACGCAGTCTGTAACAGCACGGTTGAATGTCCTAATAATAAAAATTAAAGTCCCTTGCCATGCCGTCCCGGTCGGCGTAGGCCTATAAATGTCAAAGGTAGCAGGTTCTATTTTCGTTCAGTGAAAATATTTGTACCTATGCTTGAATATGTCTATTAGAATGAAATTTTTATAGCATTTATTAGGCTAACTTATAAATTCAAAATACATCGCGAAAAAGAAGAACCGTCGCCCTTAAAGACGGATATAAAGAGATGGGAAATTTGAAGTGATTCAGGTGTGACTCAATAGCTCAGTAGGAAGAGCATTCCCCTGTAAGGGAAAGGTCGTGGGTTTAAGTCCCACTTGAGTTCTTCTTTTTCCTGATGTATTTCGAATGTCTATTTGAATTGGTCTGAGTATATCTATGTAAGTTTAATTTTGTATGTATTTATGAAAAAAGTACCTACCTAAGTAAATATTTTTATCAGTATTCTAGAACCTGTATTATAAGCTAGTTAAGCTAGACTTGTCTTGGTTTTAGATAGCGCCGTGAAGAATGTTTTCGCAATACAAGTGCCATTCCGACGTATAGCCTCTGTGGCGTGGTGGTACTGAACGCGACTGCCACGCAGGAGGCGCGGGTTTGATCCCCGCTCAGTGCAAATGTTTGTATGCATGAATATGGCTATTTGCATTGGTTTGGGTGTTTCTATGTATAATATGTATGTAATTACAACAAAAAGTATATAAGTATGTTTATCCGCTTTCTAGATTCCATAACACAAGTTATAAAAGCTTACCATGGGTATAACGTGGTGTAGAATGTTGTGGAATATTTATTTATTTATATTTAGTCCCTCCGTGACCGTAGGAACTGAAAAGTAACCGGAACTCCGTGTATAAAATAATTAGTAAAAAAAAGAAAAAAAAAGAAAATAAAAATTAAAAGAATAAAAAAAATAGTACCAGATACATCGTAGTAGAATTCGTTCCAAATTGTTTTTTTATTAAGGACACAGGTCCATCGACCTTTGTACATGTTCTTGAAATTATCTTTTATGTAATACCTCTGAATTATGTGTGTGCAAGAAAGAATTAAGAAATCAATTTGACTTCATGTCGCCTGATGGTAAGCTAAAGGCAATGTCTCGGACAGCTAAAAAGGCCCTTTCTATAAATACGTACCATGTTAACAATGATGGCACTCAGGTTGACAGCCTCATCAGCTGATGCTTTTCACGCCCCGCATAAAACGCTTATCTAAATGTCATAGAATATATCACGGTGTTGAAATACTTTCAAATATAAACATTTTACTTTTATCCCTGGAATAGATTCCCCTGGGATGCATGGCCGGGATCAAAATACGACGCGGGCAGAACCTCGGACTAGAGCTGGTCAGTAATAAATAATAATTTTAATCTAATTATCTACAGTCCCGGGTACTTTAAGCGGGGCGTGAAAAGGCATCTAATGAGGCCGTCAAGCTGAGTGCCACCATTGTTAACATGGTACATGTTTACGATAGTGACCCTCTTTTCCAGACTTTACCTTTAGCTTACCGTCAGGCGAGGTGAAGTCAAATTGACGTAACCATAACATATAACATATAACATTAAACTCACGCCTGTATTCCCCGAAGGGGTAGGCAGAGGTGCTAGCACCCACATTTCGCCAGTTTATGTTTAGGTCCCAATGTAATAGGTGGCGAGCCTATTGCCATTAACCGGGCACTTATAAACCTGCGATAAATACACACATAACTTCGAAAAGCATCGAAAAGTCATTGGTGTGTGCCATGGTAAACCTGGGATCGAACCCGAGACCTCGTCTCAGCAGTCCATTACCCATACCACTAGGCTACCGCAGATCACTTAGCTAGTGTCCCTGAAATAGAATTTAAGAGCCTGGTTTAGGCTTAAGACCCAGAAACCTGGTTCAGGATCAATAAGAACTATAGTCGCATGAAATATCTGTCGCGCGAATTAAGCTATGACGCACGTGTTAGAATCATGTTAAAATATGGAGTGGCCAGCGATCAGGTGAGGTGTAGCTTGATGTATTATAGTGTATTTATATTACTATAAAGAATATTTTAAAGAATTTGTAAATAAGAAACTACTTTATACAATATTTTTATAAGTGGGTAGGTGAAAATCATTCGATGCAATGCGACGTCTCAAATGTTATAAAAAGACGATGTCAGTTGTCGTGGGGACAGTTGCTCCCGAGCCGTCGAAGTGTGAGGTACGATATACCTCTGTTATATTTATAATGTTGTGAATGTAGTAATAACTACTGTTATAGTGAATAATATAATAGTGGATTGGTATTTAATAAGTAATTGAATTAGCAATTATAACTAAATACCCACTTTGAGTGTTCCAAATATTGTGTAACTAAAATATACTTGTAAAGTAACCGAATCAAAGTATTACTTGATGTATTTGCGATAGTCCTTCGGGATAATAAACTATCATAATAATAATGGCTGTAGAAGTATGGCTATACCAATGATTATAAGGGCTGGTTCGATACCAGTGTGGTATCTAAGTTTTATGTAAATATACTTGTAAAGTAACCGAATCAAAGTATCATTTGATGTATTTGCGATAGTCCTTCGGGATAATAAATTATCATAATAATAATGGCTGTAAAAGTATGGCTATACCAATAATTATAAGGGCTGGTTCGATACCAGTGTGGTATCTAAGTTTTATGTACTACCTATGTATCATAGTGTCGGCTATTAGTCTGTTTCACTGATGTACCAGATAGTACAATATTATTATAGCGTATTAGGGACTGTGCAAGTATTGTCATACTAATAATTATGAGAAGTGGTTCGACTCCAATGTGGTTCCTATGTGATAAGTATCTGTGTTATAGTTTTAGCTATTATACTGTTGTAACTGGTCTGAAACCAGGGTTGTCTTATATTGTAATATTTGGCTACGAGCCTGGTGTAACATGAAGTAAAATAATAATTATGTTGTGGTTAGAAGGCAGACAGGTTTTCTTGTCAGTTCTTTCCTGTCTACAACAGCTTTTGGAACTGACGTAGTATAACAGAATAAAAGAGTGATAAAACAGAATTGTATTTATTGTTTAATTTCCTTGGTTCAAATACATAATTACAAATGGCATCCTGTTTATGGGTATATATAGTAAGTTATAGGCTTATATATATATGGTCACCTCTAATTTTACCCCTCTAAATCTAACATCAGAAGTGGGATACGCAAAAACCGTATTCTAATACACATTGTACAAGTTTCAGATTGTATCTGCATCTGGGAGGCTTGCCAAAAGCCTTCTGTAATATTTGCTACCCACTGGAGCAATGACTGACGGCTCAGCTATCTGCAAGGCAGTGAAATCCAGCATCAGTTTGCAGAGGTACTGCGAAGCAGTGTATTTCTAAACCACCAACAAAAAAGTGCACAAAAACGGTATTGTAGCTTTTGTGATTAATAAGATTCAAGTTGGATAGTGAACTTCGTGATAGTTCTTATTGCAAACCACTCGGGCTGATCACTAACAAATAATTTTAAATTTTCTGGCTGGTATCATTGATATAATACTGGATTTCATATTTAAAGCTACCCTATTTAATAAAAAAAAAAGAAAGTAATGATCAAACGGTTTATTTTCTTAAATAAAATATGTGGCTTGACTAATACCTATAGCAAGGTTAATCCTTGGGGTGAACTGAAATGGTTTTATCAGAATAAGTGGTGTTAATATTCCGTACCTATTCTAAAAGTTTGGTGATCAGAATTAGTGGTGTTAATATTTTGTATTTTATAATAATATAGTTATTTTCGGTACCTGATAAGTAACCTGTTATTAAGATGTATCAGGTTGGCCGAACAGTTGCTTATTATGATTACTGTGTAAAGTACATTTACTTATTATGAGATGTAAAGTAGATTTACTTATTATGAGAATTACTAAAAGGTATGTTTACACATACACCGAGATAGAAAGATTGAAAGAGCCTCTTAATCCATTTGGATTAATTGATACTGATAATCATTAATGTGTGATGGTTACCAGGACTTTAAAATACGACCCATTTTTTTTATTAGTTGGACACATTTTCAAGTTACCTAAAGCCAATAAAGTCAAAAGTCTTTTAAAGCCAATGAAGTAAAAGTACAGTCGGTCCAATATTAAAGTAAAAGTACAGTCAACTCAATATGAAAGTAAAAGTACATTCGATTCAATATTAAATTCAAATAAAAAAAAAAATATTCTGCATGGACTATTAAATCGGAACTTGCAACACGTCAATATAAAAATAAATATTAAATACTAGTTTAGCAAATGGACCACCGACCAGTTCGAAACGCGGAGTACAGTCGATGCAATAGTAAAGTTTATTCAAAATAAGCTGCAATACAAATACAAATGCAATACAAAAATCTGACTGCAATAAATACAATAATAAAGTAAATTTCAGTCAAAGTAAAGTCAAGTATAGTTGAAACGAACTAAATTCGAATAATAAAAAAAAGACAATAGCGTTTACACTATTATAAGTATGTACCACAAAGGAGTACAATAGGTATTATTTTATTTTTATGGATTTACTAACACTTTGAGATCAAAGTGCAGTTCAGAATGGCCGTGATAGATTAAAAACATTGCTATTTGTGTTACTATATATATGGTGTTATTGGCTTTTGGCATTAGTGGTGGTTATAAGTAAAAAGAAAAAGT
Source organism: Eilema sororculum (assembly GCA_914829495.1). Taxonomy (NCBI): domain Eukaryota; kingdom Metazoa; phylum Arthropoda; class Insecta; order Lepidoptera; family Erebidae; genus Eilema; species Eilema sororculum. Next base: position 20,885,000 of record OU618544.1, on the reverse strand, counting down.
AAGGATGAGACTAAAGACTAAGACTAAGACTAAGACTAAGGTTAAAATACGAGACTGTAATACCTCGTGGAGAATACGAGTCTTACATCTCGGGTAAAATACGAGACTTGCATCTCGGGTAAAATAAGAATGACGTGATGCAGAATTAATGTAATGGTAAATTTATAGATGTTTGAAATGATAAAGTTTAGATTATTCCGTTAGATTCGGAGGTAATCAATATTCGTAGATAACTGAACAATAACAAGACATTTTATAAAAGTTCAGATTATCCGTTGGATTCGGAGGTAATCAATATTCTTGGATAACCGAACAATAACAAAAGACATTTTATAAAAGTTCACATTATTCCGTTGGATTCGGAGGTAATTAATGTTCTTAGATAACTGAATAATAACAGATGATAATATATATATATATTTTACACACATTTTATAAAATGTTTTTTGCCCTTCTACTATGCTAAGATTTCATAAAGATCGAAGACTAAATAATGTTTAAATCTTAAATTTGAGACAAAGTACCAAAATGTTGTTGAATATCTATATTTTTTTTGGTGCTGACCATTCTTTTTGGGGTAATTTTGATACTAAGAAAGTGTTTTTTCTTTAATGTATAAATTCTGTTTTGCAAAAAGTGATGTAAAAGAAATATAATTATAACGACTAAGTTTAACTATGTAATATGTGATCGCAATTTGCAATAAACAATAAAATTAATTGTAAATACTTCGAGAGCGAAGTAATTGTCAGTATGGCCGTGTTAGAATCATGTTAAAATATGGAGTGGCCAGCGATCAGGTGAGGTGTAGCTTGATGTATTATAGTGTATTTATATTACTATAAAGAATATTTTAAAGAATTTGTAAATAAGAAACTACTTTATACAATATTTTTATAAGTGGGTAGGTGAAAATCATTCGATGCAATGCGACGTCTCAAATGTTATAAAAAGACGATGTCAGTTGTCGTGGGGACAGTTGCTCCCGAGCCGTCGAAGTGTGAGGTACGATATACCTCTGTTATATTTATAATGTTGTGAATGTAGTAATAACTACTGTTATAGTGAATAATATAATAGTGGATTGGTATTTAATAAGTAATTGAATTAGCAATTATAACTAAATACCCACTTTGAGTGTTCCAAATATTGTGTAACTAAAATATACTTGTAAAGTAACCGAATCAAAGTATTACTTGATGTATTTGCGATAGTCCTTCGGGATAATAAACTATCATAATAATAATGGCTGTAGAAGTATGGCTATACCAATGATTATAAGGGCTGGTTCGATACCAGTGTGGTATCTAAGTTTTATGTAAATATACTTGTAAAGTAACCGAATCAAAGTATCATTTGATGTATTTGCGATAGTCCTTCGGGATAATAAATTATCATAATAATAATGGCTGTAAAAGTATGGCTATACCAATAATTATAAGGGCTGGTTCGATACCAGTGTGGTATCTAAGTTTTATGTACTACCTATGTATCATAGTGTCGGCTATTAGTCTGTTTCACTGATGTACCAGATAGTACAATATTATTATAGCGTATTAGGGACTGTGCAAGTATTGTCATACTAATAATTATGAGAAGTGGTTCGACTCCAATGTGGTTCCTATGTGATAAGTATCTGTGTTATAGTTTTAGCTATTATACTGTTGTAACTGGTCTGAAACCAGGGTTGTCTTATATTGTAATATTTGGCTACGAGCCTGGTGTAACATGAAGTAAAATAATAATTATGTTGTGGTTAGAAGGCAGACAGGTTTTCTTGTCAGTTCTTTCCTGTCTACAACAGCTTTTGGAACTGACGTAGTATAACAGAATAAAAGAGTGATAAAACAGAATTGTATTTATTGTTTAATTTCCTTGGTTCAAATACATAATTACAAATGGCATCCTGTTTATGGGTATATATAGTCAGTTATAGACATATATAGTTACCCCAAATTTTACCCCCCAAAATCTAACACACGCGGCTTGGTTTTTGCATATAGTACATTTTGTGACGTAACCATGGTTAAAATATTATGCTGGTAGTTATACCTTCCTTCTACACAGTCACCAGGCCTTGGACACAGGTACCAAATCCAAGCCTCTTAAGGTACTGTTTGAAGTACGTACTTGACTACAAGCACGTAAGTGGATTGGAAAAATGACATCACTGAATCAATACTTGACAAAATACTAACCTTATGCCAAATAAATAAATATGTATGACGTGCTAAAATTTAGCTTATTTATAGTATAAGAAATACTAGCTGTTGTTCACGTTCTCCGCCCATTTTATAACTCTATCTAGACCCATGGTAAGCATAGCTTAACTAGCTAGAGTTGTGAAATCTAGAATGCGGATAAAAATACTTAGATACCTACTTTTTTTTTGTAAAAACATGCATATTATAAATAGAAAACACCCAGATGCAAATACCCATATTTACGCATACAAATATTTGCATGCATAGCGGTCGCGTTCACTGCCACCACGCCATAGAGGCTGTCATTTAGGTGGAACCACACCAAACGGCCCGCATCGGCCAGTATCGCATCGCACGGTCCGTACGCACGCGGACGGAGCCGATCTTGTGTCGCGGCATGTCACCGGCTGTGTTTACCCTTGACTTGGTAATATAAACTTTAAACACTGTATACAAGATTTAATTTCGTTTAAAGATTGTAAAATTCGTTTCGATGCGGGCCGATGCGATCCGTTTGATATGGTTGGACCTATGAATATTGGTTTTCGCGACCAAGAAAAGCCTAATGTATCTGTGTACAAAATTTCATTAAAATAACTTATCTTAAAAATGATGAACTTTCATATAAACTTTCACCCCTTTCCTTTCTTGAAAGTAAAACTTTTTCTGTACAGAGTTCATCTTTGTACCAATTTTGTATTATTAGTACTTATTTATTCTGTGGATAAAGTGATCGTTAAAGCGTAACAGATAGACAAAGTTAATTTTGTCTTATTAATATTAGTAGGGATAATTGCCTCCTTATTCTGACAAAGTGACTGATTCATCATTACATAGCCTCACTGAATATTTTACCTTTCTTTTTCTTGCGGTCCCGAAATACTTCTCAAAAATAATAAATGATTTAAAAGGGAATATGGGACTGCAGTCCCAGTCCCGAAAGCCTCCCTACCCGATAACACAAACATGAAATTAGAGCACCATAACCATCCTCATTGCGATTTCCCGGTTGGTCCCGGGGTGGGGTAAAATTATTGCTTTTGCGTGGTTTTGTCTTTTCAAAAGCAAGTGTCATCCGTTGTTTAACAAGTACTACGAACTCCAGGTGAGATGGGCTTGGGCACGGTAATACTCCACAGTTATTCTAAGGCTTAGGCCTCAGGAATGTTCATAAGAGTCCTGTAAGAACGTATAAATTTTCATCAATTTACACACTTTTAACTTCACACACTAGCATATTTATAATATAATAGAAGGAAACTTAACATTTGTTAGCCTGATTAACTTAATTATTGACCAGAATTTGAATTAGAATCACATTTTCAATACATTTTTCATACAATTATGTGTTTTAATAAAAATATTGTTTTCATTATGGACATAGTAACCAACTTAAATGTAATGCAACTAAGATTAATAAATTAACTGCAAATAAATTGACGAACTAAATCGATGAACAAGAAAATAAATTGATGAACACTGTGATATTAATGATTTACAATTTGGCGCGCAAATATCAGATTGTTATGGTTTAATTGAAATTATTTTTAACCCCCGACGCAAAAACGACGGGGTGTTATAAGTTTGACGTGTCTGTGTGTGTGTGTGTGTGTGTGTGTGTGTGTGTGTGTGTGTGTGTGTCTGTCTGTGGCATCGTAGCACCCAAACGGATGAACCGATTTGGATTTAGTTTTTTTTGTTTGAAAGGTATATTAGTCGGGAGTGTTCTTAGCTATGTTTGAAAAAAATCGGTCCAAGATGGCCGCCGCCACAACATGTTGGAATACACATTTCTTTAGAATTCCCTCAATATGGGTATCAAATGAAAGAACTTGACTAGTAGATCACTTTAAAAAGTATAAAATAAAAATTTAAAAAACCCCCGTCACAAAAAACACTAAAAAGTTGAAAATAAATGAATAAATTTTAATTCAACGGTTGCCATGTCGGGGGACCTTACGATATAAAGGAGTACTTAACCAGTTACGGTCCCCCGACATGGTAACCGTTGAATTAAAATTTATTCATTTATTTTCAACTTTTTAGTGTTTTTTGTGACGGGGGTTTTTTAAATTTTTAATTTAATTACTCAAGATATTTTTTTTTAATTTCACTGTTTATAAATCCGAAGACAGCTTTATTAAAGATCGAAGAAATTCCCTACAGCTAAGCCAAATTACTTGTGTTAGGAGTGAAATCACGTGTAATGGTTAGACATGGACAATTTGACTCAAGCGTACTACACATAATACGTCAATTACTTGCTAATACATAGTTCAAAATGTCAACTTCAGCTGAGTTGAGTCTAAGTGTATACAAAAGTACTCTTTGGACTTGAGTACCTATTGAGAATCTATAAGAAGTTGACAAGATCTTGTGTGTGTGTGTGAGTGGCTTTTCAAATAGGAGATTCAATTATATACCTACATATTTTGATCATCAATTCATTTTCCATTTTCGATTAGAAAAGAAAAACAATTCGAGTGAACGCAAGCTGCACCGCTGCCGTCCCAGCCTGTTTCTGCTAGGGTTACAGGTGGTGCTGTTCTCTCCTGTGTATCGTCAAGTCCTAACTCCCTCATGTCCCTCTGACCCTGACTCCCTCATGACCACCTGGATGATATTCGTCATCCAGGTGGTCAGATCCCTTTTCTTCATAGCCTAGGATCAAATTGAAGTCCCGTATTGATGTTAAAAAAAACAATTTGATATTTTAAAATCTAGGTACTCATCTGAAGACATATTGAGCATCAAAAACGAAAATGTTATTATAATAATAATCACCAGTAATTTTGATTGTTATGAGACCGTATTGAATGAATGTCAGTATATTGTTATAGGTTGTATTATAGTTTTGAATGTATTAAATACATTCTCATAATTCGAGTGTGAGTAAAATTTCATTCATAATTCTGTAAATGTTTATAATGTTAAGTTTCCTTTCCTTACATTGTGGAAACACGATGAAATACTCTTCGGAGACGACTTCCGTGGTGTAGTTGATGCAATCCACTATTTCCACCATTCATTGAATGCAATAATAGTTAGTCTCTTTGCATTTGATGTTTGAGTCATAGTGGCTTTGGTAGGGAGCATGCACTGACAAACCAACAACAAAAGTGAACCGATTTTGATGAAATTTGGTATAGGGGTAGATTAGACCATGAGAAAGGACATAGTGACAAACATCATTCCATCTATACGTACATCCATCCATACTTGCAAACTTTCGCGTTCATAATATTAGTAGGATGACTTTAAGAAATAAAACAACTCAAACAAATGTCAAAAAGCCATTGAGATATACGAAATATAGTCACCGGTATATATATAGGGTGTCTCAATAAGAGTGCACTTTTTAATTTAAAAATTAAAGCAAGTATTTTATGATAGAGTTGTGATATTTTTATTGTATTTTAAAGAAGACGTGTTCCGATTATGTATGGATTAAAATATCCGGCATTTTCATGAAATTTTCCATGACTTTTGCACAGAGATGTGGATGTATCTCACCGGTGACGCGTTGGATTTTCGATTTGCGCTCAGGAATTATTTCGGGTTTATTCGCACAAACCCGAGATTTCACAAAACCCCAAAGAAAAATATTGCACGGCGTTAAATCGCACGATCTTGGTGGCCAGTTGACATCAGAATTTCGTGAGATAATGTGTTCTGGAAATCGTTGCTGCAATAAATCGATTGTTTTGTAATGAGTTTTGTAATGAGTTTTTACAATTGTAACGGGATGTTCTTTCGAAAAGCGCTCCATTTTTAGGTGACAACTGTAAAATTTCAGAGATACCACTTGCATGAAAAAAAATATTCCCATTTTAAAAAGTGCACTCTTACTGGGACACCCTATAGATCTTATCACCAAGTCACGAAAGAAATGAGGTCCTGGCGTGGATGGGTTAGTATAATGGGTATAATATGTGCTTGATGGATATATGTGATTCTCCACCGCCGTAGCATCACGAGTTATCCTCAAAAGACATCTAAAAAACCGTGTACTGCGCTTGTACAGTACATTTTGTGACATCAGGGATCAAGAATTTGCCGATAAATATGAAACTTACCTAAGTATACATCAACGCAGAAAACATGTAAAACATTACACAAATGTCAGATTTATGTTTTCACTTAGTTTACTTCACATTCACTCTACGTGTATTGTTTGCCCCACATTATTTCGTAATTGATTCATGCATAAATGATAAGATAATACGAAAAACATACGTAATATATAATTGCTAACATGCATCATACATCCATCTTATCATTTTTATTTCCGTTCCATGCAAGGCCTCAGGTAGCAACTCTAATTAACTTGATACGGTAATGAGGGCATCTTGCTTCAAAAACACTGTATACTTGGCAAATATTTTGCTATTTACTTACTTGGCAACTTAATTACTTGGCAAAGATATTGATCAACACAGGACTGGTGTTATTTGTTTTTTTTAAACCTGTAATTTTGACTATAGCTCTAAGACATGATGTACTACTAACAATCAATATGCTTTTTTTATCACTAGCTTTTGCCCGCGGGTCCGCCCGCGTGGATGTCGGGTATCGTGACCAAACATAGCCTATGTCCTTTCTCATGGTCTAATCAACCCTTATACCAAATTTCATCAAAATCGGTTCACTTTTGTTGTTGGTTTGTCAGTGCATGCGCCTTACCAAAGCCACTATGACTCAAACATCATAATGGGACATCGTTCTAACCTGTGTTCGGAGCATGCGCTGGCAAAGTTTCGAATTTTATAAAATGACGTAGTTCTGGCGTTCACATGCTATTAGTCCAGTACGCAGATTTATTATAAAAAAATCTGTGTTAATAAACTTCTACGGACCCCCAAACAACAGCATTTAGCTAGCTGGCACCTCTGTCGATGTACAGACATGATTATCGCGCAGGTTTTTTAATAGTTAGGTTGTATATACCCTCCCCAACCAACTAACAAACTATTTCAACCCCTTGAAGCCATTTTTGCAATCAAAAGTGGTCTATATATTTGCCCAAACTCTGGACCATCTCTGTACTAAATTTTATCAAAATTAGTACAATCATTACATAGTTCTCGTTATAACAGTTCATTTACAGTTTCTATTATAGGTCCATCTATCCATAATTATAGTCACAGAGACAGAGGTGCATTAACTTCCATGTTTTACTAATTATGATTGTCAGTCCCACGATGTAATAGGGGGCGAGCCTACTGCCATCTAGAGGGCCCTTAGTCTTGGGCTGTATGTTTAGTCAAATGGAGACAATAGGTACGGCTGCAAAATTCTCTTCATTATATTATGCGATAATAATGTTTACATATTTTTATGAAAAGGACTATTTTCTCGACGCTTATTGCATCTAGTAAACATTACTTAAGTATATTTTTTGTTCATGTTCAGAAGACTTTGACGGATTTTCAAAAAGAAAACTTAATTTTAACGTAACTTTACATTTTTACATAATATTTCATTACATTGTGTGTAATATACCATTTATGTGTACATTAACGAATAAATTTAAATATAAATAATAATAAATGAACAGTTTTATGTAAACAATACAATTTGCGTGTGCGATAAATGCAATAAAAGGCGATATTACATATATTGTAGAAGTGAACGTAGATTTAGACACGCAGTAGTTTTTGGAGGTCAAACTTACAACAGTAGATACAGTAATACAATCAGTGTCAGAAATATATTTACCAACAAAGTCTCAAAATAATCAGAAAACTAAGTATTAAGAGCAGAGCACACTGTTTTATTCATTTAAATTGTACTATTGTCCGAATCAAAGGAGTGTATCAAATATCATAACATAACATAACATAACATAAACTCACGCCCGTATTCCCCGAAGGGGTAGGCAGAGGTGCTAGCACCCACGTTTCGCCAGTTTATGTTTAGGTCCCAATGTAATAGGTGGCGAGCCTATTGCCATTAACCGGGCACTTATAAACCTACGATAAATACACACATAACTTCGAAAAGCATCGAAAAGTCATTGGTGTGTGCCATGGCAAACCTGGGATCGAACCCGAGACCTCGTCTCAGCAGTCCATTACCCATACCACTAGGCTACCGCGGTTTTTTCTCAATATCAACAATCTATTAATAGGATAGAACGGTCATAAGTAGTGTTCACCTACAATGACCTACATGTCCCACTTGCCTACTTTTTTTACGCAAGATATAAGAAATCCCCCTATTTTAAATTTAGTGCTCGATTTTTATGGCTGGCTATTCTAGAGCTGGAAATAGCACAAAATGGCATATTGACGTTATTTTTAATGACGCTTACAAGCTAGTCTTAAAAGCGTACGAAAGTTCCTGTCTCATAGGACAGGAATTGTGTTAAAAATTGACACAAGTTTCTCACTCAAATGGCCGTTCCATCCCAATCATATATCTGTGGAGAAAACCAAGGAATTTGAAGATCATTTTGAGCACTTTGTTCCTCAACATCTTTCTGATGCTGACTGTACACATGATAGTGGACCTTTCTTTTCCGTGTGGTCATCTCCGGGTACAACTTTAACAAGGCCACGCATAAATTGTTATATCATACATATATATATATATATACTCACGCCTGTAAATCCCCGAAGAAGTAGGTAGAGGTTTATTACGCCCTATAAATTTCAGCCCTATTTAATAGGGGACGAAAGCCAAGTTCCCGGCAGAGTAGAATATCTTCCCATGCGGTGTCGTCCAAGGCGACTAGGGATAGGCTAGAGGAGATACTACGTGGACCGAATATAACGATTGGTGAGATGTGGATGGTAATTCATATATAATCAGACCTTTATCCAAGCAGGATTAGGTTAGGTATGGGTATATAAAACAGGCACCTTTTATTGAAATCAAACCACTTTTTACGGATTCTATCATATATCATATATCAGCAGCCGAAAAAGTAATAATAACAAATAAATTGCGATAGAATCCGTAAAGTGGTTTTATTTCAATGAGTGAGATTCGCGTAAACTTTAGAAAATATCAGTCACCTTTTAGTTGGATTATGAAGTCATTGACACTTGAAGGTCACGCTCTGCAACCAGGAGGACGTTTTTTTTACAAAATACTTCCTCGTCCTTTGAAAGGTGTCTTGTTTCATTTCATTAATTAAATCCGGTTTAAACTACGTGTCAGTACCAATACATTATTGTATCGGGAACTTGTGAGTTTTGTTTTTGGATTGATTGTTAATGGATAGTATTTTGATACATTTTTGGCGTTAACATTTTTAATTAGCTTTCGTCACATCATCCTCATAGCAATGTACCAGTTAAAGTTTACGCTATGATATTCCACACAAAACTATCTAGATCTAGACCCATAGCACAGAATAGATAAGGCCCATAGTAGCTAAGCATAAGTTGCTGGTGTTATTTTAGAATGCGGATAAACGGGTCATTCCTCAACTCGCGGACGTCCGCGAGTTGACAACTTTCAATTTTTAATTATTTTCTTGTCGTCAACTCGCGTGATTTTTTTTTTTTTTTACACAGGACACGTCAATTTGACTTCACCTCGCCTAATGTTAAGCTAAAGGCAAAGTCTCGGAAAGAGGGTCACCATCGTAAACATTTACCATGTTAACAGTGGTGGCACTCAGCTTGACGGCCTCATTAGATGCCTTTTCACGCCCCGCTTAAAGGACCCGGGACTGTAGGAAGAAGGAAACACGTGAGCTGGCAGGGAATTCCAGGTCTTAGTGGTGCGGCATAGGAATGAATCACTGAAACGCTTGGTTCTAGCAGGTATACTCTGCACCGTAAATGGATGACATCTTAGCCCTGCACGTGTCGTCCTGTGAAGGAAAAGGGAGGGTGGGACTAATTGGAAGAGCTCGTCAGAACATTCACCATGGTAGAGACGGTAGAAAACTGCCAAAGACGCAACATCTCTACGCATCTGCAAAGGCTCGAGGGTGTTCGTGACCTCAGGATCCCCAATAATGCGGACCGTACGTCGCTGCAACCTGTCGAGAGCATCTAATAAGTACTTTGCGGAGCCGTCCCAGAGATGTGAGCAGTATTCCACGCAGAAACGAATTTGGGTCTTGTATAGAAGACACCGCTGCTCCGGCGTGAAAAAACGTCTCACTCTGTTCAGGACTCCGAGTTTACGCGAGGCTGATTTGATGATACTCTCGATATAGTTTTTGTTATTCAGTTTGCAGCGAACATCCATACCGAGGATAGTGAGGTGATCCTGCAGTGGCAGTGGTGTGCTCTGAAGAGTGGGAAGGGGAAGGAAAGGAGATACCTTTGCTGTAAACGCACATGCCTGGGTCTTCTAACTCGACCAGGTTCCTAGCGCCCCATTGAGAAATGTGGTCCAGGATCCGGTCCAGCTCAGTGACAAGAAGCTGCCTTTTTTCCGCGATATCAGACTGCTTGGCCGCAGGATGTGCGTAATAACTCCCGTGTAAGGTGCTGTCGTCTGCATAGCAGTGAATGTTTCCGTTACAGAGCATGTCATTGATATGCAGAAGAAAGAGAGTGGGAGATAAAACGGAACCCTGCGGCACGCCAGCATTTACCTGCAAGAACTCCGAAGCTCGTCCATCACAAAGGACGCGAATACGGCGCCCCTGCAGGAAGCTTGCAACCCAGTTACACAGTCTAGGAGGCAGGCCGAAGGCTGGTAGCTTGGAAAGAAGCGATTTGTGCCATACCCTATCGAAAGCTTTGGCGATGTCAAGACTAATTGCCAGTGACTCACCGTGCTTCTCCATAGCCTCACCCCAAAGGTGGGTCATGTACGCCAGAAGATCACCCGTTGACCGTTTCGGTCTGAAACTGTATTGCCGGTCACTAAGCAAGGAGTGATCCTCTAGGTGGCGCATGAGCTGTGTGTTAATTATGTGCTCGAACACCTTGCACAGCACTGAGGTGACGGCTATGGGTCGATAGTTGGCTGGGTCCGAGCGATCCCCCTTCTTGGGGATCGGCTGGACATTCGCCTCCTTCCAAGCCGAGGGCACTGTACCCGAACTGTAGGACAGTCGGTACAGCCGCGTTAGCATAGGAGATAACTCCGCTGCACATTTTTTAAGTACAACCGCTGGAATACCATCAGGACCACTGGCTTTCCGGACATCGAGTGATTGCAGTACTGCACGGACATCGCGTTGCCTGATACGTATATCAGGCATTGCGTGGTCACCAGTGGGCATTGTCCGTGGTTGCATACCACAATCATCGACTCGGGAGTTGGCCGCGAAGAGATTGACCAGCAAATTTGCTTTCTCTTGCGGCTCATGGGCCAGAGATCCATCGGGATTGCTCAGCGGGGGCAGCGAGGGCTGGCAGAAGTTGGCTTGCACGGCTTTGGCCAGTTGCCAGTAGCCACGGCTACCCGTGGGATGCGCCACTAGCTCTTGGCCCAGCCGTGCTATGCGCTGGGCATCCGCCCTGACGCATGCCCTCTTGCAGACCTTTGTGGCTTTGTTGTATTGATGTATTTACGTACAGTCAGTAACAAAAACTTTGTAATAAATTTAATATAGTTGGTACCTATTAAATGGAGGTACTTATGGTATATTTTAAATTATGTTTTAGTATATAGGGAAAGTTTGAAAATGGCACCAGAGAATGCAAAATTTAAACAGCGTGTGACTGTTGTGGTATGAAACCACTACGAGAAGGCATGAAAGTAATGTTGTAAAAAAGGTTCAAATTATGAATGTAGAGGACTTTAGGACCAGAGGCAGGCCCAAGGTAAGATTATTGAATTATATGAAAGAGGCTAGTCAGAGGCAAACGTTAACGCGTGATGACTGAATAAGGTATATTCATATTCATGCCAATGATTCATGCACCCAAATATATGCATTGAGCGGGAATCGAACCGCAATCTCCAACTTAGCAGTCCAATGCTCTACGCCTAGGCCACACAGGTTGTCGAACCAGTTGTTCAAAGTTTGCGCTTTTAGCGCCAGAGATCCATTTACCTATTGTTCTTGAGTGGTATTTCGACTTGGGTCGATGCTGAGTAGAGATCGTCCTAGCAAGCCAACCTGTGAGGATCAAGCCAAATTCAACCCAATTGTTGGAGGATGAAGCCAATCGGCAGTCGAAAAAATTTTTTTAGACAAGCAGTCTCATACATTGCGAATCACTAACGCCATCTCATATTTTATGCACGAACTAAAGGGCAGATGACTCGTGTTCCGCAGCTACTGCAAATATTACGTGAACAAGGCAAGTTTATACAAGGAAGTGCGAAGTATCGTAGATAGATACCGCTGTTGGCAACTTTTTATTGAAATTTATTGACCTAATGAATTATTTCGAGTTTCCGATATTTCGGCGCTGTTGCAGCGGAGGAACGGAAGTGTTGGCAGAAAACTACGAAAAAGTTTTTAGTAGTAAAATATCGATTATAATATATAGACGAAAGAGGGTATCTTTCGAGTTCTCTTACTACGCGTATGGACATTACCAATGGGTTCACTTTCACTACGAACTCGAACTCGATCTCATAATAGTACCTATCTACCTAGTAAGGTTGCCTTGGATACATCCATAATATTCAGAGCCAAATCCTACCTCATCTAAATACCGGTACCTGCTGAATACCAAACTAGACTCTATTGTAGGCTTAAACTCGAGGTTGAGAAGTCTGACAGCGGTCACTCCCATAAAAGCCGTATACGTAAAATAAAAAGGAGAATATTTTATATAGGAGACGGTAAGCTAACGGCAAGGTCTTCGAAAGACAGTCACCATTATAAACATGTACCATGTTAACAATGGCACACATAAGACGCCCCGCTTAAAGGACTCGGAACTGTAGGAAGAAGGAAACACGTGAGGTGGCAGGGAGTTTCAGGTCTCCCTGCGGTATAGGAATGACTCACCGAACCGCTTGGTTCTTGAAGGAATATTTTGTACCGTATGCGGGTGACATCTAAGCCCTGCACGCGTTGTCCTGTACAGAAAAAGAGAGGGTGGCAGAGATGGGACAATCGCGAAAGCCAGGATTCATTGTAATACTTCGAAAGTCATCTTCTACGATGTCAAGCCAGCACTTCTCTCCTTCCTTACACTTCTCTCCTGCTGGCTTGATAGCACTTATTAGGTCTATCCTTACTACCAAGGCCTTATAGAGAAGGCATGACTAACAATTTCTTACCCACGTAGCCTAGCGTTCTCCGCAGTACGTCGTCACACAAGCGAAGGTGACTTTCTGGTATTTTATCCTCAATGTCAAGGACATATTGGTCACCGCGGATACGTGAGTTTCTCACGCGATCTTTACGCGTGACTTCATACATCCGCCGCAATATTATAAGCCTCCGTCACACGCAGCGCCCGCTTATATCACTCTAAGAACGCTAATAACAACCTAAATCCATACTAATATTATAAATGCGAAAGTAACTCTGTCTGTCTGTCTGTCTGCCTGTCAGTCTGTCTGTATGAAACGCTTTCAAGCCTAAACCACTGAACGGATTTTGATGAAATTTGGTATAGGGGTAGATTAGACCATGAAGGATATGTTTGGGCGCGATAACCGACATCCACGCGGTCAGAGTCGCGGGCAAAAGCTAGTCAAGTATAAATTTAGAACACTGTAACTAAAACCACTTTTTACTACAATTGATCTAAAAAGATTCAGACGTTTTTGTTGCTAGTATTGTTTCTTAGTAAGGTCAGGAACAAACTATATTGTATTCGTACTAAGGTTGAGCAATAATACGTGGTGTTATTGTACTAAAGTGTGGACTGCGGCCTTAGCCGTGTTGTGGTGTCATTGACTTTAGCAGCTAAATATACACACGCGAATCCGGCAGACACGTAATGGGCGTCCCCACACATACCGGTTTGTAGGCTAATAGAATCATTCTGAATGAATGAGTTGTGTAACATTGGACTCAATTGTTCAGTGGCGAACTTCAAAGATTGACAGAAGTTTATTGAACAACACGTATCTTGTAGAATTAGAAGACTTAGAGGCCCGTATTTTAGGCCCTTCTTCATATATAAATGTTTCTGAACTGGGTATCGTTCTAGAATATTGGACTTAGAATGATACACAATTATGAATATCGATGTATCAGTCAAATTTGTCAATCTGTCTGGATTGATTGTCGTTCTAGAATACGGGCCTTAATGTTCCTATCAAATTTGGTTAAGAGCGCGCATAAAGCTAGAAAAAAGTCAGATTTCACCCGCACACTTCATACGTCCCGCTCTCGTCTGTCCACACGTCTGTCGCCCCGCAGTATTTTGTGTGGCAGCTAACCGCTGTGTTTAGTACGCAGGCGCACAGTATACCCAAAATAATCAGATAAAATTTGGCAAAGTACGAGCTGGATCATTATCTATATAAGGTATACTTTGAGAACACAATAATTTTATTTTTGGTGATAGATAAAATTAGTGGGATTTGTAAAATAAACATAAGCATTGAAATAAAACCACTTTTGATTCAATCGCGTATATTTGTTATTATTTACTTTTTAAACCGACGTTTCGGCTGCTGCAAATTTACGCAGAATGAGCTCACTGTGTTGTTAAGTCTTGCTGGATTTTGCTGCTTACTGGGTTTGATTAAGTGGATGACTGGGTCCCAAGCTGGTGGTACGTTCCATCCATCCTCTCTAATAAAATTTGGGTGTCTTTTAATTTCTCTAGCCTCGTGGATCATTCTAGGAATATATCGATGTTCTTTGGCGAGTATCTTCAGATACTCGCCAAAGAACATCGATATATTAATAAACATCTTTGTATCTTTGTATACCCGTATATCGCAATAAAATATATTTGAATTGGAATTTGAATTAATATTAATATATAAATTTATTTTGGTGATAGATAAAATGAGTGCGATTTGTAAAATAAACATAAGCAGCTTAGCTTTAATAAACAGCTTAAAATATAGTGGTCAAAAAATGAATGCATATTTTTTGAAATCGTCAAATATTTATACTAAGACAGTTTTATCACGATATAAATTTTAATAAATTTTCACTGTATTATTATAATTTGTTGTGTTTTAGATAAAATCACCCTAAGAACTCTGACGATTCGCTGAATAATTTTACAGGTTGTGCATAAATAATACGAAAAAGTAAGTTATAGAAATATTTATTTCAATAATAATTACAAAATGCTTACATGTAATATACTTGTAATTTTGTTATGAGAAGATAAGAATAAGGTAAATAAATGTATATTTCATACTGAAATTGGTTCAAGACGCCTAAAGATATTACTTTCAGTTCATAAAAGTAGACGATCACGGTAGAAATTTAATTTGAAAAAATATCTGTTTAATCTATAATTGGAAATACAAAAAGAGTCGAAGCTATTCTATGCATATGACGTCAATAATGTGGATATTACGAGGCCGTTTTCGAAATATTGTCATTTTGCTCGACACATGTGATTTTAGAAATGTGATTTCATAGTTAAAAACTGTATTAATTCGAGTTTAAATTAATAAATAAGAAAGATCATCTCAAATACTAATGAGAAAATGAGCTAGGTACGGTATTTACTTATTTTTATTACATGATTTTGATTATTCTACCTGAAACCTACGCCTGTTTAGGAAATGACCTATTACTTATTGTTTTGACGGCTAAACAGTATGAAAAACTTACTACGTATTTTCCTCAAAACTATCTATTACTTGAGTGTATTACTTTTAACTAGTTCATACAGAATATGAAACTAAAAATATTCAATTTGGACAAATTTTTCGAAAAATTCAAACCACAATGGGACTTCAACGCCAGAGCCGTGAACCCTGGCGTTCCAGTGCTCTTACTCTGAGCTAGCCTTCCACGGGCGGTCGTCCGTGTTCCATGTGGTCGATTTTTTCTATTACTTGTTTTATATTTGATTTGCTTGATTTATATAAATGAATGTTTAACCAAAGCAAAGGAAATGGCTTATTATGTAGTGAGATTTTGAAACTCACTTATCTAATATATTTTTTTATAAACAGTACTAGTCGTGATGTACATAACTAATGTGAATGACCATGTGAATCTCAAACCACTCTACTTGTTTTTATTACACTCGGCGCTGGCTAGCCAGTTCCTTTGCTTGAACTTAGCTTACACGCTACTGCGTGTCTAGATTTTACAACGTTGCATATTTTTTAATTCTATTTAATGAATAGAATCTTAAATGTTTACTGAATGTGAGAAAAAAAATTGCAATAAGCTTACAAGTTACAGTTTTTACTAAGCGATGCGACTGGATCGGATTCATCAGCTTATGTTATATTACAAGTGCAGATTTTAAGATTTTTGATTATTTTATTTTTATTTTTAACACTAGATCATAAGAGCAATGTAACTAACAAAAATATAGGCTTGCCTGAAATAAATCTTTATTATTATTATTACGAGCTGAAGCAACTCTGAAAAGCATTAAAATTGATAATACAATGTATAAGTACTTTCGCAAAATATAATTATATTACTGCTATAAAAAATAACATTAGTTACATACTTCAAACGTGATGTGGTCTAAGACATCTATTTGATTTTCATATACTATACCCGGGCTCCCTGGCAACGGTTGATACAAAAACTGTACTTAGTAACTAAGTAAAGGAAATAAAGAAATATTACTTTCGACAATTAGCCAAGAGTGGAATTCTTAATCTTTTAGATTCTCTTTAAGAGTTTATCTTTTGATTTTTTTTATTTCCCATAATTTCGACGAACTTTTTCGACGGAAAACAGAAAAACAGTCCTCTTGTCTCAACGGGGCGACCCCGACTAATTGGTGAAACAACAGATGGCCGGCACCTCGCGTCAGGTGCGATAGCAAGAGACCGTTATGCGCGGAATAAGAACGTCGTAAGCGCCGAATTAGTTTTTTTTTAATTACTCGTAAATTCCAGATAATTTTAACAAAGTGAAAAATTGAGTCACTAGGTTTTATAATTTTATACTTTGTACATAAAAATTGACTCAGTTATATGGAATAATCTTGACAATAAATTAATTATAATCAAAAATTAGGCCTAACTTTGTGATCTTATTTTATCGACAAAATATCATTATTTTATGTTTTCACCAAATTGAGTACCTCTCAGATATAACGTATTTTCTATTTAAAAAAAACAAGCTCATTTGAGGCACACTTTCGGGTATAAAAATCAAATCAAAGATCGGCAATTTTCCTTTATACCCCCTCTTAAACGTGATCGTGATCACAGCATGGCATAGAAGACTCAAAGACAAAATGAGAGAGGAAGAAAGAAAGATCTTAGAAGAATGGAAGTTCAACCTTCGTGTCTTTTGCCAACTATAGTTGCGGTTATGTTTCAGTCTATAGCCATTATTCGTCATTTTCCGTGGAGTGACTTCCATCTGACCTTCACAACCCATTGGATAACGAACAGTGTAAGTAGGACGTCGGACTTTTTGGGGCTGCAACTACCTGGTCCTCGATTCTATTAGTAGATTGTGGTGCCGCAGTCTCTGCAAAAATGATATTAAATTTTAGACTTTATGTATATACGGTTAAAGTCCAAAACGATTTGGCGATACTTTTTCAATTACTCTCCAAAAACTCCAAATCAACTCAAAAACTAATTTTGAACTTTAACCGCATCGCTTTAAAGTCTATTATTTAATGCCGTTTTATGCAGCGGCGGTGGTTTGCCTTTAGCAGAATCGAGGCCCAGTAAGATTGTCACAACTGTTCATATGGAAAGAAGCCTATACGTGGTCTCTGACGCTCAAAGGGGCCTTGTTGGCTGCGGCGCAATAGCTAGACCGTCAGGGTATCGTCCCGATGTTCGTTCGTAGATAATTGTATTTCGTCGAAAACTGCAAGTCCTGTCACGGTCGCCAGATGTTGGGGCTTCGTGTTGGTATAATAAAACCCCTGTTTCTTCTTTACTTGTTTAATGTCCACAATAAATAATTTTAGGGAGCAGAGGGCTCGTATATAGATCGCAAGTCTTCGGCAAAGAGTTAACTAATATAAGGGCGGTACATAACAAAAAAATAACTAACAACGCTTAATGGAGATCTGGGAGCACCATGTTACGGCTCCTCAACGTGCCCGCAGTAGCAGGCGTAAACAGGCCTCAATACCCATCACCTGTCCTACAACTGATCTTGATTAATATTGTTTAAACTTGTAGTTTGTAATTATAACGAAAAGAACCGTAGGTCTCTCTACCTTTATACTTACACGTAAATAAACTTCATAAAGGAATACATTTTGTTCTCATGTCTTACTTTTACTTTCAAGGTTATTGAGACAAATTAATTATGTACATAGGTGCGTCATGCTCACTTGGGCATTGTAACATACTATAAACATACAATCACGCCTTTGTCCTCAGAGGGTTAGGCAGAGGTGACTTAACACCCACTTTTCACCAATCATTTGTATTTGGTCCCGCGTAATAGGGGGTTGTCGTATTCCGGGCACTATTATTTAATCGAGCCATGCATTCGAGGCTAAGTCTGGGCTGTAAATGTATAGCTATGATGTTAAACAGCCTTATCTCTTAGTCTTGTACGACAAAGTGGAAAAAAAAATCGAAAAATATTTTTAACCCCTGACGCAAAAACGACGGGGTGTTATAAGTTTGACGTGTCTGTGTGTGTGTGTGTGTGTGTCTGTCTGTGGCATCGTAGCACTCAAACGGATGAACCGATTTGGATTTAGTTTTTTTTTGTTTGAAAGGTGTATTAGTCGGGAGTGTTCTTAGCTATGTTTGAAAAAAATCGGTCCAAGATGGCTGCCGCCACAACATGTTGGAATACATATTTCTTTATAATTCCCTCAATATGGGTATCAAATGAAAGAGCTTGACTAGTAGATCAATTTAAAAAGTATAAAATAAAAATTAAATTAAATATTTAAAAAACCCCCGTCACAAAAACACCAAAAAGTTTAATTCAACGGTTGCCATGTCGGGGGACCTTACGATATAAAGGAGTACTTAACCAGTTACGGTTCCCCGACATGGCAACCGTTGAATTAAAATTTATTCATTTATTTTCAACTTTTTGGTGTTTTTGTGACGGGGGTTTTTTAAATATTTAATTTAATTATTGTCCAAATCGATTTTTTTATGCCAATGTGTTATGTGCCTGGAGTACGACTAGGGGTTTCGGCTTCGGGAGCGTTCTTCTTACACCCGGTATAAAATAATCGCATCGTCTTTCATCATAGGACTGTGTGACCAGTAAATCTAGTAGGTCCCTGAAAGGGAATCCCCGATCAGCCTTGGCCATAATTACTTAATAGCCTAGAGAATAAATGTTAGATTGATTAATTGATTCATTAAGAACTTATCCAGTCTAACGGGGACTTCATAATCTTTCAATTAACAGATGTAAAGTACAGCCAGACTTAGAACAACTGTGAGTCATACAAAAAGAGCGTCACTGTGAATGCAGGGAATGAACCTGTAACACTCATAAATTGGCGGGTAGCGTGGATACTATTTTAAGAAGTACGAGTACATGCATTATAAGTATTTTATGACATCATTAGGGTTCCGTAGCCAAATGGCAAAAAACGGAACCCTTATAGATTCGTCATGTCTGTCTGTCCATCGGTATGTCACTTTAAGGCCTATTCTGTTGAAACTTGGTAAGTAGATGTATTCTGTGAACCGCATTAAGAATTTTACACAAAATTAGAAAAATAAGCAATACATTTTGGGGTTCTCATACTTAGAACTGAAAGTCAAAAAAATTTTCATCAAACCCGTGTGGGGTATCTATAGATAGGTCTTCAGGAATGCTATTGAGGTTTCAAACATATTTTTTTTCTAAACTGATTAGTTTGCGTGAGAGACACTTCCAAAACGAAAAATGTGCCCCCCCCCCCCCCCCCTCTAACTTCTAAAATAAAATAATGATAAATTTAAAAATATATATATGACTAGCTTTTGCCCGCGGCTCCGCCCGCGTAGATGTCGGTTATCGCTGGTCTCATGGTCTAATCTACCCCTATACCAAATTTCATCAAAATCGGTTCAGTGGTTTAGGGAACGTTCTTCACTCGACGCACTAACGTAACATCGGTTGAGTGTGAACGGTCAAGTGTTTTTCTATACATTTGTCTGTTCTGGCGTTACGCGACCGATAATACGCGACGCATGTTCCGTCAGATATGAACGTTCCCTTAGGCGTGAAAGCGTAACATACAGACAGACAGACAGAAAGACAGACAGACAGACAGACAGACAGAGTTACTTTCGCATTTATAATATTAGTATGGATGTACATTGCCATGCAAACTTCCACTGAAAATTGGTTTGAACGAGATCTAGTAAGTACCTAGTTGTTTTTAATACGTCATAAACCGCAATTTTCACCTTTCATTTACCTAACTCTAAAATAATAAAAAAAAAATTGTCTGACTCGCACTCGACCGGGTTTTTTTACTTAATGTTTCCGAACAATAAATACAACTTAACATTAAACCTCAGTTGCCGAACCACAGAGCAATTTGTTAGCATTTACTTCTATTATTTAATTAATAACAGTCAGCATCAACGGTGGATTTTCAGAGTTAGATAAGTCTCTAATTGGTTCCTGGTGAAATATAGGGCCACCCCCTCTCTTCCCGTGGGTAGAGTATAGTAGATGCCTAGGGGGAAGAGAGCTGTGCTCCATCCGACAGTAAACTTACAGCACATGACATAGACTATCCGCTCTGCAATATACTTACCTATTACGTGGTACCAGAAATCATATTTGGCAACATGTGGATGCTATTACACATCTGCCTACCCCTTCAGGGAATTACAGTCGTGAATATTATTTATGTATGCGTGAATCACTACGTGACTAAAGTAAAGCCAACGAAGCCAGAGAAAAAAGGTAAACAAAGTTTCAGCGGTTCCAAACTTTTATTGATTCAAGCGCATTCCAGACAAGAATGAAATTGCTTATATGATGGCAGATCTGACAGTTTAGAACCGCTGTGCTGACAGCTTTCCTGTACTATGAAACACGTAACCACAGCTCTCGCTCGGACATTGTCGCGTACGTGTGATATGTGCGACAAGGACAGAGAAAATAATCGCTAGTTATCGCAACGTAACTCAGTAATGGTCGCTCTCGCTTCGTTTACCTTTTTTCTCCCGTCTCGTTGGCTTTACTTTACAGTTTCCATGGACTTCTGTTGCTAATGCCCTAAGGAAATCAAACAAATGAGTCTTGAAGCTTGATACGTATCAGTATCTTTAAACATTATTTTTTGTTATCCAGGTGCGAGCGGCCAGTTCGACGAGAAAAATAAGGACCACTGGAATATTCAGGCGCAATGGATGTTACATGCAAAGGTATAACATTTTTTATATTAACATTTTTTTTCATAAATAAATCACAGATTAAATAATAATGATTAGTTCAACAACTACTTATAGAAATAAAAATAACGAAAAACAAATTAGTAACTATAGTTAAAACTAAAATTAAAACGCGTTGTAAAATTCTTCCGCATTGCATGCCTCTTGTGGCAACGTTCCCAGAAGACTGGCAGCATTATCACGTTGTATGGCAATGCTTATTCTCTGACCTAAAAAGAGGTCAGCCTTCTTGTCATAGATAAAAATACATGCTACTAGTCATGAGAAGCGTCGACTATGGTCAATCATTAATTAGTCTAGTCATGCATTTAAGATTCTATATTCTATATACATACATACATACATACATATATATAGGCGGGGAAAACGTTTCGACTATATCCGAAACCGTGCCTTTTAAATTTCTCGGAAGACAAATAGATAACAGAGGTTGCACTCCAGCTTTAGAAGAAGTAATTAATAACTTCATTATCGATATACAAAAGGTAGACCAGCAGCCACTAAGTAATGTCAAAAAAGCGTGGATTTACGACAACTATTTAACCTCGCGTCTTAACTGGCCGTTTCTTGTTTATGATATAAGCCAGAGCCTTCTCAAAAAACTAGATGCGAATGTTACGAAGACATTGAAGTCGTGGCTGGGGCTAGCTCAGTCGGCAGACCCATCGACATTATATAGAGCCTCAAATAACTTTGGAATGACGTTCAAGAAACCATCGGAACTATATAAACATCTAAGAGTAACCAAAATGCACGTCCTAGCGAAATCAAAAGACGAAATCGTGCAAGCTCTTCCAAAAGACCAAAGTACTAAAGAGCTCGAGTCGCGCCTCCAATTCCATAAAAAATTCATGATAGGCTCGCAGACTGGTAGGGTAGGTTTGGGTAATACTAGGAGGCAGTCAGACAAAGACATAACAAAATCTTTTCTTCAAGTAGATGAAAATAATACCTACAAAGTGCACGCAATGAACCTAGAAATACAAAACGAATGGTTAACACTAGGTGAATTTTGTATTCCCATAGCCTTAAAATGGCGTACCTTAATATACGACTGGTCACCGGCTCTCCTTAAATTCTATCTCAATGCATTCCAGTTGACCCTCCCCGACCAAAGCAATCTTGTCAGATGGGGAAAAGCCACAGATAAAACATGTAACTCATGTGGTGAAGCAATTGGTACTGCTAGGCACCTACTGGTGGGTTGTAGGACGCTATTAGACCGGGGTCATTACTCGCGCCGACATGATAAGGTATTAGAAATCGTACGTGAGGCGGTAAGTTTGGCGGTAGCTAGAGCGAAAAAGGGTTTAACCACAAACCAAAGAAATGACGTCGCGTTTGTAAAGGAAGGCTGCTCAAAAAAGACAAATCAAAAGCCGTACTCAATTTTGATAGCAGCCGCTGATTGGACATTACTCGCAGATTCGTATGAGAAACACTATAAAATACCGGAGGATGTTTGTGCCTCGTCATCCAGACCCGATATATTCCTATTTTCAAAACAGCAAAAGCGTGCAGTACTAGTAGAACTCACAGTACCGTGGGAAACTAACATACCTAAAGACCACGCTATAAAAATAAACAAATACTTTGACTTGACCAACGAGTTAACCAAAAATGGCTATGTGGTTAAACTCTACGCCGTGGAAGTGGGAGCAAGGGGAATTCCAGCTAAATCCCTGTATAACTTATTTAAAGACCTCGGATTGCCAAGAGCTTCAGTAAGCTCTTTACTCAAACGAATATCTAAAACGGCGTTGATAGGATCTTACCAAATTTGGATAGGTAGAGGGGGGAACACGACTGACGGTGGAGGTGAGCGCTGATGCATCACAAGGTGGCCACCCTAAACCTACACCTGGGTCGCAAGTCCCAGGCGCCGTCGCAGTGTTCCTCTCTGTACCACGCCATGGACCCGGCGACCGCACGGTGAATCCATGGAATGCTAAGAACCGGATCTCATACATACATACCTATACTCACGTCTGTAAATACCCGAAAGTGTAGGTAGAGGTGTGTTAGCACCCACGTTTCACAAATTATGATGTACGGCCCCATGACATAATAGCGGGTGAGCCTATTGCTGTCTATCAGGCTCTTTGTCTTGGGCTGTATGTTTACTGTCGGATGGAGAACAGTCCTATCCCTTAGTCACCTTTTACGACATCCACAGGAAGAGCTGGGGTGGTCCTATTCTACTCCACCAGAAACCAACATGGCATTAAGATTTTGTACTTGATAATTTCAGGTCACTGCCTCCCTGAATACGAATAGAGCGAAGAACGTAATCCTGTTCCTCGGAGATGGGATGAGCATCCCCACACTGGCTGCCACCAGGGTGTACCTGGGACAGCAGTACGGACATTTTGGTGAAGAACTCAAACTGAGCTTTGAAGTTTTCCCTTTCACTGGACTGTCTAAGGTATTTCTTCAATTCAAATATTTCGAAACGCAAAACAAATCATTCATAAAAGAATTCCATGTTCATACCTGGTTATCAAAGGTCAGTTACGAACGTGGGCGAACCTTAACATTTTTAGTTTTTCAGATTGCAACATTGCGCGTTACTTTTTATTAGTTTGATTTATTTATTTATAGCGTGATTTATTAGTTTACCTACTGGCATGTGCTTCTTGCCCAAACACATGTGGTGTAGGTACAAAGAACTCATAATTGCCTCTGATAATGCTATCAGTCTGACAATGATATACCGCCGACTCAACAGAAGAAGAATTCATTTACTGTCAGCTGGAGCACAAACTTATCCCATATAATAAGTCAATTTATGGTAACTTCCAAAGGATAAAGAGGCAATTGGGAAAGTGGTTACATCAAAATTAAATAACACGGAATTCTGTTACACCCTTTCCCATTCAACTTACATGTCGTGCCGCTTTTACAGGTCAACTTTTGCTAGGGTGATCAGCCCTTTCGTGGTCCTAACGTGCGCGACGTAAAGGCTAGCCAACCAAATCAAAATTAATTAATCATTATCTGCCCTTTCTAGACATACTGTGTAGATCACAATGTAGCTGATTCAGCTTGCAGTGGTACAGCATACTTGACTGGAGTAAAGGCCAACAGCGGGACTGTTGGTCTTAGCGCTGGTGTAAAACGAGGTGACTGTAAGAAGCAACAAGAAGGCTTATACTCAGTCACTGGATTAATGGACTGGGCCCAAAAAGCAGGGAAGAAAACAGGTTTGTAATTCGTAATGTTCTATTTGATGAATGAAAAATACTGCTGTGGTGTTTCTGGTCGGTAGACAGCTTCACTTTTCTTAGAATATTAGGCGGTAGAAAAAGAAAGGGGAAGTTTTCTTTACCCTGTCACAGATAGTGCAAAGTGGAAATCACAGAATAGATCTCATCGTATTGTAATAGATCTCCATTATCCATCAGCGCGCGCTTGGTGTCACAATTGAGTCCCTCCGTGTCCGTCAACAGCAAACAGTAAGCAGGTCAAGGGCCCAGGTGTCGGCGCGCTGCTTCCGTTCGCGTCATTCTAGGGGGGATTTCGATTCCCGACAACACGTCAGGGTCGCCAATGTTGGTGGCCAAGTCTGGGGTATCTTCTTTAGGGCACACCACGTTTCCTGGCCATATATAGCCTATAGCTTCATATATCGAAACACCGTGACGTTCAAATGCAAATTCAAATTCAATTTATTACTTTAAACATGGTCGGGTTGATTTCTATCATGAATGCCTACCTCATCGTTGGCTTTGCTAAGATGAAGCCCCAAGAACTTTACTAGCTTGATTGACTTGACCAATAGAACACTGAAACGCATCATTTTAGATTTGATTGTTGTTAGCATCTTATTTGATTTTCAGGTGTAGTAACAACCACACGAGTCACGCACGCCACCCCAGCTGCTTCATATGCGCACTCTGCAGATAGGAGATGGGAGGCTGACACTGACTTACCCAGTTTAAGCACACCATGCGAGGATATAGCCACGCAGCTAGTCAGGGGAAAGGTTGGAAGCAAAATTGATGTAAGTGGACCTATAACCCTAGGTTTGTCGTGCACTCTCAGAGCATTCAGCTCTCGCGAATTTTTCTTGTCGTCATGAGAGGTTATCTGACGTGGGGGACAGACGAGATGTACTTATATTTGATTTCGTAATAAAATTGTCTACATATAGGATTTGTCTGATTTGATATTAAGGGTGAGTGATTTATCAGGAACAGGGTTACTCCAGGGTGCTACCATTGAGGGTACCACGAGAAAGTCGCCGTTTTTAGACATGAATAAGTCTGACCGGGTTTTTAAAATTTTTCAGTGGTCCTCCTATTTTACTCCCACAACGTAACTTAATAATTGAACAAGTGACAGTAGCAACCCGTGCGTTTTTGTTTTTTGGTGAGAAATGTGTGCGCCAGGATCAAAAATAAAATGAAAGCTTACAAAACTTAATAAAGTCAAGGTTGTCTTCACATTGTAGTACGGGATCCACACGTGGACCAAATGCGTATTTGACCAAACAGGACTAAACAAAAAACATTGCTTTATTATTAAATACTTGGAGTAATTATTTATTAGTAAACACATAGGTACATAGAGAAATTTAGCATAAATGTGTCACTTACGCTACTGGAGCTTCAGTGAATTTTATTCAGTTATATCTCTTCACAGGTAGTACTTGGCGGCGGCCGCAGAAACTTCTTTCCTAAATACAAGACAGACGCAGAAGGCTATCAAGGATACAGAAACGATGGAGTGGATCTACTGGATGAGTGGTTTGTCAGCAAGCAGACACGGGGCGACACACCTATATTCATCTACGACAGACAACAATTGATGAATCTTGATGTGAAGAAATATAATGCAGTATTGGGCCTGTTCACGCCTGACCATATGCCATATCATTTGGAAGCTGATGGAGACGATCCTAGTCTGAGTGAGATGACACAGAGGGCGATACAAGTGTTGTCAAGAAATAGGGAGGGATTTTTCTTGTTTGTTGAAGGTATTTTTTTAATTACTCTAACCCAATAGGCATTGCTCTGCGCAAGAACATAAAAGTATCTAAAGGGCCACATGTAGAACTAGACGGTAGATCCTAGTGGAGGGAGCCATAAATTCTCATAGTTTTGTATACTAGTGCGGGACTTATGGTGATAATACTTAGTAAAATTTACTTTTGCCGATGTTTCGGGTGCGTTGCAGTACCTGTGGTCACAACTTCACTGGCCTGCGCGCGTTACTGCTAGACATTGCCCACTCCCAACGTTGGGAGATATTGCCAGAGGGTTTGGTACAGTGTTTTATTTCGAGTTTATCTTCTCACGCAGTGATATCGTTACGTATTATTCCGCCAGTTGCCTCTTATGACACCCTTCGGGTGAGATGAGGTGGTGGTACTTGTATTCTCTCTCCGTTACCACACGTTCCTTATCTATCTATCTTCAAATTTCTAGGTGGTCGTATCGACACAGCTCACCACGAGACCAAAGCTCGCAAAGCATTGGATGAAACAGCGGAATTCGCTAAAGCC
This sequence comes from Eilema sororculum, assembly GCA_914829495.1. Taxonomy (NCBI): domain Eukaryota; kingdom Metazoa; phylum Arthropoda; class Insecta; order Lepidoptera; family Erebidae; genus Eilema; species Eilema sororculum. Next base: position 20,857,952 of record OU618544.1, on the reverse strand, counting down.
GTTGAAGCGGCCTTGAGATTGGTGGACACGAAAGACACATTGGTGGTGGTCACGTCTGACCATAGTCATACCATGAGTTATAGCGGGTATAGTAAGCGAGGCTCCGATATACTGGGATTAGCGAATAAGGTAATTATTATAAAAGGACACGTCAATTTGACTTGCCTGATGGTAAGGAGGCACAGTCTTGGAAAGAGGGTCACCATTACACACATGTTTATAACAATGGTGGCAGGTGGCCTCATCAGATGCATTTTCACGTTCTTAAACTGGTACTGTACGAAGAAGAAAACACGTTAGCTGGCAGGGAGTTCCAGGTCTTAATGGTGCGGCATAGGAATGATTCACGGAACCGCTTGGTTTTTGAAGAAATATTCTGCATCGTATGCGGGTGGCATCTTAGCCCTGCTCGTGTCCCACCCTCTCCTTTCCTTCACAGGAAATGTGAAGGAAAGGAGAGGGTGGGGCTAATTCTATTGAGCTAGAACATTCCCTATCGTGGAGACGGTAAAATACTGCAAAGGCTTCCTTTAATGCGCCTCTTTGAGTAAACCGTTGTTCAAGTTATTTTTAGTAGATTTGTACATGCTGTTTGTAAGACATTTTGTGAATATCGAAAGTTAGACAAAGCATTTTCTGTGCCTACCCCAAGACGTAGTGACAAAGCGCTTGTCTGCTATGCCTCAGATCATATATTCGATTAGACAAGTTGAAATTCGTTTATCTGTGTTTCCTAGAATAGAATAATTTATATGGATTCACACGTATTTTGTATGAGATAAAAGTTAAAATACGTCATAATGTATTTATTATTCAATTTGACAATACGCTGGTTGCCCTATGCTTTGCCTATTTTGAGTTTTTCTATCCTACTCACCTATTTATATTATTGTTGTACTGTTTAAAACGTAATATTTCTAGATGAACGCCTCCGACCACCTTCCATTCACTACGTTGAGCTACGCGAACGGACCTGGGTACAAAGCTGAAATCGACAATAAAAGACATAACCTTATCTTGGATGACATGAGTAAGTAAACTGCTACCTGAAAAAATATAACGGGAATTAACGCGATCATGGTATAGGTACACGTACGTTTCGACCAGGTTATACCGGCCGTGGTCACAGGCTGACTGGCTCAGAAGTGCACGCCCGCCGACTTCGAGTCCGTAAGGTAGTAGGTTCTTCATGTACCCGCACATTCTCGATATTTTGTTTTCGCCACTACCCCTACTACCTCACGGACTCGAAGACGGCGGGCGTGCACTTCTGAGCTAGTCAGCCTGTGACCACGGCCGATGTAACCTGGTCGAAACGTCAGGCAAATCAAAGGTACGTATGTACCTATACCATAATCGCGTTAATTCCCCTTTATAATTATTGTATATCATGGGACGCGAGAGTTTAAAAGTTAGTTTCTCAAAAATGTTTAAACTGCATCATATTCTGCAAACTGCAGCGCATCAAGCAAAAGTTAAATAAATTTAACTTTCGGTTGATGCGCTGCAGTGTGACATACAACTTTTCACCTTTACTAGCAAGAAAAATAATGTCATAGGTTTTAGATAAAAAAAACAATCAGACTGATCATGAAGGCATGCGACAAGATTTAACTATGTCAAATAGTTCTCATGAAATAATAATAAAAAAAATATATTCTGACATATTGTTGTAGCGAGTTTAAATAATGCAGTTTTCGTTGCAATTTTTATTGCAATCATTAAATACAAGTTTTTTTTAATGATAATAGAAAAAAAATATTGCTATTAACTTAAAGTCAGGGTCTGTATATAACTGGATCGATTGACAATCATTAATTGTTTGAATGTATTAATCTCTGAAAGTTAACTTATGACATTTGAAAAGTTCTTTACTACATTTGGTTGCCTATGTCTTGGGAATGGTTAATTTTAAAAAGCTGTGTAATACAGGGTACGACCACTACGAGCCTTTGAAACCAACCAGTAAGAATATATCCAACTCTTCGACTACCTATGTCTTGACCACCATTTAATAAATCTAATTAAATATTTCTTTACAGATAGCAATGATTATACTTACCCGTCCATGGTGCCATCAGCCCGAGAAACCCACGGGGGTGAGGACGTGGCAGTCTTTGCCAAGGGTCCCTGGTCCCATCTGTTCACAGGGAACTATGAACAGAACTATATACCCCATGCCATCGCGTATGCTGCGTGCATGGGACCCGGTTTGACGAAGTGTAAATCGCCCAACATCTGAAGTAAGAATTACAAGTGTTAGTGATGTGAAACAAAGTGACTTAAGTGTATTTATGAAATAAAACAAGTGCAAATATGAGAGGGTACCAATTGTGGATCAAGAAAACATTACTTTAAACACGGGTTATGAAAAAACTGGTTAGGGGGTCTGATGTGGTTTTCCTAAGCGACTACATTTTGGTTATTCTTCAAGAGGGCATCAGAAGGTTTTTACAGGGTCGCAAGTATGGCCCTTCTGGTATTGCCTATGTTGATAGACCACGGTGTCACTTCCCATATGAGACTGAAACACAACAGTGAAAATTGTAGCAGCCAAAATCGGGAGCACAAATTGACAATCAACAATTTTGCAACTTCGGCTACCGATTTTAGCTGCAATACAATTTGGTTGCCAATTTTGCTCCAGATTTTGCCAGCTATACAATTTAGTTGCCAATTTTGCTCTTGATTTCAGCAGTAATACGATTTAGTTGTCAATTTTGCTACCGATTCCAACTGCCATACAATTTAGTTGCCAATTTGGCTCAAGATTTCAGCTGTTATACATTTTTTTTTCTAATTTGGCAATAAACGTTTTTTTTAAGTTCGATATACATCGGGAAAAGAAGCGTTTAAGTGGGACTTGAGCTTTCCCTTACATCGCTATATTGATTTTTATTAAAAAAAAAACAATTTTATTGACAACTTCGGCTCATGATTTTAGCTGCTATAATTTTTACTGCCAGTTTCAGCCTCATACTTCCCATGAGGTGAGTTTTGGATTTGTCTGTCACCTAAGTGGTATTAAAAGACTCCATGTAACGTGTATAACCAACATAATCAATTATTTTTAATTAGTCGCTATGTTGTCTTCATCAAACCAAAACAGTAAAACTAAATCTTCGTTTAGTTAAATTAAGATTTATATTAATTCTAGATTGAAATGAATTTGTTAATCTAGTTGACTTTTATTGTTAGAATTAGAACCTTTTGCGTAAACAATGACCCTTAATGCCGGTAATATTTTCTTATTTAGGTGAGTAAGGTCCAAATAATCAACCTAATCAAGAACGTTTAGATACTTTCGACTAATATTTGAAATGGATTTTTTTTAAACTAGTGAATTTACCTGGAAGGTTTAAAGACGGTAGACGAAGAGCTGTCTCTGCCTACCCCGGAAATAAAAAGACATGAATATATGTATTTTAAACTCTTCATGCTATGGGAAAGCTATTAAATGTTTTAAATAATGTATGTTATGTAATATATTCTTATTTCTTTAGAAATATTAGTTTTGTATGTTAAAAGGAAATGTTATGTAATTATAATGTATTGAAACTGTCATGATAGTGGCAATTAGAAATAAATAAATAAATAAATAAAATGAAGAAATAAAAATAATATAGTAACATGCAAAGTAGCCTGGAACAGTCACAGGAAAAGGTTCCTCTAGGTCCCAGGATAAGGAATAATTCTATGCTATTTATATTATTGTAAAGAAGTTATATGTGTATTTATCGCAGGTTTATAAGTGCCCGGTTAATGGCAATAGGCTCGCCACCTATTACATTGGGACCTAAACATAAACTGGCGAAATTTGGGTGCTAGCACCGCTGCCTACCCCTTCGGGAAATACAGGCGTGAGTTTATGTTATGTAATGTAAAGAAATCGTGTGTACATTGGATTTAGAAAAATCTTGGGTTATGTATGATATCCATACTAATATTATAAATGCGAAAGTAACTCTGTCTATCTGTCTGTCTGTCTGTATGTTACGCTTTCACGCCTAAACCACCGAACCGAGTTAGATGAAATTTGGTATAGGAATAGGTTAGAACTTGAGAAAGGACATAGACTATGTTTGGTCGCCATAACCAACATACATGCGGGCAGAGCCGCGGGTAAAAGCTAGTAATATATAAACCAACATCTATTTTTAACGATTCTGAACACAAAAATATTTTTAATGGAATTCTTGTTTGTTTGTCAAATTTTTTGCGATGGACGCAAAACTACTGATTGAATTTTGAATCGGTTTTTTTGTAAGAAAGGTCTTGGTTTGATCTCAGACTAAAAGAATAACATAGGCGGAACGTATAGAACTAGCAAGTGAAGCCGCAAAAAGGAATACTAAAATAGTGCTATCTTATTCACACTCATTGTGAACACGCACGAGTGCAAGCGAGATGACAGGTAAGGTGAAAATCTTCCACTCTGTATCTTTAACTCGTTCAATATACTGTCATGTTTTGACTAGATATTAATATTGTAGGTGTTTATTATATTGTAGATGTTTATTATATTGTACTGTAGGTGTTTATTTGTGTTGGCAACTTAGAATAATGTTTAGTTTATCTGTAGACTGTATGTTTTGTCCACTTTAGAATCTTAAATAGGTAAACACAATATAGCTATAGTTATTCTAACACTAGTGCTAGCCATTGCCCGCGGCTCCGCCCGCGTGGATGTCGGTTATCGCGACCAAACATAGCCTATGTCCTTTCTCAAGGTCTAATCTACCCTTATACCAAATTTCATTAAAATCGGTTCAGTGGTTTAGGCGTGAAAGCGTAACATACAGACAGAGAGACACACAGACAGACAGAGTTACTTTCGCATTTATAATATTAGTACGGATAAGGCAAAATTGCTATTATTATTTATTTTACGATAATCTTGACCTTATTATTAGGTGTATGATTATGTATAATGATAGCGGTTCTTAGATTAAGAAAAAGCTACCATTATTACGTGATTCGTATAATTATGCATGACATTCTATCACGAAATATAAGACCAAAAGGGATTGCCCTATAGCTATCTTTTGACTGTCACACTGAATTCTGTAACTCATAAAACCATTATAGGGTTACAGTTCATCGTGGTTTTTAAAATTCAATGTGACAGATCTTTCTTGATGTATTTGTGGCACACAAATACATCAAGAAAGATCTAAATACTCTAAGGATTTTCAACATAATTCACAACGACATTGAATTATTAGCTTAACATTCCTCGAGGCTTTTCCCATCTCAATTTGCGTCGGTCTTCAGTCTAACTACGAAAATATCGAACTTCGATACTTTCCTTGACTCATTTTGTGATAGTATAAGCGACTTTACATGATCTCCACAACCCATAAGCGAATTCAAATTTTCACACATTTATATGGTTCATCGCGCTTGTGTTGCCGCTCTTTTGACTCGCGCCGTAAAGCCAACATTCGCGGCATGACGAGTATGCCCTCCACACGACGTCCCTGCCCTTTCTCTCAAGGAAGTCGCATTATAAGGGCTCCAGGTACTAGCAAAGAATGTCACAGATGTTCATTGCCGACGCCCGACCGACGGCTTACCTTGCTCTTCGAGGCACGAAATGGTCTCAAAATTTGGGATTAATCAGAATCACCCATCTGGAGACTGAGATGGCAGATTATTAACTGACAGTTATTTAGGCTTGTTTTTAGGGTTTCATACCTCCAGAGGAAAAAATGGAACCCTTATATTGGATCACTTTGTTGTTCGTCTGTTTGTCTGTGCGTCTGTTTGTCTGTCAAGTTTTTTTTGTAAAAAATATAACCTTTCAGTTCACTGTTCTGTTGGATGTCATTGAGATGAGAATTTGGCGATACTAGTTTCCATATTGACGCGGTTTAGGGACACTTCCTGTTGATTTTATATTATCGTGAGCTTTCTAGTTTGAGTTTAATGATAGGATATTATAGGATAGTAGTCTAGTGCTATGGGTAATGGACTGCTGAGACGAGGTCTCGGGTTCGATCCCAGGTTTACCATGGCACACACCAATGACTTTTCAATGCTTTTCAAAGTTATGTGTGTATTTATCGCAGGTTTATAAGTGCCCGGTAAATGGCAATAGGCTCGCCACCTATTACATTGGGACCTAAACATAAACTGGCGAAATGTGGGTGCTAGCACCTCTGCCTACCCCTTCGAGGAATACAGGCGTGAGTTTATGTTATATGTTAAGTTATATAGGATAGGAGATGGAGGATAGTAAATTGTACAAATTTTAAGTATAAGAATTACTTTTAAGGTATAACCAAAAAATAAATCTTTTTCTTAATATGTATTTCGGTTTATTTCAAGTGGTATTGTCATTAATTTTCTTTGTTATTAAGTGTACCATAAATAAAACGTTTTCTTCGATTCCTTTTTTATTTGTGTTTTTGTTATTATAGGCTGACGTAAGCCAATGGTCACATAAAGAATTTTACTTCCATTAGTAGTTTTAAGCTTGAAAGAGAAGAGAAAATGTATGTCTAGTTCTGAAATATTTTTCAATTATCATCATTACGCCTTTTTCCGCGGAGGATTAGGCGCGTTATATATTGAGAGATGCATAAATAACTCATCATTTGAAAAAATGCCACGTGGATCCCGGTGGAGTAAAATTTGGTCCACCCCATCTCTTCCCATGTGGTGTCGTACAAGGCGACTAAGGGACCGGGCTGTTTTATCCGTAAGTCGCCTTGTACTACACCGCATGGGAAAGAAAGAAAGAAGAAAATACATTTATTTATTTGAGAAGAAGAGAGGAAGAGATAAGGTGGTCCAAATTTTACTTTATATAAACCAGGGAGCTTTTTTTTTAAATACATTATATAGACATCTCTCGATATGCACCATTGCACCGGATCCGATTGCACCCGATCGTTAGCTTTAGCCCGGGAGTCAGGGGCGCACTTACTCCTTCTTCTTATAATTTGACCTATATAATTTCTATGGGAGTTATTGTTATAAGACCTCCTAACCCTAGGTAAAAGTTAAGGTCAGAGCTTCGTCTGTCAATCAACTGGTACCAGGTTGCAGGAGAGGTTGGTTTGACCCCAACGGTCCTGATGGAGTCCCATCCGTCAGCATCTCGTCTAAATATTACTTGAACATACATACATATACGCCTGTATCCCCAGAGGTGTAGGTAGAGGTGTATAAACACCTAAATTTCGTCAACTATAGTCAGTGCCATATACCTAATGGGCGCGACTCTATTGCTATCAAGTGGGCACTTTGTCATTAGCTGTATGTTATGTAATGTATCACATACTAAGGTATTTCATATAATTATGTTAATGATGTTTAAATTATCGATGGATTGGAATCCCTTCGTAAAGATTCGAGAACCTACCATCTGTTTGATAATCTTCAAAATCAGTTATCGGCTTTAGGGAGGAACATTACCCTTAAAATCAATATTATCTTACCTTGAAATCATATTCTTTGTGCTAGTGAAAGGCAAACCAATATCATCAGAGTTGTTAAAGATTAACATAAAAAAAGAGAAACTTGGCAGCCTTCACCATTAAAGGAAAATATTGAGTGGCAAAAAATACTTATTGAAACAGGCATTGTTATAATTCAAGACGAACCAAACAAAAATAAAACACGAAATAGGCTTATTGTATACCTCGGGAGACATACCTTGGATCTTAGTCGCAAGATTAACCAAACCTTGGCGCGCTCGGATTCTTTCGTAATAATCTAATGTTTGGTGAATTACAGCTCATCCACCTCCGTAGCGCCCAGTGATATTCTCAAAAGACACCCGAAAAAGGCGTACTGCGGGTACATATCAGTTTTTAGGTCCAAGATATATGTCTTGAAGTATAACTAAATAAATAACATAAAAAATATTCCCAATAATTCCTTCGAAAGTAGACGCTGCTTGGAGAATATGATAACTCAGTAATATTTTCAATTCCAAAAGTAAATAATGTCGGACGGTGGCTTAGAATCACGTTCCGTCAGTACCGGAATAGATTAATGTTTGCGGACGTGAGTGACACTTATTTCAACAATGATCGAGATAGGCTAGGCTATATGACTTGTAGTCTAAGAGCCTGTGATCACCCAGGTATATAGTTGCAAAGAAATAAAATTGGAGTGTCTGTTTGTAACATTAAAAAAACAAAATTATAATAAATTCACTATGTAAGCTACTTTTACTTGCTACTTGTATTTTAGGAAATTACGCCAAAAAATCCAAGTCTGCATAAAATCATAAACTCATGAAACATTTAACAGTATAAAAGCTAAAAAATTTCGTGCGTTAGATACACCTTAGTTAAGATCCCTTGGGAAACCTTAGGCTTATGAACGCCATAGCACTACAATACACAGAAATTGCGCCACAATAGATAAGAGATTTTTGACTAGTTTTAATGCAGGATCATTGTTATTTTGATGAATCTTTGTGGCAAAAGTTTATTAGGCAGAATCTGAAAATTTCCGATATTGCGACAGAAACAAACACTAACACATATATCAATACTGTTTTGATGGAAGTGAGCCACGTATTTATAGGACACGGTACGGTAACGATATCGTGCCGTGACGTGTACGAGCTTGACTTAAGATCCTGTGACCCCCAGATGAGTCAGTCCATAGTACCTACGCCGTCATTGATTTCACCTGAACTTCCGCGTTTTGTTTTATTTCGTGTTCTTAGATAATAATAGAAGGCTTACATTGGTGATTTTCTTGGATTTGAAGTAAAGTTACGCATCTCATTAAACGCAATGAAGAAGAAACATTTGATTGAAAAATTCTCGAAGATGTTCGGCCATCAACATTCTGAAACTCATTATTTCGTTTCATTAACCACGACCTTGACTGAATATCAGTGAGTGGACAGAGCAACCGAGATTGTATTTTATTACTAAAGTGTATAGACAAGGCATCATTTTTAAATCGTTTATTTAGTAAGTATTCATGACTACCCTGCGCAGCTTATAGTAGCTGTTTCATTCCTGGCTCCACCTGTGAGTCATTTTGATCTCGTCTCCGTAACCCATGAGTTATTGTAGATTAAAATCTTTCACCAGTAAGAAACACGGCCCCGACCTGAGGAGACTCCGGCAAGAAACTCAGTCAGTCATACGATTTATATTAGGTTACTTATTATGACAATGCGCGGGGATATAGTTGACCCACTTCGCTGGGCTCAATTTTTATCACTCAGTTAATCATAAGAAATAACCAAGGAATCCTTCAGTCAATCCAGTCTGATTAAATAACTACATGACACTCAGCCACCACCTAAAACGTTGCCCTCAGCGAAAGGATAGATTAAATAGTGATCCACTTCGTCAATTTCAAGTTATGTAGCTGACTGTACTCTTTATTTCTCTTTGTATTCCACGAAATAATTCAATTGAGTTTCCAATCTCACATTAACGCAAAAGTGTTAGAAATTAAAAAAAAATCGAATCGTGATATTTGATTTCACATCGATATTTATTTGGCTTTTGAAGTTTCATATCCGCTACGTTCTCATACGAACTTTAGACCCTCACATATTTTATGCACATCTTCGACCTCAAAAATTAAATCTTTGACCTCATTTTTAGTACACACTAGACCTTCAAAAATATGTGTTCGTCTACTAGGCATAATTTGACGCGCAACCCGTGTTGCTTACTTTTGACTAATTAACTGAACACGTGTGATGTTTTCAGCTGACAAGCAATATGACGCGATTATTATTTTTTAGACGTCTGCGATGCGTGGACGACCACATTATTGCATGTCGTTATTGGGCAATAGTGAAGCGCAACATAACGCTCAACAATATGAAAGAAAGAAAGAAAGAAAGTTAAATATTTTATTTAAGTTCAACACAGTGTGCATCTTAAGAGTCCGTACCACTCCAGCTCGAATTCAAATTTTACCCCCGCGCGCCTCAACAACGCTCTCGCGCCGGTACTACTCGCGCGCAGATGCATCTATCTCACTCCCGCGATGACCCCGGGCCGGCCGACGCGAGGCTCGGCCGCCAAGTTCACGCGTTATCAATCGATAGGGTAAAGTAGCTAGTAATTTAGACATCAAGAAAGTTATGGCAATAAACAAACTTTTGAGAAAAGTGTGCATATTGTAATGATAATTTACATAAAACTTATAATATATTTATACTTATCCTATTAATATTATAAATGCGAAAGTTTGTGAGTATGTATCGCTGTATGTATGGATGTTTGTTACTCTTTCTCGCAAAAACTACTAAATGGATCTGGCTGAAATTTTATACAGGGGTAAATTAGAACCTGGAATAACACATAAGTTGCTTTTTATTCCGGGTTAAGGTTCCCATGGGTTGCAGGAACGGGAACAAAACTTCACGCGGGCGAAGCTACGGGCAGCAGCTTTTTTTTTTTTTTGACCGTGGGGGAAATCCTTCATGGATGTTATGCCGGACTCCTACCGACTAAAACCCCCACGGTATCGCCCAGCAGCCTATAGTTGGGAGCCCCGGGTAAGCCCTCGGAAGGATGTCCCAGGGCTCCCAACAACCAACTCGTCTAGGGGGTGGTTCAGGTGCTATCCCGCGTCTATGGGGGGTTTTCGGGTATCATCCCGCTTCATAGGAGGGGGGAGGCGTGCGTGAGTCCGTCACGTCACGCTGCCGTCATGGGCCTGCTTCTGTAAGGACGATGAGCAGCCAACTCACCGTCCTCAGGCCCCCGGTCATGGAGGCCGATGGTCTTCGGCGAAGACACGTCGGCGGCGTCCAAGCCGCCGACTGCGGAACTCGGGTGGGAGAGTTCTCTCCCGCTCCCGCCCCGCCGCCTCCTTCACGAGCATGACCTGCTCGCAGAAAGAGGCGGCGCAGTCCCACTTACTCCCGCTGGAGACCATGGCTCCCACCATGGTCTCAAGCGAGAGAGTGTCCACGCCCAAACCCACCACGAGGACCTGGCGCTGTTGCGCCCACGCCGTGCACTCCACCAGCGTGTGGAGCGCTGTGTCATCGCTGCGGTCCCCGCAGTGCTGACAACCGGCCGTGGTTTCCCGGTGTCTTCGCCACAGATACCTACCGAAGCTACCGTGCCCGGTAAGCATCTGTGACAACCGGTAGGAGAGAGCACCATGTCTCCTCTCTAGCCACTCGTCCATGACCGGTCTGACGGCCGCGATTGTGGCGAATCCCCCCTTTGGTTGCTCAAGTCGCACCTTCCATGTCTCCACGGTTTCCTGGTGGAGCTGGGACCGCTGGGCCTCGATTTCTCGAGACGCAGGCCATTGGCCCCGCTCCAGCGCCTCCTTGCGCCATTTAAATAGAGACGCAAGGGCTCTCACTTCCAGGTCCCATGGAGGGGTCCCGGCTAAGAGACATACCGCCTCACCTGAGATCGTGCGGTATCCCCTTATCACCCTGACGGCCATCGCCCTCTGTGGGCTCAGCAATCTAGCCACATTACTGGCCGTCAGGGTCTCCGCCCATACGGGGGCCCCGTATAGGGCCATACTTCGCACGATCCCCAGGTACAGTCTCCTGCAGGGAGCGTTGGGTCCCCTGATGTTGGGCATCAGCCGTGCGAGTGCAGCTGACACCCCCCTCAGTTTTGGGACCAAACTTCGGAAGTGATGTCCGAAGTTCCACCGGCCATCGAGTACGAGCCCCAGATACTTCATCGAGGGCTCGATGCCGATGCTGATGCCCCCTACCTGTAGGCTGGATCCCGCAGGTGGCCCCATCCGAGGTCCGTGGAAGCACAGAGCCTCGGACTTGTGAAGGGTGACCTCGAGACCCAGCCGCCGTATCCGACCCACGACTTGAGCAACCCCTGCCGTGGCCTTTAGTGCTGCGTCTCGGTGCGTTGCTCCCCGCGCCGTAACGAGGGTGTCGTCGGCGTAACACGTTACGTTCACCCCCCTGAGCAACGGACCACGCAGCACCCAATCGTAACCGATGTTCCACAGGAGTGGCCCTAATACCGATCCCTGCGGAACACCGCACGACACATCCCGCCGACCCGACCCTAGCCAACTCGGGTAAGTAATGGCCCTCTCGGAGAGATAGGCCCCGACAATTCGACGGAGGTAGGGAGGCACTCCATGGTAGATAAGCGCCTCCCTAACGCAGCTCCAGGGCAAGGTGTTGAAGGCGTTGGCGATGTCAAGAGACACCGCCACTATCACCTCACCCTGTGAGACTGCTTCCTCCGTCAGGCCTCTAATGCGCATGATCGCATCCACCGTGGAGCGCCCCTGACGGAAGCCAAACTGGCTATCCGCCAGATCAGGCCCCACGCGTGTGAGATGCCTGACGAGGCGTTGTGCAATAATGCGCTCAAAGAGCTTGCACACCTCGTCAAGCAACACGATCGGCCGGTACCCTGATGGAGAATTTGCCGGCCGCCCCGCCTTTCGGATCAAGACCAGTTTTCTTGTCTTCCAGACCTTGGGAAACTGGCCTTTTTCGAGGCATGCGCTAAAGAGCCCTAGAAGTCGAGGCCCAAGCTCCTCAAGAGCCAGGACCCACGCTCAGCCTGGAATGCCGTCGGGTCCAGGGGCGGTGTTTCTGCGGGATTTAAGCCGCAGTACAGCCGCCCCTAGCTCACCCTCCGTGACTACGGGCACGTTGTTCTCACTGCCTTCTGCGCTGGGCGCCTGAGACGGAGCCATGCGCGGAGGAATGTGTTCCTCCGCTCTTGATGGAAACAAGGAGTCCAGGACCACCTCCAGCTGCTCCGGCTGGAGACTCTGGGTCAGTGGGGGCGCCTTAGCGCGTAATTTGCCCCTTACCATAAGGTACGGGCGCCCCCACGGGTTGCGCTCCAGAGTCTCTATCAGCTCCTCGCGGCCCAACTTTTTGGACCGCTTGATGGCCGTATGGAGGGCCCTCTTGGCCTCCTTGTACCCACCGGGGAGGCTCGGGGTGTGAAAACCCCCGCTCTCCGTGCTCCATCTAAGGTGACACCAACGGTGGTCCAGCTGCTGGAGGTCATCGAGCGACGCCTCGGCGTCCGAGGACCGGGCATACCGCCCACCGCTGGCGGCACCCGTCGTCGCGTCTTGAGCGACGACGGCTGCACCCAGTGGTGCTCCTGGTCCCAAGCCAAGGCCTCCGCCCCTAAGAAGACGGCACCTAGGGGAGGTGGTGGAGAACGACGTGCCCGTAGTTACGGAGGGTGAGGAACATCGGCTACGATTGGATGCTGCGTGGTACGTTGCTCAGAGGGGTCAGCGTAACGTGTTCCGCCGATGACACCCTCGTTTTTTTTTATCGTGCGATAAATCCCCACGGAGCCGGTGGAGGTGGTTATGTCGAACTCGAACTAAAACGCACGCCGTCCCAAGTCCTTGGTTGCCGGAGGTGAGATTGCCAAAAGCATATCTCTTGCACCCCGGCAGACCCAGGAGGACCATCCCTTTCGAGATGGCCCCCTTTGAGTTGGGGGGACCACAGTGTCCCCATCTAGCCCCGGTTACGGGGAGGCGCACCTTGCGCTGCCGCCGCGGCCTGCTTCTGCTAGGGTGACAGGCGGCTCCACCGGTCACCCTCAGGCCAGCGCTCATAGAGGACGGAGGTCGTTCTGCTACCTCCGACGTCCGGTTCGCATGACACCATCATTACGGCGCGGGGAGCAGCGCACCGAGACGCAGCACTAAAGGCCACGGCAGGGGTTGCTCAAGTCGTGGGTCAGACACGGCGGTTGGGTCTCGAGGTCGCTCTTCACAAGTCCGAGGCTCGGTGCTTCCACGGACCTCGGATGGAGCCACCTGCGGGATCCAGCCTACAGATAGGGGGTGTCAGCATCGGCATCGAGCCCTCGATGAAGTATCTGGGGCTCGATGGCCGGTGGAACTTCGGACATCACTTCCGAAGTTTGGTCCCAAAACTGAGGGGGGCATCAGCCGCACTCGCGCGGCTGATGCCCAACATTAGGAGACCCAACGCTCCCTGCAGGAGACTGTACCTGGGGATCGTGCGAAGTATGGTCCTATACGGGGCCCCCGTATGGGCAGAGAATCTGACAGCCAGTAATGTGGCTAGATTGTTGAGCCCACAGAGGGCAATGACCCTTCAATAGAAACAGATGAATGGAAATTCATAATTACGTACTGTCTATAATAAATATAGGAATACGTATGGTAGTAGTACCTAACTACTGCTATATTTATATTATGATCATTCGGGTTGGTAGGTACTCATGTATTTACAGAAATATTCCGTTTATTCCGAAACTGACCCGAAAACTTGACCCGGTCGCGGGTTAGGTAGAAACTTTAAAAATTTGTTCCGAACGTAACCCTCTTCCTAACCTGACCCGACGGTCTCGTTCCTATCATAACCCGATCTGGCACTTCGCCGTCCGCTGCTGCGGCACGCTCGCTACGCTCGCTCGGCTCATGCGTTGGGGTCACAGTTCTAACCTAACCTACAGAAGTTGGAGTTACCGCACTTCGACTTTCGGCTCTGAGTCGCCCAACCGCGTCGTCCGTCGCGTCGTCGCAGTGAGCGACCTGTAGTAGCCAGGACCTGCCTGAAAGACTTGGGCTGCTACTGCAAGATTATTTTTTCGATACATAGGCAGGTATGCCTATTTCAATCCAAATTTTTGAAATAGGTAGGTTTTTACTGACCTATTTATTACTTTCTACTAATATAGTACCTATTGCAAATTGTTATGTACAGTATAAGCTACTTAGGTAGGTTGATTAGATACTTACTATAATAATAAATAAATAAATATTCCACAACATTCTACACAGCGCTATCTAGACCCATGGTAAGCTTAATTAGCTTGTGTTATAGAATCTAGAATGCGGATAAACATACTTAGATACTTTTTTGTATGTACATAAATATTATACATAGAAACACTCAGACCAATGCAAATAGCCATATTCATGCATACAAATATTTGCACTGAGCGGGGATCGAAACCGCGCCTCCTGCGTAGCAGTCGCGTTCACTAACGCTATTTTTTTTATCGTGCGTAAAATCCCCACGGATACCACCATCACGGAATCATCATCAATACATACATATTATACATAGAAACACCCAGATCAATGCAAATAGCCATATTCATGCATACAAATATTTGCACTGAGCGGGAATCGAACCCGCGCCTCTTGCGTGGCAGTCGCGTGCACTACCACCACGCCACAGAGGCTGTCTACATAATACATCATTCATATGTTTTAATATTTTTTTACGCCAACATACACTTTTCCTCTTTCAGTTTACTTTATTACCCATTTCGCCTGTCAAAAGATAGGTACTTGAATACTTTCGTATCGTCTATCGTAATCGTCTGCGCAGAGCGCGTGCGACACAAGTTCCCCGTATGATAGCCGAAGCAACACTGAGGAGGAGGCCGGGCGGCAGGGCGGTTCTAAGTTTAATGGTATCGCTTGAGTAAAAATTTAGATATTTGCTCGTTACGCAGAAACCAATGTATATTTGTAAAATTTGAAACACATAATGTCTCTTAACCACTAAACTGCAATTTATTGTGTAAGTTTAGTGATCCTATTTTGCGTAATTAATCCATAATATCGTTTTATTTGTACGGTTTAGAGGTAACTTTGCAATGGTTTTCTATCAAGAAAATTTTACGTAATCGTGTTTTTGCCACACATAAACATTAGTATTTATCCTCAACTTTACCACACATGAATTAAAAAGTCCATGCTTTAGAACTTTTGATATTATACACGTTTAAGCTATGTCATTTGAGGTAGTACGGACTCTTAAGTACAAATAGGTAAGTAAATATAAGGATACTAGATGCGAGCTATAAAATAGCTATAAAATATTCGCTTCTTAAAAAATTAGTTTTTTCCGCAAAATCAGTTACTCATTCAGTATTAGTTTATTGTTTGTTTGTGAAATAAAAGTGGGAAGAGTAATATACAATGAGACGTTTCTGTTTACAAAGGAAATCTTTGAAGGAAAATGAGGGACATAAGATATAAAAGGATTTCCGAACGGAATTGGAACCGCTGACTGGGGTAACTGCCAATATATTTACTCTTCAGAAAACTACGTTAACCAATACTTTTTTTATAAAAGGCCACGTCAATGTGTCTTCACCTCGCCTGATGGTAAGCTAAAGGTAAAGTCTCGGAAAGAGGGTCACCATTAAAAACATGTACCATGTTATCAATGGTGGTACTCAGCTTCACGGCCTCATCAGATACCCTTTCACGACCCGCTTAAAGGACCCGGGACTGTAGGAAGAAAGAAACACGATGTGTAATTTTTTCACATCTAGTTAGTCATCATCATAACGTTAGCCCCGGTTGTATCTAACCTTGTCTAACTGAAAATCTTTGAGTAGTATTTTAAGATTGACATGGTTATTTACATTTATAGTAAATCACTTACCGGGATTACTACAATACTACAAACTACATGTCCAAAACCCATACAAGTGGACTCTGGGAATGTTGCGAGTGCAGCACGATAGTCGTTACAAGGCGCTTTAAAAAACGAATGCGGATGAGGGTAGACCGATATGGTCTGCCCAATAACAACTAACTTAGTGGTCCAGTACAACCGTGATTATGGTACTTGCAACAGTGCCGAAATATTGGACACTCCAAAATAAAACATACATGGTAAATATCCCGGCGAGTGTTCTTAATTATTAGTAAATCTCTATTTAAAATAGATGCGTTTAAAACTTTAAGTCATTTTAATTGGTAACTTAATGATAATTATGTATCTTCAGTGATGTAACTGATATAGCGTAACCTCGTCACAGTGTTCTAACCGACACCTCCTAATTAGGTCAATGGGGTCACAGCAATCGCAAGGGGACTCTTGTTCCTTTATCACAAACAGTGTATTTATTAATGTTTGATTCGGTTTACATGAGGTTTATATGAGGGACTACCAAAACCTATGCGGTTAAGCTAACCTCGCCTGTACACCTGTTGATCAACGGTTGAGGCTGTGGCGCTGGCTTTCGGGGATTGGGAGGTCAGACAGAAGTCGCTACGCAGGCTACTGATAATCTCAAAGTTCCATAGTTAAGCCATGTTGTCGGAGTTTTTAAAGCTCGAACTGGCTGTAACAAATGCCATAGACGTTCGTATGGCAACTGAGACAGATGGCTTAACATGCTCATTGAGATATGAAGGAGTTTCAATGTGTTATAATTGTAAAATAAATAAAACGGGTATTAACGCGATCATGGTATAGGTTTGACCTTTGATTTTCCTGTCGTTTCGACTTGGTTACACTGGTTGTGGTCACAGGCTGACTTGCTCAGTAGTGCACGCCTGCCGTCTTCGAGTCCGTGAGGTAGTAGGTTCTTCATCTACCCGCACATTCTCGATATTTTGTTTTCGCCATGTACCATGATAGTAATAGTAGTAATAGGGGCACTGTGAGTGTGGTATTCACAGTGCCCCTATTCTGTAAGGAAACTGCCCAGTGTTTAATACCATGATCACGTTAATTACCGGCTTATTTAACGCGAGAGTTTATAAATTAGTGCTAAGAAAGTTCACCCATCCTTAGACTGACTTGGTGAGTATTACTTCACCTTACCTACAATGGGTTTAATCTACTCAGTGGCCACTTAACCACTGAATTCTTCCAAAGTACACAATATTTCGCACAGCTTTAAGTTTCTATTGAAGTAAAGATTGAAGTTAGTACTTGAACATAACAAAAGTTCAACAGTTATAATATTATTTATGTACAAAGTGTCCTTCTTGTACGTCGTAACCCTTAGCTACGAGTTTTGTAGAGCTTACTACAAGATTCGTAGAACATGCTACGAAAATTACATTTCGTCATAGGATGACGTAATATCGTATAGCTTCTAACTTCTATCTAATAATTTATTGTAATATTTTAGAAAACATTATATCAGTGATTTTGATTCTATTTAATTTTAATAAACGCACTAGGTTTATTGGCGTAAAATTAATTTATCTCCATCCATACATCCATATCTAATGAGGCCGTCAAGTTGAGTGCCACCACTGTTAACATGGTAAATGTTTACAATGGTGACCCTCTTTCCGAGACTTTGCCTTTAGCTTAACATCATGCGAGGTGTAGTCAAGTTGACGTGTCCTGTATAAAAAAAATCGTTAAGCAGTTATAAAATACGGAATGGACATACATACAAGTCAAACACATCATCTCCATCATCTCTCTCGGTGTGGTTATAAGGGTTCGGTTGCGCCTATTCCATCAATTGATTAGAATTATATGCCATTTATAGAAGCGACTGCTGTCAGGACTCAACACAAACGCTTGCATCCGTATCTCCTCCATTAATCAGCACGTAAAATTGACACCATCAGTGGGGCCTCAAATATCCTGAACCACAACCAGTCAATCAATTAGCCTATCTTAGACTAGTCAGATATGGGTCTCTCCCAAAGTGCGCCATTGCTTCCGATATTCTGCCTTCCACATCCAGTCCGAACCTGAGACCTGAGGACCGGAAAAATCTCAGCTACATAGATTTTTCAGGTCCTCAGGTCTCAGGTTCGCTTGGTTAGAGGACGTCTCGATCTCCACTCCACATCTCAAACATTATTTTTGTTGGAAACTTTGTACGTTGTGCATCTATGTTTTTTCTTTTTTCCTTTTTTTAACGCCATCTTTGGCTTATCAGCCTAACTGCAGAGTTTGCTGGACTTCGATATTTCCCGTGAAGCGACCAAAACGATATCAAAGCATTGTAGTAAGACCTCTTGTTGGATTTTTGAGGGCACCAACTCAATTACCTAAATCTTCTAAAGACGAAATACATCGGGAAAAAGAAGCGCCCAAGTGGGACTTCAACCCACGACCTTTCTCTAACAGGGGAATGCTCTTCCAACTGTGCTATTGAGCCACACCTGAATCACTTAAAATTTCCATAACATAACATAACTTAACATAAACTCACGCCTGTATTCCCCGAAGGGGTAGGCAGAGGTGCTAGCACCCACATTTCGCCAGTTTATGTTTAGGTCCCAATGTAATAAGGTGGCGAGCCTATTGCCATTAACCGGGCACTTATAAACCTGCGATAAATACACACATAACTTCGAAAAGCATTGAAAAGTCATTGGTGTGTGCCATGGTAAACCTGGGATCGAACTCGAGACCTCGTCTCAGCAGTCCATTACCCATACCACTAGGCTACCGCAGATTTTTTTATTTAAAAATGTAAAATTTCCCTTCTCTTTATATCCGTCTTTAAGGGCGACGGTGGAGCTATCTACCAACTTCCTTACGAACTGTTGGAACTAGTTCTTTTTCCCGATTTATATCGAATTTTAAAAAGTTAGCGTAATAAATGCTATAAACATTTCATTCTTCTAAAGACCTTTGCAGTAGTAAAATAATCGGCGATTGTCTTTGCCTGCTCAAGGAGAACAAACACATACTTGAAGCTATGTAGGTATGTGCCGTAGGTGTACAAGCTTGAGCTATGAATCTTTTATCTCCGCCGTTTGTAGGGATTATCGTAAACGCCTGTTTGTCTTGGAATAACTTAAATTAACATATTAATCCTTTGTATAGATTGACGTAACATCTAATTGTTCGATTCATATATCTTGGACCTAAAACATGCTCAACCTCACCTTCGGCCTAGCACCAAGACCAACAGTCGGCGTGCGGTTTTAGTCGGTTCGAGTCCGACATAACCTCCCCTTCCGGCTTCGGCAGGGGGGGTATCCGAGGGGATTTCCACACGAAAAAAAAGGACCTAAAACATGCTCAAAATTTGCTCTATACGCGAAGTATACGTTTCTTGGTTGTATTTTGAAGATAGCACGGGTGCTAGCGTGACGTGAGGGATTCACGCACGCCCCCCCCCCCCCCTAAGAAGCGGGATAACACCCGAAAACCCCCCCCATAGACGCGGGATAGCACCCGAACGACCCCAAAGGCGAGGCCGCAATTGTAGCCGTAGTTCTGATGGGAGTCCTGGGATATCCTTCCGAGGGCTTACCCGGGGCTCCCATCCATAGGCTTCTGGGCGTTACCGTGGGGGATTTTAGTCGGTAGGAGTCCGGCATAACATCCATGAAGGATTTTCCCCCACGGTTATAAAAAAAAAAAGCACGGGGTGCTACTGAGTTGGACGAGCTCAAATTCACCAAGCTTATTATAAAACAGTCTGCACGCGCCAGGGTCTTTTTTATATCGCGATTTAGGTTCAAGATATGTGAATCGAGTTATACCACCCACTTTATATTACGTATAATGACACGACCTTCAAACTGTACGTAGAAATCTGCAGTTATATAAGCAGTTATACATGCATGATACATATATGTGTAGCATGTATGTTTTATGTATGTATGACTATAAAATATATATATATACGAGAATTTTATATATCTATGCTCACAAAATTTCATCAAAATCGGTCAAGCCGTTACCCTCGTGGCGTCAGATCCCATTCCCGCTGCACCATTTAGGGGGATGAAAAATAGATGTTGGCCGATTCTCAGACCTACTCAATATGCTCACAAAGTTTCATCAAAATCGGTCAAGCCGTTACTCTCGTGGCGTCAGATCCCGTTCCCGCTGCACCATTTAGGGGGATGAAAAATAGATGTTGGCCGATTCTCAGACCTACTCAATATGCTCACAAAATTTCATCAAAATCGGTCAAGCCGTTTCGGAGGAGTATGGCAACAAAAACTGTGACACGAGAATTTTATATATTAGAAGAAACATGCTGAGAAATTCAAAAAACATCTGTCGAACTGCTTGGCATGTTATAAATGAGGATAGTGGCGGAAAGCTTACACATAATGTTATATCTGAAATAAGAGTAAAAGACAATATAATTACAACACCGAAAGAGATAGCAGCTCAATTCAATAAGCATTTTGTGGAATCAACTACGGCAAATGTTCAGAATATTAGTAATACAAATAAAACAAAGGTACTAAATAGCATGTTTCTCGAACCATTTGACTTCATAGATGTTAAAAATATAATATTATCACTGAGCAATACGAACTCGGTCGGAGTGTATGAAATTACCACATATGTATTGAAGCAGTGTGTAAATGAAATTGTGCCAGTAATTACTTATTTGATCAATCTTTCTTTTGAAACAGGTAGGTTTCCTGAACGACTAAAAAAGTCTGTAGTAAAGCCGCTTTACAAGAAAGGGGATAGGTTAGATCTTGGTAACTACAGACCCATTACTCTAATACCAATTTTATCAAAAGTTTTCGAAAAAGCAATGCATAGGAGACTAATAGGATACCTTAATAAGTTTGAATTGATCAAAAAAGAGCAAAATGGCTTTCAGAAAGGGAAATCAACCACACTTGCAGCATTTGTTTTTTTTTTTTTTTTTTTTTTATTTATTTATTTATTTAAGTACATTGTTATCTTATGAGCTAATACATTGTCCCACAAAACCGTACAAACGGTTTGACTGTAGGATCATGAAGAGTTACAACTAGATACTACATCAAATTAATTCAGTACATAGATATAGTGTAAAATTATGGTAGTGAGTCCAATAAGTGCTTTTTTAATTTAATTTTAAACATATTTTTCCTGTTTTCCTTTCTTATTTCTTCGGGTAAGCTATTTAGTATGTAAGGTATTCTTTTATTTAGCGTCCTATCGCCATATACATTATTGACCCTGGGCACTACAAATTTGCCCGCCGTCATTGCTCGTGTGTTGTACCTGTTATCTACATGACAAGTCTGCGTTGGATTATGCTCTCGACTGCCGTGGTTGATGGTTGCAAGTAGGTATTTATGTTTAACACTGACCGGTAATATTTTACATATTTTAAATAATTTAAAGTAATCGTTTTGGTAATTATCTTTGATTTTTTTATCAACTAATAGTTTAATAAATCTTAATTGCATGTTTTCTAATTTATCTATGTGTGTTTTATATGTAAGCCCATAGCAGTTTAGCGCATAATCCAGGATAGACTCCACCAAACTACTATATAGGAGTTTTAGAGTACCACGAGGAACTTTGTAACTTAGGTGATGGAACTTGACCAACACAGCTCTGAGCTTGTCACATATGAAGTGTACATGCTCTGTCCAGGAGAAGTGTTCGTCAATTTTCACCCCCAAATAGGTTACACAATTTACTCTCTCTATCGGTTTGCAGCCACAGTTGACCAGATTATTGTGAAAGCATTCATATGAATGAGTGATCAGTGATTAAGGGGAGTCTGTTACTGGTAGATAGGGCGAATGTATGATCATTAGTTTTGTTTTGTCCGAATTAAGCACTATGCCATTATCGTGTGACCACTTTACAACTGCATCTACGTCCTGTTGAACTAGTCGACACGTATCGGCCAAGTCGGTGCCCGCGCGTAGCACGCATAGGTCGTCTGCGAACATATGCGCTGTGCAATACTGCAATGTTCTGCATAAGCTATTTACATGCATTAAATAGCACACAGGTCCACATCCAGAGCCTTGCGGAACGCCGCACCGCACCTGCCTGTCATCACTGAGCGTGCTTCCGACCTTTACTCGGTAGGAGCGTGAAGTGAGATAGTCACTGAACCATTCGTTCAGTGGCTTCTCTACTCCACATTCCTTTATTGCCTGCAATAATGTATTTATTTCTAAAGTGTCGAATGCTTTTTTATAGTCGAAAAAGATGGCAATAACAAATTTTTTATCATTTAAGTATGTATTTATTTCATCGGTAAATTTTGCAAGTAACGTATTGGTACTTTTTCCTCTTTGAAAACCGTGTTGGGATTCAGTTAATATACTATTAGTTTGCAAGTAGTCGCTCAGTTGATTCACTATACCTTTTTCGACTATTTTGTCAATACTAGATAATATTGCTATTGGCCTGTAATTGGAGAATGACTTACTATCGCCTTTTTTGTAAATGGGACGTATGACTGCCTCTTTAAGTTGGTCCGGAAAATGATGGTCTTTAACTGATAGGTTAATCAACTGGGCTAATACAGGGCTAATTTTATCGCTTATTAGTTTGATGTCTGACATACGTATCCCATCGCTACCGGGTGATTTCTTCGCGTTCATGATTTTAATTATTTTACTTACCTGTTTGACGGTAATCGGTTGCCACCTCATGCATCTACCAATATTGTTCACATAGTCGTCCCTTTTTAACAGTTTGACGTCGCATACATGCTTTATCTGTTGTATATCCGCATCAAAAGTAGCCGCAAACCGATTAGTTAAATATTGAGTGTCTCCTAGCTTACACATGTTAGTCAGTATATGTTCATCTACAGTCTGCTTTTTTTTTCCCAATAATACATTTATTCTGTCCCATATCTTTTTTATATTCTTATTGCAATCAATTATACACTGCCTATCGTAATCATTACTACGTTTACATATCAATTTAGTGCACTTATTTCTACATTTCGTATATTCCAATCTTTTCAACATGTTCTTCGGATCATTGCACCATACCATAAATAATTTATCTCTCTCTTTTATTAATTTTTTTAGATCTGCCGTCACCCAGCTTTTGTTATTTCTAAGGCTAGGACGGACTGTTATAGTCTTATAACAACTATTATAAATTTCATCGAATGTTTGCCGTAGAGAATTGTATAATCCGATTGGACATTGAATACTCATTAGCTTATTAAAATCAGTACTCAATAATCTTTCCCTAACCATACGATTATCTAATACGCGGTAGCGAGATGTAGGTATAGTTGAATTGCGCTTATGTTCGCTTCGGGTGCAATCGGCAGATGGAGCGCGTCTCCACTGCACTACGGCTGACACTGGGTAGTGATCCGATATCTTATGCTTAATTACTACAGAATTAATCTGTGCTAATGGTGCACGTATACAAATATGGTCTATGCATGATTCGACAACGTTTCCATCAACAATTTCTTTGCGGGTTATTTTATTAATACACTTTTGCAGACCAAATTCAGCTAATAAGTTTTCATACTCAGTTACATTGCAGTCATGGCATTTCAAAAGATTTATATTAATATCGCCGCATAATACTAATTTGGTATTTTTTGGTATACTATTCAATAAATCCCGCAATTCACTCAGAAATTCTTTTATTTTATCCTTCTTTTTTATTTTTTATTTATGATTTAGCAAATATTGACCGTAAGAAACCAACAATGGTTATCTTTTTTGATATGACGAAGGCTTTTGATTTCGTGGCCCATAAGTCACTTCTAGAAAAACTAGACGATTATGGAATTCGTGGACCAGCACATTCTTGGATTACTAGTTATCTTAAAAACCGAGAACAATGCGTGGACATATTAAAAAATGAAGATAACTCGACGATTACTAGAGAGAGATCGACATTTCTAATAAATGAGTGTGGGGTTCCTCAGGGGAGCGTTCTGGGTCCTCTATTATTCTTAATTTATATTAATGATCTTCCTGACATAACTAATCATAAATGTATTTTATTTGCTGATGACATTTCGCTTATAATGACTAATGATATACCAAATTTTGACATAGACATTAATAACACAGTGACATCTATAATTGGATGGTTAGATAACAATAATTTAAAAGCTAATCTTACAAAAACCAATTATATACAATTCCAAACACAGGGCACAAAGCTCGAACCCAAGGAAATAAAATATAACGATACTAATATAAAAGAAACAGATTGTGTGAAGTTCTTGGGTATTACATTGGATAAGTATTGTAACTGGAAAGCACAAGTCGAGTCTGTTTGTAAGAGAGTCAATAGTTTTGTTTACGTGCTTAATCGACTGAAAAAAATTTCAAGCCAACAGACAGTACTTCTCGCGTACCATGGTCACGTCAGCTCTGTATTGAGATACGGTTTGTTGTTGTGGGGAAATTCAACAGATGCTACTCGAGCTTTTTTAGCCCAGAAAAAATGCATCCGGGCTATGGCAGGTGTCCCTCCCTATGAATCATGTAAACCATATTTTAGGAAATTTAAAATATTGCCACTGCCATCCATGTACATCTTTGAAATCTGTGTATTTGTTAAAAATAACCCTAATCTTTTTAAAACGGCTAAGGATATGTACCCACGTAGCACCCGTGATAGTGAAAGATTGGTTCTAGATTTTGTTCCGAGAACTACACTATTCCAAAAAAACTGTTACGCCATGTGTATCAAAATTTTTAATAAGATGCCATCATCAATTAGAGAATTGCCGACAACTAAGTTTAAAAAAAGGTTAAGATTATGGTTACTCGATCAAATGTTCTATTCGTTGAAGGATTATTTAAATTTGCGACATTGTTGATTTTATTTTCACTATGCCATTGATTAATTCATTATTTATTTAGAATTGGATCCTAATGATTTCGAACTAATAAATTAATTTTATTTGTTAATATTTTATTGCATAATTGTGTTTTTAATTGATTTGTATTTATTTTGGGTTCAATCTTATTAATTGAGAATTCTTTAAATTATTTTATTTGACAACAATTTATCAAGACATTTGACATGACAATTTGATCAAATTTAGATAAATTTAATGATGCATGTACACTGTATTTTTTGCGTGTCAGAACATTGACTGACGAAATATGTGATTCAAACACTCATGTTTACAACCATGTGCCTACCATATTTCTGCAAATAAATAAATTACATTTCATTTCATTTCAATTGTACGGAGACTGGATCCTGCAGACAAACCGATCACATGGTTTTGTGGGGCTATGTATGTCATGTAAATGTTTTTTGTTAAAATAGATTAAATAAAAAAAAAAAAAAAAAAACTATAATTATTACGCAACAGTGGTTAAGCGCACCCTAAACTCCAAGCTGAATGCTTTGGAAGCGACTGGTATTAACGATAAGAGGAAGAGAGAGGTAGCTGTTCGCTCAGCTGTGCTACTCTAGCAAAGCATTGTATCTAGACCATACGTTTTAGGTCAAGTAAATGTTAAATAGACAAAAAAAGCTGAGTTTTTCGCCGTTTTTATTCAATTCAAATCAAATTTATTTGCACGAATATGGTAGATACAAAGGTGTTACATTATTATAAAGTTCATCACATTCTGCCATTATGATGGCATGCAAAATACAAAGTACATACTTTGTCAATTTACAGTTACATTATTTATATCATATTTATTTATTTAATTAATTAATTATCCATTTTAATTCATGCAATGTGTCAATGTGGTCAATTTTAATAAAAAGAATATGAATGTCGATATCAAGAGAAACAAATGTCAAGAGTTAGTAATAAATTAGTGTCTTTTTGTTATACTTATATTCAATTTAATGTTGTCATTTAGGTAGTCAGTTAAATTATAGTAGCATTTATTAATTAATATGTATTTTAAATGTCTCTTAAAGTTATCCACTTTCATTTCCTTTAGTTCCTTTTGTATGTACCGATATAATGGTCTATGCAGAATAAACGATTTTTCATGTTGATTTTTGTGGTGGAGGAACCAACCCAAACCTACATTCACTGGTATCCGTGGGGATTTTTCGCACGAAAAAAAAAGACCTTCATTCACTCCCCTTGTTGTCGTGATCAAAAACTCCAGTAGCAAAGGGTGAAAGCCTTCAAAAGGGAAGCTGGTGGCAAGGAGTACTTCCCTTGATCTAGTTTTTCATGTATCATGCAACCTACAGGGAAGCTGGCAGGAATCGGGTTATGCCCTTATCACCGCAATTAGACGATACTGTAATAATGAAGAAAGAAAAAACGTGTTGATTAGTTAGCTAATTTTATTGTATTACAATAGCATTGAGAAGGTAATGACTTGTCGATGCTTTTCGAAATTATGTGTGTATTTATCGCAGGTTTACAAGTGCCCGGTTAATTGCAATAGGCTCGCCATCTATTACATTGGGACCTAAACATAAACTGGCGAAATGTGGGTGCTAGCACCTCTGCCTACCCCTTCGGGGAATACAGGCGTGAGTTTATGTTATGTTTTTTTTTTTATGAGAAGGTATATCTACCACATGAATGACGGATCTGATTTCTGCACTCTATGGTAACGATAGACGTAGAAACTGGAAAGCGGTTATCACAGCCTATCATCGTCATCTTCCTTTAGATGTTATACTGATTGCATCTAAGGCCAAGATGCCCTTGA
This sequence comes from Eilema sororculum, assembly GCA_914829495.1. NCBI lineage: Eukaryota > Metazoa > Arthropoda > Insecta > Lepidoptera > Erebidae > Eilema > Eilema sororculum. The sequence continues at coordinate 20,830,916 of OU618544.1, read as the reverse complement.
AACATATGCAGTGACTGAGACAACTCAAAATGCATAATGATCAAAAATGCTTAGTAAAAAAAGGTGAATAATAAATAGTTGATAATATTCAATGCTATATTTGCGGCTTATCCACTACTGGACACAGGCCTCTCCCAATGTTGGAAGTCTTTGGCCTACTGTTTTTGGCTGGCCAGACGGGTTTCAACAGGGTTTTATTTCGAGTTTTCCGTCTCTCGCAGTGAGTGCTTCCATTCTGTACCCACAAGCTAAAAGAATCCATACTAATATTATAAATGCGAAAGTAAGTCTGCCTGTCTGTCTGTCTGTCTGTATGTTACGCTTTCACGCCTAAACCACTTAACCGATTTTGATGAAATTTGGTATAGGGGTAGATTAGACCATGAGAAAGGACCGACATCCACGCGGGCGGAGCCGCGGGCAAAAGCTAGTCATAAATATTCCATTTTCTACCTCATGCAAAAGTTCATTCGCATTGATATCGTCTGCGTATTTTTCTGTTTATCATTATAAGGGCACGGGCTCCAGACTTGTTGACTGCAAACTTTTCTAGAATGTTCTTTTTTAATAAGGTTAACACCAATATGACTTCATCTAATACGGCAATAAACTGGCTTCCTGCTACGTGATGCCAATAATACGGTTTATTAAAAGCTGTCAAGCACAAGTCCGACTTACACATAAAGGGTTCCCTCAGATTATACAAAATTTTTGCTCTCCCCTCCAACTAAGCTAAATTGCTTATGCTAGGAGTGGGTTCACGTCGGTAGTATAGTAGCCAGGATTCGAACCCGGGACCTCTCGATCGTAAGGCCAACTGCTTAACCACTAAGCTACCGCTTAATTTCAACAACTATTCAAATTTATAAGATACAGCCTGCTGATAACGAGGTCTACGGAACGCTAATAATAATATACATATACTCACGTCCCCCATTTGGTCAACAATCATTGTTAGTACACGTAATAGTAGATTGTACACCAAGGGGATAAAGCACTGTATTATGTCAAGGGCGCGATATTCAATCCTGAGCGTAACGAAGGACTCCAGATTTAACTCCTGAGCGTAGCGAGGGGGTTTTGAGTTGATTCCCGAGCGAAGTGAGGGAATTAAAATGGAGTCCTGAGAGCAGTGAAGGATTTAAGCGCGCCCAAGGCAAAATCAGTTTTATCCCTGAGGAGTATACTCTACTTTTCTCACCTTTTGCGAGACAATAAAAACCGGGCTACAAGAAAAAGTATTTAAATTATTAAAATACTATTTCGTCACTCGACATTTTCTTAATGTTTTATTCTATCTTCTTTTGCAGTTTTGTCTGATACTGATTGCACCGTATTGAAATACTCGCGGCTTTTGTTTTAAGTATTGATTTACTTTCGTTCGGCTTGCCGTGGCGTGGCCAGCTTGATTTTCGAATTAGTTCGATTTTCAAATAAATTTTTGACGAAATTAGACTTTAAATGCATAACAATAAGAACTAAGAGAAGTGAGAAACACATTACTGCCCGGCGGGTTATAATTAAATACAGTACAACATTACACCCCGGCAAAAGACAAGGGCTATAATGATTTACTTTGAGTAAGGTTTGCATGATATATAATAAGGCATTGTCGAGCAGGTGGTGTGAAAATATTATTGCCGTCAATATATGTATATATTGACGGCAATAGTGTTAATTACGTGTACTACATTTAGTATTTTAGTTAGCATAATACCTACTGTATTTAATGAACCGTATGTTATTAAAAAAAAAGTAAATGCATTGCTGTCAGAGGGCACTTAGTCATGGGTTGCATGTTTAGTATCGGAGGAGATAATAATAAATAAAACAGAAACAAATCTTTCGTTTTAATAACTTGAATATCATTACCAGAATTCGTCAACCTGGCCTAGATACATAATCTTGCTCTCATATCTCATACAGATATAAATCGAACTGCTGCCGCTAAATCCACTGAATAATATCATCTGAAAGTACTTTGAATTAATTGCTCCAGCCCCAAGCAACAGTGTAAACATCCCTAAGCGACACGATCAGTAGTCCTTCTACCCTCACAGGGGGAGGTTGTCGATCGAACGCAGCTGTGTACGCGTAATCAACCCCTATTCTCTAAAGATTTTAAATCATATTTTTGTGAAAGTGTGTGCTTAAGAGTTTCTAAAACATGCGTAAGTAATATAATAACTTTTTTTATTGTTAGTTGTTATTTGATGCTTTTTCCTTGCTTGTTTATTAGATAAGTATGTCTTTTATGATAAAACTTCTCAGAAACTTGTGCTTATCGGTAGCGAGGAAAGATGATGGATTCGCTTAAGTTTGAAAAGAAAATTCTAGATAGTTAATGACTTTGGAGTGTAATTATTAAAGTTTGTTGAAATTTTTCATTTTATTTCATACATACTTTCACAGCTGTAAATCCTCACAGAGGTATGCAGGCATCTATTAACACCTAAATTTCGTCAATTATGCAATCACTGTTGCCCGCGGCTCTGCCCACGTGAATGTTGGTTATCGCGACCAAACATAGCCTATGTTCTTTCTTAAGGTTTAATCTGCCCCTATACCAAATTTCTTCAAAATCAGTTTTGTGGATTAGGCGTGTAAGCGTTACACACAGACAGGCGGACAGAGTTACTTTAGCATTTATATTTTACTAGCTTTTGTCCGCGTCTCCACCCGAGTGGATGTCAATTGTCGCGACCAAACATAGCCTATGTCCTTTCTTAAGGTCTAATCTACCCCTATTCCAAATTTCTTCAAAATCGGCTTTGTAGATTATACGTGTAAGCGTAACACACAGATAGACAGAATTACTTTTCTATTTATATTATAAGTATGGATAAATATCAACTATTCGGGCAGATTCTCATATATTATTTGAAAAATAAATTATTACAGACATATGATGTTTAGGAGTGCAACAGGAGTTCATAGTATGTCACATGCTAAAAATACTCACACAGACGGTTAAAAGTACGTTATACTTGTAATTACCCCATATAACTTGAGGGTGGTATGTAATTACCTGACTGAAACAACCCACTTATATGGGAAGCCCATGGTTCGACCACCTGGGTCCCCGTCCCTTCATAAATACTAAATACATCATCCTGATGTTGACAAATACGTTTAATTTTACACGTCAACACTACATATTCGTATGTAAGTAATATAATTATGCAAATTGTAGTTTTAACTCAGATGTTGTTGCAGGGATAGCGTGGAGCTTTTGCCCGCGGCTCCACCCGCGTGGATTTCAGTTATCGCGACCAAACATAGCCTATGTCTTTTTTATTGGTCTAATCTGCCTTTGTACCAATAAATAATATTTATGTTAATTAATGGAATATTAGTTGCCAAAACTACTATTATTCCCCCCAACTGACCTACATTTCTTGTGCAAGGAGTCGGTCCACATCAGTAGTGTAATGGCCAGGATTCGAACTCGTAAAATCTCTATCGTAAAACCGACACCTTAATCACTAAGCTACCGACGCGCTTAATCTTAATAAATATAAATTACGTTCCACGTTGTTTGTCCGCGAACGGACACCTAACTACTTAACAGATTTTAATCAAATTTGCACACCGTGTGCAATTTGAATCAACTTGAAAGATAGGATAGCTTACATCTTAATTTAGCGATAAATGTCATCCACGCGGGCGAAGCCGCGGGCAACAACTGGTATACCTATATATATCAAAATTATATCTAGAAGTTTCGGTGATTCAGTCATTCCCCTTTTGAATTTACGATATAGAAATTGTAAACAATAGTTGACAATTTCAGAATTCCCGACATAGCACCTAAATTCCAGCACAGTTTGTGAAGTCTCCGTTCTATTTGCGTTCCGTGAGGTGCAATACAAACTACAATATGCGACACTGAGGCGACACCTATACATATAAATTTTGTTTACAATTTGAACGAACCACGTCCAATCCCATTTGAGAAAATGGAGCAATAATGGAAGTTATATTTCATGATTTGAATTTAAAATCGCTCCTATTTCTTTAATACGGATGTACAGAATCCATTAGGGAATATGAGTAAATATGGAGGAATATCAAGAGCTTCGAGACTTGCATCACCTGCAAGCTATATTGCTCGAGTGTCCCCATAATGTGTTCTAAACGCGTAGTATACGTTTCTATGTCTTTAAGGCCTGAATAGAATGACAACCAGCCTGAATCACGATTTATCTGATGACAGATTGTACCGGCCATATGTCAAACTATCAATTTGTCTATCTATACAATCTGTCCTCAGATAAATCGCGATTCAGGATGAGTTTCAATCTAGAATACGGGCCTTAGACAGGTTGATGGTATCATTGACTGTACACTCTGTCCTCAGATAAATCGAGATTCAGGCTGAGTGGCATTTAAGAATACCGGCCTCAGTCTTTTAAAGATAACACGGACAGGGTGGTACTGCGGTGGACAATCTCAATTTTACCAATTTTATCAAGACAAAACATTCCGCACTCGCCAAGGCCTTTTACATCTCGCGATTTAGGTCCAAGATATATAGATACTTGCTTATCGACATACGAGGCCCTGACACAGGCCTTTCTTTTGGGGAACTGCCATCTTCGTCAGATGGCAGTCGCTAATGTAAAAGCTGAGATAGACTAAACTATGGAACCATAGTACAAACCAAGTGTGAAAAATGAATTCTACTTAAAAAATAATTAAGTAGGTGTATGATTTGAGATTTGGGTGAATTTCAACAAGTCCATTAAAATCTTCATTTCCGTGGATTTTTTTATCTTAAGTGTTATAATAAAACAACATCGCGTTAATTAAAGATTTTGATACTGTATGTATTCTCGCTTAATATCTAGCAGATAACTAAAAAAACTAACGAGATATACAAGATTAAAAATTACATGCCACGGCGATGATACATGTGTGTACGGCAATGAAACAAGCGTCCACGGCAATGAAAGAATTATGCCAAGGAAATGAAAGAATCAACCACAGAAATGAAAATCCATATAAAACATAATACTTATACCTACTTACATACAATAATTACAAATTTCATAGGTTAAAAATCTGCAAAAGGAGTAGGTAGGGTACAATTAAACAAATATAATAGAATCAAAGAATTGTCCAATCATTTATTTAAATTCTTTCAAACAAAAAAGAAATTTACAATACATATAATATAAATAAAACAAATAATATGGTATACTTTTGTTAATTATGCAAAAGTAAATGCAAACAACATACATAGTAAGTACAAGTTTTTAATTTACGTATCAATATTTAATGTGAAGCGAAACAATAACATTTTTATAAAATCTATAGACAAAATAATCACAGCGCACACCGGTTAAGGTTCTTCTTCATAGTCTTGGCAAAATAAACAATCCATTATTAAAATCAAACTATTTATAATTGATTGTACAGTAAAAAACTCATCAAATCTTTCATCTTATTGTAGAAAGTTTTCGAATCCTCTAATGTCAGTATTTGGTGCTACCTATAATAATGTAATACCTAATCATACTATGGCGATGATAACATAAGTCACGGAAATGAAACATCAGGCCACAGCAATGAAACCAAATCGTTTTACAATGCATGGCAATGATTTTTTTTTCATTGCCGTGTTTTTTTTTTCATTGCCATAGCAAATTTTGACCACGGAAACTACGGCAATGAAAGCACGGCAATGAAAAACAAGACAAAAATATAAAATAACCAAAAATCTAATAATTATTCGAAGTATTAATCACTTCACGAAAATAAACAAGAGAAATGGCGTTCTATTGAATGTTTAATCAAGAGGATAACTTATTAAAATAGAAAGTTATACCTATCCACGGCGATGAAAGAAAAAATGTCCGGTAACATAAAAATGGTATACTTACATCTATGGTGCCAAAACGCAGGTACGTGTGTACGTTCTTCCGTGTCGGGCACTTAGGCGGCACCAATATGCAACGTTTAGCGCATGGGAGGACGCAAGTCGTTAGATAAGACAATATTCTAAAATATGTTTAGAACACGGCGATGACAGGCAGTTCTGGGACAAATGTATTTTTTTTAACCATTCGTTGTATTGTTTAAATATTTGAATAAATGTATTTCCTAACAATACTTTAACTATTCACGTATCAACTAAAAATAGGTATTAATAAAAATAACCAATAGATTTTTATCAATGAGGTATCACGACACAGTAGGTGACGTGTGGACAAACACGGCAATGAAAGATTTCAGTGTGTTTTGTTTTTTTTTGGAGTACCTATAATCCTATTTAATAGAATATTTAGTGCCCCACATAGATCACTATTTCACCTAACTAGCAAAAAATGTTAGAGCATTATAACTATGATTTTTAGTACCGATTTCATCGATGCCACGCAATTCTTGGTCCCGGGAAATTCACCCATTTACATGGTCATTCATATGGATAGTAAAACACTCGTCGGTCACCAGTGCATCCGTAATTATGGCGCTTTTATCAGCGCCGAAATGTCGGATCCTCAAAAACTTTAAGAAATGTGGTAAATATCCCGTTATGTTTTACTTTCGAAATTAAGTAGGTATTAGCAGCAATGATATCAATTCTTTCCTTTCTTTCAATTTGGTCCAAAGCACAAATCTCTGAACCCATTTTTACCGAGCTACTGTATTTTACAAATCTTTTAGAAGAAGCCACGGTAGCAATCCCAGCGGGTCCCAAGTCAAACGAACTGAAGATAATGAATCGAAATTCATGTCACACGACTTATAGTAACTATATTGACCTCGAAGATAGAACTAGATAACAACTTTGATTTATTTTTGTACTATTTGGACACAGAATAAATATTCATGCGTACAGACATTAGCACTGAGAGGGAATGGAACATGCGACCTATGATTTAGCAGATGGACATTCTACCCCTACGCCACAGAGGGCATCTAAATAAAAGCACATTTAAAACATGAGACGTTAATTTTACTTTCCGTAATCTATACGTATAAAATTACTTGTCCCGACTGGCTGGTTCATCAACGCGGTGCCTAAACCACTGGGCCTACAAACTGGACTACGAATTCGACGGTAGATGTATTTTATAATGTAAGCCTCCATTATGCAAGTATTTTTGGAAATTCTCCTATTAAAGGGGTAAAATAAGGGATGGAAGTTTGTATAGTCCGTCATTTTCAGTGCTAGATGTACTAAATTTCATAAACCTGTGTCTTTTAAGAAATAAACGAGCACGTGTATCTGCGTTTTTCTAAATTTTACTACTAAGAGGGTAAAATAGGTGATAAATATTTGTATGGAAAGTTCGTCATTCGAGTCGTCTGTATGTTACGTTTTCACGCCTAAACCGCTGAACCGACTTTGATGAAATTCGGTATGGGAGTAGATGAGACAATGAGAAAGGACATACCTAGGCTATGTTTGGTCGCAATAACCGACATACACGCGGGAGAAGCCGCGGGCAAAAGCTAGTTCTCTATAAAGGTAGGTATCGACTGGTGTATACCTCGCAATCGGGGGAAAATTACAAACAACCACGGTTTTCGCGTATAACTTTGAAATACTAAAACTTCCGTTTTAATTAATATGAAGAGCTGAAACTTGGTCTTGTTGAAGCTTTTGTGGTCCTTAAAGTTTGCTAAAAGTGTAGTAAAACTAGATCCATAACTTTTCACGCACAACAGCCACAGGGTTTTTTTTATTCGACTTACGTGGCAGACACGCACGTGTGCAACACCAGAGGATTCACACTCTTAACCTGCCAACTCTGTAGGAACCGAGAGTTTTTGTACCGCCAGTGTATAAAACAAAGTAGGATAAGTCTTTGATCTTCCCATCCCACTGACAGTACAAAACCTCTTCAGTCGGCTATCTTACTCACCGTCGGGAACACAACACGAGGTTAATGGCAGTGGTATCATACTTGACCATGTTGAAGAAAACGATATAAAAATTACAACTTGCAAATTATTCTTTCCACAGGATGTGTCACTTGGCAAAATAAAATATGTTACGCCATATAAAGCCATTCAGCACTTTCAAATTATATTAAAACCAAGACAAGTATCTAAAGCATAACTTTACCCTTCTAACCCAGTCTATCACTGGACTGAATCCTATGAAAACGGCGTGCCCGGAGCACGGTTCGCTCACTCCCATTCTCAAATTAGCTGACTATTTTAGTGAAATGGCTGCGATATATGTATACCTCATACAATAAGTATAACGACATACTTGCTACGATTATTTCATTACACTCAGTAAAGCCAGTGTGCTCTCACCTAAAGAGGTGATAAATGAAACATACACTGAATGAAGCCAGTGTGTACTTGCCCTAAGAGGTGATAAATGAAACATACACTGAATGAACACCAGTGTTCGCTTGAGCACGACCATCAATCCCTGTTGGAATCAGTCATTATGAAGTTATCCTACATTTATCACCCATGGGGTAAGTCAAGAATTCAAGTAAAAATGAATAATGAGATGTATTATAAACTCATTTAGATATATTTTAAGTGATTATGCGTTTTCAGTGCCAGAAAAATAAAAAAAATATTTTAGATTTCAAATGCCATTACTCAATTTGATATAGGTACATTATGAAACAATCGTAAAGTATCCATACTAATATTATAAATGCGAAAGTAACTCTGTCTGTCTGTCTGTCTGTATGTTACGCTTTCACTCCTCAACCACTGAACCGATTTTGATGAAATTTGGTATAGGGATAGGTTAGACCTTGAGAAAGGCTGTGTTTGGGCGTGATAACCGACATCCACGCGGGCGGAGCCGCGGGCAAAAGCTAGTAATTTATATATAGAATAATATTTCTATAATATTTTAGGATATTCTAGGATTCTCTGGGTCTAAATAGCTTACTTGTGGGATACTTTCTAGAATGTGAATATACAAATAAGTAGTACTTAACTTTAAGTTGCATTTGAATGAATATTATAGCACATATATAATATAATAGATAGAATAGATAGATAGATAATAATAGATAAACAGGTTCCTTCAATTTAAGTGCTGAACGATTTAATTACTTCAGTTCTCATTAGTAAGATATTCAAAAAATCTATATATACAAAAATCAATTGCTGTTCGTTAGTCTCGCTAAAACTCGAGAACGGCTGAACGGATTTATCTTATCTTGATCTTGAAATGTTCGTGGAGGTCTAGGAAAGGTTTAAAAGGTGAGAAAAAATCGAATAATTGCCGGGAACCGACATCCACGCGGGCGGAGCTAGTCTATATATATAAAAATCAATTGCTGTTCGTTAGTCTCGCTAAAACTCGAAAACGGCTGAACCGATTTATCTTATCTTGGTTTTCAAATGTTCGTGGAGGTCTAGGAAAGGTTTAAAAGGTGAGAAAAAATCGAATAATTGCCGGGAACCAACATCCACGCGGGCGGAGCCGTGGGCAAAAGATAGTAAATCAATAAAAATAAGTGCTTATAAATCTATTTTACAAACTTTTTCTTTTACTTTATTATTATAATCTCAAAATTATTGTTCTATTTTGATGTTTGAATGAATTTTACAGCATAAAGTATGCTAACTATACAAATCGAATACATACGGAAAAAGAATGTTCTGGGGCGGGACTCGAACCTGCGATCTTTCCCTTACAGGGGGAATGCCTTGAAGAACTCGGCTACCGAGACACGTGAATGTAACTTAGAACCACCTAATTCAAAGACACCTTTGACTTTGAAATCTAATGTACCAAAGAAAGTAATCGAGTCATCCAATTTACTCCTACTAATTTACAGCTTCTTAAACTTATTTTTAGACTAAGAAGTTGACCTTGAATTTTGAATTTATTCACCTTATTCAAGTGGGGCGTGAAAAGCATCCGAAAAGGCCGTCAATCTGGCCATCAACCTGCCATCATCTTACAGTGGTGGCGACTATTGTAACATGGTACGTGTTTGTAATTGTGACCTTCTTTCCTGAGAATCTTTTGCTCACCTTCAGGCGAGGTGAATACAAAATCTGACGTACAGGAGGTAAGGAAGTATGTATTTCCATGGGGCCCAAGCTAACTTCACCATAACATAACATAAACTCACGCCTGTATTCCTCGAAGGGGTAGGCAGAGGTGCTAGCACCCACATTTCGCCAGTTTATGTTTAGGTCCCAATGTAATAGGGGGCGAGCCTATTGCCATTAACCGAGCACTTATAAACCTGCGATAAATACACACATAACTTCGAAAAGCATCGAAAAGTCATTGGTGTGTGCCATGGTAAACCTGGGATCGAACCCGAGACCTCGTCTAAGCAGTCCATTACCCATACCACTAGGCTACCGCCAACTTAACCTCAATTTAATAATCATAAAAACACATTCATAATAACAAAACACCCAATAAAATCGAGAATATTCTCCTCCATTGAAGTCGGTATACAATGGGATGTCTCTATTTGTATGTTAAAATAAAAATCATAGCTTTATGAATGCACCGGCTCTTTCATCAACTCGCGGGCGTCAAACTCGCCCTATACATTTATAAAAATAAAAACTTTTTTTTAATTTTTATCTGTCTATCCAGTCTGTTTGTTCCGGATTCTGAATAATCTGAATTGGCTGTTGAATATGTTTTTTAAGTTAACGTCTTTACCTAACTTGATTATCGTTCATAACAATCCTAAGATCTTTTCCTTTAACAACTAGGTAAACTTCGCCTTCACTATACACTGTAAAGACACAGTTTTGCTGATAAAATGCATCGCATTAGACAACTTGAGATACGCGTTATGTGGATACCGGGGAGGATAAGGATCACCGGGGTTCCTAGATCAGAGTGACCCCGTGAGCAGTAAATTTATAATCAGTGAGGTGTGGGTAATAAAAGCCAACTTACAATAATCAGATTTATTGCAAAGAATGGCAGTGACAAGCCCTCTTAAATAAATTTAAAACGGTACACTGCACTGGCCTGGCAGACAGATCCGACGATTTCGGCAACTATCACACACGCCGGCAATCGCAGTATGGCGACTCAGGACTCCTGCCGCGGCTGATGTGGAGCGAACGTGTGGCTGGAACCGACGTTTAAATTCAACGTCTTAGAGTGTACAAAAACGCCTTGCACCAATGCCTCAGGGATCTCGGGGATGAAACTTACGCGTACAATTAAGTATGTAACAATTAGGTGTGAACTAGCGGCCAGTAATTAGTACTATCGGTGAAATTTAAAGGATTTTCCCTTAAAGGCCGCGGATGAGTTTATATACCCCTGACCCCCTTTCGGCTTCCAGTGAACCCCTTATCGTTAATGATATAATGCGACTGCATTAAACCAATCAGGACTAATCATCCAGCTAAGTTCTTATTCGTTCAGAAACTAAACAATGCCAAAAGTGTCTCTCAATAAACTGATTTTATTTTTCCCAGTCTATATACCTATAAAATTTTATGTTAATATACCTGTAATTCTATGATTTTATTAATACTTTGTTTTATTTAATAAATGCTCCTATTATTTTAAATTTTATTATTATTTGGAAGCGAGAATCGATAATGCAAATACTTCATACAGTGGCAATGGTCCAAACTAGTACCAAACAGTGAAAAGAGTAATTTACCCTTTGACACAAATGTCACCCACTCCACATATTATTAGGCTATTTGACTATTTTTTTTTACTTTCGAAAAATGACCATTTATAATATAATGAACTGTAAAGGTAAAATTTTCGTGCGACAAATAGTTTTCAAGATATTTGATTTTGAAAAGTTCAATTTGTCGCGCCACCCGAAAACGCTACATACAAAATCGTACGAAATTGTGACTTCACGCTTCTGGTAGCGCGTAGTGCAAATGTATGGAGTGCAAGAGAATATCGCATGTATCTCGGTCTACGTTGCGTTTACACGTATATAGTTTTTAATAAAAGTTATTTAAAATTTAATGAGGAATCTAAAAAGTTATATATTTTAATTGAATTTGATTGTTTATATTTTGACTTTTTTTGGGAATTTCAACTAATGAAAAGTCATAGTTTCAGTTTAGATATGCAATATTTTATTTGCCAGGCATATTTTTTCAGAACAAGCTATCATTTTAAGCAGTATTGGGAAGAATCGAAGACTTAGTCAAATACCCTATTATTTAAAAAATCTATCACGGTTTTAACCTTTTAACTGTCAATCTGTAGGTAGATGTTATGGGATGTATAGGATATATGTCAAACTTGTAGTAGTAAGTAGTATATAACTGTTATTTACGCCGCGTTGTGTGGCTATAGAGCTTGTATATACACCGTGTATATACACGTGAGCCTACACCGTTATCTTACTACTTAGTTTAGGATGAATTCACTACGTCTCAGCCTTACCTAAGTACCATCCTTGAGATAATACTATGATCTTCTATAAGTCTGTTTGTATCAATCCTTATTGTTTTATAATACCGCCTTACCAGAGGGTAAACACCGGATGAAGACATTTTGAAAGCGCATCTCACAGCCAACAAAGGCAACAAATAGAATTGTGGGCAAATTATCTTGAAGACGGTTCAAATAATTCTGTCACTGTACAACAATGACACCTTTGTATATTAATGTTTAGAAAACAATACAAGTATGGGGATCCTGGGTGAGGCCGGAATGAATTTTGAATTTCGAATGTGGAAAGGGACACAAGAACTAATAGATAAATAGTAAGTCAATGAATTTTACGACTTATGGGTATAGACATAGCGCACCTTTCTTAATGTCATCTGTATGACATTCCTAAAAGTTACTAGTCAGGACTCAGGTGTCGTCACTTGATTTTTTATATTTTCCAGTAGTGAATTAAATCGGCTTTAAGGATTCATTTTATGTTCATATGAGATTCATAGATACAGAGATTCGTTTATATTCACTAGAGAGTGAAAGATGAAAAATGAAAGTAGAAATTGAACAAAAAGTGAACCGACTGATATCAGCTTCAAGTGTAACAAGAATCGATACTATTTTTTTTGTTCCGTAGAGAAGCAGTCTAGAATACACCTTTGGCTTACGAAAATATGGTAACACTAGCTTTTGCCCGCGGCTCCGCCCTCGTGGATGCCGGTTATCACGCCGAAACATAGCCTATATCCTTTCTCAAGGTCTAATCTACCCCTATACCAAATTTCATCAAAATCGGTTCAGTGGTTAGGGCGTGAAAGCGTAACATACAGACAGAGAGACAGAGTTACTTTCGCATTTATAATATTAGTATGGATATATCTGTATTACCTCTTCAAGATGCACAAGTAACATTATACTCATACCCTTTATTTACATTATAGAATAATATATTTCCATCCAATCCTCTTATACCCTCCCTCATATTTCAAAGCATAAAGAATGTTTTAAATTCCAACATGAGACGCGTTCACTTCAGACTGCAAATACCAGTGCAGTATACAACTTTAGCCGATAAATCTTTTACAGGTAAAATTTCTAGAATGTTTGTGGTGGAAGCTCTTGAAGTAGGTATGTTAGGATAGAGTCAAATATCGGGCTGTTGTGTCTGCTTACCCCGGAGGGAAATAGGCATGAGTGTATGTATGTTTGTTGAATTATATCATTTTTATCCGACAAGCTCAACCATTGCTTAGCTGCTATGATATTAAAAAGAGGTTAAAAATGAGAAAAATGAGTCTTACTCACCTCACTCACAGCAAGCAACAAGATTTATGTTCATATTTCGCTGGACAAAGTTTGTTATTTCACAAAATAGGCACTATTTACAAAACGGCCTCTCGAAATATTTATTCGGCCTTTTCTAAGCAACTGTTATTTACTCATTTATAACGATCGTTGTGTTTATTAATTTCAAATTTTACTTTTAGAATATTATTTTATTATGGTACATTATTAGTTGTTCATCGTTAAAATGAAAACCACGTCCAATAAAAATGTAAATAAAACTTATCTAATAAAAACAATTAACAAACAATTGTCAAAAACTTTGAAACTTTTTTGTCAATTCGTTCATTTGAAACATGGGCAATTGTCTGCGGATATTTTCTCTTATCACCATCTTCTCTATCTCACCTATAAAATCCGCCCACCCAAGGCAAAGCCACAAATTCTGATGCAGCGTAATTTTGGAGCCATGAATATTGACCTACTCCGACAAGATGCAAAAGAGATCGATTGGGCACCCTTACTAACCTCAGAGTCCGTAGACGAGAAGGTTGATATTTTAAATAACAACCTAATAACGCTATATGACATACACGCGCCCATTCGAGCTGTAAAGCTAAAACATCCTCCCGCACCGTGGCTCACCGATGACATAAGAAAACTGATTGCCAAAAGGGTGCAGCTAAATTTAAGTACAAGATGCGACCTACAGACCGTAATAAGAATATCTATTTATCAATACGTAATCACTGCAACAAGGTGTGTGGGAATGCACAACGCCAACATGTCCATAGTTCTGTACAAAACAGTGACCCAGCTAAAGTCTGGAAATTCCTGAGGTCGCTAGGGGTTGGAAAGCAACGGCAGGAACTACTTCCAACACGTTTGGATATTAATGCCCTTAACCAGCATTTCACTGCTTCGTCTAATTTCAGCGGGACAGCTAAAATTACCACACTAAATCATCTCTCATCGCTTCCAACTCCTGACTACTCTCCATTTGGTTTCAATCAATTGTCCGTTTGTGATGTTGAGAAGAGTATTCTATCTATATCATCGAATGCAGTTGGCTCTGATTCTATCAGTCGAAAGATGGTGCTCCCCATCCTTGGCGACATTCTACCCATTATCACCCATATAATGAATCACTCCATTACCAACGGTACATTTCCTACAACGTGGAAAGATGCTCAAATCATCCCGTTACCCAAAAATCCTAAACCTACATCCTTTACCGATTACCGTCCTATCTCTATCCTACCTTTCCTATCTAAAGTCCTCGAACGCCTCATCCAAAACCAACTTAGTACATTCATACGCGAAAACAATCTACTAAACCCGTTACAATCCGGATTCCGTCCGGGCCATAGCACCACAACCTCTCTTATCAACATTACTGACGACATAAGGCTCGGTATGGAGAACGGAAAACTCACAATACTCTGCCTACTTGATTTTAGCAACGCATTCAATACAGTGGATTTCGATGTCCTACTAGCCATATTATGCTCTCTCAACATATCTCCATCGGCTATTGACTTTTTTCGTAGTTACCTGTCTGGTCGCCGGCAGCGGGTCCGACTGGATGATACCTATTCATCATGGTCTGACACCGCTGCGGGTGTGCCGCAGGGTGGCGTTTTATCTCCCTTACTCTTTTCATTATTTATTAACTCTATCTCTAGTCAACTTCTCTCTTCCTACCACCTTTATGCAGATGATTTACAAATCTACTGCCAGACAGATGTGGATGGACTGTCTCAGGGTATTGCCACTATTAACACCGATCTGGCGTATCTTAGTACTTGGACTGCAATGTATGGGCTCAAGATTAACCCCAGTAAGAATCAGGTCACCGTAATTGGTAGCTCAAGACTTTTACCAAAAGTTGACTGGTCGGCTCTACCTCAAATTCACTTTGAAGGTACTACCATTTCCATAAGTGATACAGTGAAAAACTTGGGCATATACCTTGACAAGACCATGTCATGGTCAGCTCAGGTGAAAAACATCAGCCGCAAAATATTCGCCGCCGGTGGTACTCTGAGGAGATTACGTAATTTTCTCCCAACAGAAACCAAAATTGCGCTAGCGCAATCGATACTTCTCCCTATTTTAGATTATGCCGATGTCAGCTATCTCGACCTTAATGAGGACCAACTTGATAAGCTTGAGCGACTCCAAAACTTCTGTATACGATTCATTTTTGGCTTGCGCAAATATGATCATGTTTCCTAATTTCGTAAAAAACTCAAGTGGTTACCAATCCGTCTTCGCCGGAATACTCATATACTCTCTCTTCTTTTTAGTATTTTGTTTAATCCAACGACTCCTCTCTATCTAAAAAAGCGTTTTCGATTTCTGCACGAGAATAATACAAGGAATTTAAGATCCACGGAAAACTTAACCCTGGCAATGGTGACGCATTCTACAAGCTTCTACGACAAGTCTTTCACAGTACAAGCTGCACGACTTTGGAACGCGTTGCCTGTAAAGATAAGACGAGCACAGTCGCTTTCTATATTTCAAAGACAGGTAAGGGAACACTATCTAACGTTATAAGTTCTTGATAACTCGGTATTGTTCTGGGAACAATATTATATTATAATTATTGGGAATATCGTACATAGATTTAATATTAAATTGATATATAATTGTGTAATAGGTTTATAAGTATATGCTCCATAACAGTATTTGTATATTAAGTATTATTTATGTATGTATGTAGGTATGTATGCATGTATGTATGTATATATGTATGTATGTATTTATGTTTATATGTATGTATGTCCGTATGTATGTATGTGTATGTAGGTATTTTTTAATGAAATAAATATTTTCTTCCTAATTTTTGTTATCTAAATGCCTACGTAATAAATTAGTAATAGTTTTAGTGTACACCACAAACTACCTGTTCTTGCAGTTCAGTCCATCCAAACTGGTTGTCTGGAAGAAATCGCAGATCGCGATAAGGCCGCCCATTGTACAACTTTCTTTCATTTATGTATCCTCTGCATATATTCTATGTTTGGTGTGCAATAAAGAGTATTCTATTCTATTCTATTCTATTCTATTCTATGCAATTCGAAGGAGACTGAAATGATTACATACAATCTTGGGCCTAGTTGTAAGAAGATGAAAGTGGTGTCAATTAATAGATTATATTTTCCCTGCCAGCTCACGTGTTTCCTTCTTCCTACAGTCCCGGGTCCTTTAAGCGGGGCGTGAAAAGGCATCTAATGAGGCCGTCAAGCTGAGTGCCACCACTGTTAACATGGTAAATGTTTACGATGGTGACCCTCTTTCCGAGACTTTGCCTTTAGCTTAACATCAGGCGAGGTGAAGTCAAATTGACGTGTCCTATATAAAAAAAAAAAAAAATCTGAGAACAGAGATATAAGAGATTATGTAAAAGTGAGGTTATGTTACAATTTTTGACTAACAGCTGATTCCTGAAGTGCTAAATGTGTTTTTTTGCACTAATAGTTATTATATTTACTAGAAAATGTTTGAAAAATCATATAAATGAACGTCAACGACTTCAAGCGATAGATAGGTAACAGGTAAGGAGATAGGGAAAGGATGTCTAAAATAAAATAAAAAATCATTTAATATAGTGTTTTATTCGCCTTCTATTAAACACATTTTACATTTTAAACCTGCCAGGATGGTAGCTGGTTAGATGAGGTTATATTTACTTATAGACTGAGGTGCAAGCCATTGCCGAATCACTGACAGAATTGTTTCATCGTGTAAGGGCCGTCGGCCCAGTGTATTGCAGTGACCAGTGGATATCCCACAATTCACACAGCGATCCATAGTTTCAATAATATCCAATCCACAAGCCGGCGGTAAAATCCAAAATAACAATTCCAAGTCAAACGTGTGAGCGATCTTGGGTGTCCAAGGTGAAAGCAAGAGTCGTACAAGGTAGGCAGGGTCAGAATCCGTAAAATACAAAGCAGTTGTTGTAAAAAAATGACGAATAATCCGGAAAGCACTCAAAACGCATCGGAAAACACGAAATGAGTGAGCAAACAAAAACAGTCAGCAACTCTCTAGTGTCAATGTTAGTCAGCTGTCAATGTCAGTGACATAGACTACAAATATAAGAGAGATTTGAATCGATATGAAATCGATAATCATTAATATTGGTTTTTCAGTAATTAATTGATATTTGATTTAATAATATTACTGTAGTTATATGCACTATATTGCATGTAAGTATATATTAGTGCATTTAATTACTTTGAGTTAATCATTTACTGCAAATATTTTAGTGTAATCGATTACTCAATTGATAATTTCACGAAAACTATTTTCTCATATTTCTCCGCATCCAGATTGAGAATGGAGGTGATTTTTCATATTCTAAGATACAAAAATATGACTATTTTTTTAGATCATATATCAACTTATTACATTTGGACCCACCGTTTTCCATCTCCTTTGAAATGAAATGAAAACTGTCTACCATCTTTATATTTTAAATACCTAATCCACCTTTTATTCACGAAACGCCTGATTGGAAATGGTTAAAATTCTAATTAGATTGATTGATAAGAGAGTGGATCCCTCTAAGGTCTGCAGAATTAAATCACGTTTTTAATTTATATCCTCTTGAGATAATGAACACTATAAAGGTCACCTAGTTGAACCAACATCAAACGCAGCTCAAAAGATAATCTTGTTAGTGATTTTTTGGGTAGCTCTGTGTATTTATTAGACGAGCGGAGAAAAATTTGGTCACGATTCTTTATAGGTGAGAGATTTTTTTGCACGTCGAATAAATTTCGACGACATCACAGCGCTATCTAGACCCAATGTAAAGCTAACTTAACTAATCGAATACATAGGGAAAATGAAACATCTCGGGCGGGACTCGAATCTTTCCCTTACAGGGGGAATGCCTTGACCAACTCGGCTACCGAGAGACGCCCGTGTGATTCAAATTTCCCTTCTATTTTTAATCCGTCCTTATAGTTAGCATAGTATAGTTAGCATACGTATTGCTGTAAAATTAATTTACATCTAACTTAACTAAGTATGGAACTTGATACGGGATCCAGAAATTAGACTAATTAGTCAATGAATTTTGACAGTTATCTATATTATACATAACATAACATAACATAAACTCACACCTGTATTCCCCGAAGGGGTAGGCAGAGGTGCTAGCACCCACATTTCGCTAGTTTATGTTTAGGTCCCAATGTAATAGGTGGCGAGCCTATTGCCATTAACCGGGCACTTATAAACCTGCGATAAATACACACATAACTTCGAAAAGCATCGAAAAGTCATTGGTGTGTGCCATGGTAAACCTGGGATCGAACCCGAGACCTCGTCTCAGCAGTCCATTACCCATACCACTAGGCTACCGCAGAGTTTTGATGGATGTATAGGTATAACTAACAAACTGTGTAATGAATCTGCATGACAGCCACAAAAAGTTAGTGATCTGGTTGTGGTCTTAAAACGGTACTCAATTTTTGGTTCTCCACAATAAATCTAGTAGGTAGTATACAGTAATAATGGAGAATATTGCTAGGTGTGCACAATTACAATTATATTAAAGTTTCTTGCAGTATAGCACTTTATATAGAAATACACCTGCTTTTATTTCATTAAAAAACAAGTAGTTATGATTTTACAAGTATTCAATGTTATGAAAAATATCAAGTCGCGGACAGGCTTGTCCTAGATGCGTGTCACGTCATGTTATGATGCCCAGTCGCTTTAGTTGGCGCTGCCTTACGTATCACGAGAAATCTCAGGAACTACTGGTCTAATTTCAAAAATTATTTTTGTTCTGAATATACCTTTTAACGATGAAGGTAATAACGTGAAAATGAAGAATATAGGCAATAACCTTCCTCGTTAAACGGTTTATCAGAACAACAAGAATTTTTGAAATCAGACTCTGAGATTTTTGGTGAAACGTAAGGCTACATAACAAGACGTCACACGCAGCTAGTGCGAACCGATTGGCGAGCGGCCGAGTCCATATCTTGGAGACTAGTTGATAAATCGAAATATTCTTTGACATTTATTTTTTACTAGCTTATGCCCGCGGCTCCGCCCGCGTGGATGTCGGTTATCGTGACCAAACATAGTCTATGTCCTTTCTCAAGGTCTAATCTACCCCTATACCAAATTTCATCAAAATGGGTTCAGAGGTTTAGGCATGAAAGCGTAACATACAGTCAGACAGACAGACAGACAGACAGAGTTACTTTCAACACAAAATTTAATGAGCTAGAAAACAAAATTAATGAACATTCTCCATTCATTGACAGGTAGGCAAGTTATCGGTCACCTGAAATTGTCATACTTATTCGTGAATTCTTCGCAATACTCGCAATATTAGAAGTTTTTCTATGAGAATATAAATGTATGTGCTTACAAGAAACGCTAATATTATTCTAGTTCTCTGGTTGAGTGGAAGTAATTTACGTGGGAATGGTGGGTAGTGGTCTTTTCGTCTTTGACCTCTATTTCATTCAGAACTATGAGATCTTTTCTACTCTTGGCAACTACTGACGTAAGTTGCAAATGTTATTTAACATTTTCCACAATAGAAAGAAAATATACAATGAAGTTTGAGATGAAGAAACTAATTGAAAACACGCGTGTGTTTTCGTCGGATGTAAACTAGCTTTAACAGGTCCAGATAGGTAATATCTGTGTATGGTAAAAATTAAAAATTAAAAAAAAAAACGCTTAACAGTTGGTAAATACAAGTAGATTGCAAAAAACTTACTCTTTTTATTACAAATTACTAAAAATGAGCTGAAGATATTTATTTTTCCATCTCAGAAAATTTTCATATAATTCAAATTATAAAAATATATGAAAATAATACTGAAAAGCACTAAAACGTTATCTTTAGGAACCCCAAATAAATTGTGATAGAATTCCTTGCCATTAGAATCATATCGCCACCGAAAAATATCAAACGGGGGCATATTTTAATCTTAACTGTTCAATACTTCACAAATCTTACTAAGCATTTATTTAATGTGCAAGGTGTACTAAAGTTTATTTAATTAAGTAAATACCAAAAACAAAAGAATGTTTATCGTAATAAATAATATCACGTTAGACTGTAGATTGATGGCGCTTGGTGGAATCTGCTACACATATTGAATAACACATGTGTAGCAGATTCCACCAAGCGCCATCAATCTACAGTATAAACAGTCTAACGTGACTTCTTTTTCTCTTTCAATGTGAACCTTTGAGAATGCCGTAAGGCGAAACCGGTCAGGTCTAGAAATAAAGTCAGTGGAAAAGTACAAGTGGTTATTCAATATGTATATCACGTTAAATAACCCGCCTCATATCGTTCTCGGCGCAAAGGTGCCCTGCGATTAACCTGTTTATCTCCGTCCCTGAAGGTACTTTCAAAACTTCTGCTCTTGAACACTAGACTGTTTTAATATCTTACAGTCTTTGACAAAATACAAACTTTTTTAATATCACAAAGTCGACATCGATACTTTGCGATCCGCTTAATAAAGTAATGGCCGACGCCGGTTAAATCGATCCTAAACAAACAAAAGGCACTTGTTTGTGATTAAATGGTTAAATGTAAGAGTGTGGACGAAGTTGAGGGTGTTAATGAGGTTTAGGTCCGATTGCCAGAGGGTCACAGCTTAAATTAAAGTCCAAGCAATTACAGAAAGTACGCTTACAGGGGTGACAATCAGATCGGTACTTACTTCAAACATTATGTTATAATGCTAATGAAGCATCTAGTAGGGTTTTCAAATGTTTAGAACTGGGATAGTATTTATATTAGCAAAGCACACAATATAAGATCAAAATAGGTTTGCCATATTGTTTCATGGATCCTTCTCTCCGTTCCTCTTCAGGACAAGCCGTTCGGTGACTCTTTCCTTTGTCACACCATTAAGACCTGGAACTCCTCACCAGGTGACGTGTCTCCTTATTCCTTCAGTCCCGGGTCCTTTAAGCAGGGCGTGAAAAATCATCTTATGAGGCCGCCAAACTGAATGCCCCATTGTTAACATACTCACTACGTGTTTGTAATGGTGACCCTCTTTCCTGAGAATTAACTTTCAGCTTACCATCAGGTGAGGTGCAGTCACGAACTGGACAGATTCTCACTGACGGGATGTGTACAGTCAGTACCTTACTAGGTATACTTTCGAATTACATGGAAGGCTTTAACAGGAGTGACTTCGTCTAACTATCTTATTGTCAACATTAGGATGAGGGTGTACGTCATTAAACAGAGATTCCATACACATGAAAGCAATGTTCTAGCAATGTGAGGAATGTGCGTAAAAAAGAAAATTACCAACGTTTTCTTTACCAACGTTAAGCCTATTAACCAACATTTTATTAGATATTGACCGACATAATACAAAGCTCTATTGCTACAAATATAGCCGTAGATTCCCGTATGAGATATTAGTGACAAATTTTACTGGACACGAGCCAACGAGATATTAATTCCACCCTATCCAATCTTCCCCTCATTCCAGCGAAGGAAAAACACAATCATAGATGAATTATGACGTAGTGCACCGATCTTACGTAGTAGGTAGGTAGGTCTGTGTGTCATCTTACGTTTTAGTTGAACAGGTGACAAGGATAAGTAGGTAATCGATTAAAATATACGAAAGGTCACCGCGTATACAGTTAGGGATCCCTCCTCTTGGCATAAAATTTTAAGGACGAATATAGTTTGGCATAACGTTTTCGTATAACTTTCATTAGCATAATAATACTACTGCATAATAATCCTTTGGTATAGTGCAAATGTTAGCATAACTATCGTTTAGTAAAATATGTTTTGCCTTATGAAGGAGTTGGATAAATTTTAAAGGTATATTGTTTATTTTAGGTGTAACATATTTATGCATAGTTATGATTCACCCAATGTTTTTAGGTCAGTCATTAGACAACCCGACTTGGTTAGGTTAGGTTAGAAGGCTAATGTAGGAGCGGAGCGGAGCGAAGCGGAGCTTCCGCAATTAGCCTTTGTGGTTATTTTTTTATCATTATGCGTTTCTAACACGATACTTTATAAAATTATGCTATTAGTATTTATGACAACAAGCATTATACCAAAATATTTATGCTTAATTATATTATGCGTTATGATCATTATGCAGAATTTCGTTATGCCATTGTAATTTATGTCTATATTTTTTATGCTTTTCAAGTAAACCATACAGTTAGCGTCAGAATCTAGACTACAAAGCCAATGTCTTAAGGGCATATGAAACTGTTTTATTAATTTAAATTGCATTATCGTCCAAACTGAAGGTGTGTACCATTTTGAGTACGTTGTTTATCGCGATCGATCTGATACCGACTGAACCTACCTAGAGTTTACGGTATACAGTTATAATAACAAGAACTAAGTATCATCATTCCCTGAACCTTGTCTCAACTGTGCTGGGTCGGTTTTCCAGTCCACAACCTGTTGGCGATACCAAAATTCTATAATTAAACTAGTCGAACTTTTTATGGCTTACTAACCTTAACAACTGTTATTCTCTGCTGGGGTGCGAGAGATATGCTTTTGGCAATCTCACCTCCGGCACCAAGAACCAAAGACGACGTGCGTTTTAGTCGGTTCGAGTTCGACATAACCACCTCCACCGGCTCCGTGGGAGTGGTATCCGTGGGGATTTATCGCACGATAAAAAAAAACAACTGTTATTCTGGAATAATACACAGAGAACTTTTTATCATTTGGGTTGCGGGAACGGGATCAAATATCCACGCGGAAGAGAGTGCGAGTAACAGCTAAAATGATCTTATGACAACCAATACAGACAGCTTACCGTGCTCTCCGAGGTAGGGAAACATTCAAATCAATGCAAGTAGACATATTCATGCATATAAATATTTGCACTGAGCGAGAATTCACTACTGTTACGCCCCACAGAGTCTAACGTCTAAAACTAAGTACGTATTTTTATAGATTTTCCATCCATCCATCTATATACTCATGTCTGTAAATCCCCAAAGAGGTAGGCAGAGGTGTACTAGCACCCACGTTTTGTTAATTAAGATATTCGGACCCATGACGTAATAGGAGCAAGCCTCTCCTCTTGTCTTGGGCTATATGTTTACTATCGGATGGATAACAGCCCTTATCCTTAGTCGCCTTTTATGACACCCACAGAAAGAGCTGGGGTGGTCTTACGAGGGTCAAACTGAAAGTTCTTAGAACTGGCCACTTATAAACAATATAATAAAAAAATAATTCTAAAATTTGAAAATAGAACTCTTTGCCAATATTACTGAGTATATATTTCATTCATTTATCATTTGTTTTACGATTTGGCGGCAAATTGAAAATTGTCTGTGTCACGTTAACATGAATTTAACACGTGAAAATTTTCGTGCAATGATTTTTTATAGTAGTGTAGTGGCCGAGCTGAAGGCTATCTACGGGGTCCACAGGTGGCGGATAGTGGAACGTCCATCAGATAATGATGGATCGCTGCGAATATGTAAATAAGCAGTCCCCGACCATTCAGCGGCAAGATTAGCAGAACGTGGTGGATAGCTCATTGGGACGGGCTAACCTATAAAATGCCACATAAGGTTCCCTGACGATCTTGTGACGTAGCGAGTAAATGCCGCTACTTAAAGGCACTCCCCACCCCCTGATGCCGGGCAGCAGCGGCAGCAGTACTGACCAGGGGCCGAGGTAAAGGATACCGGTAGGGCTCTGGACCAGAATATCATCGATTGAGCAATCGGCTGGTGAACTGCGGAACGGAAGGCAATTGGGGCAACCACCGTTCTGAGCGCCCTTATATGGAGTATGAAAATGGAAACAGAAGAAAATATGGTTCTTGACAACGGGTTGATGCGATGTAATATTCCGCAAAGGTCCGAGTCCGGCAGGAGTAGAAGCAAGGCTACACCGGTCGTCATCATGCGAAATCCTTGCCACATCGGAACATGGAACGTGTGTACAATGCTACCAGAAGGAAAATTGGAAGAATTAACATCGGAAATGGATAGGTTAAAGATAGATATATTAGGAATTAGTGAGGTCAGATGGGGAGGGAATGGAGATTATTGGAGCGGAGACTACAGGGTAATATATGCAGGGGATGAGCAAGGTACAAATGGGACAGCAATCATACTTAATAGGAAATGGGGAGCACAAGTAGAGAATGCTATTCACCATAGTGACCGAATAATCGCCATTAAGATAAAGGCCGAGCCAGCAGATCTATTTATAATTCAGGTGTACATGCCAACTGGAAGGCACCCAGATGAGAAAGTTGAGCAGATGTATGACGATATGGAAACACTAATAGATTTAGCTGCAGAAAAAGATAATTTGATAGTCATGGGAGATTTTAATGCAGTGGTGGGAGAGGGAGCGGTTGAGGATGTCATGGGAAAATTTGGGCTAGGGAAAAGGAATGCGAGAGGGCATAGGTTAATACGATTTTGTCAGGAAAACAGTCTCTCAATAAGTAATACACTATTTAAACAACCGAAAAGAAGATTATATACTTGGAAGATGCCTGGGGACATTGGTAGATACCAGATAGATTATATACTGATAAGAGCTAAAAACAGGGCACAGGTGAAAGCATGCAAAACCTTACCAGGTGCAGATTTACATACAGACCATAACCTATTGATTGCTAAATTTAGTTTTAATATTAGAAAACAGAAGAGGAAAAATATACCAAAGAAAATAGATTTAAGTAAACTTCAATGCAATAACAGAGTGCAATATAGTAATATGATAGGCGATAGATTAGCATTAAGTAAAGAAAATAGGATTTATACAGAGTCAGATATAGATAGTAGATGGAACAACTTTAAAACTATAATAAATACTTCTGCAGAGGAGTGCTTGCAAAGGGAGAAAATAGTACCAAGAAAGAAGTGGTTAAATAGGGAAATTATGGATATGATGGTGGAAAGAAGAAAATTACGAAGTAGGAATGATGACTACAGTAAAAATGAATATAAGAAACTGACCAATAGAATAACATTAAAATGCAGAGAATACAGAGAAAAGGATTTAAAAAATGACTGTGTTAATATAGATAAACACATGAGGGAAGGAAAGATTGACAAGGCATATAACATAATTAATAAACTAGCAAAGGTACACAAACCTAAGAGTACCGCTATACTGAACGAATCAGGACATTTAGAAATGGATAGTAGAGATATCGTGGAACGATGGAGGAGGTATATTGAGAAGCTTTATGAGGGGGAAGGAATGACGGAGGATGATATGGAGAGGGAAAGTGAGATAGATAAGAATGAGCTGGGACCACCTATTTTGAGAAGAGAGTTTGATATAGCTCTGAACAGTATAAAGAACGGGAAGGCGACGGGAACGGATGGGATACCAATTGAACTAATAAAATGTGCCGTTTGTCCATCAATGCATGATGAATTGTTCCAAATGACTCAATGCATGTACGCTGAAGGAAAAGTGCCAAACGATTTTAAAGTGAGCAAAACTGTCACACTGCCTAAAAAATTAAATACACTCAAATGTGAGGAACACCGCACCTTAAGCCTCATTTCCCAGGTCTCAAAAATACTACTAAAAATAATGCAAAACAGGCTAAGAACCAAAGTGGAAGAAGTAGTAGGAGATGATCAGTATGGCTTTAGACAAAAGAAAGGTACAAGAGAGGCTATACTGGCATTGAGACTAATTGTGGACAGAAGGATGGAATTGGGATTGGATACACATATAGCATTTATTGACCTGGAGAAGGCATTCGACAAAGTGGACTGGAAGCTCATGATGAAGGCACTTCAAGAAGCGGGGGTAGACTATAGAGATAGAAGGATCATTATGGAACTATACAGGGAACAGGAAACATTGATTGAAGTTAATGGAGAAAGGGCAACAGCAAGAATCCGCCAGGGCGTAAGACAGGGATGTCCTCTATCACCACTTATTTTCAACATATTCATAGAGAATGCTATTAGAGAAATTAAAGAGAGTTCTAGTGGGGGGGGGTTAATTCAATGGGGAAAGTATTAAATTTATTAGATTTGCAGATGACATTGCTGCTCTAGCAGAAAGCGGCAATGAGTTACAGGACCTGATGAGCACGGTGGGCAATGTTTTTCTAAAATACCGACTAAAAATCAACAGTAAGAAAACTAAAACCATGATAACTTCAAAACATCCATCGATACAGAGACCTATTGTACTAAATAACAACAACTTAGAGCAAGTGGATAGTTTTAGGTACCTCGGTAGTATTTTGAACAGTAACTCGCGGTGTGCACAGGATATAGTGGCCAGAATTGCAATAGCTAAGCAAGCATTCAACAACAAGAAGCATTTACTCAAGACAAAAAATATTTCATTATTAATAAGGAAAAGATTCATAAAAACTTATGTTTGGAGCATTGCACTCTATGGATGTGAGACATGGATAATGACAAAGGGGGACAGAGACAGGCTGGAAGCGTTCGAAATGTGGTGCTGGAGAAGAATGGAGGGGATAAGCTGGACAGAAAAGATGACTAACGAAAGAGTACTAAATAGGGTCCAAGAGGGAAGGTCTTTATTGAGAATAATCGAGAACCGAAGAGGAAAGATGATTGGCCACCTGATAAGACATGACTTGTTCATAAGAAACATCATAGAGGGGAAGGTAGAAGGAAAGAGAGGAAGAGGTAGGCCAAGAGGAACATTTATGGCACAGATAAAGGAAAAGATACAAGTCACATCGTATCAGGAGGTGAAAGGATTGGCGGAGCAGAGAGAAGAGTGGCGATTACTCCACCGACAAGAGCGTAGCTCTTAAGTTCCAGAGAGAGAGAGATTTTTTATGACTTTCGATGTCATTTAAGTCAACAAGAAAGTTATGATAGACTACGATTGGCCTTTCACGATGAAGCCCCATCTCGTGCGACTGTTTACAACTGGTTTAATGAGTTTAAACGTGGTCGCACTAATCTCACTGATGATTTACGTGAGGGACGGCCTTCTACGGCGACGACTGAAAATAACATCTGTGTTGTGCGGCGTATGATAGAGACTGACAAAAGAGTGACCTATCAGCAGATTCGGACAAGCTTAGGCATCGGTATGAGTCAAGTGCACAAAATCCTCCACGAACATTTAGCGGTCAGGAAGCTTTGCGCCCGGTGGATACCTCATAATTTGACTGAGGCTCAAAAACTCCATCGTGTGGATTGGTGCCGTAAAATGATTGAAAGATTTAACGGAGGTGACTCTAATGCTGTGTTCGACATACTAACAGGTGACGAAAGCTGGATTTACTGTTATGATCCTGAAACCAAAAGACAATCTGCTCAGTGGGTGTTTCCTTTCGAGGAGTTGCCAACTAAAGTGAAGAGAGATCGAAGTGCGGGAAAAAAAATGGTGGCCTCGTTCTTTGGAAGGATAGGTCATTTCGCAACAATTGTGTTAGAGGATCAAAAAACAGTTTCTGCAGAATGGTACACTACCAATTGTTTGCCACTTGTCTTGGAAAAGGTTCGAGAGAAACGACCTCGCAGTAGGATCCTCCTTCACCACGACAACGCCTCGTCGCACACCGCCAAGCGAACGATCGACTATTTGGCGACATCAAACGTTGAATTACTGGGTCACCCGCCGTATAGCCCGGACCTCGCGCCTTGTGATTTTTATTTATTTCCAAAAATTTAAGAAAAACTTAAAGGAAAGCGGTTTATGAATGCTGAAGAAGCGGTGGCTGCGTATCGCGATGCCATTGAAGAGACCCCTAAGGACGAGTGGGCAAAGTGCTTTTCCCAGTGGTTCCATCGCATGCAGCGGTGTATTGACGTGAATGGACAATATTTTGAAAAGATATAATAAAACTAATAACTGGCTAATGTAATCAGTTTTTGATTTTCTAAGAACTTTCAGTTTGACCCTCGTATTCTACTCCACCAGAAACTAACACGGCCATGTTTGAAAATCTATAATGCCTAACCAAAAGTCCCTACTAGTCCCTAAATTTGTACGTTAATTGGAGTAGGTATTTCAATATCAAATATATTAAAGACTAGCTTTGGCCCGCGGCTCCGCCCGCTCGGATGTCGGATATTGCGACCAAACATAGCCTATGTTCTTTCTCAAGGTCTAATCTACCCTGATACCAAATTTCATCAAAATCAGTTCAGTGGTTTAGGCATGAAAGCGTAACATACAGACAGACAGACAGAGTTACTTTCGCATTTATAATATTAGTATGGATTTGAATATTTTGTATTGACATTTATGTAAATTTCACTGACGTGTATACCATTATCATAATTTTTGAGTGATCCCGGTCGAATCCGGGGCTCTCACCTCGTAGTCTTGGGTCCGTGATATTTGTGATGACTTGTTTATTTATTATATTATCTTCATAATAATATGTAATGTTCCTTAACAAAATTGTTGTACTATAAATTAGTAACTGGTACCTATAGCACAAGTCCTCCTTTTTTAGGTACCAGCTGTTCATTGTCGTTTGTAGGTCCATAAAACAGCTAAACAAAATGTAATAATTGTAATTATTTTCGTAGAAATCCATACTAATATTATAAATGCGAAAGTAACTCTGTCTGTCTGTGAATGTTACGCTTTCACGCCTAAACCACTGAACCGATTTGGATGAAATTTGGTACAGGGGTAGATTAGACCTTGGGAAAGGACCTAGGCTATGTTTGGTCGCGATAAACGACATCCACGCGGGCGGAGCCGCGGGCAAAATCTAGTATGTAAATAAACTAAGAAGACCATTTTTTTTCTTTTAGCGTCACCAAACATAAAGGTGGAGGAGAAGTCCAGCTGTGCCCCGAAGACCAGACGCTGGTGTAAGAGCCGTCGCTGCCAGCTCTGGAGGCTTCTGCTGCTGCCCTTCATCCCCATACTAGCACTGATAGTACAGACCACGCTGTCCCTCAAGAGCTCCATCACTAATGGCAGAGACGTAGCTGATGTTGAGGAACAAGTAAGTTTATGCTTTGTGCCCTAATTTATTAATAAGTAAAAGGTGTGTTTGAATGAAATGGATGGTCTCTCCGACACAAAGAGGCAATCCTTTGACGAACAGAGTACTCAATATGATCTTAATTTCGTTTTATGACCCCTTTACAGTTGACCGTTTGTTCTAATTTTTTGGTACACACCCTTCGGACAATAATATCATTAAAATAGTATAACCTTTCGTCCGTGGAGTGTCAAAATGTCATTATGCCCTATCTGTGGATCCCATTAATGGACTTTCAACAGAGAGAGAGAGGAGAGAAGTAGGATATACGCTTCTATATTTCCGAAGAAATCAATTTACTTATACAAAAGCATACAAAAGGAATATCAATGTATTGTTTACTAGATTAGAGTTTCTGAATCATTCCATCCATCGAGGAACAGCGCCAAAATAAAGTTTACACGAATGAGCTCTTTAATAACTTCACAGTAATATTACGGGATCGTGATTATTCGGGTCTTTCGTCGATTCACACCACAAGCTGTTCGCACCATGGTGTGAATCGCACAACGCCGCTTTTTGAAGTGGTCGATTCGAACCAGTGGTGTGAATCGCACCACGCCATTTTTTGAAGTGGTCGTTTCGCACCACGGTAAGAAAATCCAATGCGATCTTTGGACTTATTATACTAAAGAGAACCATTTGGTATCATTCAGGAAACAGGTCTTTTATTGCTGAAATTGCAGTTATTTCGAAGTCCATTGAAAAGTGCGTAGGATCCCATTCGTTGATTTGACTTTTTATTAGCTGGAAGAAAATGTCGTACGTGTCCCGTTTTCTATCCGGAAGCAGAGCATATAGTACAGGAACTACGTTGATGAATTCTTCGTTACTGCCTATATCCGCATGCAGAGTGTATAATTGGTGAAAACCTTTGGGACATATCTTAAATGTGCCGTCGACAAAAAAATGTTTCGATGTTTTTAAATAGTGTCTCATTTCTTTTTTCCAAAAATGATGATGCGCTTGTTTTTATATGCATAATCAGCAAAAATCAAATCTTCATATTTTTTCGGTATTTCGAAATCCTTGGCTTTATTAAAAATCAGTCTGTTAGCACCTAGTGCTTTGTTCCTTTGACGGTATAGTCGGTTCTTCACATTTTTAAATTGTGGTAATGAATTTAATAAATTTATTCCTTTATCGGCAAGAACTACCATCGACTCTTCGAAAACTTGCTTATTGACGTTGTTTTCAACATTTTCAGTAAATGAAATGAAATGAAATGAAATGAAATGAAATGAAATGAAATGAAATTTATTAATTATTATTATATAAGCAAATGCATCTGCCTATCTATATCAATCACTGCTTGATCTTTAGAAGAATGATTATGTACAGTCTCATGTACTATTGCAAATGGGGATGGGGTGACTTTGAGTATTGCATAACACTTGTTTGAATTTTTTTTGCGCTCCGCCATACCTCAGAACCGTCCTTGTTATTCCGTTTCCAGATGTAATTGTAGCCATCTCGACACAGCATACGGCGACCTCTCTTGGTTCTTTGGAACTCAGCACCATGTGAAGTTGACGGTTCTTCAGACATTTTAATATTGTAAAACCGATACCTATAAAATAAGTAAATGTATTGAAATTCAGGTTCTCAAGCTAAACATATTCAAACCTTGTCAAAACCAAAAAGTGCACTTTAATACGGGTAAGTAATTGAAGAAGATAGAAGATAGAGAGAGATAGAAGAAATCACATTTTAGTCTAATCAGTCATTTACTCTTAGTTTGAGTTTAAATTTTTAACACTTAAACAAATCTACGGAGATCAATTATGTGTAGCTTAGGCACTTAATTTTAAAAGATAATCATACGTCATTTAGACTCCAACACCTTTTGTATTGCGAAAACGGGAAAACTAACTTCTATGTCACGACCGCCGCCGCTCGATACCTCCGCCCGGTAACTGATGACAGGAATCGCCGTAAAGCACTGCGCCAGATTTGCACGAATTAGAGAGAGACAGCAACATTTCGAAACACACTGTGTGATTTTGATGTAGAGTTAGCTTTCTAGGGTTAAATTCCAGTGTTTAAAACCCATTAATTTGTCTAAATTTAATTATAACTCTTTTATTAATAACTCATCTTCACAGATAATAGTAGTTGATGATACTGTCACATAATAAGGGGTCTTAAAATACGAGGGTGAATTAAAAAAACGATCATTATTTATTGAATGTTTTTAGACCAAATTGTGTGTTTCATACACTCGTATTTTAAGATCCCTTATTATGTCACAGTATCATAAACTTATACATATTTTTAAACACTGGAACTAATACTTAATAAAATTATTGATATATTAACACAATGTGTTACATTAAACAATACTAAATAAACATAACATAACATTGAATGAATTAAACATGGTCATGTTTAATTTATTCGATAAATGACGAGTATTTGTGAGAAAACTACTTAGCTATTTGTCAAAATTTTGTTATAACTCTCAACACATACATGAACCGCCATTTTGTTTTGCTCATTTTGATTGTAACAGTTTTACTAATTACTTACGAAATGATTCAAGTTCATTCAAAGTGGTATTAATATTGGTATTAATTTATGAGATACTTAGATTTACTATCGGATATTATCGCTAAAATTGTAGTAGTATTAAGATTAATATTATTAATAATTCCAATATTCCATTAGAAACAGGCATTTTTTTTTATACCCGGGACTGTAGGAAGAAGGAAACACGTGAGCTGGCAGGGAATTCCAGGTCTTAGTGGTGCGGCATAGGAATGAATCACTGAAACGCTTGGTTCTAGCAGGTATACTCTGCACCGTAAATGGATGGCATCTTAGCCCTGCACGTGTCGTCCTGTGAAGGAAAGGGGAGGGTGGGACTAATTGGAAGAGCTCGTCAGAACATTCACCATGGTACGGACGGTAGAAAACTGCCAAAGACGCAACATCTCTACGCATCTGCAAAGGCTCGAGGGTGTTCGTGACCTCAGGATCCCCAATAATGCGGACCGCACGTCGCTGCAACCTGTCGAGAGCATCTAATAAGTACTTTGCGAAGCCGTCCCAGAGATGTGAGCAGTATTCCACGCAGGAACGAATTTGGGTCTTGTATAGAAGACACCGCTGCTCCGGCGTGAAAAAACGTCGCACTCTGTTCAGGACTCCGAGTTTACGCGAGGCTGATTTGATGATACTCTCGATATAGTTTTTGTTATTCAGTTTGCAGCGAACCTCCATACCGAGGATAGTGAGGTGATCCTGCAGTGGCAGTGGTGTGCTCTGAAGAGTGGGAAGGGGAAGGAAAGGAGATACCTTTGCTGTAAACGCACATGCCTGGGTCTTCTTGGCATTGAACTCGACCAGGTTCCTAGCGCCCCATTGAGAAATGTGGTCCAGGATCCGGTCCAGCTCAGTGACAAGAAGCTGCCTTTTTTCCGCGATATCAGACTGCTTGGCCGCAGGATGTGCGTAATAACTCCCGTGTAAGGTACTGTCGTCTGCATAGCAGTGAATGTTTCCGTTACAGTGCATGTCATTGATATGCAGAAGAAAGAGAGTGGGAGATAAGACGGAACCCTGCGGCACGCCAGCATTTACCTGCAAGAACTCCGAAGCTCGTCCATCACAAAGGACGCGAATACGGCGCCCCTGCAGGAAGCTTGCAACCCAGTCACACAGTCTAGGAGGCAGGCCTAAGGCTGGTAGCTTGGAAAGAAGCGATTTGTGCCATACCCTATTGAAAGCTTTGGCGATGTCAATACTAATTGCCAATGACTCACCGTGCATCTCCATAGCCTCACCCCAAAGGTGGGTCATGTACGCCAGAAGATCACCCGTTGACTGTTTCGGTCTGAAACCGTATTGCTGGTCACTAAGTAAGGAGTGATCCTCTAGGTGGCGCATGAGCTGTGTGTTAATTATGTGCTCGAACACCTTGCACAGCACTGAGGTGACGGCTATGGGTCGATAGTTGGCTGGGTCCGAGCGATCCCCCTTCTTGGGGACCGGCTGGACATTCGCCTCCTTCCAAGCCGAAGGCACTGTACCCGAACTGTAGGACAGTCGGTACAGCCGCGTCAGCATAGGAGATAACTCCGCTGCACATTTTTTAAGTACAACCGCTGGAATACCATCAGGACCACTGGCTTTCACTGGCTGATTGCAGTACTGCACGGACATCGCGTTGCCTGATACGTATATCAGACATTGCGTGGTCACCAGTGGGCATTGTCCGTGGTTGCATACCACAATCATTGATTTGATGAGATTGACAAGCAAATTTGCTTTCTCTTGCGGCTCATGGGCCAGAGATCCATCGGGATAGTTCAGCGGGGGCAGCGATGGCTGGCAGAAGTTGGCTTGCACGGCTTTGGCCAGTTGCCAGTAACCACGGCTACCCGTGGGATGCGCCACTAGTTCTTGGCCCAGCCATGCTATGCGCTGGGCATCCGCCCTGACGCATGCCCTCTTGCAGACCTTTGTGGCTCTGTTGTACGCCGCCTTGAAGTGACCCACGTTGGGATCGCGTGTGGCGCGCGCCCGCATCCAGGCGCGGTACGCAGACTGTTTATGCTCAACAGCCTCCGCGCACTCGCGCCCGTACCACGGACGTGCTCCGCGGAATCCGGTGACATCTATGTATGGGATATAGTATTCCATACCTAAACCGATCTCACCGGCGACGGCAGTAGCGCTCTCAGATGGGTGCTTACCCTCAAAGCAGCGTTCAACCCACGGGATGGACGCATAATAGTCGCGCAATCCATCCCAGTCCGCTGACGAGTAGTGCCAAAAACGCCTCTTCCCCTGCACGGGTCGTGGGGGCGCTACAATGGGCACGGTGGAGCGGACCAGACAGTGGTCGGAGTTACCTAACGCAGCACTCACCGAGACACTGTACTGGTCCGGGCGACTCGTCAACAGAAGGTCTAGCAGAGAGGGCTCTAGGCCGGACTCTCTTGGTATCCTCGTGACCTTGTGCACCAATTGAGTCAAGTCATGCGACAGGGCAAATGCGTGAGTGGCTCTTCCCGCATGGTCTGTTTTGGCGGAGCCCAACTAGATCCTGTGGTGGGCGTTAAAGTCCCCCAAAAACACCAATTCGGCGTTCGGAAACCGCTCCTTACCTTTTTATTATTTTAAGGTATTGTGTATTTTATACTTACTTGTGTAGGTATTTTGCTAGTTAAGGAACTGATAACATGGTAATTGTAAATGTACTTCATTAAATTGATAGTTATGTTTTTATTATTATACGTGGTGAAAATAAATAATAAAATTAGATATCACACATTACTAACTAAAGTAATTTGAGATTTTACTTACCAGATACAATGAACAAGCACAACACAACTTAGCACAGGGGCACCTTGCAAAATAACAATAAGCGTATACTTCCAGCCAGGAGCACCGCTCTTGATTGGTTTGTTCAAACTATCGCTGATTGGCTCGTTCAGCAAAAGGGTTGCTATAACCTGAATCATTTTTAGTTCTCGGGAAAAAGCAACTCTTTTAATAACTTTACTGACACGTTTTAATTGACTACATTATATTTTTTAACTTGTTAATATTATTTATTTAATTTGAAATATAAATATATAAAAAAAATTGAATTTAGCAATATTTTTATATTTTAATTCACGATTTCCTCTATAAAATCTATTTTCTACCCGTCATCGTCAGTACAATCTGTGATTTTGTTTATTTTTTATCTCTTATATTTTTATTATTATTTATACTTTTTACATAGATATTTAAAAAATAAAGTTTAAAACTAAAACCCGACTACTGAAAAATGACGTTCTAAAAAGTAACAAACAACAAAATATCAAGGATAGCCGTGGTCGTATGCCACTTTTCCCTAGAATATATTGTTTTGTTAGAGTAAGTGGCATACGACCACGGCTATCCTTGATA
The DNA here is from genome assembly GCA_914829495.1 of Eilema sororculum. Taxonomy (NCBI): domain Eukaryota; kingdom Metazoa; phylum Arthropoda; class Insecta; order Lepidoptera; family Erebidae; genus Eilema; species Eilema sororculum. Next base: position 20,795,381 of record OU618544.1, on the reverse strand, counting down.
TTTTCTTGTTTGTTACTTTTTAGAACGTCATTTTTCAGTAGTCGGGTTTTAGTTTTAAACTTTATTTTTTTATTTATATTAATTTGGGGCAAGGTAAAGCTAATAAGTTATATATATTTGAAATGTGCTAATTAAGCCCTTTCATTTGATACCAAACACGGCATATTTATCTCAAATTACTTTTTTAACACAGTACCTTATGAGCGCTAGAGGGCGCCACATAAGATTGAGTGACACGTCATATAGCCTATAACCATAGGACGATCAAGCCGCTTGTAACGATACCTCATTTGTCCAGTTCTAATAAGTAGTTAAGGAGCTATGAGGGAACAAATGAACATACATACATACATACATACATAGCCTGTCAAAATCATAACCCACCTTTTGGCTTCGCCGTAGTCGGGTAAAAATACTTAGGTACTCTCACTTTGAAATTTATGAAATAGGTAAACTGTGTAATGTTTATATTTTGATTTGTTGGAATGTACTCGTATATTTTGTATGTATAGTATAGGTAGTAGCATTGCCTATATTATTTTATATTTTAAATGGCAAGGTTTGTTTCAATAACTATTTTCTACCAGTCAGTATCATAAAATGTTCTAGTTTTTTAAATGAATGATACCAAATGGTTCTCTTTAGTATAATAAGTCCAAAGATCGCATTGGAATTTCTTACCGTGGTGCGAAACGACCACTTCAAAAAATGGCGTGGTGCGATTCACACCATTGGTTCGAATCGACCACTTCAAAAAGCGGCGTTGCGCGATTCACACCATGGTGCGAACAGCTTGTGGTGTGAATCGACGAAAGACCCGATTATGGGTTCTTTGAAATATCAATGTGACTTAGATCCTTATGTCTCCAATAGCTTTGTATAATGTACAGTAATTTACAAACACCCAGATAAGAAAAATATTGTGACAGCGTATGCATGTTTATGAGGCTCGTTACGCAAAAGATGAAGACATTTTGTTTTTATCATACTAATAGCTTCTGACCGCGGCTCCGCCCGCGTGGATGTCGGTTATCGCGAAGAAACAAAGCCTATGTCTTTTCTCATGGTCTAATCTACCCCTATACCAAATTTCATCAAAATCGGGTCAGTGGTTTAGGAGCGAAAGCGTAACATACAGACAGACAGACAGACAGACACAGACAGACAGACAGACAGACAGACAGACAGACAGACAGAGTTACTTTCGCATTTATAATATTAGTATGGATTATTATAAATGCGAAAGTAATCCTGTTGGTTGTGCGTTACGTACGTTTGATACGTGAACCAATGAACTAATTTCGATGAAAATTAGCACATAGGTGAACTAGAGCTTGGCAAATCCATCTTTTGTTTACCTACTTATATCAGGTCTGTAAATCCCGGAAGGGGTAGGCAGAGGTGTATTAGTACCCAAATTTTGCCAACTATGATTTTCAGTCCCACATAATAGGCGAGCCTTTTGCCGTCAAGCGGGCACTTAGTCATTGGTTGTATTATTACTGTTAGATGGAAAACCACCCTATCCCTTAGTCGCCTTCTACGGCCATAGGAAGAGACGGGGTGGTCCTATTTTACTCCACCGTTAACCAACACGGCATAACAATACTTACAATACCTAAGTATATTATAAAAAGAAAAAAATACTTCATTTGAAAAACATTGGAAAAATTAAATGCTCAAGTGGGACTCGAACTCACGACCTTTCCTTTACAGGGGGACTGCTCTTCCAACTGAGCTATTGAGCCACACTTGAATCATTCCAAATTTTCCTTCTCTTTATATCCGTCTATAAGGGCGATGGTGCAGCCATTTACCAATATTCTTACGAACTGTTGGAAACAATGAATGATTTTTTCACCATTTTTAAACATTGAATTTTGATGACTGCGCCCAAATATTTGAATTAATTTTTTATAGCATTTATTATGCCAACTTTTAAGTTCGAAAAACATTGGAAAAATTTATAGACGGATATAAAGAGAAGGAAAATTTGTAATGATTCAAGTGTGGCTCAATAGCTCAGTTGGAAGAGCAGTCCCCCTGTAAGGGAAAGGTCGTGAGTTCGAGTCTCACTTGAGCATTTCATTTTTCCAATGTTTTTCGAACTTAAAAGTTAGCATAATAAATGCTATAAAAAATTCATCCAAATACTTAATTTGATTTGAAGTTTAAGTTATTTTCGTAACTAGAATTAAAACTCGAATACATAGGGAAAATTGAATCATCTCGGCCGGGACTCGAACCCGCGATCTTTCCGTTACAGGTGGAATGCCTTGACAAACTCGGCTACCGATTTGATTTGTATAGTTAGCATACTTATTGCTGTAAAATTCATTCAACTAGAATAGAACTATTAGATATCTGAACGCACCCTCATGAGATGTCCATATGAGTGGCTAATCTTATTGTCCAGCCTAATTAATGAAATTAGGAATATTATGAAAATTAACATAACATAACATAAACTCACGCCTGTATTCCCCGAAGGGGTAGGCAGAGGTGCCAGCACCCACATTTCGCCAGTTTATGTTTTAGGTCCCAATAGGTGGCGAGCCTATTGCCATTAACCGGGCACTTATAAACCTGCGATAAATACACACATAACTTCGAAAAGCATCGAATAGTCATTGGTGTGTGCCATGGTAAACCTGGAATCGAACCCGAGACCTCGTCTCAGCAGTCCATTACCCATACCACTAGGCTACCGCAGATCATATGAAAATTATTTTAACTATAATATTTGCATGTACCAAGTAAAATAAGTTAGCTGTAGTTAGTAAGTAAGCATTAGTATAACATTATAAGCGCTTTGGTGCTTTTCACTGTTAGCTTGTATTGTACGTTATATCTATCAATCTATGAACAGCAGTTTGACCCAGTTTTATCCAAAACAGAACTTATAGCAACACGAATATGAACATTATAATTATACATAGCCGTTAGTCAAAGGGTGTTAGTGAATGAAAGTATCTCATACATTTACATGAGCCTCTGACAGTAACGGCGACCCTCCGCCGAGATTGTATTTATCAGACTTGACATAAAGTAAATTAAGTTTTAAAAAACGCTACTGCTCACTTTCATGCTATGGAAAATATTACGGCTATTATTGCGGTTGGAAAATTCTGCGAGATATTCTTTTATTTGAAAATTGCGTTTGCATTGTTTTGAAATTTGTTTTAATATGGAAATAATAGGTTTTATTTTAATTTTGTTACGTTAAGTGCTGTTTATGCGTTGGAGCAAACCGAACTGCAATTTGCTCGCCCACTTTGTGTGTTTTTTTTTTTAAATATTTCACAACATTTTTTTTTTCTTTTTTTTTACTACTACACAATGCTATCTAGACCCATGGTAAGCTTAACTAGCTTGTGTTATAGAACCTAGAATGCGGATGAACATACTTAGATACTTTTTTTTGTAAATACATACATATTATTATACATAGAAACACCCAGACCAATTGCAAATAGCCATATTCATGCATACAAATATTTGCACTGTGCGGGAATCGAACCCGCGTATCCTGCGCCTCGTGTTCACTACCGCCACGCCACAGAATATTAAATACACAGAATAGTTAAATAACAACTTTATGTGTGTTCCAAATTTGAATTGAAGCTGCCACGAGCGTAGACTAATATTATAATCTAGACGTCTGCTATACATGCAAGAGAAAGATAGGCAGTATTTTATAGTACCAACTTAGTTTTTCTTTTAAAAGGTGGGTCTGAAGTACTAAAAACCAGTAGGTTTGCATAATAGGTTAAATGACAGTATAATAACTCGTGAAGTTTATAAGAACAGAGACAAATGGCGGCCTGTCTCTGCTTGCCTTGGAGAGAAATAGGCGTGAGCATGATATGTATGTACCTATATTATGTAACATTTATTTTTATTTTCTTGTAGTGGACTAGTTATATTTTGTCACTAGCGGTTCGTTCTCGGCTCTACCCGCGTGAAACTTTATATCTGCATTTTTTTAAATTTTCTTTCATACAAAATACTAGCTTTTACCCGCGGCTCCGCCCGCGTGGATGTCGGTTATCTCGACCAAACATAGCCTATGTCCTTTCTCATGGTCTAATCTACCTCTATACCAAATTTCATTAAAATATGTTCTGTGGTTTAGGCGTGTGTGTGCGTAATTTTATATTATGTTAAACCAAAAAATAAAAAATATGCAATGGAGATGATGAACTAAGTTATTAAAAATAAATTTTAATACGGACAGTAAATCGCCTGTAGCACCCCGAAGGGGTAGGCAGACGTGCATTAATACCCATATTTCGCCAACTATGAATTTCGGCATATTACCGTCAAGCAGACAAATAAAAAAAAAAGGTGTCGTAGAAGACGAGTAAGAGACAGGGTTGTTCTCCATTCGATAGAAATTAAAAAAAAAATGCAGATATAAAGTTTCACGCGGGTAGAGCCGAGAACGAACCGCTAGTGACAAAACATAACTAGTCCATACAAGAAAATAAAAATAAATGTTACATAATACCTATAGGTAGGTACATACATATGCTCACGCCTATTTCGCTCCAGGGCAAGCAGAGACAGGCCGCCATTTGTCTCTATTCTTATAAACTTCACGAGCTTTTATACTGTCATTTAACCTATTATGCAAACCTACTGGTTTTTAGTACTTCTGACCCGCCTTTTAAAAAAACTAAGTTGGTACTATAAAATACTGCCTATCTTTCTCTTGCATGTATAGCAGACGTCTAGATTATAATATTAGTCTACGCTCGTGGCAGCTTCAATTCAAATTTGCAACACACATAAAGTTGTTATTTAACTATTCTGTGTATTTAATATTCTGTGGCGTGGCGGTAGTGAACACGAGGCGCAGGATACGCGGGTTCGATTCCCGCTCAGTGCAAATATTTGTATGCATGAATATGGCTATTTGCAATTGGTCTGGGTGTTTCTTTGTATAATAATATGTATGTATTTACAAAAAAAAGTATCTAAGTATGTTCATCCGCATTCTAGATTCTATAACACAAGCTAGTTAAGCTTACCATGGGTCTAGATAGCATTGTGCAGTAGTAAAAAAAAAAGAAAAAAAATGTTGTGAAATATTTATAAAAAAAACACACAAAGTGCGCGAGCAAATTGCAGTTCGGTTTGCTCCAACGCATAAACGGCACTTATCGTAACAAAATTAAAATAAAACCTATTATTTCCATATTAAAACAAATTTCAAAACAATGCAAACGCAATTTTCAAATAAAAGAATATCTCGCAGAATTTTCCAACCGCAATAATAGCCGTAATATTTTCCATAGCGTGAAAGTTAGCAGTAGCGTTTTTTACAGAACAACCCTGTCTCTTACTCGTCTTCTACGACACCTTTATTTTTTCGTGCGGAAATCCCCTCGGATACCCCCCCTGCCGGAGCCGGAAGGGGAGGTTATGTCGGACTCGAACCGACCCGACTAAAACCGCACGCCGACTGTGGGTCTTGGTGCTAGGCCGGAGGTGAGGTTGTCATAGACATATCCTAGACCTAGACATATCCCTTACGGTCTGGCCCTCCTCAGGAGGGGGGACAACGGTGTCCCCAACTCGCCCCCGGAATGGGGAGGCGCGCTATTCAGCGCGCCGCCACCGTGGCCTGCTTCTGCTGGGTGACAGGCGGCTCCACCCGTCACCCCCAGGCCAGCGCTCATGGGGGACGGAGGTCAGTCAGTGCCCTCCGACGCCCGAGTAGCCTGCGCGCGCGGGCGGCGCGATCCGCGAGTCTTTCTCGCTCGCGCCGCCTCTCCCGCTCCGCCGTCTCCTTCACGACCATTATCTGCTCGCTGAAGGAGACGCCGGCCGCCCACGCGTCCGCGCAGCGGACCATTGCTGTGAGCAGGGTGGCGAGGGTGAGAACTCTCACTCCCAGGGCCGCCACTAGCTCCCGCCTCGGTCCGGCCCATGCCGGACACTCGGTGAGCGTGTGCAGCCCCGTGTCCTCCCTCGCGTCGCAGTGATGGCACTCGGACGTTGGCTCCTTTTCTATCCGACACAGATATCTCCCGAAGCACCCGTGCCCGGTGATAATCTGCGTCAGTCGATACGAGAGGCTGCCATGTGGCCTCTCGAGCCATTCCCCCATGATGGGCCTTACCGCCTCTATGACGGCATGCCCTGCGCGTCGTTGCTCAAGTCGTCGCTCCCACTCCGCCACCATGATCCCGTGGAGCCGGGACCTCTCGGCCCGAATGTCTTCGGGCTCAGGATCGTATCCCCGCTCCCGCGCCTCCTTACGGAACCGATACAGTGCCGCAAGGGATCTCGCTTCCAGGATCCACGGTGGCGATCCGGCTAGGAGACTCGCCGCTTCAAAGGATATCGTGCGGTACCCCCTAATGGCCCTGCAGGCCATCGTCTGCTGCGGCGCATGCAGCAGTTGCACGAATCTGGCCTGTAGGGCGTCTTCTACGACACCCACGGGAAGAGATGGTGTTATACAAATATGAATAACCATTTACTTTATTATTTAACCAGGTCAGCAGAGCCACCGAGCTGGGTAAACTGGTGACAAGGTTACAACAGGAGAGGTCCGAGGTTGCCTTCTTCATCTTCACCAATGGAAGTACGTTAAGGTAACATTCTCCAAATTATTACGAAATTTTGTAATTAATATAAGTAATTATTAATTAAATTAATATTCAACGAAATTCTACACAGTGCTATCTATATAAGCATGGCTTAACAAACTTGTGTTATGAGATCTAGACTGCGGATATCTCGAATATGGATTTTTTTTATTTGGAAATATATAGATATTATAAATAGAAACACCTAGACTAATGCTTATTCGTGCATACAAATATTTTGCGCTGAGATGTCGAACCCGCGCCCCGTGCGTAGCACCGTAGCAGATGAACGTTCTACCGCTACGCCACAGACGACAACTTATAAAGCCATCTATTGTAAAATATCGAGAAACTCATTGTAACATCGCACGGTGGTCCAAGCGCCGAACAAGCGCGGTCATAAATACCTTTAGTAAGTTTTCATATATGGAATTTTTTCTGAGGGCTAAATAATAATAAAAATACTTCACAAATGTACATTAATGCTTTATTAACATAATTTAATACAATATATACATTAAACTGTACATTATGTACTGTGTAATAAAATAAAAAAATAATCAATATTTGAGATTTATTCTCCCTCGTTCGGAATTATATCTGAAGATTATATTAACGCCGTTCATGAAGGGGTTATCATTAATTGTGTATTCTTTTATACGTTATACATATTATGTACAACAAAAGACAAGAAAACTAAAACTACAATTTACAAACGTTACCATATACACAACTAAGCTAAATCACTACAACAACCAACCTAATTTAAACTAAATTCTTAATAAATCTAAAACATGCTTTGACATTATGCTCTTTTTCTTACGGGGAAGTTTCTGAAGACCAGTACTGAATGGGTCTGAGTGAGTAAAAGTCTGTTAAGTCCGTATTCGTAAGTACTCGCGACATTTTTCTCGTGTGATCCCACATACATTCTGCAGCCTCTTCGGATAATAAAATTCCCCAATAGATAGCTTCAGCACCATGGATAAGGACTTTGTGAATAGTTCGGCCTGTACTACCATCAAATCCTGATCTATGATGGGTACAAGGAGGCCAAGAGGGCCCTCCAGACGGCCATCAAGCGGTCCAAAAAGTTGGGCCGCGAGGAGCTGATAGAGACTCTGGAGCGCAACCCGTGGGGGCGCCCGTACCTTATGGTAAGGGGCAAATTACGCGCTAAGGCGCCCCCACTGACCCAGAGTCTCCAGCCGGAGCAGCTGGAGGTGGTCCTGGACTCCTTGTTTCCATCAAGAGCGGAGGAACACATTCCTCCGCGCATGGCTCCGTCTCAGGCGCCCAGCGCGGAAGGCAGTGAGAACAACGTGCCCGTAGTCACGGAGGGTGAGCTAGGGGCGGCTGTACTGCGGCTTAAATCCCGCAGAAACACCGCCCCTGGACCCGACGGCATTCCAGGCCGAGCGTGGGTCCTGGCTCTTGAGGAGCTTGGGCCTCGACTTATAGGGCTCTTTAGCGCATGCCTCGAAAAAGGCCAGTTTCCCAAGGTCTGGAAGACAGGAAAACTGGTCTTGATCCGAAAGGCGGGGCGGCCGGCAAATTCTCCATCAGGGTACCGGCCGATCGTGTTGCTTGACGAGGTGTGCAAGCTCTTTGAGCGCATTATTGCACAACGCCTCGTCAGGCATCTCACACGCGTGGGGCCTGATCTGGCGGATAGCCAGTTTGGCTTCCGCCAGGGGCGCTCCACGGTGGATGCGATCATGCGCATTAGAGGCCTGACGGAGGAAGCAGTCTCACAGGGTGAGGTGATAGTGGCGGTGTCTCTTGACATCGCCAACGCCTTCAACACCTTGCCCTGGAGCTGCGTTAGGGAGGCGCTTATCTACCATGGAGTGCCTCCCTACCTCCGTCGAATTGTCGGGGCCTATCTCTCCGAGAGGGCCATTACTTACCCGAGTTGGCTAGGGCCGGGTCGGCGGGATGTGTCGTGCGGTGTTCCACAGGGATCGGTATTAGGGCCGCTCCTGTGGAACATCGGTTACGATTGGGTGCTGCGTGGTCCGTTGCTCAGGGGGGTGGACGTAACATGTTACGCCGACGACACCCTCGTTACGGCGCGGGGAGCAACGCACCGAGACGCAGCACTAAAGGCCACGGCAGGGGTTGCTCAAGTCGTGGGTCGGATACGGCGGCTGGGTCTCGAGGTCGCCCTTCACAAGTCCGAGGCTCTGTGCTTCCACGGACCTCGGATGGGGCCACCTGCGGGATCCAGCCTACAGGTAGGGGGCGTCAGCATCGGCATCGAGCCCTCGATGAAGTATCTGGGGCTGGTACTCGATGGCCGGTGGAACTTCGGACATCACTTCCGAAGTTTGGTCCCAAAACTGAAGGGGGTGTCAGCTGCACTCGCACGGCTGATGCCCAACATCAGGGGACCCAACGCTCCCTGCAGGAGACTGTACCTGGGGATCGTGCGAAGTATGGCCCTATACGGGGCCCCCGTATGGGCGGAGACCCTGACGGCCAGTAATGTGGCTAGATTGCTGAGCCCACAGAGGGCGATGGCCGTCAGGATGATAAGGGGATACCGCACGATCTCAGGTGAGGCGGCATGTCTCCTAGCCGGGACCCCTCCATGGGACTTGGAAGCGAGAGCCCTTGCGTCTCTGTTTAAATGGCGCAAGGAGGCGCTGGAGCGGGGCCAATGGCCTGCGTCTCGAGAAATCGAGGCCCAGCGGTCCCAGCTCCACCAGGAAACCGTGGAGACATGGAAGGTGCGACTTGAGCAACCAAAGGGGGGATTCGCCACAATCGCGGCCGTCAGACCGGTCATGGACGAGTGGCTGGAGAGGAGACATGGTGCTCTCTCCTACCGGTTGTCACAGATGCTTACCGGGCACGGTAGCTTCGGTAGGTACCTGTGGCGAAGACACCGGGAAACCACGGCCGATTGTCAGCACTGCGGGGACCGCAGCGATGACACAGCGCTCCACACGCTGGTGGAGTGCACGGCGTGGGCGCAACAGCGCCAGGTCCTCGTAGTGGGCTTGGGCGTGGACACTCTCTCGCTCGAGACCATGGTGGGAGCCATGGTCTCCAGCGGGAGTAAGTGGGACAGCGCCGCCTCTTTCTGCGAGCAGGTCATGCTCGTGAAGGAGGCGGCGGGGCGGGAGCGGGAGAGAACTCTCCCACCCGAGTTCCGCAGTCGGCGGCTTGGGCGCCGCCGGCGTGTCTTCGCCGAAGACCATCGGCCTCCATGACCGGGGGCCTGAGGACGATCAGTTGGCTGCTCATCGTCCTTACAGAAGCAGGCCCATGACGGCAGCGTGACGTGACGGACTCACGCACGCCTCCCCCCTCCTATGAAGCGGGATGATACCCGAAAACCCCCCATAGACGCGGGATAGCACCCGAACCACCCCCTAGACGAGGCCGCATTAAAGCCGTGGGTCTGTTGAGAGCCCTGGGACATCCTTCCGAGGGCTTACCCGGGGCTCCCAACTATAGGCTGCTGGGCGATACCGTGGGGGTTTTAGTCGGTAGGAGTCCGGCATAACATCCATGAAGGATTTCCCCCACGGTCAAAAAAAAAAAAAAAAAAAAAAAAAGACTAGCCTACGCAGTCGTAGAGCCTATATAGCATCTAAAGACGCAAAAGGACGCAAAAAAACCTATTATATTTTCAAAATAGACAGTTTAATCTTTAATATAAGGTATGTGAGAGTATTCGACTATGGTTGAAATTTTTTGTAGGTCTATGTGAAGTCAACTATAAGATACAAATTTGGTAGAAATACTGTGTGGCGTAGCGCGTAAAAATACGTCATAATAAGTAAAACAAAACTTAAAAATATAAATAAATAGTAATAACATACCTTGATCTTGGAAATCCATTTCACACACACCACTCAAAAATAATGCAGTCCTGAGAATTAAGTTACACAAACAGTAGTGCTAATGAGTTACTAATAAGGCGAGCGCAACGTAATGATGTGTTCACTTCAGAGAGGTCGAGAAATAAGGGATAATTAGGTAAAATGGGTTTTATCCTTTATGGTAGCTTGTCTATCAGTAAAACATTATACATAATTAAATTGGGTGTACTAGTTGATGTATTTTTTTCATTTATGACCTATTGGCGGAACCACCGTGCATCGGTGTAAAAGTAACAATAATAACCACTAGATGTCCGTACTTCGATTCGTCATTAAATAATGTTATATTATTTCCTACTTAAGTATACCAGTGAGAGCGCTTATTGGCGCAAAGTGGAACACTCAAATTAGGCTAGACTGATACTCAACAGAGAGGACTTATTTTCAAGGGCAGAATCTTCGAATCACCATTATCAGAGTCTCCTATAGAGAGCCGCGCGCCATCTTTACGCTACGCTAGGGCTACGAATAATCCCAAAACCCACCCTCTCCTATCCTTCACAGGACAACAAGTGTAGGGCTTAAATGTCACCCGCATACGGTGCAGAATATTCTATCAAGAACCGAGCGGTTCAGTGAATCATTCCTATGCCGCACCATTAAGACCTGGAACTCCCTGCCGGCTCACATGTATCCTTCTTCCTACAGTCCCGGGTCCTTTAAGCGGGATGTGAAAAGATATCTGATGAGGCCGTCAAGCTGAGTGCCACCATTGTTAGCATGGTACATTTTTATAACAGTGTCCCCCTTTCCGAGACTTTGCCTTTAGCTTACCATCGAGGTGAAGTCAAGTTTACGTGTCCTATATAAAAAAGAAAAACACTCCAGGGTTACGCTCTTGTAGGACGAAGATCTGTTGCAATCTCCACTCTAGTCTATCTCTATTTTACAAGTATAGTTTGATAGAGTGCTCGACCTCTCCGGTTCCTTATCCGCAACGTCACCCTTATTTCTGAGTTTTATTTTCCTTAGCTTTGAACCAACCATTCCATGCACTGAAGGATATCACCACCGTCCTTTCAATAATGTCTTTGATTTGCAATAAAATAGTATGCATTTGACAGTGACAACCATAGTTCCAATGTTAGCCATTTTCCGGTATCATTGGTTCATTTATAACGTCGTACAATGATTATATATCATGACATGATCTACATAGAAATAGTTAATTGTGTAGTGCAAGTTTTGGAGACAATTGAGTAATATATAATTGCATCAGAATTTCACTTCTATTAGTCAACTTCATGTTTACCTTTAGGACATAGCAGTAACCGCAATACCACAAATCAACCATGACGGAGGAAGCAGTCTCACAGGGTGAGGTGATAGTGGCGGTGTCTCTTGACATCGCCAACGCCTTCAACACCTTGCCCTGGAGCTGCGTTAGGGAGGCGCTTATCTACCATGGAGTGCCTCCCTACCTCCGTCGAATTGTCGGGGCCTATCTCTCCGAGAGGGCCATTACTTACCCGAGTTGGCTAGGGCCGGGTCGGCGGGATGTGTCGTGCGGTGTTCCACAGGGATCGGTATTAGGGCCGCTCCTGTGGAACATCGGTTACGATTGGGTGCTGCGTGGTCCGTTGCTCAGGGGGGTGGACGTAACATGTTACGCCGACGACACCCTCGTTACGGCGCGGGGAGCAACGCACCGAGACGCAGCACTAAAGGCCACGGCAGGGGTTGCTCAAGTCGTGGGTCGGATACGGCGGCTGGGTCTCGAGGTCGCCCTTCACAAGTCCGAGGCTCTGTGCTTCCACGGACCTCGGATGGGGCCACCTGCGGGATCCAGCCTACAGGTAGGGGGCGTCAGCATCGGCATCGAGCCCTCGATGAAGTATCTGGGGCTGGTACTCGATGGCCGGTGGAACTTCGGACATCACTTCCGAAGTTTGGTCCCAAAACTGAAGGGGGTGTCAGCTGCACTCGCACGGCTGATGCCCAACATCAGGGGACCCAACGCTCCCTGCAGGAGACTGTACCTGGGGATCGTGCGAAGTATGGCCCTATACGGGGCCCCCGTATGGGCGGAGACCCTGACGGCCAGTAATGTGGCTAGATTGCTGAGCCCACAGAGGGCGATGGCCGTCAGGATGATAAGGGGATACCGCACGATCTCAGGTGAGGCGGCATGTCTCCTAGCCGGGACCCCTCCATGGGACTTGGAAGCGAGAGCCCTTGCGTCTCTGTTTAAATGGCGCAAGGAGGCGCTGGAGCGGGGCCAATGGCCTGCGTCTCGAGAAATCGAGGCCCAGCGGTCCCAGCTCCACCAGGAAACCGTGGAGACATGGAAGGTGCGACTTGAGCAACCAAAGGGGGGATTCGCCACAATCGCGGCCGTCAGACCGGTCATGGACGAGTGGCTGGAGAGGAGACATGGTGCTCTCTCCTACCGGTTGTCACAGATGCTTACCGGGCACGGTAGCTTCGGTAGGTACCTGTGGCGAAGACACCGGGAAACCACGGCCGATTGTCAGCACTGCGGGGACCGCAGCGATGACACAGCGCTCCACACGCTGGTGGAGTGCACGGCGTGGGCGCAACAGCGCCAGGTCCTCGTAGTGGGCTTGGGCGTGGACACTCTCTCGCTCGAGACCATGGTGGGAGCCATGGTCTCCAGCGGGAGTAAGTGGGACAGCGCCGCCTCTTTCTGCGAGCAGGTCATGCTCGTGAAGGAGGCGGCGGGGCGGGAGCGGGAGAGAACTCTCCCACCCGAGTTCCGCAGTCGGCGGCTTGGGCGCCGCCGGCGTGTCTTCGCCGAAGACCATCGGCCTCCATGACCGGGGGCCTGAGGACGATCAGTTGGCTGCTCATCGTCCTTACAGAAGCAGGCCCATGACGGCAGCGTGACGTGACGGACTCACGCACGCCTCCCCCCTCCTATGAAGCGGGATGATACCCGAAAACCCCCCATAGACGCGGGATAGCACCCGAACCACCCCCTAGACGAGGCCGCATTAAAGCCGTGGGTCTGTTGAGAGCCCTGGGACATCCTTCCGAGGGCTTACCCGGGGCTCCCAACTATAGGCTGCTGGGCGATACCGTGGGGGTTTTAGTCGGTAGGAGTCCGGCATAACATCCATGAAGGATTTCCCCCACGGTCAAAAAAAAAAAAAAAAAAAAAAAAAGACTAGCCTACGCAGTCGTAGAGCCTATATAGCATCTAAAGACGCAAAAGGACGCAAAAAAACCTATTATATTTTCAAAATAGACAGTTTAATCTTTAATATAAGGTATGTGAGAGTATTCGATTATGGTTGAAATTTTTTGTAGGTCTATGTGAAGTCAACTATAAGATACAAATTTGGTAGAAATACTGTGTGGCGTAGTGCGTAAAAATACGTCATAATAAGTAAAACAAAACTTAAAAATATAAATAAATAGTAATAACATACCTTGATCTTGGAAATCCATTTCACACACACCACTCAAAAATAATGCAGTCCTGAGAATTAAGTTACACAAACAGTAGTGCTAATGAGTTACTAATAAGGCGAGCGCAACGTAATGATGTGTTCACTTCAGAGAGGTCGAGAAATAAGGGATAATTAGGTAAAATGGGTTTTATCCTTTATGGTAGCTTGTCTATCAGTAAAACATTATACATACCTAATTAAATTGGGTGTACTAGTTGATGTATTTTTTTCATTTATGACCTATTGGCGGAACCACCGTGCATCGGTGTAAAAGTAACAATAATAACCACTAGATGTCCGTACTTCGATTCGTCATTAAATAATGTTATATTATTTCCTACTTAAGTATACCAGTGAGAGCGCTTATTGGCGCAAAGTGGAACACTCAAATTAGGCTAGACTGATACTCAACAGAGAGGACTTATTTTCAAGGGCAGAATCTTCGAATCACCATTATCAGAGTCTCCTATAGAGAGCCGCGCGCCATCTTTACGCTACGCTAGGGCTACGAATAATCCCAAAACCCACCCTCTCCTATCCTTCACAGGACAACAAGTGTAGGGCTTAAATGTCACCCGCATACGGTGTAGAATATTCTATCAAGAACCGAGCGGTTCAGTGAATCATTCCTATGCCGCACCATTAAGACCTGGAACTCCCTGCCGGCTCACATGTATCCTTCTTCCTACAGTCCCGGGTCCTTTAAGCGGGATGTGAAAAGATATCTGATGAGGCCGTCAAGCTGAGTGCCACCATTGTTAGCATGGTACATTTTTATAACAGTGTCCCCCTTTCCGAGACTTTGCCTTTAGCTTACCATCGAGGTGAAGTCAAGTTTACGTGTCCTATATAAAAAAGAAAAACACTCCAGGGTTACGCTCTTGTAGGACGAAGATCTGTTGCAATCTCCACTCTAGTCTATCTCTATTTTACAAGTATAGTTTGATAGAGTGCTCGACCTCTCCGGTTCCTTATCCGCAACGTCACCCTTATTTCTGAGTTTTATTTTCCTTAGCTTTGAACCAACCATTCCATGCACTGAAGGATATCACCACCGTCCTTTCAATAATGTCTTTGATTTGCAATAAAATAGTATGCATTTGACAGTGACAACCATAGTTCCAATGTTAGCCATTTTCCGGTATCATTGGTTCATTTATAACGTCGTACAATGATTATATATCATGACATGATCTACATAGAAATAGTTAATTGTGTAGTGCAAGTTTTGGAGACAATTGAGTAATATATAATTGCATCAGAATTTCACTTCTATTAGTCAACTTCATGTTTACCTTTAGGACATAGCAGTAACCGCAATACCACAAATCAACCATGACGTCATTAGTTGAGAAGCTAGAATCCTTTTAGTAGATTGTTTTATGTCTAAATGTAGTTACTTACAAGGAATACCAAAAAGGGGTCCAACGTGTATTTCAGTACATCTAATTTTAAAGGGACCCAAAAATTTCACCTTCATTCATAAATATGACTTAAAATTCAGTTCATACCAGTGTTTTTGCGATAGGGTTCAAACTTCGAAGTACAAGCACATAGCCATTTTAAAGGCCAAAGTGTACTAAAAAGAGGTCCAATGGGTTCATTGATTATTATTTTCAAGGGACCTAAGAATTTCAATATCATCATCTTATTGTTCGTTTCGTTTTGACAATGGTGGTTGAGTAATGTTTATTTTGTCCAGATCGAACTTATCGCAGCGATTCGCCGGTACCGACAGAGCTATAGCGCAGATGGGTTCCCTTCCAAGTCTCGTCTTCAAGGACAAATTGAAACCAATGGATGGAGGTTCTTTTAAAGCTGAGCTTGAAGAACTAAGGTAAGATACTTGACTGCTTAACTTGAATACCTAAGCACGCTACACAAAGTTTACTTGAAGTCTGCCTAATAACTTGGATTTTTAGCACAATATCAATGAATATGATAGACAATATCGTGATTAATTAGCAATAGGTCTCATTCTTTACTATTTGTTTTACTTAATGCTATAATAATCTTCAAGGTTCTTAAGGATGCCTATTGCTATGATCAAATTTTTTCAGAGCTTTTTACTGTACATACTTTAAATTTTTATTATTAAATTTATTTATTTTGCAACAATATTATACATTACGGTAACAATCATAGCAAACCTTAAACCACTGAGGTTTGTGTGGACTGTACTAAAAAGAGGTCCAACGGGCCCTTTTTCATCAAGACTAGTGCATGAAAATGTGATAAAAGATCAGTCAATCAAGACAACTAGTTCACTGAAAAGGGGTGTCCGATCATCAAGATTGGGTATAAAAAAGTAATTTTCTACTGAATTCGAACTTAAATCGAGTTTCAGACTGTAGATTATTTCGATGATAGCACTTTTACTTTATTTATGAGAGTAACTTTGTCAAACGTAGAATCGCTTAGATTGATCTTAATCTCGTTCTGAATTGTGTCGTATATGGTAAAAGTTATGCTTTGCCAGAAGTGTGATATTCGTTCCGGTTATATGTAGAAGTTTCTTTTTGATGAATGTGTATATACAAAGGACCCTTTTGGGAGTAAACCGGATATTAGCACCCACATTTTATATATGGGGCAACCCCAAAGTGTTAACTTTGGATACACAAGTATGACATAATGCTGTGAAGTTGATAATAATTTGGCCAACTGTCGTCTTCAGTCCATAATTCAGAATCTCAAAACTTATTAAGGGAACTGGAAAGGAAACTGATGCTTTAAAAAAAAAGAATATTAGAACCGAAATTACTAATATTCCCTCTAACCCCTCCAGCTCAGCTAAATTACTTGTGGGTTCACGTCGGTAGTGTAGTGTCCAGGATTCGAACCCGGGACCTGTCGATCGTAAGGTCGACTGCTTAACCATAAGGCTACCGACGCTTAGGAAGAAGAAAAGTATGAATTCATTACATTAAAAAATACCAGGTAACAGATTATATTACCAAACGCTGAAACCTGCTGTGGCATGCAATAATGTTAATGGAAATTAACGCGATCATGGTATAGGTACATATTTACCTTTGATTTGCCTGATATTTCGACCATGATCGCATTAATTCCCGGTAACATTATTGTATCGCATGGAACGCGATAGTTTAAAAGTTATTATTACTGTGGTATCCATACTATACTACGAGCGTTATATGATGATCCCTATGACGTTTCAACTGACAGTTGTATTAGTGATGCGAAACATTTTCGATAAAATACTGTTTTTTCAGGCAAATGTCATGTCATTCAGCCAGGTCATTCAACATAATAAGCAATATTTATTTATTTTGAAAAAAAAGACTACGCGCATTGATGGACATAAAACACTAGATAAAAAAGTAACAGCCTTATTATATTTTATTTTACTATACTTTAATTTTTATTCAAATTGCATAATTTAAAGAATTTAAAAGTATTTATGAATTGAATTTTAAAGAATTCATAATTAGCTGGCAATTGGGGAGTCGTTCATGGAGGACAATAAACTATTAACACCAAAGAAAAAGAAAAGGTTATGTCATATAACAGAACCTGATGAATTTGATTTAGATGATATACGCAATCATATTTATGGTTACTACCTACGAGGTGAACTACCGACCTGCCAGAAGTTATTATCTTCATTAAAAGCTGCAGAACTCTTCAAAGGCGGTGCTACTTCCCTTAGAATTGTTTTGAAAAAATGTGGATTCCGCTATAAAAAATGTGACAAGAGAAAAATATTAATGGAGCGTACTGACATAGCTTTACTACGATGCGATTTTCTTCGCAAAATCAAACAAATTGATAACTGGGAGAAGGTAGTATACCTTGATGAGACATGGCTGAACGCCAATCATACTGTAGGTAAGGCATGGACGGATGACACAGCGAAATCCAGCACAAAAACTCCTGAAGGAAAGGGCCAGCGCTTAATCATTTGCCACGCTGGCACAGCTACAGGTTTTGTGCCGAATTGCCTGTGGGCTTTTAAGTCAGTGAAAACAACGGAGTACCACGAGGAAATGAATTTCGAAAACTTTAAGACATGGTTTATAAAACTATTAGAAAATTTGAATGAGCCTCACTATATTTTAATGGACAATGCTTCATATCACTCAGTTCAAATTAACAAACCCCCCAGCAGCAATAACAAAAAAGCTGAAATTATAGAGTGGTTACACGGCAATGGTGTGGAAACTGACAGTCAGATGTTAAAAAAAGAGTTGGTTAGACTGTTGAACTTTCACAAACAACAGACGCACCCATCATATTTTTTGGATGAATTGGCCAAATCAAATGGACACACGGTAATTCGGTTACCGCCCTATCACTGCCAATATAATGCAATCGAGTTGATATGGGCGCATATTTTTTATTATTATGTATATGCATTATATTATGTATATGCATATATTTCTAAAAATAATTACTGAATGTACAAATATTTTCAGGTCATGCAGCTAGGCATAACACAACTCCGCCATTCACGGCAAATAAAATGATGGTTTTATTGGAAGAAGCTTGCGCTCAAGTGACAGCTGACGATTGGCGAAAAGTGGTCGAAAGAACGAAGAAAATTTGCTTACAAGACTGGGATCAAGATGTACAATACGGCAATATCATTGACCAACCGTTAATAATAAACGTCACGGATAGCTGCAGTTCAGACTCAGATTTTGAAGATCCGATTGACCCTGTATCAGATTCAGATTGATATAAATAAAATACAAACTCAAAGCATTTGTTTTATATTTCCAAAAAATTATCGATATTTTGTTTATCGATGTGTCCCTTCTTAGTCGATAACAGCTTGACGACGTAACTTTTGCAGCACGTACCATGTACATTTGCATTGAGTTTTTTTCTATTATTTCCGAATATTACGTAATAATTTCTTAATATTCATTTTTATAATTTACAATTGTACACAATTATGATTTTTTCGTCTTTTTAATGGACCTCTAAAGGATTTGATGTGATAGGACGTCAGTACAATGTTAAGCGCTAACGAACTGTCATAGGGATCATCATTCACCGAGCTTATTATAATATTATAAATACGAAAATAACTCTGTCTGTCTGTATGTTACGCTTTCACGCCTAAACCACTGAACCGATTTTGATGAAATTTGGTATAGAGGTAGATTAGACCATGTTTGGTCACGAAAACCGACATCCACGCGGGCGGAGCCGCGGGCAAAAGCTAGTGGTAATATATACCAGTAGGTATAATATCTCTCGAATTTCTTAGGCTGATTATTCTACTAATTATCGGTAACCGGTAACCGATATATACCGGTAACAAACTTAGGTATGGTTACCAGTATACAGGATTTCTGGTACCTCGACGTACTCCTGTCAGGGGGTGTAGCATCCTGTATATTTTGAGTCCAGTCACGTCCCAAAATTTACACGTTTTAAGACTAGCACGGGGTGCTATGTCGACAGAAATGTTCAAAACCGCCTACCAGCAATCTTCCTACAGTCCCGGGTCCTTTTTAAGCGGGGCGTGAAAAGGCATTTAATGAGGCCGTCAAGCTGACTGCCACCACTGTTAACATGGTACATGTTTGCGATGGTGACCCTCTCTCCGAGACTTTGCCTTCAGCTTAACATCAGGCGAGGTGAAGTCAAATTGACGTGACTTAGATAAAAAAAAAGTCATAGATATTATCGAACTAATCTGCGCTCGCCATAGCCTCGTTCCTCTCACAATTTGGTCTATACCTACAAAACATAAATATCCATTCAATGTCTCCGAAACCTAGCAAACACTACGGACAATAACAATGTGTCTAACAAACAACCCTCTCGCAAATAATTGATTGTTTGTGTTTCGGGTGAATAGATCCACTTTCAACGAAATATCGAAGTTGCACAGCATAGGTTAGATTTATGACTTTGATATAGGTGAGTTATCTGTTTTTATTGAAAACTGACTTTTACTTACGAATTTATATGCGTCGGTTATATTTGTCGTAGCCATGGACAAAGTCGCAAATAAAAAAAAATGCTTACCAGAAATATCCTTCAAACTCTAGATAATTTTCATAAAGTTTCATTACAACCGTTTTACAGATTGGAAAATGAAAAAGTTACAAACAGACAAAAATATAATTAAAGTTTTAATACTAGTTAGGGGTATGAACCTCACCAACGGGTCCAGGTAGAAGGAGTAGGCCCAAGAAGTGCTGGCTTGACGTCGTGGAGGGTGACATGCGTGCAAACGCCCAAAATCATGCGAAGTGCAACTCGGATGCAATCAGGACTAACGTCTTTATATAGATGATGAGTGGTATGAACCTCACCAAAATGTTCATCAGCAAACCAGTTTTCCAATACTTGCTCATTATCGAACACAACCCTGGCGTAGGCTATCTTACCGGTGGTTGGTGTGATGTCCCAGCGCCACGTCACGCTGCAGTCGGTTTCACTACAATGTTCGCTACATACATATATACACACAATGACGCCTTCATCTCCGGAGGGTTAGGCAGAAGTGAATTAACACCCTCATTTCACCAATCATTGGATTCAGTCCCACGTAACAGGTCACTATTGTTCCGGTCACTATTGTCTCAAGCCGTGCATGCGAGGCTGAGTCTGGGCTGTATATATTTGTCTGATGTTAAACAGCCCTATCCCTTTTTTTTTTTTTTTATCGTGCAAAAAATCCCCACGGATACCACCCCCACGGAGCCGGTGGAGGCGGTTATGTCGGACTCGAACCGACTAAAACGCACGCCGTCTTGGGTCCTTGGCTGCCGGAGGTGAGATTGCCAAAAGCATATCTCTCGCACCCCGGCAGACCCAGGACCATCTCTTTCGAGATGGCCCCCTTCGGGTTGTGGGGACCAAAATGTCCCCATCTAGCCCCGGTTACGGGGAGGCGCACTTTGCGCCGCCGCCGCGGCCTGCTTCTGCTAGGGTGACAGGCGGCTCCACCGGTCACCCCCAGGCCAGCGCTCATGGAGGACGGAGGTCGTTCTGCGACCTCCGACGTCCGGTTCGCCTTCGCTCTGCACGGGCTTCCCGGGCCCGGAGTCTGGTCCGGACCCGACCGGCCGCCTCCTTCTCGAGCATTACTTGCTCGCAGAAGGAGGCGGCCGCACCCCAAGCGTTTGCGCATCGTACCATCGCTGTGAGCAATGTGACGAGTGTGAGGACTCCCACCCCTAGAGCCGCCACTAGGACCCGCCGCGGCGTGTCCCACGCCGGGCACTCGGTCAGCGTGTGCAGCTCTGTGTCCTCGCTCGCATCACAGTGATGGCACTCGGACGTTGGCTCCTTCCGGATCCGACACAGGTAACTCCCGAAACACCCGTGTCCGGTAATCACCTGCGTCAGCCGGTACGAGAGGCTGCCGTGTGGCCTCTCTAGCCACTCCTCCATGATGGGTCTTACCGCCGCTATTACGGCGTGCCCTGCGCTTGGTCGCCCAAGTCGTAGCTCCCATTCCGCTACCATGTCCCTGTGGAGCTGAGACCTCACGGCCCGAATTTCTTCGGGCTCGGGTTCCCGTCCCTGCTCTCGCGCCTCCTTACGATACCGATATAGCATCGAAAGGGCTCTCGCATCCAGGTTCCACGGTAGGGATCCGGCAAGGAGACTCGCCGCCTCGAAGGATATCGTGCGGTACCCCCTAATGGCCCTGCTGGCCATTGCACGCTGCGGTCCACGCAGCAGACGCGCATTGTGGACCGTCAGGGTGTCCGCCCATATTGGGCACCCATATAAGGCCATGGACCGCACGACTCCTGCGTAGAGTCTCCTGCAGGAGTCATCCGGCCCCCTCATGTTGGGCAGCAGCCGCCCCAAAGCGGCAGCTGTGTCCTTCAATTTGGGGGCCAGTCTTCGGCGATGCTTCCCCAAGATCCACCGGCCGTCGAGCACGAGCCCCAGATAGTTCATCTGGGGCTTGATGCCGATGGAAATGTCTCTCACTATGAGGCTGGAATCCTCCGGTGGTACGCGCCGAGGCCCATGAAAGTGCATGGCCTCGGTTTTATACGGAGCCACCTCCAGACCCAGCCGCCGAATCCGTTCCACGCCTTGGGCAACCGCGGTCGTGGCCTTCAGGGTCGCTTCGCGGTATGTAGCCCCGCACGCCGTCACCAGCGTGTCGTCCGCATAACACGTGACGGCGGCACCGTCCGCGAGCTCACCGCGAAGCACCCAGTCGTAACCGATGTTCCACAGTAGCGGTCCCAGGACCGATCCCTGCGAAACACCGCACGACATCTCTCGCCGACCGAGCCCGGTCGCACTTGGGTAGACGACTGCTCTCTCCGACAGATACTCCCCGCCCCGACTATGCGGCGAAGGCAGGGAGGCACCTCGTGATACACGAGCGCCTCCCTAATGCAGCTCCAGGGCAGGGTGTTAACAGCGTTGGCGATGTCCAGTGACACCGCCAGCACCACCTCGCCCCGAGCGACGGCGTCCTTCACCAGAGTCCCCACGCGCATGATGGCATCCACGGTGGAGCGCCTCCGGCGGAAGCCATACTGGCCATCCGCCAGGTCAGGCCCCACTCTAGATAGGTGTTCGACGAGGCGCTTTGCAATCACTCTTTCAAAGAGCTTGCACACCTCGTCGAGCAACACTATCGGCTTGTAGGCAGACGGTGTGTCCGCCGGGCGCCCCGCCTTTCGGATGAGGACCAGTTTCCCCGTCTTCCACATCTTCGGAAACTGGCCTCGCTCCAAACATGCGCTGAGAAACCCTCTCAGTCGGGGCTCGAGAGCGTCTTCTTCGCCTAGAGCTAGGACCCACGCTCGGCCTGGAATGCCGTCGGGTCCCGGGGCGGTGTTCTTGGCCTTAAGCCTTAGCACCGCCAGCTCTAGCTCTACCCAAGTGACCTCGGGCACGTCGTCGTCATCCACGCTGGGCGCTATAGGCGACCTAGGTGGCGGAGTCATCTGCGGTGGAATATGTTCCACCGCCCGCGCTGGGAACAGGGAGCCAACGACTCCTCCGAGCAGCTCCGGCTGGAGACACCGGGTTAACGGCGGGGCCCGGGGGCGCAGCTTGCCCCTTACCATAAGGTAAGGCCGCCCCCATGGGTCCCGCTCCAGCGTCTCCAGCAGCTCTTTACGAGCTGCTGCCTTTGCCTGCTTATGGCCACTCGGAGGGCCTTTCTGGCCTCCCTGTACTCCGCATGAAGCTTCGCCTCTCGGGGCTCCGTATCTGCGGGGCGGCTACGCCTCCTTCGGAGTCTGGTCCACCGGCGGAAAGCGATCACGGAGGCCTGTCGGAGCCTCGCGATGTCCGCCGACCACCAGTAGACCTGACGCCTCGGATTATAGGGCGGAGCCCTAGGCATAGCCGCATCGCAGACACGAGTCATGGCCTCCCGGAACCACGCCGCCTCATCGTCTATGTCGACAGGCCTGTCCGGCGCAGAGGCCCAGGCCTGTACGATGGCGGCCTCCAGGAGGACCTCCCGATCCATTCGCTTAAGCACCCAACGTGGCTCGCGTGGGGCCGGTGTAAACGGCGCGGCGCCCGCAGGAGGGGAGACGTCGAACCGAATGTATCGGTGATCCGACGCTGTCCCCACCTCCTCAAGGACACACCAGCCCTGCACACGGCCTGAGAGCGGGGCGCTCGCGAACGAAAGGTCCACAATTGAGTCGCCCCAGCTCTTCACGCACGTGGCGACGGCCCCGCGATTCAGGAGAACTAGGCTGAGACTATCAGCCCAGCTCTCCACTGCCCTGCCCCTCGGATTCGTGCGCCGGGAACCCCAGTTCATAGACCAGGCGTTAAAGTCCCCGAGCACCAGAACCGGGTGAGGGTAACAGGTATTGACGACGACGGTCAGATTATCCAGCCACTGCTGGTACTCATCTATGACTCGGCTCGGCGAGAAGTAGACTGCCACGACCGCTATTCCCCCCACAAGTGCCGCTACGCAGCCATTCCCCCTTGTCACGACAACAAGGGGGGGACTGCCGGACCCTATCCCTTAGTTGCCTTGTACGACACCATATGGGAAGAGATGAGGTGGACTAAATTCTACTCTGCCGGGAACAACGCGGCTACAACGCTGAAAAATATTTACAACCCCTAAGTAACCGGTCTAAACTAGTCGCATGGTCAATTCGGTCAATAAAATTTATTCTTAATCCATTTTGCACGAAGTTAGCTCGATTGTTTGATGTGAATAATGACTTTGTTAGTTCATCTCAAGTTTAATATATTTGCACCTAAGAACATGATGATAGTAGTGCAAGCAGTGAGATCACGATGTGAAGTTGTTTTCAACTTGAATAGAATTTATTTGCTACTAATATAGAGTCGCAATTGATTCCTCGACCGTTCAGCAAATTGCCTCTCTGCAGGTGAATTAAGGGTCCACATAGACTGAGCGGCAAACTGCTCGAGTAGTTTTTAAGTGTTCATTAAATATTTTTATTTATTTATTTATTTATTTATTACATAGAAAACGTACAGCTACAAAAACATGAATAGCGTTGGATTAGGCAATAGAAAGCCAGTAACAAGTTTTCGCTTATAGTCGCTGCATAGGCAAAACATTGTGAACAAAAACACTCATTGCACAAACCTTATTTATCTGTCAACACTAGCATTATAGAACATCAATTTCTGGGTTTGAAAAAAGCTAAGCTCAGGTACCTTCTTGCCGCGGGTACACTAGTCGAGAAAGGATCAATATCGTGCTGCTTACATAGACTGTTAGAGTTACGAGTAGCCCTCACTATTTTGCCTGTAATTTGTAGAAGCATTCGGAATTCGTAGCGGTGGATTAAATCGAATTGACTTACATGGTACATTGAATGAAAGTTTTGATAACAGCTCGGGACAATTGATATCATTATTAATTATTCGGAGGACGAAGGTGAAGTCACTTATCTCACGACGGTTGATAAGAGGTAAGAGATGAAATTTCCGACAAAGCTGGTAGTAATTACTACAGTTATATGGAATGCCCTGATGGAAGCAGAGGTATTTGATAAAGTGCTTATCTTATTCCATTTAAACAGTACTTGGAGCCCTAAAAAGTTCAAGAATTGATGTAATACTTGGATATAGCCAATGGCTGGTGGAAGTCATATGGCAGTTGCTTCACGGAAAATATAGAAGGTCAGCCAAAGCCGCAGTGACTCCAAGGCGAAAGCTTCGTATGCGACTGGGATCAACGCTAGGATGAAGACGATTACATTTAGACAAAGCGAAGATTACATTTATGAAGCGTCGGTAGCTTAGTGGTTAAGGAGTCGGCCTTACGATCGAGAGGTCCCGGGTTCGATTCTGGCCATTACACTACCGACGTGAACCCACTCCTGGCACAAGCAATTTAGCTTAGTTGAAGGGGTTAGAGGGAATATTAGTAACTTAGGTTCTAATATTCTTTAAAAAAAAAAAAAAAAGCTTAAATTAGTAAGCAACAACTCTTATTGAAAAAGATTCTTAGCGTTGTGTAAGTGGAATTAGGTTGATAATAAATTATTACATTTACTCGAGTAGTATCTCGCTTGATCTGTGTTGACCCTACACGTTCTCTGTTACTTTTCTACGCAACTAAACGAGATTAATCGCCCAACATTGACTCTTATTAGGTACTGTTTAATGAAAATTACAAAATGCGATCCAATATCCTTTTAAATCACTGTCAAGTCGTTTAATTCGATTGCGAGAAAATGTCGCGAATTTATTTTTCTTTAGAAAACACTTTTGTGCTCACTAATTCACAACAAAAGCGTTTTAAGACGTTTTGCCTTATTGTTGTAATATAAAGGAGGATGCCCATTCATGGTTTCACTTTTTGACTTTCGTGTCATTATTTCTCAGGAAAAAAAATGATAATGTCACTTTTTGACTCTGAATAGAACTTTACCACCAATATTTCTTCAAGTATGATTTTTGGTCCCACACAGCGAGCGACCCTGTTGCCATCAAACGAAAACATTTTTTATGAGCTGTATGTTTACTGTAGAATGAAGAACACCCCTATCCCTTAGTCGCCTTCTGCGATACCTACGGAAAGAGATGAAAATTGTAATAGTCACCTAATGGCAAATGTTAAGTAGGTATTATGATCATATTACAATGTAAGAGAACTATTTTTATTCGTGATAACTAGGACAGGGCCTCGATTCTACTAAAGCAAAACTATTGTCACGCCACTGAGATTGGAAAAAGCGGCAATACATTATAGAGTTTAAAGCGATACATTTAAAGTTCAATATTAAATAACTGTTAGCAGAGTGAATAAAAGAGTGTAATGAAACTTTTGTCATTTAATTTTGGTCCTTAGTGTATAGAAATAAAGTCTAAACTTTAATGCCGCTTTTTCCAAGCTCAGTGGCTTGACAATAGTTTTGCTTTAGTAGAATCGAGGGCCAGGTCTAAGCCTTAGTGGTTTCTTGTGCTATCACTAATTGTCCTTGTATTGTTTTGTTTTAATGGTAATAAATAAATATAAAAAAGATGGATTCTAATCCACTGGTAACAAATTTTATGTATTTTCATCACTTCACCGTTCCACTCAACCGGTGACCCATTTTTTTATTTAACCGCTAGTCGTTTATTGTGATATTGGCCGTCATAGTCACCCCTAAAGAGACAAATGAGGTCGTTCTGGGATATTTATTATCCTGTAAACATATTGTAACCTGAGTTTTTGAGGTGATAACCGTGCTTCAGCTTACTGGTTAAGGATTCGGCCTTACGATCGAGAGGTCCCAGGATCGAATCTTGGCCATTACACTACTACACAAGCAATTTAGCTTAGTTGGAGGGGTTAGTGGGAATATTAGTAACTTCGATTCTAATATTCTTTAAAACAAAATATAATCGAGGTCACGTGGAAGGGAAATCCGGGACCGCGGTCCCCGTCCCGAAAGCCTCCATACAAAAGGTCTGCATTCTAAAACGATACTCAGTCGATTTCTTACCTTAAGGACATAAGCCGAGGACAGAATGTATTCAGATGACAGTTCTAATATCATTGTGAGAGCCGATTCACAACTGGGCATTGTTCTGGAATACGGTCATAAGTCTCTCTTATTCTCTGTTAAAAAGATACGAAATTGTTTATTCCCATTATCCATACGAATATCCTTGGAATATTTATATGAAACGAGGGCACGTTATGGTAATCGAGGAAAAATACACTTAATTATATAGAAAGCTTTCATGTTGCACTCATAATATTATTATCCATGGTGTCTTAATGGTCTAATGCACTATAATGGCCTTGAGCATTGGCACACCTTACCACGGTAATGGTGTTTGTATGACTCGTTAAAATACCATGAAGTAATCACTCTTTTTATGAGTAGCCATGTTTTTTTAGTTGGGAATAGGCTTGTTATATTGGTTCGGTATCAATCAATTAATTAGGGATAGGCCGGCTATCCTTAATTAATTGATTGTTACCGAACTAAATACATTTGCCTCATGCCTCATAACAACACTCATCATCAATATTTATGCGTCAATACCGCTCGTATCCGGGGCACTCATTTTGGAGTCCAGAGTCTGCTCTTTTTAATGAAACTGCGAAGTGGCTAAATTTCATATTTTCCGTGAAACGATTGCCATCGGATCTCCACAACTTTTGCCGATATAGGGCTACAACTAATTGTTGAGACTGCTATAGATGTTCTAATGGCAACCGCGATCAACGACTTGACGTGCTCTCCGAGGTACGAAGAAATCTCAATAGTCTCAAGAACGATCGTTTATTCGCCCATCCTAACACCAATGTGGTTAGTATGCGAGGGAAAAGTTGATTGCTCAGGCGGGGCTCGAGCCCCCGATATTTCCCTTACAGGGGATTGCTCTAACCACTGAGCAACCGAGTTAGCGCTGTTTAATCTTGCAATGTGTTAACTTGATATTTTTTAAAGTTTTCGCGAATGCCACTCAATGCAATAAAACCACTTTTTACGGTTTCTATCGCGATATATTTGTTATTATTTACTTTTAAACCGACTTTTTGGCTGCTTTCGGGTATTTTGAGATAACTTATACTTCAAACTATGTGACAACTACCATCATGAGTCACACCGCGAACATGGATGCTGGAAAGTAGCCGAAACGTCGGTTTAAAAGTAAATAATAACAAATATATCGCGATATAATCCGTAAAAAGTGGTTTTATTTCAATGTGTTAACTTACTCGATTACCACACTCCACATTATAATCATGTAAGTAGTTTTAAAAATAACCACACTCCACAATATAATTTAAACACATACGATGAAAACTCAAACAATAGGTAGGTACTTAACATAAAACGGTCAATACCTAGTCCAATTTGGTTTAAAGTCGGATAAAGTGGTTGATATGGTAAACAATAGATAATAATGTAATCGTTGAAGTTGGAAGTAAATAAATTTAACTTCTGATTGAATCCGTTTAGGATTATAAAGGTGTTGAGTTTTGATTTGGCACTAAGATGGAAGACCGTGTTACAAAATTAATGAACAGGGTAATTTCTTGTCAAAACTGTCACTCGTAACTATCTCACCAAATTGAAAGGATGAAGGGGATATCTGACAATTTCAAAATAACGAAATCGAGGACTTCAAAGCTTTAGTTTAGTACTACATTTGAAACTTCCTATGACCTGTTTTGACACTATGATATCACTACATCGTATAAAACCAAGTCGCTGTCGCTGTCTGTTCTTACCTTTTTTTTTTTTTTTTTTCAATACCGCTCGTATCCGGGGCACTCATTTTGGAGTCCAGAGTCTGCTCTTTTTAATGAAACTGCGAAGTGGCTAAATTTCATATTTTCCGTGAAACGATTGCCATCGGATCTCCACAACTTTTGCCGATATAGGGCTACAACTAATTGTTGAGACTGCTATAGATGTTCTAATGGCAACCGCGATCAACGACTTGACGTGCTCTCCGAGGTACGAAGAAATCTCAATAGTCTCAAGAACGATCGTTTATTCGCCCATCCTAACACCAATGTGGTTAGTATGCGAGTACATCAGGGAAAAGTTGATTGCTCAGGCGGGGCTCGAGCCCCCGATATTTCCCTTACAGGGGATTGCTCTAACCACTGAGCAACCGAGTTAGCACTGTTTAATCTTGCAATGTGTTAACTTGATATTTTTTAAAGTTTTCGCGAATGCCACTCAATGAAATAAAACCACTTTTTACGGATTCTATTGCGATATATTTGTTATTATTTACTTTTAAACTGACTTTTTGGCTGTTTTCGGGTATTTTGAGATAACTTATACTTCAAACTATGTGACAACTACCATCATGAGTCACACCGCGAACATGGATGCTGAAAAGTAGCCGAAACGTCGGTTTAAAAGTAAATAATAACAAATATATCGCGATATAATCCGTAAAAAGTGGTTTTATTTCAATGTGTTAACTTACTCGATTACCACACTCCACATTATAATCATGTAAGTAGTTTTAAAAATAACCACACTCCACAATATAATTTAAACACATACGATGAAAACTCAAACAATAGGTAGGTACTTAACATAAAACGGTCAATACCTAGTCCAATTTGGTTTAAAGTCGGATAAAGTGGTTGATATGGTAAACAATAGATACTGATTGAATCCGTTTAGGATTATAAAGGTGTTGAGTTTTGATTTGGCACTAAGATGGAAGACCGTGTTACAAAATTAATGAACAGGGTAATTTCTTGTCAAAACTGTCACTCGTAACTATCTCACCAAATTGAAGGGATGAAGGGGATATCTGACAATTTCAAAATAACGAAATCAAGGACTTCAAAGCTTTAGTTTAGTACTACATTTGAAACTTCCTATGACCTGTTTTGACACTATGATATGAAGTCAAATTGACGTGTTCTGTATAAAAAAAAAAAAAAAATACATCGTATAAAACCAAGTCGCTCTCGCTGTCTGTTCGTCCCTATGTATGTTCAAATCTTTAAAACTACGTATTAGATTTTAAAGCGGTTTATTGAATAGATAAAGTAATGCAAGAAGAAGGTTTATATGTATAATACACGATTAATATAATAGAGCGTGTAGAGGGAACGGGATCACACGCCATGCGGCTGGAAAAAAATTGCGGTACGAGCTTCGGTGGGTCGGTTAGTTATTGTATAAACAGTCCGAAATGTCCTATAGTTATCTGTAAAAGAAGCATCAAAACTTTGAAGCTCACTGTCTAAATATTTTGAGATTGTCAGATAACCCCTTCATCCACTCACGTCTTTTACTAATAACTAAAAGGTATGTAGGCCACGCCTGTTTTGGATAATATACGAATTAATACATGAAAACATTTTGAAGCGTAGGTATCTGTACATACAAAAGCTCGCCTTTTCTGCCATCTCTATATAATTCAGGCCTCTGCCTGAAGGCATGACGCGGTAACCACGTAATGTTAGATACACCATGTAACAATCGACAAACGAGATATGTATTAGTCCACTTTTACATAGAACTTTATATTTGAAAATGTGTATTCTTATTAAGTTTAGGTACACTTTTTTAAATTAAGTTATATTTAAAGCTGCAACCGTATCTCTGCTTCTCTGTTTGTCCTCTGTACTTGTTTGCATATCCATATATCAATAAAATATCATAGCTAATGAATTTCAGTAGCACACGAACCGATACAAATAATAATAAGGGACAAAAATATCAGTGTGTCCCCAACTATTAACGACCGCCCTCTTCATAAAAATGATCGTTAAGTTTTTATAGGCAATTTATTGGAAAAATCATAAAAAAAACATTGGAGAATGAATCACTCAAACGGAGACGAACCTGGGCCGTTTAGTACTTTCTACTTCGTTATAATAAAAATGAAATATGCTCGAATATGATTATGGTGTCTAGATATTACAGTCACCTTCAGAATGATCTTGATTACAAAGTTCAATTATTTTTCTTTTTTTTGTGTGGATATTCGACTTAAACCATTCGACGTCTGTATGTCGTCGTGCTAGGCCGAAGATGAGGTTGTCTTCGACATATCCCTCACACCCGGCTGACCCAGGGCCATCCCTTACGATCTGGCCCTCCTCAGGAGGCGGGACAATGGTGTCCCCAACTCGCCCCCGGAATGGGGAGGTGCGCTTTCCAGCGCGCCGCCGCCGTGGCCTGCTTCTGCTGGGGTGACAGGCGGCTCCACCCGTCACCCCCAGGCCCGCGCTCATGGGGGACGGAGGTCAGTCAGTGCCCTAACCCTTTGGATACTAATAATACTAAACGACGGAATACCCAGATAGCATTGAAAGCAACAAAGGAATTGAGTACTTCTTTGTTTTAATGTTGTTATTATCGAAGACGCGGGCGCGGGCTCATTTTACTTCAACAATAAAATTATCGCCATTTGTTGGCGCGCAGATCTCATCAATACAGATCACGCAATATCTATTACTGTTCGTGAAATGTGTGATTGCAAATTACATCTTTAATCACAACATGCTTAAGTCACAAAACAAATGATGACATGCAAATTCCTACACTTTTTGGACATTATTCAATCTTTTTAACTTATAGCTAAACATATTTTAAACTCTCGCGTTCTGGCCCTCGATTCTACTAAATTTTAACAATTGTGGCGCCGCAGACACTGCAAAAATGACGTTAAATTTTAGACTTTATTTCTATACGCTTAAAATCCAAAATGAAATGAAAACAGTTTCATTATACTTTTTCAATTACTCTGCAAAAAGTCATTTAATTTTGAAGTTTAACCGCATCACTTTAAAGTCTATTATTTAATGCCGCTTTTTGCAGTGGCGGTTTTTTATGTACACCTCACATCCCACTTCTTTACCACATACTTCTCTGCAACTCAAAGATTTGCTGGGAGCGAACTCATTTTGATAATAACTCGCCTTTGTATATAAGTTCCTTGAAATGTTTTTATCTATTATGATCTCTGTACTGTTTACCTGCAATACAGAATTAAAAAGTATCAAATCATAAATTAAGGTACATGTTTATTAAACAGTGTTAGCAATATTGTTCACAATGACAACACAGACACAGACAACACAGACATCATTAATTGAATATTAACAAGACGCGACTGGCGATGATTTATTGGCTTTATTAAATAACATGTGCGCGCGTTCGTTATCAACCGATTACTAAAACAGAGGGGTACCTACTCAATTCGTTTGTTGCTTTTAATGCTACCTGGACATTCCGTCGTTAACATACATAGATTTAGTAACGCTTGTAAAGTCCCAAAGGGGTAGGCAGAGGATTTTCAGTCCCACGTAATCGGGCGAGCCTATTGCCGTCCAACTGGTACTTAGTCATTTTTTTTATAGTATGAGGTAGGGATAATACTCCTAGCTAAATTCCATTTTCATCCAGTTTTGATGACGGAATGCATTCAATCTAATATTATACTACTAATCTCAATTCAATAAGTAGGTAGTAGTATGATTATTGAAGTCGGTGTTTTTATATAAAATACGGATATTATTAAGATTTACCACCGATACGTTGACTAATTTACGGCATAGTTACACATCCTAATTGTACAGAGCTACTATAATATCATAACTACCTTAGTTTTTATTTCATTTAATCATCTTGACCACGGCAGTATTTCCCGTTCAGGTACGGGTTTAACCATCATAAACCATTAGTCAACTAAGGTAAAAGTGTGTTTTTATTTAGATCGTCGCAATGATCTCTTACACCGACGTAATAATTGGTTTAAGATCATTAATCTTGTTCGCGGACTTTACGTCTTCAATGATATGAATCATAATATCTAATTTTAGAGTTATCTCTATATCTAAAATTAGATAATGATTCATAATTATAATTGTAGAAACGCGACATGCTAGAAACGTGGTTTTAAGTGATCATGTTCGTATCTATCCATATTCGAATTATTGCAAAGAATCGAATTCCTCGTCAGATTCAATTAGAGCTCCGTGCGTCCTGCGCACTGAGACTACTGAACTGACCCTCGCTTAAGGTAGCAGGGGTATTTTCAAGACATTGGACAAAACACCAGAAGCTGGTTTCAGCATTTTGATCAGATACGGGCACTTTGGACATAGTGAAAAACAACAGCTTTGACAGCTTTCAATGCAAAATATTAACTCATATTGTATGGTTACTGTAACATTTTAACATTGCGAAATGGAGCGTTGTGGTTTTTGTGAAAACACTCGCGACGCATTGTGGCTGTCACTGGAACACCACATAGCCAAATTCGAGTCGTGGCTGTGAGATCACCTACAACCACAATTGTTTGTGGAAATGAAGAAAAACCCAGTTATAGAAATTTTTAACTTCGAATCAGGAAAAATGGTTCACCAAACCTCACATACTCGTAATTTCACATTCAATCATTTTTAAATGTCAAATTCATCCAAAATAGACGAAATAAAATGTTTTCTTGAGGTGTTTTTTGTGACAAGGGTTTTTAAATTTTTACTTTAATTTTTATTTCATACTTTTTAAATTGATCTACCTACTAGTCAAGCTCTTTCCTTTGATACCCATATTGGGGGAGTTATGTAGAAGTATTTATTCTGACATGTTGTGGCGGCGACCATCTTGGACCGATTTTTTTCAAACATAGCTAAGAACTCTCCCGACTAATATACCTTTCAAACAAAAAAACTACATCCAAATCGGTTCATCTGTTTGGGTGCTACGATGCCACAGACACACACACAAACACAGACACGTGAAACTTATAACACCGTCATTTTTGCGTCGGGGGTTGAAAAGAATCTTCTCGGGCGGGACTCCAACGCGTGATCTTTCCCTTACAGGGGGAATGCCTTGACCAACTCGGCTACCGAGACACGCTTAATGCTGTAAAAATTCATTCAAATAGTGGAAGTCTTATATACAACATTGTGAATGAAATATCAAAAGTATTTTAGACGAAGTTGTAGATCATATAGGTACAATATATTATACATATGTAGGTACAACATAATATATTGTACCTACATAGATATGTATAATATCGACGGGTTCCGGTCTAATTGTAGTAAGCGACACTCTGAGCGATATAGACTTTTTTATAATATTTGGAATCAGCGAAATTTTCTGCGTCGTTTGAGCTGAGTTTGGTGACGATCGGAGCACTTTTTTGTCGCTTCATACAACCACATTTTTTGGGCCTATTTTGAACTGCAATATATGAAGCGACACAAAATATTGACAAATTTAGGAACTGTCTACTTAAGCTCACTACCAAATACCAGACAGTCGTTTAAACTTTTTTCCCTGTAGCTACAATTTACATGCAACGCACGTTAAAGCAATTAGCCTGACATTATAAATATATAAAAATGGCGCTTCATACAATTAGCCTCTTTGTTAAATTCTTAACCAGTGTCGCTTCATGCAATTAGCTTTACCTTGTAAATATACAAGAATGTCGTTTAATACATTTAGCCTCTTTGTTAAATTCATACCCAGTGTCGATCCATATTACAAGATAGGTACGTACACCCTATGTATGTACCTTTTAATTTATTAGTGTTTTAACCGCCAGTTTCTGCAAACTTCATTAATCATATTATATGATTACAAACAATTTATTTTAAAAAAATCTGTCCCATAAACTAATTAGCCAAACATTAATAAGTGTAAGATATAGTATTTAAATCAATTAGCTTAGGTTTGAAATATGGCCAACTTTTTGATTAAAGCACTTAGCTTAGAGCTATTATTTGCATGCCTAGGCGGTTAAGTCATTTAGCTTGGAACAAGAAATAATAAACCTAGGCGGTTTAGTCATTTAGCTTGGAATAAGAAAGAATAATCATAGGCGGTTAAATCATTTAGCCTGGAACAAAAAAAAGTAAAAAAGGGTCATTTTGTATGAAGCGACATTTATATTCGTTAAAAATAGGAATAAAAGAAAAAAACTGAATTCAATTATGGGGAATTATGTAATAAAAATAGTAATATGCTTCTTTTTAAAAAATAATGCTATTTACTAAAGTTACAATTTCTTTTCTAAAAATCGAAACTTTAAACGGCTCTGGTGTAAAGTTTCAAAAATGTCGGTTAATACAAATAGCCCGGAACCCGTCGATATATTGTACCTACTTAATGTATAATATATTGTATATTTAGACAAAATTGTTCTCACACTTCGGAGTTCATCACCATTTTGAAGATAACGTGATTTCAGGGAAAAAGATTCAATTATTACAATAACTAGCTTTTGCCTGCGGCTCCGCCCGCGTGGATGTTGGTTAACGCGACAAAACATATCCTATGTTCTTTCTCAAGGTCTAGTCTACCCCTATACCATCTTTCATCAAAATCGGTTCAGTGGTTTAGTCGTGAAAGCTTAACATACAGACAGACAGACAAAGAGAGATTTCGCATTTATAATATTAGTTTGGATTTCCCCATAGTATGATTCATCAACGCAGAACATGAACCGCTGCTTATATGAACTTGAAATTTTCATAGTAGATGAGATGAAAAGCCATGTTCTTAGAAACCATTAAGAAAGGAATCCCGGAAATTTTGATGCTAAGGAGGCAAAATGCGGGATAAAGTTTGTATAGAAGTCCATTCCCGTTCATTCCTTATTTTAGCCGCTTAGTAATAAAATTATACTAAGCCAAGTGATTTTGTTTAGAATGGATATGACTACAATTTATAAATCGCGAGCCAAAATGGTTATACATAAAAAAATACGAGAGCAATTTTGTAGATAATTAATTACATTGATTTACATCTTAGTGCAACTTATTTTTGCGCTAACACTTGGTTGTTTACGAGAACAATGCGAAAATACAATCGTTATATTTAACTTTCGAACTTAAATTTAAAAAAATGCACAAGTCCATTCGATAGGGACTTATGATAATTCTTTAATTATGGTGGATTTCAGATCCCCATCAATTTTCAGCTCTATGCGCATTTAAGCAAGCTAAAATCTTTATTTTGTCTGGATTATAATACCATTTTAACCACGGAACAGGAAAAAAGAATTTTACTATTATTCAGGAAGCTCGCCATGGCCGCTATCATAGTACTATACAATCTGATAACGCTCATAGCGACGTTCCTAAAAGACTGGGAAGAATACTTAGTATAATACTACTGGACTGCACTCATATAAAAAGCTATTTTGCAATAATTCACAAAGCCATCCTTCGGGAACTTAAGACATGCAGATCACATAACGTCAATAACTGGGTATCGCAAATAAACAACAATCTTATATTATGTGTATCGAAGTCCCAAATCTCGAAGCATTTCAATAGTCCGCATAGAAAACTTCGTCCGTTATTACCCTGGCACGCAATAATACATGGGTACAGTCGCCTTTAGGATCAGCGTAGTACATAGTACTACCTATTATTTATTCTGTACCGTAACTGTAAACTTTCATAAAATTATAGAAAAACTAGCTTTTGCCCGCGGCTCCGCCCGCGTGGATGTCGGTTATCGCGACCAAACATAGCCTATGTCCTTTCTCAAGGTCTAATCTACCCCTATACCAAATTTCATCAAAATCGGTTCAGTGGTTTAGGCGTGAAAGCGTAACATACAGACATACAGACAGAAAGACAGACAGACAGACAGTCGGAATTACTTTCGCATTTATAATATTAGTATGGATCATGAGATGTGTTGAACTTATTCTCAAAAAATAAAAAAAAAATTATGCAAAAGTTTATTAATTCATGTATGTAGGATAAATAAATAAATATTGAAATTTCAATTATATATATATAAAAATAAAAATTCAAATGAATATTTATTTATTTATAAATAAATATTCAAATAATTACGTAGTTCCTGCTAAAATTTCAGTTTCGTTTACAATTAACTACTGGCATAATGCCCATTTTAAATTTTTTGCGACTCTTGAACATGACAATAAATTACTTTGTCACTGCGTTGAAAATATTTGTCAAAATAAATTATCGTATGCAATAAACGGGTGCTTATCGGTTGACATAATTTCACTTAATAATTTTTTTGTT
Source organism: Eilema sororculum (assembly GCA_914829495.1). Classification (NCBI taxonomy): domain Eukaryota; kingdom Metazoa; phylum Arthropoda; class Insecta; order Lepidoptera; family Erebidae; genus Eilema; species Eilema sororculum. Next base: position 20,758,543 of record OU618544.1, on the reverse strand, counting down.
TTCGACAAGTCACAAATAGCCCTAAAATTTTATTGTTTTTGCACCATTTGCGAACTTTGTTGGAAGGTAATGTTTAGGTACCCTAACGGTGAAGTTATATTTTTTTTAGCGCGCCATGAAAATTCTGTGAAAGGGAACTGTGTTAGAGTGCCTAGTAATAAAAAAAACGGATTCTACGACATTCTACAGAGCGCTATCTACTCATAGCTCCATAGTAGCCAATATAACGATCAGTTATCATAATGAATTGTAGTTATAATTTCATTTTACCTAATTTCTTTTGATTTCTTATAATGCACATTTGGCATAATATTCATTTAGTATATTATTCATTTACTATAATATTCATAATCTCTAAGTAACTTTTAATATAATTTAGAATATCTAGAATCTAGAATCTAGAATATCTATTGTATTAAGTTTTTTGTTCTGCGCTTTATACCCAAACATCGGCCACATCCAACTATTGTTACCAGGAGGATCTGGATGCAATCTGGACTTTAGGGACCCCTTTTTTTATAAACCAACCGGAAGTAGCAGCCCCGATGAGGAGCCCCGTCGACCAATTAGTTCAAAAGAAGATTAGGTTAAAATAACGTTATATTAAAAGAATATAATGCATTTTGAAAATTGTATATTACTAGCTGTCCCGGCGAACTTCGTACCGCCAATTTTTCCCTGCACCCGTGGCGTCAGATCCCGTTCCCGCTGCACCATTTAGGGGGATGAGGATGATAAATAGATGTTGGCCGATTCTCATAGATACCGGATAAGCACAAAAAATTTCATCAAAATCGGTCAAGCCGTTTCGGAGGAGTATGGCAACGAAAACTGTGACACGAGAATTTTATGTATTAGATGAACTTTATACTACACTAGCTTTTGCCCGCGGCTCCGCCCACGTGGATGTCGGTTATCGCGACCAAACATAGCCTATGTACTTTCTCATGGTCTAATCTACCCCTATACCAAATTTCATCAAAATCGGTTGAGTGGTTTAGGCGTGAAAGCGTAATATATAGACAGACAGACAGACAGACAGACAGACGGGGTTACTTTCGCATTTATAATATTAGTATGAATGTTATTATATCAAAGGAAGATTATATCATATAAAACATTAGATCATATGAAATTAGGTTATTTGATATTAAAGCATATGAAAATTATAACACACTAGCTTTTGCCCGCGGCTCCGCCCGCGTGGATGTCGGTTCTCGCGACCAAACATAGCCTATGTCCTTTCTCATGGTCTAATGTACCTCTACACCAAATTTCATCAAAATCAGTTCAGTGGTTTAGACGTGAAAGCGTAACATACAGACAGATAGACATATTAGTATGGATGAACGTTATTTTAAGTGAAATAAGAGCATTTGTTATTATACCAAAAATAACACACCCGGAATAAGCACTGATCATACCTATATTTAGTTGATCTCATCATTGAGTTCACTTTGTTTCGATAAAATAGTTTGGTCGTTGATTAACCAACACCGTATGATTCAGACAAGGACAGCGTGATGATTATAGGGAAAATCCTTAGCAAATGCAGATAGACACACCTTCAGATTAGAATATTCAAAAGATGTATAAGTTTTTATAAGATGACTAACTAATCAAATACATAGGGAAAAATGAATCTTCTCGGGCGGGACTTAAACCTGCGATCTTTCCCTTACAAGGGGGAATGCCTTGAGCAACTAGGCTACCGAGACACGCCCGTCTTTAAGGCGACGGTTCCCCTGTTACGGAAAGATTGCGGGTTCGAGTCCCGCCTTAGAAGATTTATTTTTACCCGACTGCGCGACGCAAAGGAGGGTAATGTGTTTATCAGTCTAAGTCTAAGTATGTATGTATGTATGTATGTATGTATGTATGTATGTATGTATGTATGTTTGTTTCTATGTGGCGTTCTAGAGACCAAATGCGTTGGCCGATTTTGATAATTCTTACGTCAATCGATTCGTCTTAACCTTGCGAGTGTCACTAAAGACATTACAGTAATCAAAATTCACCACAGCGACAACCAGACGCCATATTGTCAAAATGAAAAAAAAATGTCGATGAAATAATTATGTCAAGTGGGGTGTCATTGAATAGGTATTTTAAAATTATCTTTTATCATTTTTCATTTTAAACAATAGTTTTGGATATATAACGATTTAAAGTTGTTTAACGAAACAATCATTCTCGCTCATTTTCCTCCTTATTGATTTAAGTTTTTATTTCAAATAAAACGATATGAAGGAAATTACAAAAAGATATACATACATGTCATATAATAACTAAAAAGTATAAAATGAAACAAATGACTAAAAAATAAAAGACCCGACTGCCACTGAAAAGACCAAAATAAGTTTGATAGCAGGCGGTACTCATTTGCCAATCATAAACAGAAAGAAAATGAATGGGTACCGCCTGCTATCAAACTTATTTTGGTTTTTTCAGTGTGGCAGTCGGGTTTTTTATTTTTTAGTCATTTTTTAGAGTGTAGTCCTCACTAAAATCTATGGGGCCCAAATCAAACATACTTATTTACATGGAACTACAAAGTTATTTTATGCAATAAGTATAATAAGTATATGACAGCTGTTCAATTAATGACCTGTTTTTTGAGATCAGGGTAAGCTTGGTACGCAGGCTTTCCTTACTGGATTTGGGGTAGATAGCAATTGGGATCGATACTCACAGTTGGCGAAATTTCGGTGTTTATCACATGCTTCCTACCCCTTCGTGAATTTACAGTCGTGATTATAGGAGTTTAAATATAAAAAATGAATCAACTAAGCAATTTGCAAGTAAACAACTTCGTCGAAGGCCCCCTCAGATGTGGCGCAACGTTGTCCCTAGCTTTCCCTAGAAAAAGGGGAGCGCGTATTATTGGTTTTGTTAAAGTAACAATGTCTGACACTTCTAGGCCCGCGCTCATGAAGGTCGGAGATTTTTAAACGACTCTTTTAAAACTTTTGCGAAAATTCTGCCTAGATTAAATTATTAAATTCAATTGTCAACGGTATATTACACGGCATATTATAGGAACTGTTCGTGTAATACATTATTAACCATTAACTGGAAATGGGAGGTGTTTAGTTATGCTAATTTTGTTAGTTAATTTACAGCTGTGTGAATCCACAAGATGCGTGATTAGAATTCTAAATTAGGCTTAGTAATGAGCGGAGGCAACAACTACTCCCCTACCTAATCAGAGATACTGATTTTAATGTGTATCTTAGAGATTATCCTACTGATATTATTATTGTGAACGTTTGTGAACATACTTAAATGTTGTTAACGGCTGAACGGATCTAGGTGAAATTTGGTATAGTACATAGTCTGGAATTCCCGCAACCCATGGGAACCTTATATTCCATAAATATAAAGTAGCCTGTGTGTTATTCCAGATTATAATCTATCCCTGTACCAATTACAGCTATTCCGATTCTTTCAGCCGTTTAAGCTTGAAAAAAGCGCATGGCGTAGAGATTTGTTTCGTTACCTACTTGATTGAAGTGTGAACATTTCGATAGAGCAAGATTCGATAAGATTAAGTACATAAGTTGTTCTTGTCATCTGACATAGGATTGTTTAAGGTCGTGAACAGGGTGTGATACCCTGTTCACGACCTACTACTACGAAATACTAATTAATTCCTGTAGAATGTAATTCTATGAATAAATGTTTGTTTGACTTAACATTGAGCCTCTTAAACAAAATGATGATAGTTCTATCTATTATCTTAATACCTACTTGAAGAATCCCATGTTGCAGGCTCGCAGAATCGACCATAGAACATATTGAAATTGAAAAAATATATCAATTTTGTGTTGTTTGTCCAGGGCCAGCCTTAACGTACCCGCGGGGACATCCATGACAGAGGCCGTCGAATGGTACACCAATGCCAATGCGGCTCTCCTCAACCATCTGACGAAGGAAATCAAGGACACGGACAGCAGTACGATCTGGAGGTAGATATATAAACATACATACATATAATCAAGCCATTATCTCCAAAGGTGAATGATTGAATTCGATTCCATGTACCTAACAGGGAGAGAGCCTATGGCCGTATTCCGGGCACTATTGTTGACTCGAGCCATGCATCTGAAGCTGAGTCTGGGCTGTAAACTGTCTGATGTTAAACAGTTCTATCCCTTAGTCGTCTTGTACGACACCGCATGGGAAGAGATGAGTTGGCCCAAGTCCTACTCTGTCGGGAATCACGGGACAATTTAATAGCGGCCCCTATTATTTGGAATGCATCCCAGCTTAAATCTGGATGCAGCTAATTTGCAAACCTAAATATAAAAAAGTCAAAATCTTGATCTGGATTAGATTTATTTGAGTGAATTTTATAGCATATAAGACTTTAAAATTCCACATCGGAAAAATAAAATGCTCAAGTGGGACTTGAACCCACGACCTTTCCCTTACAGGGGGAATGCTCTTCCAACTGAGCTATTGAGCCACACCTGAATCACTTCCAATTTTCCTTCTCTTTATACCCGTCTTTAAGGGCGACAACGAAGATTAGATTTAACTTAGTTTCATTTGTTTATTGAGGTCAATGACTTCTATGTAACCACACTAAACTCAGTCTAGTAGTTACCAGAATGACATGTAAGACCAATAACCCAATAACCTAACTGCAGATAGGTGTCAAATTCCTACTATAAAAAACAGGTAAGTGCGGCTCGTGGCAGCACCGCGTATCAATTAACAAGTTCATATCCCAATGGACATTACGAGAATCGTGATGACTCATATCACTTTACGCTCGTGCCATTTTAGAGTTGTCGATATGGCAAGTGATTTATGAGTCACAGTTCTCAGTGTGTACCCACTTGATCTACATACTTATGTACCTTATAAATATGAAAAAGTTAACTGCAAAACAATGACTTGAGGTGGTCAAGTGGCACAATGTTGGTGGGCATCTATTAGACTTCAAGATTCAAAATTCAAAATTCAAAAATAGGTTATCCTGCATAGACCATTAAATCGGAACTAGAAAACGTCAACATAAAGTAAATATTAAATACGAATACAAATGGAGCACCAGTTTGAAACGCGGCCCAAACCTGAGAAGACTCCGGCAAGAAACTCAGCGGGCATTTATTTTTGGTCTATTTACGAAACATTTACTTAGTTAAAACTTATGGTCTAGAGATACAATGCTTTGCTTGAGTAGCATAGCTTAGCGAACAGCTAATTTCCAAGCTTGATTACACAGGTGGATGAGATGAAACACCGCGCAGTTTTAGTCGGCTAAGTCGACATACTAACCTTCTCATTAGCTTCGATGAGGTGAAGCCCGAGGAAGTTTGAATACACAAATCAAGAAATATATAATGAACTTGAAACGTCGGTAGCTTAGTGGTTAAGGAGTCGGCCTTACGATCGAGAGGTCCCGGGTTCAATCCTGGCCATTACACTAACAGCGTGAACCCACTCCTAGCACAAACATTTTAGCTTAGTTGGAGGGGTTAGAGGGAATATTAGTAACTTCGGTTCTAATATTCTTATTTAAAAAAAAAAACTGGACCCTCTTTTTTTTATTCGTGTGGAAATCCCCTCGGATACCCCCTGCCGGAGCCGGAAGGGGAGGTTATGTCGGACTCGAACCGACTAAAACCGCACGCTGACTGTGGGTCGTGGTGCTAGGCCGGATGTGAGATTGTCATCGACATATCCCTCCCGGCTCTGGCTCTTTTAGCCTATCGCAGTCCACGTCTGGATATAAGCCTCTCCCAATATTGGGATGCTTTTGCTTTGACCTATTGGTTCCACGCTGTGCTGGCCAGACGGTTTCGCACCGGGGTTCATTTCGAGTTTTCCTTCTCTCGCCCTGATATGTGCTATTGTCTGCGTAGTTTTTGGCCGGTCGCCTTACTTACATACTGAAGCGTCGGTAACGGTTAAGAAGTTGGCCTTTTTTTATCGTGCGAAAAATCCCCGCGGATACCACCCTCACGGAGCCGGTGGAGGCGGTTATGTCGGACTCGAACCGACTAAAACGCACGCCGTCTTGGGTCCTTGGTTGCCGGAGGTGAGATTGCCAAAAGCATATCTCTCGCACCCCGGCAGACCCAGGACCATCTCTTTCGAGATGGCCCCCTTCGGGTTGTGGGGACCACAGTGTCTCCATCTAGCCCCGGTTACATGGAGGCGCATTTGGCGCCGCCGCCGCGGTCTGCTTCTGCTAGGATGACAGGCGGCTCCAAGGAGTTGGCCTTACGATCGAGTGGTCCCGTATTTCAATCCTGGCCATTACACTACCAACGTGAATCCACTCCTAGCACAAGCAATTTCACTAAGTTGGAGAAGATAGAGGGAACATTAGTAACTAGCTTTTGCCCGCGGCTCCGCCCGCGTGGAAGTGGTTTATCGCGACCAAACATAGCCTATGACCTTTTCAAATTTCATCAAAATCGGTTTAGTGGTTTAGGTGTGAAAGCGTAACATTCAGACAGAAAATAAAAATTTATAAGATAAAATAAGATAATATCGACACATGTGTACAGTTTATAATTATCCTACCCTACTCATATATGACGTCACCAAGGCCATTATGATTGTTATACGTTGGAGCACTGACTCCCAAAATACAAGCTTTGCTTAGTTTGGGAACCAGTAGAACTTGTGATGTGAATATCGTTATATGCCTGTTTATGCGTTTAGAAATATTTGTGAACTTACCTGATTTGTTTTCTTGTGTCAATAAACTATTTTATTTTTTACTAGCGTTTGCTCGCGGCTCCGCCCGCGTGGATGTCGGTTCCCGGCAATTATTCGAATTTTTTTCACCGTAAAAACCATCCTTGAACTTCAACGAACATTTAAAAAAATAATTATCCAAATTGGTCCAGGCGTTGTTGAGTTATGCGCTTACCAACACATTTAGCGATTCATTTTTATATTATAGATTATTATTATTATAGAAAGACAGAGTTACTTTCGCATTTATAATATTAGTATGCATTTCGGTTGCTAATGTTCCTTTTTTTCAACTTGTATTCTTTTTCAATATGAATTGAGCACGTGATATTATTTACGTTAATAACTTATTACATAATTAATTGCACGTCGAGACACTGGAGGCGACAATGTAGTGCTAATTGCATGCCATTACAATTATAACAAATAACCTGCCATTTAATAATTGATTAATTATAATAACTAGATCTAGAAACTATGTTGTTGTTTACATTATAGAATGAAGAGACTCGTAATAATATAAAGGTCACTGTAAATTATATCACGACTGCTATACACGCTGGCCGAGCGTAGAATTTTAATTCTGCCGTGGTATAACTAAAATGCCGTTATGTAACATTTCGTCGATTTTTACTTTTTGATGCTATCTTAATCAGAAAAAAAATCTCTATCGATCTGTATTTACAGAACTTTCCTAACTAGAATAGTTACTGAAATAATAAACGTAAGAAAGCCGCTATATGATTTTATTTTACTTGCGTATTATTCAAAAATGCCTTAAACTGACTTTGTTAATCTATATAGCCACTAAAGTTCAATAAAATCAAATTTTAACAAAAAAAAAACGTTAGATTGTTTCGCTAGATTGCGGTTAACGGATTTTAATTCACTTAAATGTGATTAAAGTACTTTTACTGCTTTATAGTTACTCAAGTTTTGGATAGAAATATAAGCTATTATGAGCTACAATGCCGTTAACTGAAAAAGTTAGACATAAATGTGTTTAACGATACTTAACGGCTTTATAGTTTATTTTTATTGTAAAAACATTTCGACTAAATTCATCGTTATGCGCCAGTTAGCGATGTTTCACATATTGAATAAAATCAAAGTGGTAACAACAGTGAGACTATATTGCCGTTATCTGAAATTAATACGCTGAAAGGCCGCTATATGATCTCGCGGAGGGGTTATGATCTGGGCGGTCGGGGATGATCCTGTGAGTTTTTGCAGTGCCGCACATACACCTAAGGGACGAGTTCGCGCTGTGGTTCGCGAGGGTCCCGCCAATTTTGAAATTATAGCGAATCGTCAGCTTGACGGCCTCATTAGATGCCTTTTCATGCCCCGCTTAAAGGACCCGGGATTGTAGGAAGAAGGAAACACGTGAGCTAGCATGGAGTTCCAGGTCTTAGTCATGCGGCATAGGAATAATGAGTCACTGAAACGCTTGGTTCTAGCAGGTATACTCTGCACCGTATTATGGATAGCATCTTAGCACTTTCATTCATTCAACCTTCTTTCTTTTTTCATACATCAATCAACTGAGTCCGCAAATCAGCCTGTCAACTGTTGCTAACAATTTTCCACAAATTTACCGAAACGGTACATTACGGGTAAGGCGTAGTTATTCAGCTAGTGATGTAAACGTAGAAATACTGTTGATGTAAATAATTATATGATTTCACATGTAAATAATACACTACCTAGTCCAGAGCCTGAAACATGGTAACAAGCCAGTAAACGAAAAAATTATACCACCTCCTTACAACAACGTAAATTAGAAAAAATAAATAAAAGAAAGAGTACTTAACCATAAAGTTAAACTCGGGTGCAATGTAAAGTGTATAAAAAATGTGGGGAACATTTTACTCATGAGGATAGAAAAGCCATCAATGAAGCATATTGGGAGATGTCATGGCAGGAACAAGATGCATTTGTTGATTCGCATACTTGTGCAATCTCAAAGAGGAAAATTGTTAGTGATCTAATTAGGAAGCCAAAAAGTGGTTTTGGGCTTAAAGAACTAGATAACACTAGAATTGTCGTTTGCAAAGTATTTTTTCTTATTACTCTACGATATATTAAAACAAATGACAGGATTTTTTTGTTTATTTTTATAGCGTGGTCTTTAGGTATGTTAGTTTCCCATGGTACTGTGAGTTCTGCTAGTACTGCACGCAGGTGAAATCAGTAAAAATTAAAATTATGCTCAATTTATATGATTGATATCCATGATTGTGATAATTTTCATAAGTTTTAGACATACTTTTACATTAGACTGGTGTTATTTTATTAAAGTTATACAATTCAAATTACTAACATATTAATATTCCTATTATGCTAGTTTTAAGTAAAAATTATAAGTTAGCTCGTTTTTATACCACTGAGTGGTAATTTTAAAAGTGTAAAGACTCACTTTGGTCAATAAAATAACGATTTTATAAAAAAAAATGATTTTATTTTTATTCTTAACTACGGTTTCATAAATTTGCTCACTTATCATCTCGGCATTGTGTCGCTATAGTGCCGTTAAGATTTAAGGTTCTTGACTTAACTGCGTTTAAGTTTAACAATGCTTCAAGTTTCTTAATAATATACCTAGGATAATATACTAAATAGCGGTAAAATGACATTAGCTGCATTTAAGTCCAACATATGGCAAGTTCAGAGCTTTTATTATTTAGCTAAAACGACTCTATGTGTTGGAACGGCGTTTTAGTCAATTATTATTGTAATTTTTTAAAGAATATTATTGGACATTGTTATTTTTTGTTGGTTTTACACTAAATTGCCGTTACGCTATGCGTAGCGGCGTTATAGCTTATAACCTCTGAACTCTTTGTTTTAGAGATGGTAAACTAAAACGCACAAAACGTTTTTTATATAAAAATATATTCCAAGTACTAAAATTCATAAATGACATTTAAAAGTACTTTCATTTACCTATCTTTTGATATTTTTAATTCTTAGTTATGAGTTGTCATTAATGAGTTACATCAATTTAAAGCTTTTTTTACGTTTTACGCGCTTATTTCAAAAAGTGGTTTCAGTAGATAACGGCATTCTAGTTATACCACGGCAGAATTGCAGTCTAAGGTAAAGCCAACGAGACGAGAGAAAAAAGGTAAACAAAGTGACCATTACTGAGTTACGTTGCGATAATTAGCGATTATTTTCTCTGTCCTTGTCACACATGTCACACGAACCTTATGCAACACGACAATGGCCAACCGACAGCTGACGTTACGTGTTTCGTAGTACAGGAAAGCTGTCAGCACAGCGCCAGCGGTTCTAAAATGTCAAATCCGCCATCTTATGAGCAATTTCATTCTGTCTCGAATGCGCTTGAATGTTTGGAACCGCTGAAACTTTGTATACCGTTTTTCTCTCGCTTCGTTGGCTAAAGCTGATGTCATAAAAATATAGATATATAGATATTATATATTCTTAGAATAGTCTAAGATAAAGACTATAATAAATATAGTATACACAGGGTCTAATTGTACATTGCACCTATACAGGTGCATTGTTTTTCATCTCTTTATGAGAATTCCCCACTGTAAACATATTTACCCGTGTCTTTTATTACGTCATTGATAGAACTGATTAAAACCACAAGATATGGTGTATACCTTCGGCAGAATGTTCTGGAAATCCCGAAAGGTCAACTGTGTGTAAAGAAATATTCAATAGAAACAAAGGTCAGTGAACTGATTCCACCTGTGCAACAAATATTTTCATGAAGTCATCATCAGTTAAAGCATTGGTAGCTTGGTGCTCAAGGCCTTACGGTTCAGAGGTCCCGGGTTCGAATCTAGGCCTGTACACAATGGACATGATACATAAATGCACTTATAACATAACCAATTACTATAAATTTATGTAATACTAAGTAAGACAGCCTCCGTGGCGTGGCGGTAGTGCACGCGACTGCCACGCAGGAGGCGCGGGTTCGATTCCCGCTCAGTGCAAATATTTGTATGCATGAATATGAGTATTTGCATTGGTCTGGGTGTTTCTATATATAATATGTATGTATTTACAAAAAAAAAAGTATATAAGTATGTTTATCCGCATTCTAGATTCCATAACACAAGCTATAAAAGCTTAGCATGGGTCTAGATAGCGTTGTGTAAAAAAAAAAAAAAAAAATTACTAGCTGACACGGTGAACTTCGTACCGCTAATTTTTTTCCGCCCGTGTGGCGTTAGATCCTCTTCCCGCTGCACCCTCTACTACATTAAGCATGTATTATACATATAAACCTTCCCCTTGAAATATTCTATCTACTAAAAGAAACTCAATCAAAATCCGTAGCGTAGTTTTAAAGATACAAGCATCCATCCCTATGTATGCTTGTATCTTTAAAACTACGCTACGGACATACATACGCGGAAAGCGACTTAGCTTTATACTATGTAGTGAAGTTGGGATCAGCTTTCTGTCTAACCTCCTCTACTAACTAATCATAGATAAGCGGTTATATTGAACTCGAACTAAAAGGTTGAAGGTCAAAACGGATATTACAACCAGTAATTCTTTCTTTCTTTTTCTTTTTAAAGAATATTAGAACCAAAGTAACTAATATTCCCTCTAACCCCTCCAACTAAGCTAAATTGCTTGAGCTAGGAGTAGGTTCACGTTGATAGAGTAATGACAAGTATTCGGACCCGGGACCTCTCGATCGTTAGGCCGACTCCTTAACCACTAAGCCACCACCCACCTGCTAAATATTTAAATTGTGTTTAAAGAAGAACAAGGATTCTCTGAGCTATTTTATAAAACGATCAGGCGCCAGGGGTAATCGTAACTTTATACGTCAATGAAAGAATTTTCACTTTGCCTTATGATTCAGAAATGATTCAGCTGTTCAATGAGATGCGGTTTTAATTAATTAATGACAAATATTATGTAAATTGCTGTAATAAACCGCAGACAGTTATCATTAAATCATTCGTCTGTATTTTTGACCTTTTAAATACACGATTATTATTAAATTAAACCACTTTTTACGGATTCTATCGCTATATATTTGTTATCATTTACTTTAAAACTTTAGAAAAGATCACACGATTATTATATTATAATGTGAACTTAAAAACATAGTTAAGCGAAGATAAAGCATATCTAAAATCTTATGTAAACACACATACAAACAAATACTCACGCCTGTAAGTTCCGGAAGGGGAAGGCAGACGTGTGTTAACAACCACATTTTGACAACTGTGACTTTTGTTTACGCGGAATTGGCGGCGAGCCTATTGTGGGGCATTTTTCACTTATAATGTCACAAAGAAAGGCCCCAAGCTTGCTACACCCATTTCCAATATCTCTCTCTCTCTCTATTTTTTTTTTTTTTTTTTTTTTATATAGGACACGTCAATTTGACTTCACCTCGCCTGATGTTAAGCTAAAGGCAAAGTCTCGGAAAGAGGGTCACCATCGTAAACATTTACCATGTTAACAGTGGTGGCACTCAGCTTGACGGCCTCATTAGATGCCTTTTCACGCCCCGCTTAAAGGACCCAGGACTGTAGGAAGAAGGAAACACGTGAACTGGCAGGGAATTCCAGGCCTTAGTGGTGCGGCATAGGAATGAATCACTGAAACGCTTGGTTCTAGCAGGTATACTCTGCACCGTAAATGGATGACATCTTAGCCCTGCACGTGTCGTCCTGTGAAGGAAAGGGGAGGGTGGGACTAATTGGAAGAGCTCGTCAGAACATTCACCATGGTAGAGACGGTAGAAAACTGCCAAAGACGCAACATCTCTACGCATCTGCAAAGGCTCGAGGGTGTTTGTGACCTCAGGATTCCCAATAATGCGGACCGCACGTCGCTGCAACCGGTCGAGAGCATCTAGTAAGTGCTTTGCGGAGCCGTTCCAGAGACGTGAGCAGTATTCCACGCAGGAACGAATTTGGGTATTGTATAAAGACAACGCTGTTCCGGCGTGAAAAAACGTCTTACTCTGTTCAGGACTCCGAGTTTACGCGAGGCTGATTTGATGATACTCTCGATATAGTTTTTGTTATTCAGTTTGCAGCGAACATCTATACCGAGGATATTGAGGTGATCCTGCAGTGGCAGTGGTGTGTTCTGAAGAGTGGGAAGGGGTAGGAATGGAGATAATATATTTAATTAATCAAAGTATGAACCATTGTTTTCTATGCACTTTTGCCATCTCTTATGTAGTTCATTGATCCCTTTACTAAAAAAACCAGTCGGACAGGAATCAATAAAATCTGTGAAGGCGATTTGGACTGCCCCATCAGAGTTGAATTTTTTCCCTTGCAAGAAGTTCTCCAAAATTCTAAAAAAATGGTAATCTGTTGGAGCAAGGTCCGGGGAGTACGGAGGATGTCTTAGACATTCCAATTGAAGCTCTTCTAATTTGATAGCCGTCTGTTGTGCGGTGTGTGGTCTAGCGTGGTCGTGAAGCAGCAGTGGTGTGGAGCGATTGACCAGCCTAGGTTGTTTAGCCGCTAGCTTTTCCATCATTGTTTGCAATTGCTGACAATAGACATCATCCGTAATAGTCTGGCCAGATTTGAGAAAACTGTAATGAACAATACCGGCACTAGTCCACCAAACGCTCACAAGTAACTTTTTTGGGGTTAATTTTCGCTTGGGGCAGGATTTGGCTGGCTGGCCAGGATCCAACCATTGCGCTGAGCGCTTCCGATTATCGTAAAGAATCCATTTTTCATCACAGGTAATGATTCGGTTTAAAATACCTTCATTATTGTGCCGGTTCAGTAATGTAACGCAGCAGTCGACGCGCGTTTGCCAGTTTGCTTCAGTCAATTCGTGAGGTACCCACCTTTCAAGCTTTTTAATCTTCCCAATTTGCTTCAAGTGAATTAAAACAGTTTTATCACTAACACCGCAGCCTGCAGCTAACTCGGACGTGGTTTGCGATGGATCCGCTTCCACAATAGCCTTCAATACTTCATTATCAACTTGGGTCTCAGGCCGTCCACGGGGCTTGTTCTGCAGGTCGAAATTTCCAGAACGAAAACGTTGGAACCAAAAACGAACTGTGTTTTCTTTTGCAACATGACCGCCATAAATATCATTCACCCTTCGAGTCGTAAATAATGCGATATTTTAAGTTTTCCATTTTGTAAAATGAGTGACGCAAACAGAAAAAAACAGAAGAAAAAAAACAAATGAATGACGGTCATCGAAGCACAAATACATGAGTAAATAGCTGTACAAATTTGAATTTGGAATTCCTTACCAAAGAGGAGAAAAGTGGCCAGTACGAAAAACGCCAATTTCATATGTAAGGACCTAATATAAAGTAAAATAGCCAATAAAATACAAATGAGTCACATCGGTTGTGAATATAAAAGTAGAAATAAAAAGAATTGATGCAGCTGTGTCTGTCTAATAAACGTTGATATTAACAAAATGGCCGTATTACTGAACATTTTGTATAGATATCTACTTACTTATTGGTAGTTTTGGCTTCTGGTGGAGTAAAATAGGGCCATCCCATGTCTTCCTTTGGGTGTACCCCACCCAACCAACACAGCATAATTTATTTACTATTATTAAATATAAAAAATTGGTCATGGTTCCTGGGTGAAACAGGATTGAATACGGCTATATGCTAAATTTTGATACCTATTCTAAAAATATAGTGCGACTTTTATGATGTCATATATATATAATAGCAACCAAAAAATTCTAATCGGTTTTCAGTCATTTGCAATTCTAACATAAGTGACCCCGACTTTATTCTTAGGGATTGAAGTCAGCCTTCTCTCTAGAACTCTAGCCTTTGGATAAACCCACAATTTACCAGTAAGACGTCACCCGCACCGACCCAACTGACGTTTACGCACCTGAAGCGTAATACAAGTTTCTCAGGAAAACATCCAAATGACCATAAAAGGTAATAAGAATGCAACCGCAAAAAGTGTGGACTAAATACCAAATAAATGTTTCACATTCGACAAACGCATTGTAGTGAACCTGTGCGGGAATCAGGGTTGCGGTCAGTGGACGCCTTTAAGTTTAATAAATGATTCATTTAAGGATTTTCCAGTACATATAAAGATCATAGTTACTGTTGAAGTATTTTGACAGGTGCATTATGACAGTGGTAGTCTAGGGTTGGAGTGTCTTAAATCCATTGTTGTTTTGATACGAAAGAGTAATCACATCATTGCTAGAATGTAACTTTCGTAACATTTTACGTTACTTTCGATCCGTTTCGCCTATGGGCCATTAGTATCTAATTCACTACCCTTGGGCTCGAAAACAATCAGGTAAATACGTCTCTATGCGAATGATGATGATCACAGTTAAAATAATCTGAGAGATATATATAAGACAGTTGTAGTTTAGGGTTGGAGTGTCTAAAATCGATTGTGAGTAAACTAAGACTAAGGAAATCTGTCATAATGCACCTATTAAAATATTTCAACTATAGTTTTCAGGAGAATGATGTAAGCCTCTTCCTGTTTTTTATTAGGTACTGGCCTCCTTTGTTTTGCGGTTATAATACGAATATCTATGGCTGTCATTGCGGGTTGTAGGAAAAAAATTGACGGGTCTTACTACTAACTATATCGCCAATTGCCTGTCGAGGTCTGATGGCAGCCGCTTCATGGAAGTGAGATCACACCCGTGAAAACAATATACCCTTGATGCAACCCCGTAAGCCCACAGACGTAGCCGTAGCGTAGTAGCGTACAGACGTAATGCCACAGATATATCATTTGGATAAAACGGCTATGTGAGCAGGAAACGTGTGCTAACTTTTAAGGCAATCCCTGTCCTATGAGACAGGCACTTTCAAACGCTTACTCAGTACTTTTTAAGACTAGTTTGTAATAACATCGGTAAAAATAACGCCAACATGCCATTTTGTGCTATTTCCAACTCTAGAACAAAAATGGAGGAGTAAATTTGAAACATAGAGGCATTTCTTATCTCTCGTGATTAATAATTACAGTGAAAAAGTTGACACGCGTGACAAGCAGGCTATATCCTAATATGTTACAGTAGGCACGGACTGGAATTTTGTTAGTTAACCATTTTAGATTGACAATTGAAAAAATCAACATTATTCATCATTCCTCACGATTTCCCTCTTACGTCTAAAGCTTACATGTTGAAACACGATGATGACTTATAATTTGAAATTGGCGCTTTGACTTTTACGAGATCAACAGCCTGCAGTCTAGCCTCCCAATTCCGAAATAAAGTCTCATCCTCATACTTTATTTACCAGCTGCTGGTACGCTATAGGTAAATGACATTTAACTTTCGCCCGAAGGTATTGATAGAGCCCTGTGCACCTAATATTTATGATGACAATATTATGTTGGGTACCTTTATTGCCTTTTCGTGCGGAAATACCCTCGGAAATAGTTATGTGGGACTCGAACCGATCGAATTTGCACGTCATCTTGAGTCTTCAGAAGATGTGTAAGTTTCCTCGTAACCCTGGCTGACCGAAGGCCAGCTCCGTTTTCGAGGTGCCCTCTTTAGGAATAGGTTCCTAATATCAGGTACTATCTTAACTCAGCTTATGGAAATCAGAGATGAATTTAATTTGACGTCAGACCTATTCTTAATTTGAATGTTGGCGTCACTACAGACGTAGTTTCAAATATTTCATAGCACAAACCTTTGGCGGTGACACATTATCATGGAATTTTTCCTTTATAAGTTCATCTACTGGCCTCATTTAGGTAAATAACTACTTCGTAATCCATTATGTATCATCATTTTTATAGTTGGTATTGACTGATTCATTTACAACGAATGGACGGACATCGAAAGTAATGATGATGACATTTATTATATCTATCACAGTCAATTGATTTAATTAACCTTTAAATATTAAAATTGGAATTTCAATATAAAATTTTGACATGATAGCTAAATATACCATGTGTATTTTTTTATTAGATGGGGCCTAAGTGATTCTAGTTATTTTTTTACTTGTTAAGTTTAAATGCCTACGAAATATGTTCATAACTGCCAATAAATATTTTAAGACTCATCAAAACGGCTGCATACTCATCAAATAGTGTATCACAAACCATTGTATCAATAAAGCCAATATTTATTTTTATCCATATCCATACTAATCCATA
This sequence comes from Eilema sororculum, assembly GCA_914829495.1. NCBI lineage: Eukaryota > Metazoa > Arthropoda > Insecta > Lepidoptera > Erebidae > Eilema > Eilema sororculum. Next base: position 20,741,705 of record OU618544.1, on the reverse strand, counting down.
CTTCCATACTAATATTATAAATGCGAAAGTAACTCTGTCTGTCTGTCTGTATGTTACGCTTTCACGCCTAAACTACTGAACCGATTTTGATGAAATTTTGTACAGGGGTAGATTAGACCTTAAGAAAGGACATAGGCTATGTTTTGTCGCGATAACCGACATCCACGCGGGCGGAGCTGCGGGCAAAAGCTAGTCCATACTAATATCATAAATGCGAAAGTAACTCTGTCTGTCTGTCTGTCTGTCTTTCTGTCTGTCTGTCTGTATGTTACGCTTTCACGCCTAAACCACTGAACCGATTTTGATGAAATTTGGTATAGAGGTAGATACTAATATTATAAATGCAAAAGTAACTCTGTCTGTCTGTCTATCTGTCTTTCTGTCTGTCTGTCTGTATGTTACGCTTTCACGCCTAAACCACTGAACCGATTTTGATGAAATTTGGTATAGAGGTAGATTAGACCTTGAGAAAGGACATAGGCTATGTTTGGTCGCGATAACCGACATTCACGCGGGCGGAGCCGCGGGCAAAAGCTAGTATTATATATGTGAAAGTAAGTCTGTCTGTCTGTCTCTATGTTACGCTTTCATGCCTAAACCACTGAACCGATTTTGATGAAATTTGGTATAGGGGTAGATTAGACCTTGAGAAAGGACATAGGCTATGTTTGGTCGTAATAACAGACATCCACGCGGGCAGAGCCGTGGGCAACAGCTAGTTACATCCATAAATATTATTTGATCACCGTTAATCCCAGTCCAGACCAAATAATCGTACATCGACATTAACGAGAAACTAATTATGTATATCATTACTATCATTATGATTTTGGTTACATACGAGGCTCGTAGCCTGCTATAACGTGTGCGAATGCCGTCTGACTCATCGACTGGATGGGAAAGTCCAGTCCGTTGATCGGCAGCTGTACCAAATCTTCTCTTCTCTTCGTCTTAGCCAGACTAACTGCGGATTTGGTTAAACTTCAATATTTTCTGTGTAGCGATTGCCATCTGACTTTTACAACCCTTTTTGTTTTTTTTTTACGTGGTGGAATGCTTTTAAGCACTTCGCTCAACCCCCACGGGGGCAGAGGGTGGGCTTCGTGTGGGACTCCTAGCCTCCGGAGGAGGCCAGACTACCCACTAAACCACCACGGTGTCCGTTGTCACCACATATCGACGATGGCGGGAACAACATCTTCCGCCATCGTCGTGTGGGTCGCCCGCCGCTGACCTACGGCAGGCCCGTCTCTGGTGCGGCAGAAGAGGAGTCCTTGTGCCACCCGCCTAGGCAAGGCACACGCGACACGACGTGCGCCTTCAACCTCGAGGCCTATGTAAGGGCAGCAGACGCCCCCGCGTCTACTGCCCGGCCCGGTTAGGGGGGGAGGAGTCCTCCGAGCCCCGGTTCTCTTGCGGCGCTGTGGGAGGGAAAGGGGGTCACATTCCCTCTCCCTCTCCGCCGCCTCCTTCTGCGAGATAACCGTCTCGCAGAAGGTCTGAACCGCTGCCCACGCCTCATCGCCGCCGTCGACCATAGACAGAACTACGGCCGGCAGCGAGAGGTCCGTCCCCACTTCGGCGATGAGAGCACGGCGCTCCCCAGCCCACGCGGGGCACTCCTCTAGGGTGTGCTGCGCCGTGTCATCATCGCCGCCACAGTGGTGGCACCCACTGGTCGGCTCTCGTCCCACCCGGCACAGGTAGCTTCCGAAGCATGACCTTTACAACCCTAAGGCGATATCGAAGCATTGTAGCTAGACCAGTCGTTAGACTTTTGAGGGCTCCAACTACCCGTAACGACGGCCATAGATGTTCGCATGGCAACCGAGACCAACGGCTTAACGTACTCTTCGAGGCATGACCAGACCAATGCAAATACCCACATTCATGCATACAAATATTTTTATCTAGCGGGGATCGAAGCCGCACCTCCTTTGTGGCAGTTAACCACGGAGGCTGTACCAAATACCAGGTGAACTTGACTGGGATACTAATAACCCTATGAACTCCAAACATACCTTAAGATACACCAAATAAAAGTTCTAATCACTTTGCAACAGGTACCTGGTTGGCTTCAAGAATCTCTTGCGTAGTGTAGAGTGTAAGGGCATCGCTTCAGTTCTTGGCATCAACTACTTCGCAAGAGGGTACCTTCAACCGCGTGCCCATGAAAGGTATGTCGTGATTAACTGATTAACTAACGGTTAAGGAAACTGCCGGGTTTAACTAAACTAAGGTAAGATTTGTTAAGACAGTCAATTCGCGATCGTCTCAATATATTTTGTGTGTCCGTCAATGTAATATTGATATTTAAATGCGATTCTTACCCATATTGACAAGACATTTATCTGTCTAATCCCCGCCTATACTGATCGAGGTACTCGTATAAAAAAATTAAGTGTAAGTATGTGTGTTAATGTATTTTAGTTTACAAAGTAAGCTTTCTTTTCATATTGAAATAAAACCACTTTTTACGGATTCTATCGCGATATATTTGTTATTGTTAATTTTTAACCCGACGTTTCGGCTTTTTTTTTTTTTTTATCGTGCGAAAAATCCCCACGGATACCACCCCCACGGAGCCGGTGGAGGCGGTTATGTCGGACTCGAACCGACTAAAACGCACGCCGTCTTGGGTCCTTGGTTGCCGGAGGTGAGATTGCCAAAAGCATATCTCTCGCACCCCGGCAGACCCAGGACCATCTCTTCCGAGATGGCCCCCTTCGGGTTGTGGGGACCACAGTGTCCCCATCTAGCCCCGGTTACGGGGAGACGCATTTGGCGCCGCCGCCGCGGCCTGCTTCTGCTAGGGTGACAGGCGGCTCCACCGGGCACCCTCAGGCCAGCGCTCATGGAGGACGGAGGTCGTTACCCGACGTTTCGGCTGCTTTGCAGCAGCCATTTTCGCGGTGTGACTCACGATGGTAGTTGTCACATAGTTTGAAGTATAAGTTATCTCAAAATACCCGAATCATGGTGAATTATCGGTGTTCATATTTACGCAGAATGAGCTCACTGTGTTGTTAAGTCTTGCTGGATTTTGCTGCTTACTGGGTTTGATTAAGTGGATGACTGGGTCCCAAGCTGGTGGTACGGTCCATCCATCCTCTCTATTAAAATTTGGGTGTTTTTTAATTTCAATAGCCTCGCGGATCATTCTAGGAATATATCGGTGTTCTTTGGCGAGTATCTGTGGTTTGTCAAACCTTAGGTAATGGTTGGTGCCTTTTTGCGCGTGTTCACATACAGCTGACTTTGTTGAGCGTTGGTGTTTTATGTCAGCTATGTGTTCCTTGACCCGAGTGCCAATGCTTCGCTTGGTTTGACCAATATATGAGAGCCCACAGTCACAGTCTATTTTGTAGACCCCTGCATCTTGTAGAGGTAGTTGGCACTTGACAGATGGTAAAAATTGACTTATCATTCGGCTTGTAGTATGTGTTGATTGAAGCTCGCTTCAAGATGTAGCCAATCTTGTCAGTGACCCCTCGTACATACGGTAGTACAGCAGGCTGGCGTTCGACCGTGGCTGGTTTTTCTCGGGATCTGTGACTCAGGCGCGGTGGTTTGAGCTTGTTGTCTTGCAGTACTTGCTTGACATGTTGAAGCTCAGCGTTCAGGTGTTTCTTGTCACAGATCCCACGGGCTCTCTGAAACAAAGACATTCCTACGGTAGCTAACTGTTTAGGGTGGTGGTGAGATTCACCGTTTAAGTACCTATCAGTATGAGTCTTTTTCCTATACACAGTGTGGCTCAAGGTATTATTAGGATTTCTGATAACAAGAACATCTAGGAAAGCTAATGAATTATTTGCCTCTGATTCCATAGTGAATTGAATGTTGTTATTAATGGAATTAAGATGGTTCAGGAATGTATTTACACTATCTGTTGGTAGTATTGTGAATGTGTCATCTACGTACCGTTTGTAAATCCGTGGTGTGAAGGTGGCCGTCTGCAAGGCTCGGGCCTCGAAGGCTTCCATATATATATCAGCTATGACAGGCGAGACTGGAGAGCCCATCGCCACACCATCGATTTGTAGGTAGTACTTGTTGTCCCACAACAGATAGCCAGTTGTTAGGCAATGTTTTAGTATGTCGGCATATTCCTCAGGCATAGTATTTTCTATTAGTTTGTTCCTAACAATGTCTATGCAGTCATGTACAGGTATACGTGTAAATAAGGACTGTACATCAAAACTGACCATTGTTTCATTGTTAGTGAGATGTAGGTGTTTAATTTCACTAACAAAATGGTATGAATCTCTAACATACGCTGTTGTGTTACCTCTGAAGTACCGTACCGTAAAAAGTGGTTTTATTTCATTGAGTGACATTCGCGTAAACTTCAGAAAATTTCTTTTCATATTTAAAAGAATGTAATCCTTGTAATTAATCTCAGAATAACCAAACATTTACACTTGTACATTGCAAGCATTTACACTTGTACACAAACATTTACACTTGTACATTTAAACAAAACAATGTAAAAAGCATTTCTTTAATCTTCTTTAGATTCTGGTGTAACAAATATATTATGTGGTCAAGACGAAAATCTATGGTCAGTACCAAAAACGAATTACAAAAGAATACAGTAGAAAATATGAGAGGATCTAAAAATCTTGATATTTTTGTCAATGTTATGTTTACAGATATATATCTCACATGGTGCTGGGACGGGACCTCTTAGACAACACGCTGAACTTGGTGCCCTCCTTAATACCTCTGCACAAGGACATCAAAGAGGACAGCTTCGAGTATAAGGATTTAGAAAAGAAGTAAGTCTTTGACCATAATATACTGTTTTTCGAACATACTATACTAGACATGGCTTTGGTTTTATATTAAATTTTAGGTTTCGATACATTTTTCTGACTGTACTTTAATATTCACGCGCGTTGACGACAGCAAAATAAAATAGAATTCAAAAATGCCAACGCGCGGTTTCCCGCGAATTTATTGCCCGCGAGTTGTTGAATGACTCTTGGCAACAAAATTCATTGCAAAAAATTATTTTAATGCCAATAAATTGTTCTTTAATTTTTCATGTCTAAATGTCAACAGGTACCAAAGTGGAAGTGTTTTTTTACGTTGCATTGTGGCGCCACTTACTGCGTCTATAGAGTTTGTGTAGTCTAAGGTCAAAATATTAAGTAGTTATGCGGGCGAAGAGCTAGTCACTTATATAGATTGGCAGAACATCGGTCAAGAAACGTGGATAAACTATCTTGGGCTACAAAGTTCAAGCTTTGGAGGCTGTACCTCAAGATATATATGAGACAAATGAGGTGCTGGTGCACACGGATTGTTTTGTAATAATCTATGCCTGGTGAATATCAGCTCGTCCACTGTAGCACTCCGTGCTATCCTTAAAATATACCCAAGAAACGCGCTTATAGCACATTTCAAGCGTATTTTAGGTTCAAGATAGGTATGTGTCCCGGGATATACCAGGACCAGCATATTCTATATTCCGTGACTAAAAATAGTTGAAAATAATTAGCCAGCTGATGCGCATAGGAGGAATTTTTTATCCCTTTCTCGATACCCAGAGTGACCTATTCCCTGAATAATGTAGTCTGTGTGTTATTATCATAAGTTTTCACTCTAATGAACTCTTGGCTATTTATTTTATCTTCATTTCTCTATAGGTATTAATGTTTAGGTTTGCATAAAAGAAAATTCAAAATTGAAACAAGCTCACTTTCGTTTCTACGTAAATTATTTTGAATTCAGATAAAAAGCGGCACCATTACAGCGTACTAATGCGAGGTCTCTTTTATTAACAAACTGTCATGGCGGCGTTTGGTCTTATCTGTATCATTAAATTCGCCATTACACTTCAATTATCCTGACTATAAAAAGACCTATCTAATTCTACTGGCTGTCGATAGTACTGAAAACTAAGTAACTTGTGAAAAAAGTAAAAGTATTTACTTCACAATGAAATTTTTCCCTCTAAAAGCCATATCAAAATCCGTTCAGTAGTTTTTGCACCCATCACGATGACAGTAAAAAAAATAGAATTCCAAAAAAAATAGGTATGCGTGCATTCAGTTTTGTTAAGTTAATTTAACATATTTTATTTGAAATATCTCTAATACACAGACATAACAAATTCACAATTCTATGATAGATGTATAGATTGATCTGTAAGTAGACAGTTCCAAGCCAAAACGAAATGTGTAATATAGTATACCTCCACTCGTGGCACATCATAGGTACTTACCTTAATTGATTGCATCAGAGCTAACACAAAAAACTGGGCTCTTTTCCCAAAACTGAGAACCTCATTCATAAAAACTCGGTTAAAAATTGCCAATTATACATTGTTTTTCAAGGAACCAACAGATCGTGGACAACAGACATCAGGACGGGAGCGTGCCCGACGCCATTGAGTACTTCGACCAGACAGCCACTTTCTTGGACAAGCTGAGGGCTGTTCAAAGACAACTCAGGGAATATATTCGGTAATATAAACTCCATATTGATTTTAAACATTTTCATGACCTACCCACTGTTAATTTTCGAGGGGATAATCTCAAAGCAAGGAGAGCAACAGAAATGTCTTTTTGGGCCATCTTCATGAGACAACCGAGACGGGCGGCGTGTAGTTTTAGTTGGATTACCACCCCGTTCACCGGCGGAGGGGTATACCCCTAGCACGAACAACTATAATCATCATCATCATCATCCACATAAAGACGTTAGTCCTGATTGCATCCGAGGCCACGGTGTCCTCGAAACTCAGGGTCCGCCTTCCGCATTCCTCCTCCACTTCGCACGATATATGGCGTCCAAGGTAGTGAGACCGTTTGCACGCATGTCGCCCTCCACGACGCCAAGCCAGCACTTCTTGGGCCTACCCCTTCTACCTGAACCCGGTGGGGGTGCCATTGCCAGGCATTTGTTACCCACGTAGCTGGGCGGTTGCCGCAAGAGCACGAACAACTATTTTAATCGTATAGTAGTGCATTAAGACAACGGAACATTGTGATTGGCCGCCTGCCTACTGTGAACCTGATTGTGGTGAAGCCAGCCAATCACAATGCTTGGTACCCTTAGTACGAACAATTATCGTAATCGTATAGTAAGCACATTGAGAGAACGGAGCATTTTGATAGGCCACCTGCCTACAGTACTGTGGACCTGTCTGTGTGTGAAGCTGCCAATCGCATTTCTATGTTTTCTCAAAATGCATATACTATTATAAGCGATTACGGTAGTGGTTCGTGCTGGGGGTACTGTGGGGAATTTATAATTATTAGCAGATAATAACTTCGAAATACATCGGGATAAATAAGCGCTCAAGTAGGACTTAAAGTGTGTGTGATACAGGTGTGGCTCAATAGCTCAGTTGGAAGATCATTGCCCCTGTAAGATAAGGTCGTGGGTTCAACGCCCACTTGAGCGCTTCTCCTTCTCGATTTATTTCGAACTTAAAAAGTTAGCATAGTAAATGCTATAAAAATTTCATTAGAAAAAGAAAGATGTATTTTTTGTGTATTTATGTATTTGTGTATGTATGTATCTATTAATTTCTATGTATACCTGGGGTATACATCTCGTATACCTCCCACATCAAAATCTCTTATTTCATGTACACTAGACTTAGCCTCTCGTATTGCAATTCCTTTGTGCACTCCCGGGTTTGCTGGAGGAGAACTCAACTCTGAGTTAAGCTCGCCTTTGTACATTACTTATCACTATTCTGTATAAATACAATTTATGTGTACAATTAAGTGTAAATAAAAAAAAAGATAATAACTTACTTACCATGATACAATAGGTACTGTAGATACCGTATATGACAGTATAGACAGAATAGTATAGACAGTTAATAATGGCGCCAGTGCGAGCCGCCATCAGATACCGCAACTAGTAATAAATTGTTCAATTATCTACTTCTATTACACTACTATTTGTAGTTAACGAGATTATTATACTTCATAGTAATTATCTACACCTGCATTTTATAAAAGACAGCCTCTGTGGCGGGGCGGTAGCGAACGCAACTGCCACGCAGGAGGCGCGGGTTCGATTCCCGCTCAGTGCAAATATTTGTATGCATGAATATGGCTATTTGCATTGGTCTGGGTGTTTTTATGTTTATTAAGTATGTATTTACAAAAAAAGTATCTAAGTATGTTTATCCGCATTCTAGATTCCACAACACAAGCTAGTTAAGCTTACCATGGGTCTGGATAGCGTTGTGTAGAAGTTGTGGAATATTTTATATTTATATATATTTATATTTATAGTAAACCGGTAACATTGTATTTATTAGGACTAATTTAAAAAAGATTTAAGGAACATCCATAATGCCCACAAGTTCTATGTATAATCCTACAGTCCCGGATCCTTTAAGCGGGGCGTGAAAAGGCATCTGATGAGGACGTCAAGCTGAGTACCACCAATGTTAATAACCTATGTTACATGTTTACGATAGTGACCCTCTTTCAGAGACTTTGCCTTTAGCTTACCATCAGGCGGGAGAGGTCAAATTGACTTGTCATTTTCTAAAAAAAAAACCTACTACTGAACAAGCCTTTCAGATCGTGTTGGAGGCGTTTGTGCCGGTTTTTTACTTGTCAATTTGACTACACTTCGGCTGATGGTAAGTTGAAGGGAAAGTCTCAAGAAAGAGGCAACCTATTAAAACCGTACGCCGCCGTCTCGGTTCTTCAGATACCGGGGTGATAGGTAATAAAGCCTTTCCAATTTTTTTTTTTTTCCTTTTCAATCTCCAGTTTCGAGATACCCCCTCGGGTGAACTATTATCCCTTAGCTTCATCCGCTGTTCACCGGATTACTAACTTGCAAATGAGATTTGCTTGAGCCGTAACGATGGTAATACGGCCCTGTACTCCCCCAAAGGTATACATTATATTACAATAAATCAAATAAACAATGATTAATTAATGTCTGTGTGGTTAAGGAGAAATAATATACCTAAGTATCACCATCCCATCTCATCCGAAAAGTGTTGTAAGAAGCAATGACAGCCTCTGTGGCGTAGCGGTAGTGAACGAGACTGCTCCCGTGCAAATAAATTGTATGCATGAATATGGCTATTTGCATTGGTCTGGGTGTTACTATGTATATATCTATTCATTTACAAAAAAAAGTGTCTAAGTATGTTTATCTGCATTCTAGATTCCAAAACACAAGCTAGTTAAGCTTACCATGGGTGTAGCTAGCATTGTGTGGATTGTTGTGGAATATTTATATTTCTTTAATTAACGGAAAAATACGCAGACGATATCACTGCGAGAGAAGGAAATGTCAAAAAAAAAAACTCCGTACCAACCAGTGGCAGTGGATTGTAATAACCTATTTGATTGTATTGAGGTTATGAATGGTAAGTGCTTACCATCGTCACAATAATAGGGTATATGACAATTTTATTTTACTTTTGAAAAATTACCACTTTCTTATATAATATAATGAACTGTAAAAGTAAAATTTTCGTAAGACAAATAGTTTTCAAGATATTTGATTTTGAAAAATTCAGTTTTTCGCGCCGCCCGAAAACGTGTTTATGTTTTGACTTTTTTTTGGGAATTTCAACTAATGAAAAGTCATAGTTTCAGTTTAGATATGCAATATTTTATTTCGCAAGGCATATTTTTTCAGAATAAGCTATCATATTAAGCAGTATAGGGAAGAATCGACGACTTAGTCAAATAGCCTATTGCGGTAAGTAGGATAAAGTTCATTCACAATTTCAATACGTAATGAATTGTGGTTAGGAAAAACCTTTAGGTAGGTAAACTCTAAGTGTTCAAACCGTTTAGGTAAACAGTTAATAACGTATTAATATTGTATAATTATTACGTATTGAGTTGTTATTATTATTATGTTCACTTACACATAAATACTACTATTGTATTAAAATAACCCGGCAACGGGAAAATTAATAGTTATTAATTGAATTGGCATTATAAACAATCACAGAAGTGATGAATGAATTATCCTCTTATTTCATTCATTATCGTAAATTAATAGTAATGAGGAAAGTATTCGGTATATTATCAGATGCCATGCCAATTAGGCAATAATTTAGTAACTCCTCTAAAATATTACTAGAAAATATTCATCATCACCATCATTAAAACCCTAGTCCCAGTTGCATCCAATGCTTACAGTTTCTGAAGGGGGCCATCTCGAAAGAGATGTTCCTGGGTCTGCCAGGGTGCGAGAGATTATGTTCGCTGCATTCTCACCTCCGGCAACCAAAGACCCACAGACGGCATGCGTTTTAGTCGGTTCGAGTCTGACATAACCACCTCCATCGGCTCCGGTTGGGGGTGGTATCCGTGCGAATTTTTCGCACGATAAAAAAAGCTTACAGTTTGGATCCGAAGTCCGCTCTCCAACACATTCATTCTTAATTTTGGTTCATTTAACTTTTCCCCCCATCCTCTTAATCCCGTAATGGAAACAAGTCTATCAACAGGTGATGTTGGCTTCAACCTCTTAGATCTCAAAGGGAGTTTATTCATCTCTAATTTTCATTGGGAAATTCCCACTTATACTGCTGATCAGTCGAACTTGAACCGACTAAAAACGCGCACTGCCTTGGGTCTATAATATCGAAGTGCAAGATGGCCCGATAATACATTTCTAGGGACTCTGAACTCTTTATCTACTTGATATATTGAAACAAGAAAGTAATAGTGGATGAAATATTTTTTTTAAATATTCCACAACATTCCACATAACGCTATATAGACCCATTGTAAGCTTAACTAGCTTGTGTTATGGAATCCAGAATGCGGATAAACATATTTAATACTTTTTTTGTAAATACATACATATTATACCTAGAAACACCTAGACCAATGCAAATAGCCATATTAATAAGCATACAAATATTTGCACTGAGCGGGGATTGAACCTGCGTCTCCTGCGAAGCAGTCGCGTTCACTACCACCACGCCACAGAGGCTGTCGATAAAACTCCTAACAAAGGTGTCGATAAAGCGCCTACCTTCGCCATAATTTTTAGCATTCTATTGAAGAAGAATCTTTTTTTTTTATAGAGATGGAGTAACCGAAAGTCTCGACGATGCTAGAAGATCAGAGGCAGTTTGCGCCGGTATACTCGTGTTAGTGTGTGTGGTGTCGCCGATCATCATAGCTCTTGTCCGGAATGCAGTGAATACAATACAGGTATGTACTTTATATTCCACACTACACATGGCAAAATAATTATGTACGTGGGGACAGCAACTACGTCCCCACCGGCTTATTGGACTATTCGCACGAATTAGATCTCGAAACATACGAATCTACTCCTTTAAATGATATTTTCTAAACTTTACGCGAATGTCACTCATTGAAATAAAACCACTTTTTACGGATTCTATCGCGATATATTTGTTATTATTTACTTTCGGTAGTTCAGACAATAATACTATCAATACAACAATTTGATTTGCTCTTCATAAGAGAGTTTTAAGAACATTTTGAGACTTCGTCTTCAATACATTTTTGACACTGCCGTGGACTGAAAAATTTTTTCTCTATTTACCTATATTTTTACCGAAATTACTAATTTTTCCTATGACCTCTCCAACTGAGTTAAATTGGTAGCAAAGTACTTACCTTAATACACTACGTAATTTAATATAACCCAAAATTGACTATTTTTCATTACTTAAATTGCTTCATCGCCGTGAAGTAGATACCGAAAATTAACAATTTTATGACTAGTTCCGGCGTATTTCATGTCTGCATATTTACTCTGAACTGTTTGACTAGTAATTGATCTGAAACTACCAGTTTCGAGAATTTACGACAACAGTATTCGTTATTTCAACACAATCGAACAATAGAATCGACAATTAGTAGGTAGGTACTTGTCGTAATTTAGTGAACACTTTTCTGTTGAAACTGCCACTTCCGATAAAATGCGTAATAATCATGAAATAATAGAGTACTTAGTGAATTTTCCGATAATATACGTAATAGTAATAATAGAGAAGTGAATTTCTATTAAAGCGTTATGAACGATAACGTAATAGTAAACGTTTTAATTGTATACTAGCTTTTGCCCGCGGCTCCGCCCGCGTGGATGTCGGTTATCGCGACCAAACATAGCCTATGTCCTTTCTCATGGTCTAATCTACCCCTATACCAAATTTCATCAAAATCGGGTCAGTGGTTAAGGCGTGAAAGCGTAACATACAGACAGACAGACAGACAGACAGACAGACAGACAGACAGACAGACAGACAGACAGACAGACAGAGTTACTTTCGCATTTAAAATATTAGTTTGTATAGTATGGATGAATTTGTACGGCCATGAACTCAATACCTTGGCACGCGTTACTCGTTAAATATACGAGTAGAATGTTCGAACGCCAACTGTGCTAATGAGCTCTCTACGCTCATTCAATAATATTTACTTACTCGAACGAAGCACATGCGATTTAATATTTCCAATTCATTCATTAATACGGTACGTCTCTATAAAATACTAGCTTTTGCCCGCGGCTCCGCCCGCGTGGATGTTGGTTATCGCGACCAAACATAGCCTATGTCCTTTTTCATAGTCTTCTTCTTCTTCTTCTTCTTCTTCTTCAACCCGTAGTCACCCAATGCTGAGTGTAGGTCTCTTCCAATTCCCTCCACTGTTGGCGGGACAGTGTTTTCGCCATCCAGTTCTTCCCAGCAACCTTCACTATGTCGTCGGTCCATCTAGCCGGCGGTCTGCCTACGTTCCGTCGTCGTCCCCATGGTTTCCACTCCAACACTTTCCTACCCCATCTGCCATCCATTCTACGACATATGGGGCCCGCCCATTTCCATCTCCTTCTAGTTATTTCTACAGCTATATCGGTCAGCTTAGTCCTTCTGCGGATTTCTGTGTTCCTCACTCTATCAAGAAGGGAAATGCCCAGCATAGCTCGCTCCATGGCTCTCTGAGTGACCTGTAGGCGGTGGACTGTCTTCTTTATAAGCGTCCAAGTTTCAGAGCCGTATGTCATGACAGGCAGAACGCATTGCTCGAACATGCGACGTTTCAAGTCTAATCTATCCCTATACCAAATTTTATCAAAATCGGTGCAGTGGTTTAGACGTGAAAGCGTAACATACAGACAGACAGAGTTACTTTCGCATTTATAATATTAGTATGGATTTAGTAGTCATGTTCCACAATCCTGCTTGATCCATCTAGCGGCCTCTATGTCTTGGGCTGTATGTTTACTGTCGGATGGAGAACAGCCCTATTCCTTAGTCGACTTTTATGACCCCGACCGGGAAAAACTGGGATATTCTACTCCACCAGGAACCAACCCGGCACGGCAAATACTAAAACAACTTGTTTTTTAAAAGCAATCAAATTCCGATTCTTCCATTATAGACAGGTGTAATCACACTCATCCCATAGAAGGTATAAAGGTCTCTCTAATAATATAATACAATCCGTAACTAAAGTGATAACTGCAAATTTTAAAACGAATTTTGCGAAATGTTGATGAGCTGCACTGACTAAAGCTTTTGATATTTTTTACGAAAGCATAGCATCGAAAGGTCGACACACCGCTTTAGTGATTCAATACAAACATCCGGGCATACCCCAAGGTTGCGCTCGCGGACCACATGGCGAGAACATAAATTATTAACGGTAATCTTGGCATATTTGTATTCAGAATACGTAGGAGTATGCTAAACACTCTCATTTTTTGTTTAAGAATACTTATAGACGTCAATCCTAACTAATATGATGATGCAAAAGCGATTTCTATTGAAACAATTACGCAAATCAAGACGAATTTGAGTAATTTGGCTTCCCGCTACTGAAATTACGGGCAAACTTCTCATCTTGACTTTCTGGTTGCATATCAAATCTTCACTTTGAAGTCACACAGATCGGGATGTTTACTTTTAAGGGAGAGTCCGCTGCCTGACATTGCAAGCCCGAGAGAAAAGACTGTTCATTGATGGTTAATTTGGGCCTAAAAATATTGTTAGGGCCCACAGCTAGTAAAAGTTTCTAACCCATACTAGCTCTGCCTGGGAAAGTTTGTAAAACATCCTCGTTAAAAATGTTAGGTTGTTGTCTCTACCTACTTTGGTCGAAAATAGGCGTGATCATTACGTATAGTCACATAAAACTAAGAACCTTGTCCACTACAACCACAATCCGGTGTCCTTTTTACTTTTCTTTTCTGACTCGAGCCAGACGATTGTGACGATGACGCACTCACAACATTGAAGAAGCAGTGTGTCATCAATCTGCGGATATAAGTCTATTGGTACCTTTAATATAGTCACATGCCTTGCCTCATCATGATACTAACTAAAGTGCCCACATCCTTCTGAACCTACGTAAGACACGACCCTGATAGACCATTGCGCAACTGACCTACCTATTATATAAATCAGGCCCCTTGAGTCCCTTATAGACGACTATACGTAATGGAATTTTTAAAATTGTTTTGTTTTTTCTATGAAAACTCACATGTGAAACTACGGAATCTTTACAATGGAATTATTACCAAAACGTGCCTTAGAATAGAAATTCTAAGGCACGTTTTTCAGTATAACGCTTTTTTATTTTATTTTTTTGCATAAAAGGACACGTCAATTTCAGTCATCATCACCAATCTCGGGAAGAGGATCACCATTAGAAACATGTAACATGTTCACAATTATAGTAGCACTTAACTAGACGGCCTCATCAGATGCTTCTCACAATCACAATCAGATGATCGGAACGAAAAATACTATCAAGATTTTCAAAAACCGGCCAAGTGCGAGACGGACTCACCCATGAAGGGTTCCGTAGCAGCAAGTAACATAATATAAAAGTTCTTATAGTTCATTAAATATTTGTTTTTATTACTTTTGAGTTAATTGAATGAAAGGGGAAAATTGCAGTTTATGACGTACCTATTAAAAAACTACTTACTACATTTTTCGTTTAAACTAATTCTCATTGGAAGATTGTATGGCAATGTACATAATATATATTTTTTTAGAAGGGGAGGGACACATTCTTCCACTTTGGAAGTGTCTCTCACGCAAACTATTCATTTCAGAAAAAAATTATGTTAGACACCTCAATAGCATTTTTGAAAACCTATCTATAGATACCTCACACGTATTTGTTTGATGAAAAAAAAATTTGTGACTTTTAGTTCTGATACCCCCAATATTTATTGCTTTTTTTCTATTTCTGTGTGAAATTCTTCAAATACCTCTAGTTACCAAGTTCCAATAGAATAGGCCTTATAGTTTTGGAAATAGTGGCTATTCTCCGAAACCATAAGATCTGTTCGTCCTTACGGACAGACAGACAGATATGACGAATCTACAAGGGTTCTGTTTTTTGCCATTTGGCCACGCAACCCTAAAAACGAAAAAACTATCAGCTGTTTATTATTATTGTTTTAGAAAGTAAGAGTAAAACGGAAACATAATTTGTTTACAATCGTTCCAACTGCACATGTCGACACACTTTGCATGCTCATAGGCCGTGGCCGCGTGCTAACACATAAATTACTACCGGTTACTGAACTGTAACTCTTTATATTTAAAACCTGTGTTGGGTGAGGCTCGTAGTGTCCCAAATACATTAATTTACATACAAGAAACAAAGGAGACTCCGCCGCCATCTTGCGAGTCCGCAGAGAAGATGGCGGCGGAGTCTCCTCGCGGCACGAAATGTCGCGCTCATATTGGTCTATATACAGTCACCTGCGCCAATGCGGGCGACCGTAATTGTGCAAGCACTGCAAAACAATCATCTTATAAGATGTTGTGGCCAGTGGTTGAGGCATATACATAGGTACATATACTCACGCCTGTACTTCCTCGAAGGGATAGGCAGAGGTGTATTCACACCCACATTTTGCCAACTGTAAGTTTCGGTCCCATCTAATAGTGGGCGAGCCTATTACCGTCATCCGGACACTTCGTTATGGGCTGTATGTTTACTGTCGGATGGAAAACAGCCCTATTCCTTGATTTGATTCACAGGATATCTATATTGCAACGATTAGTCCGTCTTTCTTTGCACCACCTTTGATTGACCGGTCGAGATTCATAAAGTCTAATAAATAAATAAAAATTCGTTTACGCAAATACCAGTTGAATGTTCTGGAAATGATCCGATTCGTGTAGTGACGGAGAAAGAATATCTCCATCTCATCTCATGTGAAGAGTGTCATAAGACTAACTGAAAAATACGCGGACTATATCACCGCGAGAGAAGGAAAACTCGAAATAAAACCCTGTACCAATACGTCTGACCAGCGTGGAAATACTAAGCCAGGGCCTCTCAACATTGGGAGAGGGGCCTATATCCAGTGGTAGACTGCGATTGGTTAATTGATTGAACCCATTCACT
Organism: Eilema sororculum; assembly: GCA_914829495.1. Lineage (NCBI taxonomy): Eukaryota > Metazoa > Arthropoda > Insecta > Lepidoptera > Erebidae > Eilema > Eilema sororculum. The sequence continues at coordinate 20,725,338 of OU618544.1, read as the reverse complement.
CGGAAACAAACAAAGAATCTTAAATAAGCGTCGGTAGGTACCAGGTGAATCATAATGGAAAAGTTACACTTGTTGCCAAGTTGCCAACTGCAAACTAACCTAAAATAAACACATAATTTTGTGCGTGTCTGTGTCATGTATGTGTGTAGAAGTTTGGCGACACCAAATTCTAAATTTGAAATGTATTTTGATCCTTGATGCAAGAACAATGAAATCTTGAATCTTCTTCCATTATATTATCACAGTATAACGAGTGATCGATGTTTGCGGAAAGGCCGGCTTTTGCAGTTTTGTCAGGGTTGTTGTCACTTCAATTTTTATTTATAATTTATTTTTCTGTAATATTTTATATAACCCGTATATTATGGTCTCTTTGTTCTGTCAAGGCACATCAATTCACGCTAATAAAATTAACTTGTTGATGCCGCGGTTCCACTCTCACGGATGTCGGCTATTGAGAGTTTTGGTTATATGTCCGGTTCTGCTCAACAACGTAATATTTTTTAGTCTGAGTTTTGAATTTGGATTTAGTTTTGTGGATTTGGATTTCGATTTCGGTTTCGGTTTCAGTTTAGATTTGAATTTGATTGTTGAAACGGGTTCAGGTCAGGTTCGAATTCGAATTTTGATAAAATGTCGCTAATCGCTAAATGAATTATATATTCTTTATAAGTAACCCCAAAAACCACGAAAACGATACCCATATCGATTTTAGTGAAACTTTTGAGTCCGTCATTTTAGGCCGCTAAATGGATGAGATATTCGTAATCAGCGATCCCAAAAACCCTGAAAGCGATACCCATATCGATTTATAAATAAAGACTTATAAATTAAGAACGTGATTAGTGTGATTACAAATGAGACAGCCCTGAATCACTCCGTCATAATGTAGACGAATTCATAAAATTCTTGTTTGTTTTTGTTCTATTTGAAAGAGATTTATTCCACAATATTATCCCATTTAAATTTAATTACAATCTGATGATGGGTTTCAGAGACAGACCACGGAACTCTCCAATAAATACCAGGAAATCAGCTGTTCTAGAAGTCAGTTGTTTTGTTTTAGAGATTAGCGTGTACGTTATAGCCCACAATCGTTTTATAAGACTGCTTCGTTGTTTCGTCCTATAAAGATTCGGCCCAATGGGACGAATCACAGAAATTAAAAATAATTAAAATTATCGTTCACTGATTCGTCCCATTGATCTTTTTTCTTCATTTTATGCAAAATTTGTATGAAGTAGTAACGTCAGCAAGCAAAATGCTTAAAATAATATTGCGGAGGGGTAATAAGATTAGTATTATTTGAAAGAAGACTGGTGTCGCAATTTCAAAATGCGATATAAGTCTTCTGTGTTGTAATACACCATAATGTTTATATATATTCTTATAAGTATCAATGTAGATCAACAGACGATACTTGGGCTAACAAATTTAAACTTTAAAATTATTATAATATTAGGTCGGCAGTGCACGTGTGACTCCCCTGGTGTTATACACGTACATAGGCCACGGTAACCACTTTCCATCGTGTATAATTTCAATAAAGACTCTTCCCATCCGTCGCGGGGGTATTAAGGTAGAACGCGCGGGGAATGTGCCCAGCTGACTGGCAGTGACCTCCACACCATAAGGCTCATATCGAACGATTTCAGCTAGGCCAGTTGTTGCTTCCAAATACCCTTAACGACTGTCATAGATGTTCGTATGGCTACCGGGACCGTCAGCTTAACGTGCTCTCTGAGGCACGAACAGACCAATGCAAGTATCCATATTCTTGCATACAACTATTTGCACTAAGCGAGGATTTTCTCCTCAATAATGGTGGTGACCGTGCCCTTTGCATTCGATGTTGAGTCTTCGTGGTTTGCTCGCAGGATGAAAGCATTGCGGACAGCTGTAGAGATTAGAAGGTGAAGCGTGCAACGGGCGCAGATTTGGCAATACTACGGACAGTGTCACAGCCGGTATCAGAAGCATGATTGCACGCGCTGCTCTCTCCGGGTGGCCGTTGCCCTCCACCTGAGCTGCAAAGTGTGTGAACCCCATAGATGCACCTGCGGTTCCATGGTGGGATAGGCCGATGGTCGACGACGGTATATGTAGTAGCAATCCATTAATGTACCATTTACTTTTGAAGACTTTTGGGAAATTACTTCCTTTCATTCATGAGAGATAAGGGAACTATTGTGATGATTTTACTGAAAAAATGTACAGTCAGTGTCAGTTAAAAGAAAATCAAACTGTTTCATTGATTCAAATTATATTATCTTCCAAACTAATGATGGTTTCCAAATATCTGAACAATCGGTCAACAGGAAGAGGGGAAAATCAGGGCTTTAAGATCATTTTGAGTACCTACTTTGTTCGTCAAGATCGATTTTGTCTGACTGTACTACAATAGTCTTCAAGATAAATATATTTGTGAAAGGAACTCACGAAAACCTAATAGTTAGGTGGATATGTCACACTCACACCGACTATAACCACATGTTGTTCTGTCGCTGTGGCTGGAGAATCTAATACGTTCTGTTAAGGATATCCCAGACACCCTGGCCGACCTTAGTGACTACTAACCTCGAGGTGTTGTTGGGGATCGAAATGTACATCTCCTATAGAGAGGCGCGTACGAATATAAGAAGCCCAATTATAACTCCCAAGCCCTAGCTCATCGAGGATGGAGATAGTTTTGCGATATTCACCACCACACAAAAGAAAACGGCGGCATTTCACACAATCACGCTGCCGACCATTGCCAGTACCAGGGTTTGCAGCGTGGGGCTTTCCACTTTAAGGGCTACTTGGAGGACGTGGCACAGCTCTATCTTCTCTGGACGTCCTACCAGCGTGTGAAGCGACGTTTCTGTGGAGCAGCCCCGGCAGTGGTGGCACTCGGGTATCGGCTATCGGCTTATACGATGCAGATACTTACTGAAACAGCCATGTCCAGTATAGACATACAATATTTTTAAGCTATCGCGGTGTAAACTCATCGGGACTTCGCGCGATAATTTTTATTTTTCTTCCACTTACTTTGTGCGATACGGCACCCGTGGTCAAATTACTTAAATTTATTTTAAAGCCTTGATTTTCCCCTCTTCCTGTTGACCGATTGTTCAGATATTTGGTAGACATTATTAGTTTGGAAGATAATATAATTTGAATCTATAAAACAGTTTGTTTGCTGTTAACCCTCGATCACTCGCGCGGTTTTTAGCCTCGTGACCACTCGCAGGGTTTTGTGGCCACCCCACATACCTACTCAAAGTGGATTTATGTATATGTAATAGCAGTTAATGGAATTACACCTGCATTTTATTATTGTGTGTTGCATAACGTATGTAAATAAAAAAGCTACTTTTTTTTATTTTTATTACCAACTTTATTTACTGATCTACAAGACATTATAATGATCAGGCTTTTCATTCATAATATTGACATTTCTCCTCGAAGAACCAAAAAAACAAAAACTTCTTCTTTTTTAACATAAACTTTCTTATTAAAAATGTAAATACAATTATTACATAACAAAATTAAATAAAAATTCTTATGTCTCGCTACAATAACTATAAATTAACTTACATGAAGTAGAAGTAGTTGACATATGATTTGTTTGCAAAAAATGCAGTGACTCGAGGTTTTATACTCTTTAGAGCGAGGACAAACTATACAGCGCTGTTATTTTTGTTGGTGACATTCCTTTCCTGCTCGGTCCAGGAGCATTCAACATCCTCTTGAGTTCAGTAACCCTGGTTGAGAAGATATTTTTCCAAGGTGACCTTGAAGCATGCTCAAACTCAATGATTTCAAAGGCCTTTTATTGCGATTGCGCCATATTTTTCAACTGTAGATAACATTGCCATTGATGCCAGAAGTATCCAGTATATGAAAGAAAAATCATAATGGCCAACATGAACATATCATTTAAACAAGTACTGTAGTTGCCACACATTTGGTCGGCCGTGTCCACTAAAAATCTTCATCCAAGCTGGCATCACTATCCATTGCAACATCGTCTTCGTCCCAACACATTTGAAAACAAAAAGTTTGAGAAAAAAATGTTAGATACGAACACAAAAAGGTACCTAAATAAAAGTTTGTGAAAATGAAAGCTATTAAATATATGCTTATAAATACATCAATACATGTTTATTATAGTAAATGCACAATAAAATAATTTACTTTCATAAAATAATTGAAATCAGGTACCGTGCTGAAAAAATAACCTCCGCGAAAGTATAACACGAGCGCTCGCGGGGTGTCGTGACCACCCCAAATAAACTTTGACATGTCCTCACGCAGCAAGCGCTAGCGCTACAGAGTCCCTCTCGCCCCGTATCGACGCGTACAATGATCAATTTGAGTAGCAAGATCCTCCGTGGCGTAGCGGTGGTGAACGCAGCCGCTACGCAGGTGACGCGCCCTCCTGTGGAACATCGGTTACGATTGGGTGCTGCGTGGTCCGTTGCTCAGGGGGGTGGACGTAACCTGTTACGCCGACGACACCCTCGTTACGGCGCGGGGAGCAACGCACCGAGACGCAGCACTAAAGGCCACGGCAGGGGTAGCTCAAGTCGTGGGTCGGATACGGCGGCTGGGTCTCGAGGTCGCCCTTCACAAGTCCGAGGCTCTGTGCTTCCACGGACCTTGGATGGGGCTCGTACTCGATGGCCGATGGAACTTCGGACATCACTTCCGAAGTTTGGTCCCAAAACTGAGGGGGGTGTCAGCTGCACTCGCACGGCTGATGCCCAACATCAGGGAACTCATCGCTCCCTGCAGGAGACTGTACCTGGGGATCGTGCGAAGTATGGCCCTATACGGGGCCCCCGTATGGGCGGAGTCCCTGACGGCCAGTAATGTGGCTAGACTGCTGAGCCCACAGAGGGCGATGGCCGTCAGGGTGATAAGGGGATACCGCACGATCTCAGGTGAGGCGGCATGTCTCCTAGCCGGGACCCCTCCATGGGACCTGGAAGCGAGAGCCCTTGCGTCTCTATTTAAATGGCGCAAGGAGGCGCTGGAGCGGGGCCAATGGCCTGCGTCTCGAGAAATCGAAGCCCAGCGGTCCCAGCTCTACCAGGAAACCGTGGAGACATGGAAGGTGCGACTTGAGCAACCAAAGGGGGGATTCGGTAGCTTCGGTAGGTATCTGTGGCGAAGACACCGGGAAACCACGGCCGATTGTCACGTGACGTGTCTTCGCCGAAGACCGTCGGCCTCCATGACCGGGGGCTTACAGAAGCAGGCCCAGTGACGGACTCACGCGCGTCCCCCCCCCCCCCCCCCTATGAAGCGGGATGATACCCGAAAACCCCCCATAGACGCGGGATAGCACCCGAACCACCCTTAGACGAGGCCACATTTAAGCCGTAGGTCTGTTGGGAGCCCTGGGACATCCTTCCGAGGGCTTACCCGGGGCTCCCAACTATAGGCTGCTGGGCGATACCGTGGGGGTTTTAGTCGGTAGGAGTCCGGCATAACATCAATGAAGGATTTCCCGCACGGTAAAAAAAAAAATAACGCGGCGCGGGTTCGATCCTCGCTTAGTGCAAATATTTGTATGCATGAATAGGGATACTTGCATTGATCTGTTCGTGCCTCAGAGAGCACGTTAAGCTGACGGTCCCGGTAGCCATACGAACATCTATGACAGTCGTTAAGGGTATTTGGAAGCAACAACTGGCCTAGCTGAAATCGTTCGATATGAGCCTTATGGTGTGGAGGTCACTGGTCACTGGTCAGCTGGGCACATTCCCCGCGCGTTCTACCTTAATATCCCCGCGACGGACGGGAAGAGTCTTTATTGAAATTATACACGATGGAAAGTGGTTACCGTGGCCTATGTACGTGTATAACACCAGGGGAGTCACACGTGCACTGCCGACCTAATATTATGATAATTTTAAAATTTAAATTTGATAGCCCAAGTATCGTCTGTTGATCTACATTGATATTTATAAGAATATATATAAACATTATGGTGTATTACAACACAGAATATTTATATCGCACTTTGAAATTGCGACACCAGTCTTCTTTAAAATAATACTAATCTTATTACCCCTCCGCAATATTATTTTAAGCATTTTCCTTGCTGACGTTACTACTTCATACAAATTTTGTATAAAATGAAGAAAAAAAATCAATGGGACGAATCAGTGAACGATAATTTTAATTATTTTTAATTTCTGTGATTCGTCCTATTGGGCCGAATCTTTATAGGACGAAACAACGTACTTGCCGTTTTATAATACATTTAATTTTATAAATTGTACAGACAGGAAATATCTGCTGCTTTATGATTGCGTATAGATAGATAATAAATTATAATTCTACATGAAATCATAATATTATTTATCATATATTTTCATTTATCGATTAATTCTTTTTTTAAACGAGGCTTTTAACATATTCGATATTTTGAAATTTCACTCAATCACTACTTCTATCTGTCTAAAATACAATAATATAAGGGACGGGGTGTTGGTTTAAACCTGCATTCCAGATTGATACTCAGTCTTGATTCGACAGATTGGCAATGAGAATCTGTCCTCATTACGAGTTCAGGACTTTCGTTGACGTTCTAAAATAATGAACTCCATATTAAGAACTCCTTACCGAATGAATAATGATGTCATACTCATTTGAAATTTTCAGGTGTATGCAAGAAACTTAGCGGAGAAAGCAAGAGAGCTGGAGTATGAAAAAGAACTCAGCGATTCCTTGCTATATCAAATGCTGCCCCCAAGTGTAGCAAAGCAATTGAAACAGACTCAGCAGGTTAGTAGCTTTTATCCTTTTTTAAATTAGCTGATATCGGCGGCTCCACCCGAGTGAATGATGGTTATCGCGAATTTTGCTCATAATCTCCGATTCTACTCAACCAATTTCTTCATTTTTCATTATTTCATAATGCTTTGGTTGCCAGAGGTTAAAATTGCGTTGTGTAGAATGTTGTAGAATTTATTATTTAATAGTAGTTATCGCGACCAAATATAGCTTTTGTTCTTTCTCAAGTTCAAATCCGCCCCTATGTCAAATTTCATCAAAATCGGTTCAGTGGTTTAGGCGTAACAGCGTAACATAAAGACAGATAGACACAGTTACTTTCGCATTTATAATATTACGAGTAGTTATTTATTGCGCCATTTTGTGGGGCGCCGCGCCGTCGCGAGAGATTGTTGGCTAACGCGTTTGCCACAGTCACTGTTAGCGCTCCTGTACACGACGCCGCCGCCGCGCCGCCACCGCACCGCCGCCGCGACTTTGTACTGTGTATATGTGACGCGTACGCGCTGCCACCGCACCGCCGCCACGCCGTCGCCACTTCATTTTACCATACCACTACACAGTTGTTAGTAATACATTGCTAGCTACACAGATCACACGTGTTGAGATGTCTAATTTAACGAAAAAAATGAAGTTAATCTTGGCTTATTATATGTACAAAAAATGGCAAAATGAAAGGCGTAAGTGCATCAGAAAGTGGTGGGTACATCCTATTCTGAATTTCATACACTTTATGAAGATCTACGAAAAGATGGGGACAAGTTTTTTGATTATCTTCGGATGAATATCAAGACATTCGACAAATTATTCGATTTATTAAAAAATAAACTACAACACAAAGATACAAACATGCGAGCCGGCCGGTAATGGAATAACAAAACGGTTAGGGACACGGCAGGGGTGCGGGGGACGCGCGGCGACGGCGTGGCGGCGGCGTCGTGTACAGGAGCGCTTATCATGTGGACGTGGCATAATATTTAAAATCTGATCATGACCTTCAGAGCTGACCGACTTGGCACGATATCGGTTCCTGCAAGTTTTAGTCGAACTAAAAAAGTCTGGTGCAACAAACAAACAACTATTTTCGCTTTCGTTACCCCTAGCGATAATGATATAAATGCGAAAGTAACTCCGTCTGTATGTTACGCTTTCACGCCTAATCAACTGAACCGATTTTGATGAAATTTGGTACAGGGGTAGATTAGACCATGAGAAAGGACATAGGCAATGTTTGGTCGTGATAACCGATATCCGAGTGGGCGGGGCCGCGGGCAAAAGCTAGTAATGATATAAATGCGAAAGTAACTTTGTCTGTATGTTACGCTTTCACGCCTAATCCACTGAACCGATTTTGATGAAATTTGGTACAGGGGTAGATTAGACCATGAGAAAGGACATAGGCATAATGTTTGGTCGTGATAACCGATATCCAAGCGGGCGGGGCCGCGGGCAACCACGAGTAATTTATAAAGAGGGAAAACGACTAAACATTTTGACTACAGCAAAGCAAGAAGAGTTATGTTTTTATCGTTTTTAAATATACACCCAACCACAAATAATTACGTCTTTATCCCCGGAGAGTTAGGGCCAGCGCCCATTATCGGCATCGGCGAGCTTCAGGATTTTTTTTTGCCAAGCATAATAGATCTTATCACTATCATTATAAAATTGAAATTTCAATGACGATCGTCGACTATCTTCGGCATCGATCGGCATTCTGCAGCGGTATGGTTAACAATTAAAGTTCAATCTTATTTCTATAACAATAAGCTCTATTCTTACATGACATATACAAATCCTCATGCTTGTCGATGCCGGCACTTGGCGCCGGCCCTAAGGCAGAGTTGAATTAACACCCACATTACACCAATCATTGTATTCGGTCCCACGTAATAGAGCCTATTGCCGTATTCCGGTTACTATTAGCCCTCTTTACACGATCACTCAATCGCGCGGTTATACATGCCTAAACAATTCTGCCGCGCAATCTTGAACTCTACTAGAACGCGCGAATGAATGAACGAACTAAAAAATGCAGTATACCCTCGAAAAAGACTCTTCGTGTAAAGGGCGCTATTGTTGACTCGAGCCAAATATTGTGTAATTATGTCAGGTATTTGACCATAATAATATATGAGAATTGGGGCTAAAAACAAACTGATATGTTATACGACAGTTAATACACAACCCATGATTAAGTTCCCACTTGACGGCAATAGGCTCGCCCCTATTACGTGGGACTGAAAATCATTGGCGAAATGTGGGTGGTAATACACATGATTCTAATTGATAGTATAATAACCTATTTAGTACAGATCATCAGAAAGATGTTGACTAACAAAGTAGGTACTCAAAACGATCTTATTTTCGTTTTGTGACCCCTTTCCAGTTGACCGATTATTCTGATATTTGGTACACACCTTTAGTTTGATCAATAATACCATAATAAATCAACTAGCTGACCCGGCGAACTTCAAACCACCAATTTTTCCCACCCGGGTGGCGTCTGAACCCGTTCCCGCTGCACCCACTACTATATTGAGCATGTATTATACATATAAACCTTCCTCTTGAATTCATCTATCTATTAAAAAAACCGCATCAAAATCTGTTGCGTATGTCGCTACTCATACTTACCTATAGTTACCTGAGTGCCACAGTAGCCAATACTTACGAATTACCTTCGAAGCACCTTACCTCCAAAACATACCAACAACCATACCTTTTACCAGGACAAAAGAATTAAGAAAGTTGAGACCGACTTATCTGTCACACAGAAACATGAATACAATAATCCTGAAAAGGACTGTGTGTGACTTTGTGTCAAAAGAAACAGTACAGTGGCCCTGAAAAGGCCGTTTACATGTTACGATCGCGCCAAGAAAGGAAGATGTTCTGAGGCGCGCTGTATTTATGCGACCCTACCACGCGCACCTACTACACGCATACGTGTAAATATTTGATTGGTCAATGTTTTAATCCTTTGTCTCAAAATTGTATATAAACGCTGTAATTTCACATTAAAGATATTCACATTCTACTACAAGCATTCGCAGTATTATTATACCGAAAGTAACTTCCACTCATCTGGACCATAACTTTTGAAGGGGACTTGAAGATACACCTTCCAGCCCTAAAGTGGTGACCCCGAACGAAGAAAAACAACGCAACCTTAGCTCCAAACGAAAAACATTAAAACTTCAAATTCTACGATGGCAGCAGAGTCAAGAACTACACAGGCCGAACAGATTCAGCCCGAAATCTCAAATATATCGCTTGCACTGCGTATTCCACCATTCTGGCGCGATCATCCTCGACTATGGTTCTACAGTTTCGAAGCCGCTACCCACGACCAGAAGTAGGGTGAACAACAAATGGCGCAAATTGTAATCGCTGGACTAGAGAAGCAGGACATAGAACAAATCTCCGATCTGCTATAAAACCCGCCTGAAACCAAGCCCTATCAAGCTCTCAAAGAACGACTCATCACCACGTACGAAGAATTCGACAACCACCAATTTCAAAAATTACTGTCCGAAATGGAACTAGGCGATCAGAAGCCATCACAATTATTACGCCGCATGCGTGACCTCGCACGGAACCGGCTCCCTGACGCTACGTTGAGACTCCTGTGGACCAACCACCTTCCATCGCACATTCGATCAGTCCTAGCCGTCAGCGAATCATTCAGCACTGAAATGTCACAAGTAGAACTCGCACTACTTGCCGACAAGATGATGGAACAACACTGCGAAGTATCAACCGTCAACACGAGGCAGCCGCAAACCACTTCCACATCCCAAACCATCGACACACAATCGCTCGTCAACGAAATACGAAGACTGTCAATCGAAGTCGCCGAGTTACGAGGAAGACCACCGAAGTTCAACAACAATAATAGAAGATTCCGTTACCGAAACAATTCTCGACCCCGTTCAAGAGAGAACTCACCAGCATCGTTATGTTACTACCACAAACGCTTTGGTTCTTAAGCAAGAAAATGTACGCTACCCTGTACTTTCGTCACCAAGACTGAAAACAAGCAGGAAAACTAACCAGAACGTTGGCAGTGGCGGATTCTGACGTTCACGGCTATTCATACCGCCTATTCGTAACCGACAAAAAAACCGGTATAAATTTCTTAGTAGACACGGGAGCCAACATATCCGTTCGACCTAGAAAAAAAGGCCGATACACCACACCACTGCAATTCAAGCTCTACGCCGCCAACAATACGGTCATATCCACATACGGTGAGAAGACACTCGAACTCGACCTCAACCTTCGTCGTCCATACTCGTACAAGTGGAAATTTATAGTCGCCGATGTGTCAAAAGCAATACTGGGAGCCGACTTTCTCAAACATCATCAGCTCACCGTGGATCTGAAGAATAAGAAGCTTATCGACAGCATCACTAGCCTCAAGGTCAACGCACCACTGCGAGCTACGACTATAACTACCATACGTAGCATCGACACACAGAACGCATACCACGACATCCTAGCTGAGTTTCCTGGTATTACGCGACTAACGGCGATGCGTATCAACAACAGCAGCATCAACGTCAAGCACTTCATCGAAACAGAAGGTCAACCTGTACACTGCCGAGCACGACCGATCCCACCACACCGCTATGAAAAGGTCCGACAAGAATTTCAAAACATGCTCGAACTAGGTCTATGTCGCCCCAGCAAGAGCTCATGGGCATCACCACTTCACATCGTACCCAACAAAAATGGAGACCTACGTATTTGTGGTGACTATCGACGCCTCAACGCGATTACGAAACCAGATCGCTATCCCATACCACGCATCAAGGATTTCACATTCCAACTAGCAGGGAAGACCATATTCTCTACATTAGATCTCAATCGAGCTTACCAGCAAATTGAAGTCCGAGAAGAAGACATATAGAAGACCGCTATTATCACTCCAATAGGTCTATTCGATTTTCTTCGCATGTGTCCAGGTCTTAGGAACGCTGGTCAAACATTTCAACGCTTCATACATCAAGTTCTCAGCGGACTACCGTTCGTATTCATATTTATTGATGACGGATTGATAGCATCTGAAAATGAAACTCAACACCGTGAACACCTTCGAGCAGTACTACGAAGATTCGAAGAACATGGCATCACCATCAACCCATCAAAATGTCACTTCGGTCAACCAGAAGTCGAATTTTTAGGCCACGTCGTAAACAAAGATGGAATCAAACCTCCAGCCAAGAAGATCGAACTCATCACGAAGTATCCCAAGCCAAATACCATTGAGGAACTACGTCGATTTCTCAGTATACTAAACTTCTACCGTGACCACATACCAGACGCCGCATCCATTCAAGCACCACTCAATGCTTACCTTCACAAAGTCCAAAAACGAGACAAGACTGTCATACAATGGACTGAAGAGGCAACGCAAGCATTCGAAGCTTGTAAAACTAGCATATGCAACGCTGTTTTACTCGCACACCCATCACATGAAGCCACATACGCTCTATTTTGTGACGCATCCGACAAATCAGCTGGCGCGGTATTACAGCAATTCGTCGACAAAAAATGGCAACCACTTGGCTACTACTCGAAAAGGTTCACCGACGCTCAAATAAAATACTCAACATACGACAGAGAACTTCAAGTTATCTACATGGCTGTGAAACACATTTGGAATCACCAAGATTACTTCATCAAACGAAACACCACGTCGCACAAGACAATTATTGTTTATCAGCGAATTTACGTCCGACATACGACACATAAGCGGTAAACAAAATATAGTCGCCGACGCACTGAGCCGTATCGAAACAATATGCTACCCATCTTCAATCAATTACGAAGACATAGCGCTTTCCCAGCAACAAGATTCTACATTGCAACTATTACTGCAACAAGAATATCTCAACTTGAAGAAAGTGATCATACCCAACACCGACGTCGAATTATATTGTGAAACGTCGACAATTCATGTAAGACCCTATATACCAGCACAACATCAACAAGAAGTATTTAAATCCGTTCACAATATCAACCATCCGAGTATACGCACGACTCGCAGAATGACGTCACAAAAATATTTCTGGCCATCAATGAACAGCGACGTTGGAAAATGGACAAAGAGCTGTATCGTTTGCCAGAAAAACAAGATACAATTACATACGTACAGCGCAACATCGAAATTCCCGCCAACAGAACGATTTCAACATGTGCATATCGACATCGTTGGACCGCTACCTACAACATGTCAAGGTTATCGCTACTTAATAACAATGATCGACCGAGAAACCCGAAACCTATCCCCGCCGACGACATCACTGCCAAAACAGTCGCAGACATAGTCTACAAGCACTGGATAACCAGATTCGGATGTCCAGCAACCATAACCAGCGATCAAGGTCGTCAATTCGAAAGCCACCTATTCCAGAGCCTCATGAAGCTAACAGGCATGAAAAAAACTCGTTCAAGCCCGTATCACCCGATGTCAAACGGAATAATCAAACGTTGGCACCGTACATTGAAGACTGCATTACGTACAAAGCTAGAAACATCAAGCTCATGGGTCGATGAACTTCCTACAGTTCTATTAGGCTTACGAGCAATCCTACGCACTGACACTGGAGTTAGCCCAGCCGAACTAACATATGGCTATAACCTACGACTACCAGGTGAATTTTTCACTAAGAATACAATACCCACATCTATGGACTACAATTACGTCGAAAAACTACGATCCATCATCGAAGAAAATAGACCACTTCAATCTACGTCGCATCATAACAGTAAACAACGCATATTTGTACATAAAAGCCTAGCGGGCTGCAGCCACGTATTTGTTCGGGTAGACGCGGTAAAGAAACCTTTACAATCACCATATGAAGGACCTTATCGCGTTATCAAGCGGAACGAAAAAGTCTACACTATTCAAGTAAAAAATCGCGAATCGAACATCTCAATCGATCGTCTCAAACCCGCATTCATGTTGCAAGATGAAACCATCGACGAAGATATCGAAGTACCGACCTCAAGAACAGTCACCTCACAACAGAACTAGCATACAAGCATCCTGACGTCACAAGCGGCAGACGCCACCCGTACGACACGCTCAGGACGCGTGATCAAGAAGCCAGTACGTTTCACTTGAGGCGGAGCCCTGTGGCTACTCATACTTACCTATAGTTACCTGAGTGCCACAGTAGCCAATACTTACGAATTACCTTCGAAGAACCTTACCTCCAAAACATAACAACAACCATACCTTTTACCAGGACAAAAGGATTAAGAAAGTTGAGACCGACTTATCTGTCACACAGAACCATGAATACAATAATCCTGAAAAGGACTGTGTGTGACTTTGTGTCAAAAGAAACAATACAGTGGCCCTGAAAAGGGCCGTTTACAAGTTACATCTTCATTTGCTAAATCTTCAAGCAACGCAGTCGCGCCGTGTTCCAATCTTCAAGGAAGCTCTTTACACGTCCGCCCGTCGTCGCGTTCGCGCCAAGAAAGGAAGATGTTCTGAGGCGCGCTGAATTTGGCGACCCTACCACGCGCACCTGGCCGCGGGAAAACAGCGACAGAGAGGGCAGCATCGTGCGAATGAATCGACAATATTGTATCATACGTGTAAATATTTGATTGGTCAATGTTTTAATCCTTTGTCTCATAATTGTATATAAACGCTGTAATTTCACATTAAAGATATTCACATTCTACTACAAGCATTCGCAGTATTATTATACCGAAAGTAACTTCCACTCATCTGGACCATTACTTTTGAAGGGGTCTTGAAGATACACCTTCCAGCCCTAAACGTAGTTTTAAAGATTTAAGCATACCTAGGTTTCCGCGCCCCTATGTCCCAATGGACATAGGGTCGCGGAAAGCGACTTTGCTTTATGCGCTGTAGTGATAAAACTGTTTTAATACGAAAGTTTTAAGATCATTTTTAGACTTCATCATCAAGATATTTATGACGCTGACTGTACCACTCGGGAGTTACTCAATATTATTACATAAATAATCACATTATTACGTACAGGAATACGTAAGTTTGGTTAAGAATACGTCAGCTTGTTAGTCACTCAGTCATCAAAAACAGGATGGAAGCTAAATAATGGGTGAAGTACCTTAGGCGCGAAGTCCCTGGCAATGAATGACACGTGATATGAGTTATTCAACACTAAAGGAGAGAAGGCCAACCTCTGTAACTAGTCTGTAAAATGGGTTCTAGAATGCGAATAAATATACTTCCGTGTGTGCTTGTCTGCCACCTACGTAGTTCGACGGCGCGATGAGAAGCGCACCTCCCCATTCCGGGAGTGAGTCGGGGACACCGTTATCCCCCCCCCCCCCCCCACCCGAGGAGGACCAGACCGTAAGGGATAGCCCTGGGTCAGCCGGGGTGCGAGGGATATGTCGATGACAACCTCACCTCCGGCCTAGCTCCAAGACCCTCAGTCGGCGTGCGGTTTTAGTCGGTTCAAGTCCGACATAACCTCCCCTTCCGGATCCGGCAGGGAGGGGGGTATCCGAGGGGATTACCGCACGAAAGAAAAGTCACTTCGTGTTTTCTTTTATAAATACAAAGTCAAAAATCGGAACTTACAAAACGTCATTATAAAATAAATATTAAATACTAGTTTAGCAAATGGACCACCGACCAGTTCTAAACGCGGCCCAGACCTAAGAAGACTCTGGCAAGAAACTCAGGCATTTTTTTTTGTCTATTTACAAACATTTACTTAGTCTAATACTTAATTAACCCGAGACTTTATCGTAGCTGTCGATTACTAGAAGTTAAGGAAAGGATAACTTGCTTTCATATGTTGTTTAGTAATAATCTATAAATATAAAATAACTTGTCCCGACTGATCCATCCACACAGAGCCTAAACCGTAAGACGAACTTGAAATTTTGACAGTAGATGCATTTTATGATGTAAGCACTACTAAGAAAGGTGTTTCAAAATTTAACTACTAAGAGGGTAAAATAGGTGATAAACGTTTGTATGGAAAGTTCGTCATTTATGTCACTATCAAAATATGGAATGCGAATTTATTTTTTTATCTGTCTTCCCGCGGTTACAAGCTGGTATGGATATCCAGTTCCCGTAACGTATGGGATTATATTGGCTATTTCATACTTTGGTACTATTGGTACTTATAAGATGGGAAATTTGAATCATATCGAGCGTGTCTCGGTAGCCGAATTCGTCAGGCATTCCCCCTGTGAGGTAAAGACTGCGGGTTCGAGTCCCGCCCGAGAAGATTCTTTTTCCCTATGTACTCGATTTGTATAGTTAGCATACTTAATGCTGTAAAAATTCCTTCTATTGGTACTTAGCTTGTAGTTGGCAGAGTGGTTCCCGGCAGAAAAGAATTTGGGCCACCACATCTCTTTCCATGCTATACAAGGCGATTAAGGGATAGGGCTGTTTAACATCAGATAGATATATACAGCCCAGAGTCAGCCTCTGATGCATGGCTCGAGTCAACAAATTGGTTGAAATGTGGGTGTTAATTCACCTCTACATAACCCTCCGGAGATAAAGGCGTGATTATATGTATGTAACAGATGTAAGCCAGATCCGTTCAACCGTTAGAGCGTGATTGAATAACAAATATATAAACATCTCCACAGACTTTACTAATAAAAAATATAAATACGGTATTTAGTTATGTCAATTTTTTTTTATACTTACATACATACATACATACATACATACAGTCACGCCTTTTTCCCAGCGGGGTAGGCAGAGACTACACCTAGTGGCCCCATCTGAAAACCAGCGCTATGCATACTCAACGAAGGGTGTGCGCAGCATTTAATGCTGAGATGGGGCCATATTTGGGTTCGCATAGTGTGGAATATTGCTCCCGCTTTACTTAATTTAATATACCCTATACCTAATTAAACTGTTATACTTAACTACCTATTTGTACTTAACGTGTCCACTGTGCAGAACTTAAATAAAATATTTTTCTTTCTTTCTTCTACCTTCATGTACTCTTGACATGTCCTTCTTGCATGTCTAGGTCGACACTAGCGGGTCACCCATTCAGCCTCGCCTCATAAATCCGTTTCGTCATTCTTCGGTTATCTCTCTTCTCTGCGTGTCCCAACCATCTAGCATCCCTTTTTCTGTCTTAGTCACTACATCTTCAACTACATCACAATGTATTACTTACCACGCTATTCCTGACTGGATCCGTCAACTTCACCCCAGTTATACTTCTCAGACTTCTCATTTCTGCAGCATTCAATTTACTTTCATACTTCTTCTTCAAAACCCTAAAAATTTTTAATTATTAAGGGCCTTATAATATTAGAATCAGGAATCAAGTTTATACTATTAGTAGTGTTTAATATTGTACATCGTTCATCAAAGACCTACAAGGACGTATCTAAGGTCTGTGACGTCAATGAATTGGAAATCCCAGACCTAACGCATGGAGCATCAATATTGCACAAGGAAAGTTTCTATTACATTCCTTTACAAGGAAATACAAATTAACACCTCAATAAAGTTCAATAACCATGGGTATGTTAGTCACTTGTAAATCAGAGTTTTCACATTAAATAGATAACTAGGTATTGGTAAATGACATCAATATCCTAATAGAGTATTGTCCCAATTGTCTTGCAGTTTTTTACTACTCCTGCTAGGGTGACAGACACCTGAAAGACATGGGGGACCGAAGCCTTAAAGTGTGAGGTTCACCCTCCGACCTTTCCTCCTCCACTTAGCACGGAATTTTGGAAATTCTTGGCCATTAGCCATATAGGAACTAGACACTGTCACCCGCATACGGAGCGCCATATAGCTTCTAGAACTAAGCGGTTCAGTGAATCATTCCTATGCCGCACCATTAAGACCTGGAACTCCCTGCCAGCTCACGTGTTTCATTCCTCCTACAAGCCCGGGTCCTTTAAGCGGGGCGTGAAAAGGCATCTGATGAGGCCGTCAAGCTGAGTGCCACCACTGTTAACATGGCACGAAAACCTTGATGAAACCTTAGGACGGTTAGACTTTTTTTGAAGTTTGATTCATTTATCTTGCATCTAAATCCTAAAATATAAAATGTTCTGGCGCGCGCGGATTATTTTTTAATAATCTATGCTTGGTAAATTTGAGCTCGTTCACCACCTTAGCACCCCGTTCTATTATAAATGCGAAAGTAACTCTGTCTGTCTGTATGTTACGCTTTCACGCCTAAACCACTGAACCGTTTTTGATGCAATTTGGTATAGGGGTAGATGTGAACATGAAAAAGGACATAGGCTATGTATGGTCGCGATAACCGACATCCACACGGGCGGAGCCGCGGGCAAAAGCTAGTTCAAAATATATCGAAGAAACGTGTACCTACTGCTTGTATAGAGCACATTTTAGGTTTAAGATATATGAAAAATAAAATGAAAAAAAAACCCACAACATTGGCAGACCAAGACAGGTGTATTCACATTTCTGACATAGCAATGCCAATTAGCAATACAATATTGCATAATAATTCGCAAATATTAGAAGACGCCATTAATCGTTAATGTGAGGTATTCCACGAAGCGCACCCAAAGGAAGCGCATCCAGACGAAGCGGTTGTTGTATCATTGTCTTGAGTATTGATTTCATCATATTTTCATTTTTAACGTGGTACATCAAAATTGAGATTATAATTTTTTATAAACCTACTGTACTTACCTGAACGGGGTAGGCAGAGGTGTATTGATATTCGTATTTTTTCGAAGTTGATATTTATTCGATGATATACCTACCCAAGCCAGTCTCTAGAAGATCTAGAAGATAGAAGAAGAAAGAAATGGGGTTTTCAGATGACATTATAAAATAAACCAATCTAAGGATAGTAGGTACAAGCAGTAAATACAAGAATAAAAAAAATATTTAAAAAAAAAAGCTTTGAAGGCAACTGATAATAGCACTGGGATGAGCAGACGGTAGCTTTGTGGTAAGGAGTCGAGGTCCCGGGTTCTAATCCTGCCTACTACACTATCGACGTGAACCCACGCATAAGCAATTTAGCTGAGTTAGTGGGGTAACAGAATTATTTATTCTATATCTATCAAAAAGAAAAGAAGGTATAGAATAGAAGACAAATTTCGAAGATTGTGTATGTATAGCCACTTACAGAAACAGTCATGTCTTCGTTTACGATTTTAATAGTTGCTAATAAAATCCTTCGACATGAATCACTGGGAATTACCATGACTCATGCAAGTACATGTATTGAGTTGCATCGAATATGGTCCGAGAGCTGGTTTTAAAAGAAAAAAATATGTCCTATGGCAAAAAAGTCTTTAAAATTATCGCAACATTCAGTTACTGCATACCTCGGTAGCCAGTAGTGATAAGCCGGGATTCGAATACTCGACCTCTTGTATGCAAAGTCGACCCGGTAACCACAAAACAGCTACGCCTTCTTTTTGCGTAGATATTTGCGTTATCATTACGCCATTCATAAAAACGTAATACTCTTCAGTTATGATAACACTTTATCATCATTATACATGACATCATCAACGATTACAACTCAAAAGTGTAAACGTTTTATAGGAAAATCGTCCTAAATGACACCACGAACACTTAACATTAAAGCGAGTTTCCTTCGCCTTCGCCGTACATGTAACGCTCAATGCAATTCCGGTCTTATCATTATTATAGTACATTGAACTTGAGCGTAATCACAGTTTATGCTGTGGCGTGATGATTTAAGTTATCATTATGTCATTACACTTATTATCATTGTAGTTCAAGGACGTTAGATATCTATACTACATTGATATTATACAGCTGACAGCCTGT
This sequence comes from Eilema sororculum, assembly GCA_914829495.1. Lineage (NCBI taxonomy): Eukaryota > Metazoa > Arthropoda > Insecta > Lepidoptera > Erebidae > Eilema > Eilema sororculum. The sequence goes on along the minus strand of OU618544.1, from coordinate 20,705,732 downwards.
ATGTGGTAGAGCGTTCGTTTCCACTTGTCTAGAGAGGCTGATATCCATTAGGCAACATTTGACGCGCAACTCGTGATGCTCAACGAGTCCGGCCACATTGCGCAACATTGCCAAATGTTGCGCAACATGACATGTGACTTTTTCTTCTTCTTTATAAGATTGTTACTCGTTGCTGTGCCTCTTTGTAGTGCAATAATCTTGCGCAATATGGCACACAACATTATAATCTGGTGACGGTTTGATATTTTGTACGCATGTATAGATTAACAATACCTAATCTGGATGTTCCTGTGAATAAAATGTAGGTCTTCTATACTTTGCGCCTTGCAATAAGTTTGAACAACACCCACGTCAATTATTCTGGAACAAAAATTTGATTTATATCCGTATAATATATTAATTTATTGTTTAAATGTTCCAGGTACCAGCAGAGTTCTTCTCATCCGTCACCGTGTACTTCAGTGATATCGTGGGGTTTACAGCCATTGCTGCTGTGTCGACGCCTTATCAGGTACCTAGTATACGAGTATTATCTATATTAATAACAAATAGAAATCATATTTAAACTAGGCAATACTATTTTAAGGCACGTGAAAAGGGGCATAAGTACATGGCTTAGGGATAGTAGAGGACGCTCGTGCAGTGTGTAAGGACAGAAAAAGATAGAAGTACTGTATGTCTCTGTCTAGCTCTAAGAGAAAACGAGTATGTGAGTGCGATATTATAGGAGAGATTTTTCAACATACTTATACATTTAGATCGTCAAATAATTTTTAATGTTCTGTTAAAGAGCCTAGGTAAGAAGTGAACGAGACGTGGGAGCGTAAAGATTTCCAGGTTTTTACAGTTCTAGACCTATCCTATCACAAAGTCTCATCCTTTAATCAGTAGGTGATTCAGGCGAATTTTGCTTATACACTAAAGATTTTGGTGGAAACTATTGCTGCTGAAATTGGAAGATAACTATTAGAAAGTAAAGAACATCAACATGACTCTTTTCATTTTGTTCTTGCAGGTCATCAGTTTTCTGAACTCGGTTTACAAATTGTTCGATGAGAAGATCGAATGCTATGACGTTTACAAGATTGAAACCATTGGAGATTCTTACATGGTGGCATCTGGACTGCCAGTTAGAAACGGTAATTGAAATATTCTTTTAAAATTTTGCACTGTGAGTGTGTTCCAGCCGGGCTCAATCTTACAGCAATAAACGACTCTAGATGTCATGCGGTTTTAGTCTGATAGCGGTGGTGGATACACCGCGGACTTCAGCAGAGTATTCAAAATCAAAATCAAAATCAAAAATAGTATATTCTGCATAGACCATTAAATCGGAACTTACAAAACGTCAACATAAAGTAAATATTAAATACTAACTAGGTACTTGCAAATGGACCGCCGGTTCGAAACGCGGCCCAGGCCTGAGAAGACACATTTTTTGGTCTATTTACAAAACATTTACTTAGCCTAAAACTTATGGTCTAGATACAATGTTTTGCTTGAGTAGCATAGCTGAGCGAACAGCTCATTTCCAAGCTTGTTTATCATTTAAAGTCATCAATCAATTCGTGTGGATGTCAAGGGATTTCAATCTTCAAACGGAAATTGGAAGAATACATGCGAAAACTGTAATGACTAAGAAAGCATCACTATTAATATTACCTTTATAAATATGTGCTCATGATCAAAAAGAAACATGTCTAAACCTGTTTTCCCCACTGTTAAATAATGTGTACTGGCCCGGATCCAACATTTTCATCAACTATGAGTTAAGTCCAATTATTTCAATATTGTTCCAGGTAATAAACATGCAACAGAAATAGCGAACATGGCTTTGGAACTACTAGAAGCGACTTCCACGTGCCGACTGCCACATCGTCCCGATCAGGTACTAGATTAGGTAATAATTTGTCAGTGTCTTTGTTTGATTTGCTTTAGAGCTTCGTAATGCTTTTTTATATTATAATAGGCAAAGAAACCATTGTCTAACTGCACTGTAGCTTTACGGTAGATACTGCATGCGCTTTAATTGCTCATTCAAGGTAAAAAACAAAAATCACTGAATATGTAAATGATTTGAGATTGACATTGTCATTCACATTGACAGTAAAATACCTACTCACCGGGATATTTCCCATGTTTCTTATAGTTATCGAGGATCCGATATTTCGGCGCTGTTTCAAGCGCCATGATCACGGATGCGCATGAAACATGGTCAATATCCCACCGAGTGTATTACTATCACTGAATATAGTTCAAAGTTTGCTTTTTTTTAAATGAATTATCGTGTTGGTTCCCAGTGGAGTAGAATAGGGCCACCACAGCTCTTCGTGTGGGTGTCGTAAAAGGCGACTAAGGGATAGGGTTGTTCTTCATCCGACAGGAAACATACAGCCCAAGACGGCAATAGGCTCGCCCTCTATTACGTCATGGGATCGAAAATCACAATTGGCGAAACGTGGGTGCTAGTACACCTCTGCCTACCCCTTCAGGGATTTACAGAAGTGAGTGTATGGATGGATGGAGTTGCTTGTATAAAGAATGAGTTTACGTTGGTAGTGTAGCAGCCAAGATTCCTACCCCGAACCCTCGACCGTGAAGCCTGACAGCAAACTGAAGCTACGAGTATCAACTATTTGATGATGAAATTTTTGGTTGAAAATTTCCCAAAATCACCCAAAGCGTATATATACTCTTCGATTTGTGAAAAAACTGCACTCTAAGAATCTCTTGTATTGTACAAAACACATATTTAAATTGAAATTCATAACATTAAGTATGCTAACTATACAAATCGAATACTTAAGGCGGGACTCGAACCTGCGATCTTTCCCTTACAGGGAGAATGCCCTAACTAACTAGGCTATCGAGACACGCACATTTGATTCAAATTTCTCTTCTATTTTTAAATGATTGTGAAACCATTCATTGGTTCCAATAGTTAATAAGAACATCGGTGGATGACTCTACTGTCGCCTTAAAGACGGATAAAAAATAGAAGGGACAATACACATAGCCACAGAATAGATAATAGCACTGACGTAACATAGTAGGTCAATCAGATGGACTTTGGCCACTGCTTGCGGTGCGACGTCATAGATATAGTATTAACATGATGTTTCATAAATTGTTTAAGTAAGAAAAGATTTGTTTAAACAGTAAACAGGCCTTGACTTTGTGTGATCCGCGTGCAGTATGTGCATTCATTTTAATGAGAATACTAAAAAATAAATCTTTGGTCTCCATTTGAGCTATTTGACCCAGTTACTACTTAGTCGTTTTAGTCTTTTTCTGTCCCTGTCGTAAATTTTGTATGCTATTTTGTGCTGATTCTCAATAAATGAGCTTTCTTTCCTTCTTCTTTCTTTCTAGTTTATGGGGTCCAATTCTACGTCACCAGCGAGCTAGTAGGTACACTTTTCAATTAACAAACGAGGCAGAACCTCGTTCGTTATTTGCAGGTTTTCCTCTAGGTATTGATGGTCAGACAGTAGCCATTGCCTGTAAAGCCAAAATAAGCAAAAAAAGTAGAAAATCAGATCCCGAGTTCTGACAGTACCTACCTCGAAAGTAACCGAGATTACCGCCCTTATGATGATAGTGGACTATTTGACCTTTTTTTAAATAATGGTGTTGTTGTGATGTGTTCAGTAGAGAGTCACACATTCCAATCTGCCTCCGCATTTTTCATTTCAAGATTCATTAGACGGATGCATGAATTAAACTGATATTGTGTTATGTACCTATTCTTTGAAACTGGGCTAATATAAAACTACTTAAACAGAACCTGCGGCTAACCAAATGTGTTAATCCAGAGTGTCAGCCTACTCCATACAAAATATTATTAAACGTCAGGCAAATCAAAGATGTACCTATACCATGATCGCGTTAATTCCCGTTAGTGTTATTGTAGATTATTAAAATCGTTCAAGTCGTAGGCAGAGGTGCTAGCACCCACATTTCGCCAGTTTATGTTTAGGTCCCAGTGTAATGACGAAATGTGGGTGCTAGCACCTCTGCCTACCCCTTCGGGGAATACAGCCGTGAGTTTATGTTAATGTTATGTTTATGTTCAAGTCGTTTAGGTGTGAAAACGTAACACACATCCACTCATGCCTACAAACTGCCGCGTTTATAATATTATTAGGATTCTATTACGATGTATTGTACTTTTTTGGTATTAAAACGTTTCGGCTACTATGGTCACGGTCGCGGGATAACTTTGATATGGCCTTTATGGTTTTATTTCAATGACTTATATTGGTTTAGACTTCAAAAAGTATTTATTTATTTATTATAATTTACCAACATTTATTACGAGCTACAGAAATTATATTAGGGTAGATTTAAGTCGAATGTGACAAATAATTATAGGTAAATACTGCATGCTATAACGTATCATGAAGACATTTCAGATAGTGTTATCTTTTTTTTAATTAATGAAGTTTGGCGAATAATATATTGTGATAAACATTATTGTTATCATAATTCGGATAAATACTTACCTCAATTATATTTAAGGTAGGTCCCGTGGGGCAGGATCTCGATCATCGATTAACTACGCTTAGAAAATATGTGATTTCAAAACTTATAAAATTCTAATTTTAAAATCTCATTCTGAAATCTCTCAAATCAGGATCAAAAAGTATTTCTGAAGATTTAAAAACGGTTTTTTTTTTTAAATATTAGTACCGAAGTTACTAATATTCCCTCTAACCCCTCCAACTAAGCTAAATTGCTTGTGCTAGGAGTGGGTTCACGTCGGTAGTGTAATGGCCAGGGTTCGAACCCGAGACCTCTCGATCGTAAGGCCGACTCCTTAACTATTAAGCTACCGACGCTTTTAAATGCCTCTATCTTAATTTATTTTATTTTTTTCCATCTTCTGTTTCATAGTATACCCCGATCGGGTTTTGTTGCTTATTATATACAACTTATCAAACCATCAAAGATGAGTTATTTCAGTGTTTGACCAAAATCAGTGCAATTTTTACCAAATCATAAACGTGTTAAGGTACTTTTTCCTTTCAATTTCAAGTTTACATTGTCATGCAGTAATCAAGTAAAAAAAACAAAAGTTACTGAGCGTAATTTAACTGTTTCTCGAAATTCATAAAACGTGAACTTGATTGACCTAACATCCTTCGAAACGATTCACTTTAATGTTTTTAAAAAGATAATTAATATCGTCATAATGATCATACATCTCCGGTTCAGCTTATGAGACGAGGTTTGACAATTCCTTCTCGTGCCACTGGTGGAACAAGTTTGTGGAACAACGAGGAAGAAAGGGAGATTTCTCTTATACTGGTCTACACATTGGTCAATTTCTATGAGTCTTGCACACGCACCGCTTTCCTTCTAGTGGGCCGTGTACCTTGTTTGCTACCTAAGTAGTATGATAAAAACCTATGGCCGAAGTTCAAGTAACTCAAGATAATTAACATTATATTGATATTGCTGATCTTTGAAATATATCGGGAAAAAGAAGAAGTTCAAGTGGGACTTGAACCTACGACTTTTCCCTTACAGGGGGAATGCTCTTCCAACTGAGCTATTGAGCCACACCTGAATCACTTCAAATTTCCCTTCTCTTTATATCCGTCTTTAAGGGCGATCGTGGAGTTAGCTTATTTAATGCTATAAATCTTTTTATATTACAGACGTTATACATGAGGAGCGGGATACACACCGGGCCCTGTGTAGCGGGTATAGTTGGCAGCAAAATGCCTCGATACTGTCTATTTGGGGACACCATCAACACCGCTAGCAGAATGGAGAGTACTGGTGAACGTAAGTGTTAAGTCTCCTTAAAATAAAAGTATGTTGTGATTTTTTTAATGAAAAAAAAACAATATTTAAAAGTTTCCCAGTGCCTAGCTCCACTGTGATTGCTCGAGGCGGGCAGGCAAGATACCAAGTCCGTTGCTCCAGTAAGATCACGTCAGCTTGATCAGGGTATCAGGCCTCGTCAGCACTTACCCCGTCAAGATCACGTCGGGGTCACCATTATTTCGTAGGTGAAGAGAGCTACCACAGCCTGGTTGTAATATATTTTATTACGACTTAATGATTTTATAAAGCAATGTCATACAAACTAAATAACAGGCTCATATACTGATTTATCCACCATTGGTGGAGTGGGAGCGATGCTTGTCTCGTTGACTTGCATATTTTGTGATATGGCAGAGGATGTGATTTCTTAGCTTACATCATTATTATTTGTGCATTCTAATTTCCTTATAGAAATCACGTTCCTGTCTGTCATACGGGTCTTGAACCGAAAACCGTTCCTTTTTAATCGAAATACTCTAATGAGCTGCCTCGTCATCTCATTGACAGCTGAATTTTTTGTAACAACAGCTGTACTTTTTAGAACAACATAGTTTAGTCGGCTGAGTATTTGAAAGGATGTGATCACTGGTTCAACTCCAACATGGTTCTTGATTTTTCCAATTAAAATTGTTAGAAAAAGTTAGCGCGCTTTGCATCAAAAAATTTCGTTATTTCATTAATATGATTGTTGAGAGCTAAAATGGAGGTATTCCGTGAAGCACACCCAATTATAGCACACCCAGACGAAGTACACCTAAATTATTCCACTTAGCACTCTCATAGGTGGGCTTCAAATAAAAATTTAAATGAATTAATTTCCTATTCCACGAAGCACACCTACGAATGTCACTCGCATAATACGGAGACTAAGAAATAAAAATTTCGATAGAAGAAAATATTCATTAGTAAGACTATTCTTAAAATTTACAGCTATGAAAATTCAAATTTCTGAGGACGTCAAAACAGCGTTGGATAAAACGGGCCTGTTTACTACGACACCTCGTGGTGTAGTGGATGTTAAGGTAAATCTCAACTTGTATGTTCACGATCGCATCCGTAGCCTTCAGCTCGGAGCTCTTTCGATTTGGTTTATATGGTTTTTTTGGGAGCGATTACCGACTGACTCGAAGAGAAAAATCTACGCCTGAATAAGGTGTGCTGTGCTGATTTTAAGGTGAGGTTGTCTTAGCCTCGTGGTGTGGGGGCCCATAAACTAATATGACGATCCAAGTACGAAAGGTTTATTGATGGTGCTCGCGAAATACAAAAATACATAAAAAACACCTTTTTTGAAAACACAGTGTCAGAAAAAAAAATGTATAAGAATATATTGATCCAGATATTGGGCTGTTGTCTCTGTTTACTTCGGAGTGAAAAAGGTGTATAAGTGTGAAAATTAACAAGTAATGCGTCTTTACTTTTTTTGTTGACGACGAAGTCTGAAAATGATTTTAAAACTCTCGTAAAATCATACTTAACCATTGTTTTAAATGGTATTTTTGTCCGTAGGTACAAAGGTGTGTTGTGTACCAATTAATTAATATCAGATCAATCGGTCTACTGGAAGGGAGTCAGAAAACTAAATTAAGATCAGTTTGACTACTTTGTTCGTAACATCTTTCTGATGCTGACTGTACATATTGTATTCCTCGAGTAACATTGAAACTTCAGTATTTTTCCAGTTTGTTGAGAAATAGGTCTATACCGGGTGTAAGGAGAACGCTTCTGAAGCCGAAAACCCCTAGTAGTACTCCAGGTACATAACACATTGGCATAAATACAAAATGGATTTGGACAAAAAAAAATTTTTTACGAATATTGTTTTGATTTTTTTTGCCATGCATTATTTACTCGATGTAGTGTTAGTAAAGCTAAATGAAACGGTAATTTCATAAAAAAACACCACTACAAAAAAGCACGCGCCTAGCGCTAGTTGTTTTTTCTTTGTAGTGATGTTCTTTTTATGAAATTACCGTTTCATTTAGCATTACTAACACGATGGAAAGCAAATAATGCAAAATAAAAAATGAAAAAATTAGAAAAAAAAACGAAAAATTTTTTTTGTTCAAATCGATTTTATTTTTATACCAATGTGTTATGTACCTGGAGTACTACTGGTGGTTTTCGGCTTCGGGAGCGTCCCCCTTACACCCGGTATATACCTTTTTTTTTAGAAGGTTCACCAAATTCTAGTCGTCTATATTTTTTACCCGACTGCCGCAGGAAGGAGGGTAATGGTTTTAATCATTTAAATAATTTTATATGCAGGGTAAAGGTGAAATGACAACGCACTGGCTAGAAGGTAGAACTGGACCTTCTCCCCAGCGGCCATCGTCATCCTCTCTGGACTGCACTCCAAGCTTCCTGACGAGGATCCATTCCCAGCGGTCATCTCCAAGATACCAGAGTGGGTCGAAACGGAAATAATAACAATCATAATAATGCATCTAACAGCATTTTATAGTACTGCAAATTGACCTGATTTTAATTATTTCTTGCATAGATCTATACTCATATGTAAGAATAATAATTACAATTTCTATTTATGTTTTATATGTCCTTAAAAATGTAATTTATATGTTGTTTTGAGAGATAAAAGATAATTATAATTCCTTAGATAAAACTTTAAAAAAATATCTGTTAAAACCAGTACTCGCGTTTAAAAACGCTTACATAACTAATTAAAGAGTTCACAATATGGACCATGTATAAAATCCCTGGTACAGTCAGAGTCAGAAATATCTTGACTATAAAGTTTCAAACACACACACACACACACACTCCAGTCTCTCACAAAGGCTACCAAACTAATTTTGAAAATTTTAAAATCAAAGAAAACTAGATTATGCAAATTTTGTACAGTACCTTTATCAAAGGGAAATAAATTTCTTATTTATTAATTAATTAATTTATAAAGTATTGAGAGTAATTCAAACTGTTTTATTGATTTAAATTGTAGTATTGTCCGAACTAAAGTGTGTACCAAATATCATAACAATCCCTTAAAAGGAAGTGGGAAAACCAAGGAATTAAGATCATTTTGAGCACTTTGTTCATCTAGATCGAGCTGATGCCGACTGTACCTGCTAGATATGAAAAGTTCCTTTTTTTTAAATTTAGTGCATGATTACCCGACGCTGACGGACTCAGAAAAACTATACTATTTAGTAGGTAAGTTATCAGATGAAGTGCAGTCAGCCTTTACCGGTATTGCACCGAGCGGATATAGCTCAGTGGCTCAGTTGGTGGGTTCAAGCCCCGTCTAAAGAATTCATTTTTCGTGATGTAATCGAATGAAATATTCCTGTGCCTGCCACTAGATCTGCCACCGTCTAAGGAATTCATTTTTCGTGATGTAATCGAATGAAATATTCCTGTGCCTGCCACTATATGCAGAAAATGGAAAAACATTCCCTTTTTGAGCCACTGTCACCCACATCACCCAGTGGCATACTACGGAATATTTCGTTTTATGACATTTTTGTCACCTGAAATTGAAAATCTTTATGTTTAGTGCCATTGTCTTAAATCTCTTAAATTATGTCGGCCCAATACCTGGCCACGGCCACAGCATTGTCTGTTGCCCTGCACAGGTCGGCGATGGCACAGGTGCAAGGACACAGTGGGCAAGAGAGCAAGTGTGGCATGGACTGGGATGGAGCCCCGCAGTCGTAATTTAAAAGATTGATGAGCCATTTACACGAAGAAGAAGAAGAAACCACTGTCTTATGGTAGTTGATATTATATAATAGATAGGAATATTGTGCATAGTAATGGTCTCCGTCAATAGTTCAGTGTAACGAGACTGCCTAAGAGTGCATTATCACATTCCTCTTCTTCTTCTATCGTAGCGATGGCGCCTCGCTCTCAAATGTATCTTCTCCCAGTGGCACTTGTACGAGTATGGTGTTCTTGAAGGCGCACATAAGGTCCTGCAGTGTACATGTGTATGGGGTGGACCATTGTTGTGTGTGTAAACTCACGCCTGTTTTCCCCGAAGGGGTGGGCATAGATGTTAGCACCCACATTTCGTTAGTTTATGTTTAAGTCCCAATGTAATAGGTGGCGAGCCTATTGCCATTAACCGGGCACCTAAACCTGCGATAAATACACACATAACTTCGAAAAGCATCGAAGTCATTGGTGTGTGCCATGGTAAGCCTGGGATCGAACCCGAGACCTCGTCTCAGTAGCCCATACCACTAGGCTACCGCAGATTCAATTATACCAGTGTCCAGTTTAATATAAGTTTCTATCTAAAAACACTTGTGAGTGGTGATTCATACGTTGCGTCACATGATAGGTATCTGTGCCTCAACGCAGTAGACATCTCTCCGTTAGTGGTCAGTTTCGTACGCCGACCTTGGCATTGTCAGTTTTATTCTCAATTACAACTGTACAACCAGTTTTTAATGACTTTAGCTCGGTTAGTTTGTTTAATTAGTAACTTTCGAAGCATTATTATTTGGTAGCTATTCGTAACATGTGAATAAATAGTTTTTGCTTTCAATAATGGTTTTTGTTTATCTTCATCCATACTAATATTATAAATGCGAAAGTAACTCTGTCTGTCTGTCTGTATGTTACGCTTTCACGCCTAAGCCACTGAACCGATTTTAATGAAATTTGGTACAGGCATAGTTTAGACCTTGAGAAAGGACATAGGCTATGTTTGGTCGCGATAACCGACACTAAAACCTTTGTACTAATCTCATACTAAATGTATGGGAGGGTTTAATGTCAAAATTTTACATACCTCTCGTTTGATTTTTAAAAAGTTATTGATGTCATTTTACTCATTACTTTCGATATCAGTTTACAGTTTTTTGATATATGTAATAGTTACGGAATACTCGCCTGGACACACTTAACGATTACACCCTGTATATTTTGATTGCGTATAGACCTCCACGCATGCCTGAAAAAAGGTCTTTTCAGACAGATAGACACCGAAGTGGTTACTATAAGGGTTCTGTTTTTTTCCTTTTGAGGTAAGGAACCCTAATAATGAATCAGTTTCTTTTGATTAGGTGATTCCTTTTTTTGTACGTAAAATATTTTCCACAACATTTTACACAACGCTATCTAGACCCAAGGTAAGCTTTTATAGCTTGTGTTATGGAATCTAGAATGCGGATAAACATACTTATATACTTTTTTTTTTGTAAATACATACATATTATACATAGAAACACCCAGGGCAATGCAAATAGCCATATTCATGCATACAAATATCTCCTGCGTGGCAGTCGCGTGCACTACCGCCACGCTACAGAGGCCACGGGTATGACATCACTTCAGAAAAACTTTATTTTTTCTTCTACAAAATTAAGATGATAAACGACAACTTTTTCGGATAAAATTTTAGAAATCTGCGACTCTTCAGTATTTGACGCGGCTTTCAGTATTATTGTACCTACCTACCTATTTGTATGCAAACCGCGTATTGCTATGTACCTGATAAATCGCCCTAAGCATAATCAGAATTCTTTAGGCATAAATTATAAGAAACTAGATTTTGCCCGTGGCTCCGCCCGCGTGGATGTCGGTTATCGCGACCAAACATAGCCTATGTCCTTTCTCATGGTCTAATCTACCCCTAAACCAAATTTCATCAAAATCGGTTCAGTGGTTGAGGCGTGAAAGCGTAACATACAGACAGACAGACAGAGTTACTTTCGCATTTATAATATTAGTTATTGCTTAAGTGTCCTTGGTCTTATTGACATCACTTATTGCCGTTCCCAGTAACATAGCTACAGTTAAATGTAGATCGCACCTCCAGATAATCAGTTAAGTTTGAACATCTTTAACTGCTCTCTCAATATTATAATTACAAATCTCTATCTGTTTCATGGGACAGGCCCTATAATCGATAGGCAGTAGGATTACAGATGAATGGAAGAAATATTGGGATTATTCCAGAAATCCCCACCGACAAATCCCCACCAGTGGGGATAGGTTTTTTTTTGGAAAAATATTTATTGGAAAAATAAGTAACAATCCCCATCAGATGCTGTTGTTTTAAAATTATCTAACAAATATGCGTTAATGTATTATTTAATTAAATACGTTTCATTATAAAACAAAAATTAAAACTTTTTATGATAACGTAAAACGTGAGTGTTTTATTTTCATAAATGATGAAATGAATTCTGAATTAATTACATTAACTATCGGAGTTTTTGTTAATTAATTTTAAAACAACATCTGGTGGGGATTGTTACTTACTTTTCCAAAAATCCCCACTAGGCTGAGTCTATTTAAATAGTGGGGATTTCAGGAAAAAAAAGTAACAATCCCCACTGGTGGGAATTTGTCGGTGGGGATTTCTGGAACAAACCAAATATTGGAATACTAAAATCAGAGATTGATGACGTTTTCTATCTTTAGTATCCAGAAACTGACAGTAGATACGGCCTTAAGTATTTTTGTCTATTGTCTATTTGTTTTACAATAGTTTTAAGTCGAAGTCATAACACACCTTTACAATAGTTTAAGTAAAAGTCAAAAATCATATATTCCATATAGACCATTAAATCGGAACTTACAAAACATCAATATTAATATTATAAATGCGAAAGTAACTCTGTCTGTCTGTCTGTCTGTTAGTATATTGCGCTTCACGCCTAAACTACTGTACCGATTTTGATGAAATGCCGCGGGCAAGAGCTAGTATAAAAATAAATACTAAATACTAGTTTAGCAAATGGACCACCGGTTCGAAACGCGGCCCAGACCTGAGAAGACTCTGGTAAATAAGTCAGCGGGCATATTGTTTGGTCTATTTACAAACATGAACTTAGTCTAATACTTATGATCTAGATACAGAGATTTGCTTTATTTATTGTTAACCACTCGTAGCAATGCAAAAACGTTAGTATCATAAGTAGTCGTAATGGTACTCGTAACCCAAATAAATATTTTGTACTTGGTATTGTAATAAATGTCATACGTTGTAGTAAATGTATTGTTTTATTTATTAAAAACTCTGCCGTAGACTTAATAGCGTCCTCACTTGTGTACCAATCCCGGGTGTATCCAAAACCTTAACTTTGGAGTTTAGGTTCAACTCTCCTAATCTCTTGTAATCTGATGTTTATTTTTGACTTCACCTCACTTGATGGTAAACTAAAGGCAAAGTCTCGGAAAGAGGGTCACCATCATAAACATGTACCATGTTAACAGTGGTGGCACTCAGCTTGACAGCCTCATCACCATTATGACAATATTGTTTTGTCAGTTTTTTTGCCTCGTTGCCATGAGTTTGCGCTTATGCTTGCTTGAGTGCGATGTTATTGGATTTTTATTCGTAGAGTTGCAATGCCTAGATATTTGGAGGTTGAATGACAGTTGTTTTACGGAAAATATTGAATTTTAGTCTAACCCTTGGGCTAGAGCCCTCGGATGCGTCCGGGGTTAATGCGCGGAGAATAATAGATGAAGATATTTAGGAGTATTTTTCGATACCCTAGTCAAAGGCGAGTCGGTAAACCTACTGATTGATGGGTGAGCCTCTAGTACAGGTTTTTATTTCGGGCTTGGGAGGTTAAGCCAAGATTAACCAATAATGAACAAGTAGGATAGATATATAAATAGACAGACAACTCTGCATTGTAGGTACACCAACATGCCAGCTCACGCGTTTCCTTCTTCCTACAGTCCTGGGTCCTTGCGGCGTGAAAAGGCATCTGATGAGGCTGTCAAGCTGAGTGCCACCACTGTTAACATGGTACATGTTTATGATGGTGACCCTCTTTCCGAGACTTTGCCTTTAGTTTACCATCAAGTGAGGTGAAGTCAAAAATAAACATCAGATTACAAGAGATTAGGAGAGTTGAACCTAAACTCCAAAGTTAAGGTTTTGGATACACCCGGGATTGGTACACAAGTGAGGACGCTATTAAGTCTACGGCAGAGTTTTTAATAAATAAAACAATACATTTACTACAACGTATGACATTTATTACAATACCAAGTACAAAATATTTATTTGGGTTACGAGTACCATTACGACTACTTATGATACTAACGTTTTTGCATTGCTACGAGTGGTTAACAATAAATAAAGCAAATCTCTGTATCTAGATCATAAGTATTAGACTAAGTTCATGTTTGTAAATAGACCAAACAATATGCCCGCTGACTTATTTACCAGAGTCTTCTCAGGTCTGGGCCGCGTTTCGAACCGGTGGTCCATTTGCTAAACTAGTATTTAGTATTTATTTTTATACTAGCTCTTGCCCGCGGCATTTCATCAAAATCGGTACAGTAGTTTAGGCGTGAAGCGCAATATACTAACAGACAGACAGACAGACAGAGTTACTTTCGCATTTATAATATTAATATTGATGTTTTGTAAGTTCCGATTTAATGGTCTATATGGAATATATGATTTTTGACTTTTACTTAAACTATTGTAAAGGTGTGTTATGACTTCGACTTAAAACTATTGTAAAACAAATAGACAATAGACGAAAATACTTAAGGCCGTATCTACTGTCAGTTTCTGGATACTAAAGATAGAAAACGTCATCAATCTCTGATTTTAGTATTCCAATATTTGGTTTGTTCCAGAAATCCCCACCGACAAATTCCCACCAGTGGGGATTGTTACTTTTTTTTCCTGAAATCCCCACTATTTAAATAGACTCAGCCTAGTGGGGATTTTTGGAAAAGTAAGTAACAATCCCCACCAGATGTTGTTTAAAAATTATTTAACAAAAACTTCGATAGTTAATGTTATTATTTCAGAATTCATTTCATCATTTATAAAAATAAAAAACTAGCGTTTTACGTTATCATAAAAAGTTTTAATTATTGTTTATAATGAAACGTATTTCATTAAATAATACATTAACGCATTTTTGTTAGATAATTTTAAAACAACAACATCTGATCGGGATTGTTATTTATTTTTCCAATAAATATCTTTCCAAAAAAAAATCCATTCCCACTGGTGGGGATTTGTCGGTGGGGATTTCTGGAATAATCCCAATATTTCTTCCATTCATCTGTAATCCTACTGCCTATAGATTGTAGGGCCTGTCCCATGAAACAGATAGAGATTTGTAATTATAATATTGAGAGAGCAGTTAAAGATGTTCAAACTTAACTGATTATCTGGAGGTGCGATCTACATTTAACTGTAGCTATGTTACTGGGAACGGCAATAAGTGATGTCAATAAGACCGAGAACATTTAAGCAATAACCAACCTTACATTTTTCTTTTATTTTATGCCTAAGTGATTATCCTTAGGGCGATTTATCAGGTACATAGCAATACGCAGTTTGCATATAAATAGGTAGGTACAAGATATTACCCACGTCCGCGTCTAATACTGAAGAGTCGCAGTTTTCTAAAATTTTATGCGTAAAAGTTGTCGTTTATCGTCGTAATGTAGTGTTTCGGAATTACAATTCTTGAAACATCAATGTAAACCTTTGAGAATGCCGTAAGGCGAAACCGGTCAGGTCTAGAAATGAAATAAATTAAACTCAGTGGAAAAGTACAAGTGTGTTATTCAATATATAAAAAATAAATTTTTTCTCAAGTTATGTCATACCCGTGGCTTTTTATGTACAAAAAAAGGAACTACCTAATCAAAAGAAACTGATTCATTATTAGGGTTCCTTACCTCAAGAGGAAAAAAAGGAACCCTTATAGTAACCACTTCGGTGTCTATCTGTCTGAAAAGACCTTTTTTCAGGAATGCGTGGAGGTCTATAACGTCTTGAAGCGGTGCAAAAGTCAAACTTATGTACGCAATCAAAATATATATTGGTTTAACCCTCGATTCGCGAGTCTGACTCGCACTTGGCTGGCTTTTACCCGCGGCTCTGCCCGCGTGGATGTCGGTTATCGCGACCAAACATAGCCTATGTCCTTTCTCAAGGTCTAAACTATCGCTGTAAAAAATTTCATTAAAATCGGTTCAGTGGCTTAGGCGTGAAAGCGTAACATACAGACAGACAGACAGAGTTACTTTCGCATTTATAATATTAGTATAGATGAAGATAAACAAAAACCATTATTGAAAGCAAAAACTATTTATTCACATGTTACGAATAGCTACCAAATAATAATGCTTCGAAAGTTACTAATTAAACAAACTAACCGAGCTAAAGTCATTAAAAACTGGTTGTACAGTTGTAATTGAGAATAAAACTGACAATGCCAAGGTCGGCGTACGAAACTGACCACTAACGGAGAGATGCCTACTGCGTTGAGGCACAGATACCTATCATGTATGATATATGAATCACCACTCACAAGTGTTTTTAGATAGAAACGTATATTATACTGGACACTGGTAATTGAATCTGCGGTAGCCTAGTAGTATGGGCTACTGAGACGCGGTCTCGGGTTCGATCCCAGGTTTACCATGGCACACACCAATGCTTTTTCGATGCTTTTCGAAGTTATGTGTGTATTTATCGCAGGTTTAGGTGCCCGGTTAATGGCAATAGGCTCGCCACCTATTACATTGGGACCTAAACATAAACTGGCGAAATGTGGGTGCTAACATCTATGCCCACCCCTTCGGGGAATACAGGCGTGAGTTTACACATACAACAATGGTCCACCCCATACACAATATGTACACTGCAGGACCTTATGTGCGCCTTCAAGAACACCATACAAGGGCTACTGGGAGAAGATACATTTATACATTATATATTATATATTATACATTCCACGATAGAAGAAGAAGAGGAATGTGATAATGCACTCCTAGGCAGTCTCGTTAGACTGAACTATTGACGGAGACCATTACTACGCACAATATCTCTATCTATAATATCAACAATCATTTCAGTTGACAAAAATGTCATAAAATGAAACAACTGTCATTCAACCTCCAAATATCTAGGCATTGCAACTCTACGAATAAAAATCCAATAACATCGCACTCAAGCAAGCATAAGCGCAAACTCATGGCAACGAGGCAAAAAAACTGACAAAACAATATTGTCATAATGGTTTTTTTATTAGTCAACAGGTGCTCTAAGTATCAGCCCTATTATTCATTATATTAGGTATGTATGTGGTAGTGCTGGTTTACCTACTTTTCACCTATTACCTATTCAAATAGGTATGCTGAAAAGTAAATAGATTCATCATAGTACCTACCTATTACTATACAAGGCTATACTAGGTATTGGCAATAAAAAATATTCCTTGCCCTGTTGGTTCCCGAAAGTAAATAAATAAATATCCCACAACATTCTACACAACGCTATCTAGACCCATGGTAAGCATTACTAGCTTGTGTTGTGGAATTTAGAGTTCTGATAAACATACTTAGATACTTTTTTTTGGTAAATACATACATATTGAACATAAAAACACCTAGAGCAATGCAAATAACCATATTCATGAATACAAATATTTGCACCGAGCGGCGAACCCGCGCCTCTTGCGTAGCAGTCGCGTTCACTACCGCCACGCCACAGAGGCTTTCATAATAATAACAGTAGAATAAGGCAACACCATATTTTAAGGATGGTTGTTCTCCATTCGACAGTAAACATACAGTCTATGATCGAAAATCATTCATTGTTTCCAACAGTTCGTAAGAATGTTGGTAGATGGCTGCACCGTCGCCCTTATAGACGGATATAAAGAGAAGGAAATTTGGAATGATTCAAATGTGGCTCAACAGCTCAGTTGGAAGAACAGTCCCCCTGTAAGGGAAAGGTCGTGAGTTCGAGTCTCACTTGAGCATTTCATTTTGTCCAATGTTTTTCGAACTTAAAAGTTAGCATAAATAAATGCTATAAAAAAAATCATTCAAATACAGTCTATGACTTGATGGCTATAGGCTCACCCCATAATAGGTGACCAAATGTGGGTTTTTCTTCGTTCGGGGATGATACTAGGAAATTGAAATAGTTAACGTCTGGGTGTTTGTGATTCACAAGGGGCTCGCCGTAGAGGAAATCTGTATCCAATACTAGATCATTATGCATGGATTATGACTAATTTATTTGTTATAAATACTTGAATTTCCGTAACGGTAACAATATTGTTGGAAATAAGTATTTACGCGTTACTATTTCAAGAATGCTTACTCCTATATTAATAATATAGTTTCTAAATGGGTGAATTTCAACATCTATGAAATTTTAGCTAATTTTGGTGATTTTTTTTATTTCTAGGTATTTAGGTAATCTCTTTCAATATTTAGCTAGAAATACATATTTTATGCCTATTATGTTTGAATAGTCTAATTAGCCCTGGGAATTACTTGTTTATTTTATACACCTGAATTTTCAATACACCGAAATTGGTGTCTAACACCAAAATTGCATATCAACTTATTTTTATTTTTTATTTATTATTACTTATACTATTTCTTTGTTTTTTTTTCTAGAATTTGGCACTTAATAGTTACACATAACCCTTAATTTTTACCCTTTTATCACCAACTTCATTATTATATGGCAAAACCACTTTAGTTGTTAGTAGTATCAGTATAAAAGCAAAACCTTTGATTGTTCTATCTATCCTTGCTTCTAGCAAGGATTATATTTTACTCTAATGGCGCCAATATTATCGACGAACTTATTCAAGATTGCTGGGAAAAGATTTAGGCAGTTATTCTCAAAGTGGGAGAGGTGGTACTCGGTATGCCTAAGGGTGGACGGAAGATATGCCATGGACACTTGGTAGTGGCAAGACAAGTTGGTAGTGTGATGTCTATTTCTGAACTTACAGGAGTCCTTCAACTAAGTTTCTCACGCGGTGAGCTGATGGGCATTGCGGTTCAAAAGGGTTCCAGAGGTTTACACCATCCGAGACATGTACCACGATTCTGATTCTGTTGTTCGAACCGCTGTTGGCAATATGAGAATCTTCCTTATCACTGTCTCTGTGATCTGTGATCTGTCCTTAGTCCATTCCCAATCAGCATGGTATTTTGATCGGATAGCATCAGACAATCACTCCATAACTGCCCATGTATGCTGTTAATATCGGTGGTGGACGCCGATAGATTGGTGCAACATGTGAGGATGTGGATGTAGGAACTTGAGGACGGTAGAGGTCAGAAGCCTTCTGTGGAGAAGATTGAGTACCTTTTACACGATAGCAAAGTGCTAGCTGCTGGAGCAACATAATATGGTACTCGGTATGCCTAAGGGTGGACGGAAGATATGCCATGGACCCTTGGTAGTGCCAAGACAAGTTGGTAGTGTGATGTCTATTTCTGAACTTACAGGAGTCCTTCAACTAAGTTTCTCACGCGGTGAGCTGATGGGCATTGCGGTTCAAAAGGGTTCCAGAGGTTTACACCATCCGAGACATGTACCACGATTCTGATTCTGTTGTTCGAACCGCTGTTGGCAATATGAGAATCTTCCTTATTACTGTCTCTGTGATCTGTGATCTGTCCTTAGTCCATTCCCAATCAGCGTGGTATTTTGGTCGGATAGCATCAGACAATCACTCCATAACTGCCCATGTATGCTGTTAATATCGGTGGTGGACGCCGATAGATTGGTGCAACATGTGAGGATATGAATGTAGGAGCTTGAGGACGGTAGAGGTCAGAAGCCTTCTGTGGAGAAGATTGAGTACCTTTTACACGATAGCAAAATGCTAGCTGCTGGCGCAACATAAGCAGGAGTTGCGTGTCACCTACATCTTCGACTTCATCGCTTTGTTGCGTGGAGTCACGTGCAAAAGATTGCATAAGGCACTCTTGCATCCACGGTAGCTTTCATGTAAGTGAGAAAGCAGAGGAAGAAAAGCCAAATGATTTTGACAGTGGAGAGGAGGGAAGAAGGGTGGACAGGTTTTAACGGCGTAGGCTTAGTAGTAAAGAGTGAGGCCGCCTTTCACGCCAGGAGAAGCAGGTGACGGAAAGAGCGCACGATGCTCCACCACACCGGCCTGTCCCTACTGCGGCATCAGCTGACTTCACCCAACTACTCGCCCGTCTTTTGTATGGGTAGTTCATATGCTAATGGTTAATCTGAGAGAAAATTAGGAAAGCTTCCGAACAACCCTCAACAGCCAACAACCTCTTTCCCACTTAGGGAGAGAGGCGGTGCTTTCTCCATTGCCCAGGGTATACTACGTAGAGGTCACCTGACCTAGTAGCCCGTCGGACTACGTAGAAGCTTAATCAAATAACTATGAAAACAAATTTTGGTGTAAATATACAATTTTGATGATTAGTAAAACCCCACCAAATTCACCAAAATTGCTCCACCAAAATTAGTTTCACGTCTAAAAAAATTATTTATAAAAATACTATTTAGAATATAGTGGTTACATCACCAAAATTTAATACACATACTGAACCTGTACACTATACTTAAATATTAAAACATACAATGAGAATAAACCGTTTCCAATAATCAACACAAAAATTACAATATTTTTGTCCGATGCTTATGAAACGACCTACTTACGTGTTTGGCAGAAGAACGAAACGGGACTGGGGACAACTGGCACTGGTGCTCATTAACACCCAACTGAACGTTTCCAATGATGATAGTGTCGTCCTTATAGGTACTTTCAATACGACTCCTTCGATGATTTTATAAATCCCACCAAAATTTTACATTTGCCGCGGACGCATCTTATAAATTATTTTTAAGATAAAGTATAGTACTAAATACTACGAATGACAGTATCGAAGATAGCTAAAATAATGCCGAATCGAATTATTATTAAGTATACTCAGTAAACTAATGAAGTTTTGATTAAACTGTGATCATTCCCAAGAAAACAGGTTGTGGACGCGCCACCAAGCTTAGAATTTAGGTGAAAAGACATTTTTTACACACTCACAAAAATAGTTTCAATAATATAATTTATACGTGCATATAAAGAAAAACGATATCTTTCTTACAAAAAATAATCATTACTATATGTTAACTTTAAGGTATGATTTTCAGTCACGCCGCGAAAATTTTACGTTTAAGAAATTCACCCAAATATAACATAGCATCATTTAGACTTCGAAGATTTAAAGGCAAGACGAATTCGCGTAATTAATATTAGATCATTATTTCTGATATCCTACGAAGTTAACTCATCGCGTCATACGGCACAGTTCTGCAGGCAGTGAGGGCTCAATGTCAGAAGGAATTCGCGTAATTATAATTTATAATAAATCTGTAAACGATCGATGTCTGTACATGGAAAGGAAATGAGAAAAATTGTTATAGGGGGACTTTATAAACGTAATAGAAGCCAAATCAACGTTTTTTGGAATTTTTGTCTGTTTGTCTGTTTGTCTGTTTGTCTGTTTGTCTGTTTGTCTGTTTGTCTGTTTGTCTGTTTGTCTGTTTGTCTGTTTATCTGTTTATCTGTTTCTCTGTTTGTCTGTGAGTTTGTGCACGCTAATCTCAGAATCGGCTGAACGGATTTGGTTGCGGTTTTCACTAATATATTGTGGTAGGCTTCACTTAACATTTAGTGTTTGTTTTATTGAAATCGGTTCATAAATAAAAAAGTTATGGCAATAATAGCATATCACGGCTAACAATTTGGGATTGTGTGAATACATCGAACCAATAGAGAAGCAAAAATGCTTACAAGAAGATATTATTTCGGTCATAGGAATCTGAAGAACTTAGAGAGGCTAGAGTTCTACATCTCAGCCAAGTCAGGTAAGGTTACTGCAGAATCTTCGGCAAAGTAAGTGTCTCGATAGAATTCACATTGTTCTCGAACGATTTTCTCTCGAATCCAACAAATTAGTACGCAGCTGGTTCGGTAAAAAGACTTCTGGCTTTCAGAATTAATATCATCACGCTATTATAATAAGGAATGGGACAGAATGTTTTTTGACATAATATGTAAACGTCTATTTCACACTATGACTTCATGGTAACTGTGGCTCAATACGTCTGCCTTGGACTTTTAACTTAGCTGAGTCGCGTTCGAATCCACCTAAAATGTAATTTTCCTTTTTTATGGTTTTTTATTTAATTTTGTTTCAATTTTTTATTTTATTGTGTATTTGTTGCATTTTATTGTATTTATAGTTTTATTTGAAGTAAAATATAAATTATATAATTAGTATTCTATAGGTAGTACATAAAACTAGGCTGTGTGACAGTAATAGTAGAACTTATTATATAACATTCTTAGATCTATACAAAATTCTTCATTTCGGAGAATGAAATAGTGGTCCCACCCGCCTGAGAAGTCATAAAAATGAAAATGGTATCCCCCATTGATACCGATTCCACCACATCGGGGCAAGCGCAATATTGGAATCAAACCGATTAAAATTTAACAGAGGAATGGGGCATTGGGAGTATTCTGGGGTTAGGTACCCCAGTATACCTGCCTTGGTTACCTATCATAAATAGGCGGTCTCAACGTGAAGAGCAGGGATTGCTTCGGCTAGGGTGATGGGTAGCCTAAGTTGTCACCATCAAAGCCGCGCTCATGGAGGAAGTAAATCGTTGCACCTTCTCTGAAGCACATTAAGTATTCTGGGAGGTAGTTGTCCCTATCGTATTACCGTCTCTACCATGGTGAATGTTATGATGAACTATTCCAATTAGTTCCACCCTCTCCTTTCCTACACAGGACAACGCATGCAAGGCTCAGATGTCATCCACATACGGATCAGAATATTCCATCAAGAACCAAGCGGTTTGCTGACCCATTCCTATGTCGCACTATTAAGACCTGAAATCCCTGCCAGCTCACCGTTTACTTCTTCCTACAGTCCCGGGTCCTTTAAGGGGGGTGTGAAAAGGCTTTTGATGATCCCATAAAGATGAGTGCCACCATTGTTAAGATGGTACACGTTTATAATGGTGACCATATTTCCGAGTCTTTGCATTTAGCTTAACATCAGTCGAGGTGAAGTTAAATTGACGTGTCCTATATAAAAAAACTCCGGATCTTAAAAAGAAGAAAACACATGTGTGGGCAGAGCAATACAGTTCTTAACCGCCTGATAAAGAAATGAAGTTCCGAACAGCTTGGTTCGAGGTAGCATTATTTCTACCGTATGTGACTGACGGAAGAAAGGAGAGATTAGTTGAAAGACTCTTAATAGGATCTTTCACTCGCCGTGGTGCGGTAGAAATGGTAAAATACAGCCAGAGAGACAACGTCTTTATGCAACTGCAGACATTATATAATGTTAGTGACCTGATGACTACCAACGCACGCCGCTGCGATATTATCGATTCCGTCTAATAAGTAGGTATCTAATAGTAAATACGTAAATCTATCCCAGAAATGATAACAGTACGCCAGGAGAAGCCAACCTATGTAATATTTAGGTATATAAAAGATACCGCTGCTCCTATTATATAAAAGAGACTGAATGTGGGCAGAGAAAATTTCATCAGAATCAAATTTCCGGTAAATTTCATCAGACCAAAAAAATCCGCCACGTGGACATCAACTCCAGTATAAATTTGGAAGTATCTACATCATCTGCTGGAAACAAGCTTACTAATACAAGGAATATATAGCAAAACTAGCTTTTGCCCGTGGCTCCGCTCGCGTAGATGTCGGTTCCCGGCAATTATTTGAATTTTTCTCTACGTACAAACCTTCCCTGGACTTTCACGAATAATACAAGACCAAAACTTGCCAAATTGGTAAAGGCGTTGTTGAGTTATAACATTACAACGAAAAGTGGCATTGATTTTTCTATATATATTTAGATGAGGCTATATGACCCCATCCCAGTCAATGTTGTATTTGCTCTCTTGCCCACTGCGCCCCTCTTCTCTACTGTGTGTACAGCAATGAACAACTATGTGACTGTGGTCGATGGAATTTATCATAAAACTGGAACCATTGGCTCGGCAAAGAAGAGAACCACTGCTCACTGCTCAGGGCGTGCAAGGCACCGGGTTTTCTTTAAACTATTTTGTGTGATACTTGATGTACTTATTTTAATTTGTTCAGTTCGTAAGTGGTGGCAGCATGTTTTAAGAATTTGGGAGGAAAGAAGAATATTTAAACCATTAAAACTGGTGAACATTATCAAGTCCAGCAAAATGTTGAATTTTCAAAATCCTTCCGCAATATTTGCCAAGCCCATAGAAGAAGTCTGTCAATTTTCGTAGTTTTCAGTAGTTTAGCCCTGTATTTATAAGTCAGTCACTCAAAAGACTGTCTTCATAATATTTAATTTAAAAATTCATGGTGGAAGATGTCAAGCGAGTTTTCGAAATGATTTGAATACAGTTTTGTTTCTTTTTGAAAATAATGAAATGTTTTTCTTTGCGTAAAATTCACTATTTCCAGTATTTGGAGTACTTCCGTTCCAGTTGGGATGAAAATCTTCCACCATGTTTAATAATGAGTTTGAGCTATTCCGAACTATACGCGGACGAAGTCGCGGGTAACAGCTAGTACCTAATATAAACTTTAAAATAATTGTGAAACCTTACTGAAACGCTTCCTCGAAATTATAGGTACCGTTTTACTCCACACATATACTGTGTAATGACCGTATCTCATATGCATTTATTGTATTTTGAAGACATTTCTACTTTAAATACATTAATGCCCACATTAATAACCGGCAGGATTTATAGTGGCGTGTTAGCCATTGTAAACTCGACATAAAGGTAATAGAAGCGTGGTACAGAAGCTCGACATGAAGGGAATAGAAATGGGACAGAAAACGTAGACTCGACATAGAGGTAATAGAAGCGAGATAAGGTTTTTGGCTCGACATAACGGGACTCAACATAAAGGGAACCATTCAGCCCGCAGACTAGCACGCATTTTTGGCATTAACTGAACCTTCGTGAAGAAAAGTCCCATCGACCATTTTTGAGACGGAATTGGGTTGTGTCAAAAATGTATGTTAATCACTTACAGTCAGTGTCAGAACTATTGACTACCAACTACTCCAAATGGGCTGACTGATGTTATGCACGATATGAACCGATGCTGACTATAATCAAAATTATCATTGAATTCCATCTTCTTCTTCATCTTAGCGTTCATACTAGTTACATTCGAAAGTCCGCTTTACCGGTCTAACTGCGGATTTGGCTAAGTTTTGATATTTTTCGTGAAGCGATAGTCATCTAACCTCCACAACTCAAAGGCGATATCGAAGCATTGCAGCTAGACCAGTCGTTGGACTTTTGAAGGCTCCCACTACCCGTTACGGCTGCCATAGATATTCGTATAGCAACCGGGACCGACGGCTTAACGACCAGACCAATGCAAATCATCATATTCATGCATATAAATATTTGCATTGAGGAACCCGCGCCTCCTGCGTAGCGGTCGCTTTCACTACCGCTATAGAATTCCATCTAACATAACATAAACTCACGCCTGTATTCCCCGAAGGGGTAGGCAGGGGTGCTGGCACCCACATTTCGCTAGTGTATGTTTAGGTCCCAATGTAATAGGTGGCGAGCCTATTGCTATTAACCGGGCACTTATAAACTTGCGATAAATAACTTAGAAAAAATAAAGACACATCACTTAAAAGCATCGAAAAGTTATTGGTGTGTGCCATGGTAAACCTGGGATCGAACCCGAGACCTCGTCTCAGCAGTCCATTACCCATACCACTAGGCTACTGATTTAACTACAATAGTGACTCACACAATAGCCAGCACCTATTACTTATTTGTGCGGCATTTCCCGATGCCATGTCAAACTTTGTGTCACTTACAGGTACCTATCTAATTGACCATAATTAGTCACTTACACTTAAGTCGCTAACCTAACGTTAAGTTCATGATGATTCCTATACGTAGTACAAAATGATTGCCTACATCAATGGCAGCCTATTATTACAGGGAAAAACCTTTTTTTTTTAAATTAATTTTGATCCAGTGGCACGGAGGACAGAATCATTTCAATCATCAAGACAACACTGCCTGAAAGTACAAACTATGTACCTGTGTATGTATATGTTCCTCGTACACTCACTGTGATGAAAAGTTATTGATGAATGACCCATTGAATTTAAGGGTCAAGAATGTTACAGAATTTATGAAAATACTTAAGTAAAAATATTTTCTAAAAACTGACAACAATAAACATAATGCAATTGGTAGAAACAAAAAGTTAAAATATACACAAATATTTTTAAACTTACATCAGCTTCTGAGAAATTATTCATATCCACAAAAAAGACATAGGTACAAAACATTTTTTGAATACAAAAACGTGAGAAACTACATACATACAGTGAATAGTTGTTTTTTTATAATCATAAATAAAAATATTCATTTATTAAGTAAGGTGTGAGCTTGGGCCCCAATGATCTTGATGGGGCCTCCAGTCACACAGATCCAAGTCAAGTAAAATCGGAAAAAGGATACGTTTGTGACGTTCAAGTAAATTCCAACTAAAAATCCGTTGTGTTTTCCTACTATACAATGAGAATGAAGCAATCACTTGATTATATTTATTCCTTCCACGTATTTGTATCTTGATTTGCATAAGTTACACCATGAATAAAAATCATTGTTCCTTTCTGTTCAGCCATTGAGAAAATTACCTCACAGATTGGTCAGCGGACTGTTTTCTTTGAAATATATTTAACTACCTTTTGCCCGCGGCTCCGCCCGTGTGGATGTCGGTTGTCACGACCAAACATAGCCTATGCGTTAATCCAGGGTGGCTAACTCCATACCAAATTTTATTGAAATGGCTCCAACTGTTTAGACGTGAAAGACATCCATCCTTCCATCCATCCATTCTTACAAACTTTCGCGTTTATAATATTACTAGCTTTTGCCCGCGGCTCCGCCCGCGTGGATGTCGGTTATCGCGACCAAACATAGCCTATGTCCTCTCTCACGGTCTAATCTACCCCATACCAAATTTCATCAAAATCGGTTCAGTGGTTTAGGCGTGAAAGCGTAACATACAGAAGTACAGACAGACAGACAGACAGACAGACAGACAGACAGAGTTACATTCGCATTTATAATATTAGTATGGAGTATGGAAGTAGTAGGATTTGAAAGTAAAAGTAAAATTATGGTGTGTGAGTCATGACGCCTATCATGTTACTAATAATAGATACGGCTATTCTTCATTCGTCTTTAAGCATTCAGTCTAGAAAATATTACCTGATTAACGACTATAGGTCCATCCGATCGCCTGTTCTAGCACGAGCGTCAAACTTGTGTTGCTGACCCTGTAAACTCTTTATTTCAAACCGCTTCCTCATCGCCTCCCCCTAGAACCATACACCACCACTTGAGCGCTTTTTCTTTTTCCCGATGTATTTCGAATCTAAGCAACTTGTCCAGCACTTTATATCTCATACTTCATCAATAAAATTGAAAAGAAAAGACGTCACTGGTTGACGAAGAATGAGATCATAACAAAGTTAATAAGTTATTGAGTCAATAACCGCATAGGCATGCACCTTCTTGGCGGTAATTCTCGGATATAAGTTGAAGGAAAAAGTTCGCACGCGCTTGCTCGTGGGTTGGCTCGTGCCGTAAGCGTCGGGTGTGGAATCCCAGATTTTGAGTTCACACATTTCTGAATAATGCTTGAGTCAATTGCAGATTGCAGTGTGGGAAAACGTAATAGAAGCAAAGTTCGTGCAGAAGACGTAATGCGGTTAGTTAGGGAATAACAAATATTTGTATGACTGTTATTAATTCTCGTACTGCTTGTTATATGGGAGATTTGCGATGTTTTTGTATTTGACATCTGATATTTTGTCTGTGTTTTGGAAAGCACGTTAAGCATCTGGGTATCATACGTATTCTATGGCTGTAATAGGTAGTTGGAGCCTTAAAACTGTTATAAGTATGTTATTTTTAACTATCGCAGTGTAAACTTGTGTTGTTTTACAACAGTTCGGGACTTCACGCGATACAATTTTTTAAGCTATACTTCGATATCGCCAATATTTTGTGGAAGTTAGTGGCAGTTGGTTTATAGAAAATATTAAATGTCAATAGCGTCGCGGTTAGATTTAAAAAAGTGACCCCTGGACCTTGAGGTGAAGACCTCGAATGATGGCCAATGCTATCCTGAAAAGGCACCCAAAAACCGCGTACTGAACACCAGGCAAGAAGCGGGTAAAAGAATACATTACACATATACAGGTTAAAGATATTATTCTACTTTTTTGGATACGCCGCAGTAGGTTAATCACAGAACAGAAAAACGAGGATAATAGTAGTAACTACCTATTATAATATTGTGTGATGAAGAACTAGTGAAACATAAGGTAAATAGTGTGCAAAACTGGCAATGGATGAGAGACCGACAATTACGTACCTATTTATCTTGTTGTAACTAGTATTATAATAGTATGGCAACTATATATTGCAACGGGAAAACGTCTCATTAACTAAGTAATGTTGTATTTATAGATGCTCCACGTGTATTCGTCTTATGAGCCGAGTAGAGAATTATTATGTTCATATGTAGCAAATACTATGCGGATTTTTAGAGTTTCATTATGTTGTCTATCTTTCTCTCTATCTCGCCTTCCTTCTTCTTCTTCATCACCCTCTCCGTATCAGGCTAGGCTTTTTTCTCCATTAATATGCTAAAAGTTAATCAGCTGTTTAGTTAAGGCCTTACGATCGATAGGTCCTGGGTTCAAATCCTGGCCATTACACTACCGACGTGAACCTGCTACTAGCACAAGCAATTTAGCTTAGTTGGGTTAGGATGGGTTAGGGGAATTATTAGTAATTCCCGTTCCTAATATTCCTTAGAAAAATGCTTAGTATGTACGTTGGTTGCCTTTTAAGGATAGCATTGGGTGCTTAACGGGGACGGATGACCTCAAATCCACATCAAACCAATCCACGTGCGCCAGTGCCTCGTTTCGCCTATGACTTGGGTTCAAGATATATGCCAATAACTATACGCACGTTAAGGTCAACAACATCTATAGTTTTTCTATAAATAACCTATCATTTACTTCCGTTTGCCAGTTGACCTTGGCAAATTGACCATAATGTTTATTGAGTAACTAATAACAGTTAGGCTACGGTTTTCCGATTCGCTAAAATGTAGCACCCAGGTTTTTGTTCGCTGAGTTGTAAAACCGGTTTGTCGCTTATTACTCGTATAGTGAAGATCGATGTTGATAAACAAAGAACTCAAAATGATCTTAATACCTTGGTTTTTCCACCTTCCTGTTCTTACTTACTTACTTCCAGCGGGGGACGCCGTCGACCGGACGGGTGATCTGCCCTCTTTGTGGGCCATTTCACCCAAATCCCCTGTGCCTCCCCTGGGGAGGCCAAGGGGGCGTCCGGCAATCACGGCGCTCCGTCGAACCTACCTGTTTCTTTGCAGAATCTTACGATCTGTTCCACCTTCAGATCCTCAAGGTCTGGTGTTTCTAATGTGTCCGTCCCCATGTTTTCCCATCTTGCTCTTGAGTACATGGGGCATTTGGCAAGCAGGTGGAGGCTGGTCTCCTCGGCCTCCATGCACTCTGGGCATTTGGGGTCGGTTTTCACTCCTATAAGTGTCAGGTGCCTGTTTAGTCGACAGTGTCCTGTTATTACTTCTATAACCAGCCTCATGTTTCCCCTGGAGAGTTTCAACAGTTGGCTTGATTTCTTCGTGTCCATGCTTTTTATGAAGATCTTCGACTGTCTCATGACAGGCGAGGATTTCCATCTTCGATTTGTTTCGGCGACTATGCTGTGGCCTATCACTCTCTTCGTGATTTTGTGGGCTATGGGCAATCTTGGCTCAGGGCCCACCTGGTTCACGTCAGCTCCTTTTCTGGCCACTGATTGTTCTGTTATTTGGTACACACTTCGGTTCCCGGTGGAGTAGAATAGGACCAGTACATCTCTTCCTATGGGTGACATAGAAGGCGACTAAGAAATAGCGTTATTCTTCATCCGACCATAAATACAACCCATGACTAAGTGCCCACTTGACGGCAGATGGCTCGCCTCCTATTACTTAGGACTGAAAATCATAGTTGGCGGTATATGGTTTACATCTTTGTCTAGCACTTTAAAAAAAAAATAATCGACAACATTCCACACAACGCTATCTATAGTAAGATAGCTTAACTAGCTTGTGTTGTGGAATCTAGAATGCTGATAAATATACTTAGATACTTTTTTCGTTAATACATACATACTATACATAGAAACACCTAGACCAATGCAAATAGCCATATTCATGCATACAAATATTTACACTGAGCGGGAATCGAACCCGCGCCTCCTGTGTAGCAGTCGCGTTCACTGCCACGGAGGCCTTATATGTATGTTAAATCAATAAAACAGTTTGATTTCATCTCAATACAATAGTATCACGATCATTTTAAAACTTTGTAATCAAGATCGATTTGATGCAGACTGCAGGTAAGTACTTTCAAATTACACATACGGGTATTCCCAGGCGCGTGCTCAAGTACTCAAACTGTATAATTAGGTAGCTTCAGATATGTGTTTATGCAGTTGCAACAGTTTTTGGCTTATTTCAAATAATTAACATTAGTTGCGGTGAAACGGGAAACTTGGATTCTGTTTTTAAAACCACCAAAAGCTGTAATGTAGCCCATTAAGGCATTTCATCAAAATTCTTCAATAGGATAGAATCCATACTAATATTATAAATGCGAAAGTAACTCTGTCTGTTTGTCTGTCTTTCTGTATGTTACGCTTTCATGCCTAAACCACTGAACCGAGTTTAATGAAATTTGGTATAGGGGTAGATTAGACCATGAGAAAAGACGTAGGCTATGTTTGGTCGCGATAACCGACATCCTCGCGTGCGGAGCCGCGGATAAAAGCTAGTAGAATATACTGATGAATGTATGAAATTGTCACGTATATTAACGTCAACATGTGTCATAAATGGTCATAAACGTCAAAATAAGTACGTGACGTTTTTGACAGCTGTCAACTCAAGTCAGAAACGTCAAAATACTTGTTAATCGACTAATAAATTGCCACTAAGCTAGGGGGCAAGTGACCTGAATTCATTATTTTAAAAAACATAGCAAACCACAAGGTTCCCGGCAGAGTAGAATTTGGGCCCATCTCTTCCCATACGGTGTCGTACAAGGCGACTAAGGGATAGGGCTTTTTAACATCACACAGATATATACAGCCCACACTTCGCCTCAGATGCATGGCTCGAGTAACCAATAGTGCCCTGAATGCGGCAATAGGCTCGCCCCCTATTACGTAGGACCGAATACAATGATTGGTGAAATGTGGGACTTAATTAACCTCTGCCTAACCGTCCCGGGAATAAAGGCTTGATAATATGTATGTATGTATGTAACTATCTAAGGAATCTGGGAGGTCTTTGTAATTTCTAGGTAGTTCCCCAGACGGCCGGCTGCAAGTTAAAACGGGAAATACCTCTATGCCTCCTTAACGACCGGTTAGCGGTCGGTTGGTGTCGTTTTTCTAGCCTATGAACATTAATCAGTATCAGTGTCATGTGTAACACTTCCTTCATTGATTTTACTACGAGTATGTGGTTGATCTACCTACCTAGCAAAATTTATTGTACTATTCTCATTTTAAGCACATGTATGTAAAATATGTTTTTGTCAATAAATGATTATGATTATGATCTCTAGTTTGATGAGACACCATCAACAAACTTAACTTTTTTGAACACATGTGAACGGAAATGAGATCACGCGCCTGCGATTAGTTGCGGTGAAACGGAAAACTTGGATTCTGTTTTTAAAACTACCTAAGCTGTATGTAGCCCATTAAGGCATTTTCCTCGCACCCCAGCTGAGCACAGGCCATCTTCAATAGGATAGAATCCATACTAATATTATAAATGCGAAAGTAACTCTGTCTGTTTACTGTTCTACATGGGCGATACTTCGGGCACCCCGCGGCCAAGCGGGCTGACACTGACGCAAATAGACAGCGGCTGGTCGTTGAGCTCGACCGGGTCCTGACTTGCATCTCCCAATGGGGATCAGAGAATCTGGTCGAGTTCAATGCCAAAAAAACACAAGCGTGCGCGTTCACAGCCAAGACCTCCCCCTTCCTTCCTCTCCCTACTCTCCAGAATACACCGCTGGCTCTACAGGACCACATTGACATGCTCGGAATGGATGTTCACTGCAACCTGAAGAACAAGAACTACATCGAGAGCGTCATCAAAACAGCGTCGCGCAAACTCGGGATCTTGAACAGGGCGAAGCGGTTTTTCACACCGGAGCAGCGGTGTCTTCTGTACAAGACACAGATTCGCTCTTGTGTGGAATACTATTCTCATCTCTGGGATGGTTCCGCGCAAAACCTGTTAGACGCTCTTGACAGAATGCAGCGACGTGCAGTTCGTATCATAGGTGATCGTGAGGTTACCAACACCTTGGAACCTCTGCAGTTGCGTAGAGACGTTGCCTCTCTGGCCGTTTTCTACCGCCTCTACCACGGCGAGTGCTCTGAGGAATTATTTCAACTGATCCCACCCTCTCCCTTCCTATCCAGAACAACACATGCTGGTCTGCGGTGCCATCCACACACGGTGGAATCCATACCATCTCGCACAAAACGGTTTGGGGGCTCTTTCCTCTGCCGCACGATAAGGAGCTGGAATGCTCTGCCCGCATACGTGTTTCCCTCCTCTTACAGTCCCGGGTTCTTCAAGCGGGGCGTGAAAAGGCATCTATCAAGGCCGTCAAGTTAGGGACCACCATTTTACGTCCAATGGCACCGGGAATGGTGGTCTGTATCTTCTGGACTGCACTTCAGCTTTGTTGCCATCTAGCGGGGTGCAGTCAATTGACGGACCAAATATAAAAAAATTAAAACTCATATTTTGGTCGGTCCCATATTATTATCTGAGATGCTGATGTGGTAGTGGAGGTGGGGTTAGCCTATTGCCATTAAGAGGACAGTTTGTCAGGTGCTGTGCCGTGAATTCACGGTGTAAATTCGCGCGTGAATTCACGGCACCAATGTGGAGCTAATAATAAAGGTCATTGATTTTTTTTCTCAGTTCTATTGCGTATTCGTTTGTTTCTAATATGGTCCACTGGCGCCAAAAACTGGTTCCATATTCAAATGAGTAAGAACCAAATTCGCGGTTTGTCCATCACACTTGAGGTGTGCGGAGTAAGGTCTTTTAAAGATGCAATGAAAAAATTGCTGCAATCGTATTCATTGTAGTGAGAGAGTCTGAGAAATAATCATATAGATGAGTAGATAAAGAGTGTATATGTAGGTAGTATATTGTAGGAATATAACATTGCGCAATATTCACGGTTATGATTCATTTTTCTCGTTCACAAAACCCATTTTATTATGCAAAAATTCAGGCGCCATATTAATGAATCACTAATAGTATTTATTCAAATCAAATTTATTCAATAAGATGAGCCGGCGAACTTCGTACCGCCAATTTTTTCCACCCCCGTGGCGTTCGATCCCGTTCCCGCTGCACCCTCTTTTATATTAAGCATGTATTATACATATAAACCTTCCTCTTGAATTACTCTATCTATTAAAAGAAACCTCATCAAAATCTGTAGCGTAGTTTGGAAGATATAAGCATACATAGGGACATAGGGACGCGGAAAGCGACTTTGCTTTATACCATGTAGTGATAGTGAAAATACATGTTCGGGGGGGAGGAGCCTGGGATCCTCTCTCCAACTTTTTCTCCAGATTTGGATTATAAGCTTGTACGGGAGCGACTTGGCCCTCTATAACTGGAAGTACAGGCTAGAACCCTTTATAACATTGCAAGCATTCTATCTCTCCAATAATCTCTATAATTAAAACAGTTAAAATATTTACAATATAATAATCCATTTATTTTATGATACGATTTCAAAGTCAAATGACTTAACTTTTTCGGAATTACTTCATGGAATTGGGCCCAATTAGTGTCAGAACAAGGAAAAGTATTACGTAATTATGAGGTATCTGACTGCTAAAAATATAGATTATTATATGCGCACGCGACGAAGATTGGGATTTCCAGTAACACGACGGTAAGCACAGAATTCCGTAGGTACAATGCCGTAAGTATGTAAGAATAGATGAG
Source organism: Eilema sororculum (assembly GCA_914829495.1). Lineage (NCBI taxonomy): Eukaryota > Metazoa > Arthropoda > Insecta > Lepidoptera > Erebidae > Eilema > Eilema sororculum. Next base: position 20,671,938 of record OU618544.1, on the reverse strand, counting down.
ATCTGAAAACGCCGAAGACGCATGTAAACATTCTACAAAATATCGCGAAATAAAATTGTGATCTGGTGTAGGTATTTGTTTGCACCTTGTTATATAAACGCGATTGGTTATCACGATTTTGGATAATTTAATTAGACACACTCATTACACACACACACAGTACAGAGAACATACACAAAATTAGAAGAAATATGTACAAAGGCGAGCTTTAACTCAATACCTATATGATAGTTTTTTTTATGGTGGCAGACAAGCACACGTCCCACCTGATGGAAAGTAGTTCTCTCCCAACAAACCTTTGAGAAGTAGAAAAGTAGTTGGTAATGAAATTTATTGAATAGATACGCGCCTGATGTCAATCCCATCAAGGAAACTTTAAGAATCCGCCAGGGTACAGCAGTAACACTACGTTTCCAAAAAATGTTATGTACTTCAATTTCATTAGATAGATAAATCTTTTTAGGGTTTGAAATAACCATAACGAATACCAGATATGTTCGTATCACAACCGGGACCGACAACAACGTACTCTCTGAGGCACGAAGGGGTTTCAATGTTTGAATAATGGTCACTCAACATAAGACTGATCTTACATTGGTAAACCTTGCAACCAGTAGGAGTACCTTTTTTCCGTGCGGAAATCCCCTCTGATACCCCCCTGCCGGAGCCGGAAGGGAAGATCATGTCGGACTCGAACCGACTAAAACTGCACGCCGACTGTGGGTCGTGGTGCTAGGCCAGAGGTGAGGTTGTCACCAGTAGGAGTACCACTCTCAGCATCAGAAAGATGTTAACGTACAAAGTACTTAAAATTATCTTAACCTTCAAAAGTTTCGTTTTTTTACCCCCTTCCAGTTGATTGATTGTTATGATATTTGGTACACAGCTTTAATTTGGACAATACTCACGTGTTTCCTTCTTCCTACAGTCCCGGGTCCTTTAAGCGGGGCGTGAAAAGGCTTCTAATGAGGCCGTCAAGCTGAGTGCCACCACTGTTAACATGGTAAATGTTTACGATGGTGACCCTCTTTCCGAGACATTGCCTTTAGCTTAACATCAGGCGAGGTGAAGTCAAATTGACGTGTCCTGTATAAAAAAAAAAATACAATTTAAATCAATAAAACAGTTGGATATGCTCCTAATACGAGAGTTTTAAGATAATTTTCAGACTTCGTTGTCAAGATATTTATGACGCTACAATGTTCTTAAAACCAAGTTATTAATAACAAATAAGACTGTTTAATAGATTTAAATTATATTATTGTCCAAACTAAAGGTGTGTACCAAATATCACAACAATCGCTCAACAGGTAGCGGGGAAACCATGGAATTAAGATCAATTTGAGCACTTTGTTCAAAAACATTTTTCTGATGCTGACAGTAGTTCGGACAATAATACAATTTAAATCAATAAAACAGTTTAATCTCCCGGTTATTACCTTGGTTTTAATATCATTTTGAGACTGTACTGTATTGTACTGCTTAGTAAAGTAGTGATTTTCCCAAACAGGTAGCTTTAAGTGAGCGGGATTCCCCGCTAAGTTATATGGTACTTTCTATTGCTTACGCACTACGTCCGCTGCTATAGAATGTAGCTTTTAAGCGAAACATCAATGATTGAAGGAAACGTTTATTGGCATACCTTGTCAATAAATCAGATCGTATTTCTTGACGACAAACGGCGTAATCGTTGTTCAATCAATGGTTAACTAATTTAACATTCGTATATACCTATATTGACGCCTTTAAATCCCCGAAGAAGTTGGCAGAGGTGTATTAATACCTACATTTCGATTCAGTTATGATTTTTGGTCCTACGTAATTGAGGGCCAGCCCAATACTTTCAAACAGGCTCATTGTCATGGGTTCATTGTTTAGCTACTGTGGGATAGGGAACAACTCTATCCCTTAGTCACCTTCTAAAACATCCACGGGAAGAGATGATGTGGCCCGCTGGCCCAATGTTAAATTAATGTTGGTTCCCGGAGGAGTAGCCTCCGGAACGGCCGGTTGGGTCCGGACTAGACTCCGGGCCCGGGAAGCCCGCGCAGAGCGAAGGTGAACCGGACGTCGGAGGTCGCAGAACGACCTCCGTCCTCCATGAGCGCTGGCCTGGGGGTGACTGGTGGAGCTGCCTGTCACCCTAGCAGAAGCAGGCCGCGGCGGCGACGCAAAGTGCGCCTCCCCGTAACCGGGGCTAGATGGGGACACTATGGTCCCCACAACTCGAAGGGGGCTATCTCGAAAGAGATGGTACTGGGTCTGCCGGGGTGCGAGAGATATGCTTTTGGCAATCTCACCTGCGTGCGTTTTAGTCGGTTCGAGTCCGATATAAGCATCTCCACCGGCTCCGTGGGGGTGGTATCTGTGGGGATTTATCGCACGATAAAAAAAAAAAGCCTCCGTAACCAACATCACGCCTTTATCCCCGGAGGGTTAGGCCGAGGTGCATTAATATCCAAATTTCACAAATAATTGTATTCGGTCTCATGTAATAGGGGGTGAGCCTATTGCCAAAATATTCCGGGCACTATTGTTGACTCGAGCCTATATCTGAGGCTGAGTCTTGGCTGTATATATATCTGTCTGATGTTAAACAGTCCTTTCCTTTAGTCGCCTTGTACTACACCGCATGGGAAGATATGGGGTGGCCCACATTCTACTCTGCCGGCAACCATGCCGCTAATTTAAAAACTTTAAAAATCGTATTTTGTAGTCCAGGTTTCACTTTCTTACTCTTTCTTTCAATAGTTTGGTTCGTTTAACTTTTACAGAAGCGGCTGCCATCTTACCTGTCAATTCCAAAAGGTTACCCCTGTTGCTCGGCAGGTGTTACCCGGCGGGTGTTACCTGTCAGCCGGTAGGGCCCCATACACTCACCCATAGACGACTGTAACCGCTTCTAATGACGTCAGTCGGTGGATTATATTATTAGCTGCATCAACAATTATGACGCTAATTTATTATTAAAACAATTATTCATTGAGTTTATAACAAATTAATTATGTAAGTCAGCCACACAAGTAATTCCCGTGGGAAATAAGACTATTATATTTTCAGGGGAAGAACCAACTGAGCATATTGGAAGTAAGTAATGCAGTTAAAGCAAGTTTGAATGTTCAAAGAGAAGACATTCATGTCATACCCTACTACCCTATTCATGTCATAGTATCTGGTACCCACAGGACAGGCTTGCCTAGTGTGGGGCCACTGTGAAACGCACAATGCTGTAAAATTTTTTTGGCAATAAACTCATTTTCATTTTCATACATAAACTCACGTCTGTAAATCCCTGAAAGGGTAGGCAGAGGTGTTTTGGCACCCACATTTCACCGATTATGATTTTCGGTCCCAACGACGTAGTAGGCGGCAGAAGGAATTTTCGCTTTTAAAAAAGTGACAACCCACCCCCCTCCCAAACATCAGGCTGCGACATCACCTGGGTCTCTGCTTACCCGCTGGGAAAGAAGCGTGACTACAGTAGTGTGGTGGGCAGGTAGTGATATCATTTGCGTAATTTAACACAAATTATGAAACACGTGAAAAATATTTCTTTGCGCGTCATCGTCATCCTGAGGTCACGCACTCTCAGGGCCAATTCTCGTAAAAATATGTTTAAAATTCAGCGGTAAAAAAAGGCAAAATAAAAATCTGCGGTAGCCTCGTGGTATGGATAATGGACTGCTGAGACGAGGTCTCGGGTTCGATCCTAGGTTTACCATGGCACACACCAATGACTTTTCGATGCTTTTCGAAGTTATGTGTGTATTTATCGCAGGTTTATAAGTGCCCGGTTAATGGCAATAGGCTCGCCACCTATTACATTGGGACCTAAACATAAACTGGCGAAATGTGGGTGCTTGCACCTCTGCCTACCCCTTCGGGGAATACAGGCGTGAGTTTATGTTATGTTATATGTTATGTTAAAATTCAGTCTGGTTTAATTACAATATACCAAATGCCAAAAATTTTAACCTACTACTGAAAAATCGAGCTCTGAAAGTATCAAATGAGAAAATATTCTCATTTGGACGAACTATACCGGGTGTAAGGGAAACGCTCTCGAAGCCGGAAACCCCTAGTAGTACTCATCATAGTTGACGAAATACGTGTGTTAATACACCTCTGCCTACCCCTTCAGGGATGTACAGGCGTGAGTATATGTGTGTTTCTAATGAATTTTAAACAAATTTTTATTAGGTACGAAAATTGGTCCTCTGACGTTGTACGTGTTCATCAGACCTAGGTACCATGACAACCTCACCTCCGGCCTAGCACCACGACCCACAGTCGGCGTGCGGTTTTAGTCGGTTCGAGTCCGACATAACCTCCCCTTCCGGCTCCGGCAGGGGGGGTATCCGAGGGAATTTCCGCACGGGAAAAAAAAGAAAAAAAAGGAGACCTAGGTACTTGTACGGTGGTTATGAAGATCCCCATAGAGTTGACTCATGAATAGACATAATGTAATTTAATATTCACGATGCTATATTGCTCCAATTCATTGACTGTAATGTAGGTGACTAATAGTTCAATTGGGATGAGTACTACAACACACGCCTCTATATTTTGCCGAATTAATATATTTTAGACACTGACTGTACTGGATGTATGGGGGCCCCGCTAAGTTTTACGGGGCCCCAAATCATCCAGCACGTTTTTTTAACGTGCGGAAATCCACTCGGCTGTCCCCGTGCCAGAGCCAACGGTGGTGGTTATATTGGGATTGGACCGATCAAAACTGCATGGCCGTCTGGGGCCATCAGCTGCCGGAGGTGAAGTAGCCTCTTGCATATCCCTCAAGTCACCCGGTACAACTAGCAAATTAAAAACGAGGTTCTTTTTAGTGTTTATACGCTTTTTAGGGAAACGACTGTGGTCTGACCTCCCAACCCCGAAAGGAAAGCAGTGCTAAAATCTCGTCTGTCAGTCAGCAGGTGTACGATAAAAAGTTTTAATTGTATAACCAGAAATCATATAACCAGAGGAATTAAAAAAATATTGACTTTACCTTTATGCGTTTTTTGTCTAAAACGTATTCATCAAAAAAGGATTTTTAAAATCGGTTCACAAATCACGGAGAAAAAAATAAAAACGTAAAAAAATTCATCGAATATTTAACCTCCTTCTTTTTGAAGTCGCTGAAAAATGTTCTGTATCTTTCATATATTTCAGTGAAATAAAACATTACCTACCTATAATTATGAGAGAGCGAATGATGAACAGTGTTGCCGAAACAACTACACAACATTTACGCAATTTTCATCATAATGACGCCATATTTTACCAAATTTTATAAGTATCTACATAATTTTTCACAGTGAAATATGTAGGTAATTGAATTGAGTGTATGAGACCCCACCGATATATATATATGGGGCCCAAGTCGATCTACCTGCAAGCCGATATACCTGCTGATAGAGCGAGGCCCTGTCACAAACTTCCTCTCGGGGCTGACAGAGATAGTAATCCATCCAAAAAGACAAGTTTTGGATACAACCGAGATTGACGGCACATTTTAAACATTTACTTCAAATTAAAACCACTTTTATATTAAACGATACAACTTAATTAATAATTAATTATAAAACATATTACGTATATTTTAACATCCATATTACTATGATACATCCAAATTATTTTCTCACCATTTAGTGACATAGGAGTCAAACCCACCTACGTCATAAGCAACCAGTATTGTGACCACAGATTTCCCAGCTTGCAGATGCCTCAAAGTATATAAGGAGTTACAAAACCTAAACGAGTATTAGTTCTCTCTCAGCTGTGAACGTAGTGACACGTCAGTTGAATCGATCTGCCGAGATGTCACCAACAATTTTGACCGTGTTTTTCCTGTGCTTATTTTGCATGGCAATTGCTTTGCCTGTGATTCAAGAAGTAAAAATGAGTGATGATAGTACAAAAAGTGAAATGGTGTTCAAAGTTGAACCAGTTCTAGGTACCAGCCTAGATAAAGTTCTAGTAAGAGCTGAAAGGGACATTACGCGAACTCGAGGATGTCCTAAAAGAAGAATCTACTATATGAATAGGTGTATGAGTTTGAAAAGGTAACTTTCTATTATTTAAAAAAATACTATTAAAAAAAATCTGAATGAAAAAAAGAACTTCTAGAAAAAAAATACATCACAAAATAATAAAACTTTGTATTTAATTTCATAAATTGATAATGTGTAATATTATTTTACCGTATAAAATTAAATTGTGTACCTACTCTATTAAATTCTCACAGAGTTGTACATAAGGAAAATTGCAAAATATAAATTACAAACGTTTAATAAGCCATTCATTAATTGATTCTGTAACATATTAATTAATAATTGTTATTTCCTTTTCCTCAGGTATCAAAAGATTATTAGCGGGGAGTTTGACGAGTAAACAAAAAGGGATTTCCTACACCTGGAAGAAATTGTGCACGATAGAAAGTTCATGGATCTCTGCACGCTTTCCAAAACTCAGCATAATGTGATCTCTTCTCCCTACGAAGTGCGAGTGATATTCAGTGCAGAGTTGCAGAGGTGTTCTCTGCACTACTATAATATAAATCTGACAGCTTCTAATTTTAATTTATTCTTATTTTTTACTGTCGACTATGTTAGCGGACATTCCCGCAATTAAGACTGTGTTGTCAGTAATTTGTACATGCCATTATGAATTGTCATAATCTAGTCATAATTTAGTTAGCCTATTTTTTTTTTAGTATCGAATTTTGTATCATTTGTGAGGAAGTTTGTGTGTTTATTTATAAAAATATGTGAGTATGTGGAATGTAGTAATAGAGCTCATTAATATTCAATCTATCACTACTGGTAGAAGTAGACGTGCCTTGTTTTTGTGATAATAAGTACTTAAATAGTTTTTCTCATAATCATTCACATGTAGGAGCAACGAACTTTTTGCAATGACCAGAGCTACTTCAATATTTTCCTCATCGACTTAAGTGAGAATGTGTGTCCTTGTAGGTGTTATGTCATTCGATATAAGTGTTTTAAGCTACTTGTCTGTGATATAGATAATTATTTATTTGTTAGAATAATAGGGTTTCTACTTCATCTTTCATTCATTTATAACTCTTTTTTGTTTATTCTTCATTCTCTCAGCGTCGAGTCCCGATTGCGTTCAAGGTTCATCATTCACCTGAGGGCACGGGAACCGTTATTATTATAATTAATTTTGAAAGACATACCTAATCTATCACATCAATAATAATATTGTTTTAATGTATCATCATCTATCATTCAAACTAAAATTATTTTTTGTATAACGGAATGTAACATTTACCAAAAAGGTCAAATGCATTTGAATATAATTCATTCCATTAAAAATAGAGTACTCATAATTAATATTACAACTGCATTAACAATATTAGGAATATTAACATGTCTTAGAAGTTCAATAAAAACCCAGAAGTAATTTATGTGTATCTTAGTAACCCTACACCTTCACCCAAAGGTCGACTTTATTTGGGCATGCCTAGTGCCCAAATAAAGTCGACTAAGCTATTTGGTATTGAAATTAATAAAAAAAAATGCAAATATATCAGAAATTCAATTGATAGGTCGCGATCATTAGACTACCAACTATTCAGATATATTTCTCAAAGAATATTCATTTAACTTACACTTAGCATGACAAAATTAATCCTTTTACGGTTACATTTCCCTACAGTCATATTTACAACAAAATAGGCTAAACCTGTGAAAGTAACTAGCAATCTAGACTCGCGGCAACTACTTTTTAATAGCCTGGAATTACGATGACTGTTTATAAGTCGTGTACGCTAACTAGATGCTACTAAGGCCCTAATTAAATGCAGTTGATCTGGGAATACCCAAGCCATAATTGGAATGCACATAAACGAGTTGTACTTCTTATGGTATTACTACTACTCAGGGAACGATAATTATGTATAGTGAATATCCATCACAACGCGTGCAGTGTGAAGGACCCCCAGTAATGAGGTAAGTGTTCGGAGTGTTGACAACGTTCCGCACAATGCCATTTCTAAAAATATATGTGTTTTTATTTCAATTGCAATCCTCGTCGCGACTGTTTCGCACGTTGCGGGAAGAGTGAAAATGCAGATAAATAAAAGCACACTGTTTATTTGTTTCCAAGGTCGCAACCCACACAAACACGAATAGGATATTCTTATTGTTGGACATTCTTATTATTGGACATTTTTATGCTTGGACATTCTTATAGTTGGACATTGGCTTTGGACATTTTTCCTTTTGGACATAAGTCGTGCAAAGGATATACACACATACATACACATAACAGTAAGTACGAATAACAAATCGATAGGTACAACGTATTTTTGTCATATTAAATGTAGTTTTTTTTTATCGTGCGAAAAATCCCCACGGATACCACCCCCACGGAGCCGGTGGAGGCGGTTATGTCGGACTCGAACCGACTAAAACGCACGCCGTCTTGGGTCCTTGGTTGCCGGAGGTGAGATTGCCAAAAGCATATCTCTCGCACCCCGGCAGACCCAGGACCATCTCTTTCGAGATGGCCCCCTTCGGGTTGTGGGGACCACAGTGTCCCCATCTAGCCCCGGTTACGGGGAGGCGCATTTGGCGCCGCCGCCGCGGCCTGCTTCTGCTAGGGTGACAGGCGGCTCCACTGGTCACCCCCAGGCCAGCGCCAAAAAAATAAATGTGGGTGCTAGCACCTCTGCCTACCCCTTCGGGGAATATAGGCGTGAGTTTATGTTATGTTAAATAGGAGGAATACTGATTCCCAAGTCACAGGTAATTGCCCAGTTTGGGAACCAGGAAACCCAAAAAACACGTGGTCGTAGCTTAAATTCCTGTACCTATATATTAATTTTATGATCTCAAAATTAACATTATAATCATACACAGGGTGGAAGATTTTCATACCTCCTGGAGGGGAAGTATATAACTCGAAATACTGGAGATAGATAATTTCACTCAAAGGAAACATTCCTTTATTTTTAAAAGGGAGTTGCATTCAAAGATTTTCGAAAACTCGCTTGATACACCCGGTTTTTCCCTTCATTTAATTTTCTAATACTATAAAAGCGAAAGTAACTCTGTCTGTTTGTCTATCTGTCTGTCTTTCTGTATGTTACGCTTTAAGGCTTAAACCACTGAACCGATTTTGATGAAATTTGGTATAGGGGTAGATTAGACACCGGGATCCTTGCGGCTTTAAAATTAACAATTATATTTTTACTTCTTAGTTTGGTCTTTTATCGTTTGTTATCTTGTTTGATTAATTTCTGGAATAAAATACACTGAGCTCTGGAGAAACATTATAAGAGTTACAAGTCCACAAAAATAGAAGAAGAGGGTTTATCGGTAGTACCAAAATGATAGAAAATTTGATTGATCCAATCAATTTAATAAATTCTTAAAAAGTAAATGTATTGTTAAAATTAGTATAATATCTGTTTAGGTTTTATAACATTATAACATAAAATGTCCATCCAAGAGCGTTTTCATAATGTACGGCCCAATATCGGCTATCGGTGCCAACACCTTGGTGTTGGTGGACACCAATATCGGATTGGAATGTTAAAACGCTCTGAAATTGCACTTTTATATTTACTACAGAATACAATCATTCTCACAATGTGAACACATCGTAAACCACTGGTGGTAAACAATGATGTCTCATGTATTATCGTCCCATATATCGTGGCATACATTTACCGAAGTAAAAGAAAATACTATAGAAGGAATTTTTACAGCATTAAGTATGCTAACTATACAAATCAAATACATAGGGAAAAAGAATCTTCTCGGGCGGGACTCGAACCTGCAGTCTTTCCCTTACAGGGGGAAGGCCTGACCAATTCGGCTACCGAGACACGCCCTATACGCCACGTTGTATGGCAATGTTTAATCTCTGACCTAAAAAGAGGCCAGCCTTCTGGTCACGAGAAGCATCGACCATACGCTTCGCAATCTCCCTGAAGAGATTGCGGGCGCTCGGAGAGATTAGAGTATTTGCGCCGCTTGAGAGCCTCCGCAGAAGCTGCGGCAGCACCAGCACAGCCAGCCGTGCCAGGTATATGGGTAGGGGCAATGGTGTCAACGCATGTTGCGTCCCACACCAGAGCCCTACCCATCTTCCAAGGCATTAATGACATGCCGTCCGGTCTCTTGCCATCGTCGCGCGCCGCACCGTTAGGTTCTAGCACAGCTGGCACACCGGCGGTGACAAGAGCACGGCGGATTATGTCATTAAGGCTGGCATGCCGTGGAAATCGCCCCACACTCCTGCAGCACGACAGGCCATGGTGTCCGAGTCGGTCAACAGCCTCTCCACAACGGCATCGATGCGGAGAAACACATGGCGCACCCAACCGTAAGCATGTTGCAATGCGGAAGGTAGTGTCGTCTAACATAGTTCCTACGTTAGACGACGGAAGAGCTTGTAACCAAAGACCCGATTCCCACACTCCAACCGCCAGCAAACAGGCACGCTCAACAGCATTAGAACATGTATTTAGTAAATTTTGTCTTACTAAGCTGCAGAGCGGCCCGTCCCACTGACGCTGTGAGAAAAGGTTCCTTGGGAGATCGCTGTTTGGACATGCAATTTTCCAAGCATTCACTGCATCAGCCTTACACAATACTTCAGAATTAACTAGTGTAGGTGCAAGAATTTTCCTAGTTAATTCTTCCGTACTGTGGACTGAGGACAGGAACGCTGGCAGGCTGAAGTCTGAAATTTTGCGAATACCGAGTCCACCCAAGCGGATCGGTAGAGACGCTTGTAGTGAAGCTCGGTCATCCAAAGTCACGTTTAAAATTTTTATGAGGGTATCTTCTATAATTTTGTCCATTTTCCCTAAAATTCTTAAATGTTTCCAAAATGGTGTGGATCGGAGGGCATGGGTGAATTTAGGTACAAAAAGGCAATACCGAAGAATGGTAAAAGCCGAATGCATATTAATTTTAAGTAAGCGGTCCGAAATGTCACTAAAATTTTGAATTTTTTCCTCTATAAAAGAGGTATAGGCCTAGTATCTTCTAGGATTGGGGACCCGAGGAGGCGTAGAGAGTCTTTTTCTATAATTTTAATGTTGGGAGTTAATGAATTGAATTTAGAAATAGTAGCAATTTTGTCCGAAACGTTATTTAAAAAAACCTCACATTTGTTATCGTTTAGTTCTAAACCTATTAAACTAAATTCATTTTTAATGAGGGCCAAATCTTGTAGAACTGTCTCCACGTCTCCCCCTAAAGTCCCGTCGTCTAGATACCATACATTAAATTTTGAATTTAACCGTCGAATAATTCAAAATATAAATTAAAAATTTTACATAGTTTTTTTTATCACAATATAACAACTCTTCAATTTTTTTAAAGAAATTGTAGACGTGAAAAGTATTTTTCTCTACATCAAAAAGTATAACTATTTTTATAATAAAAATAAATACTTACAGACTTAAAGGAGTAATAAATATAATATTGCACATAGTACAGATATATAATTATTTCAGACCAGAATCAAAATTAAAAATAGGACTAGATGGCTGCCAAAGTTACGATTAAACTAAACTTCAACAAAAACTACTTAATTCTTGACTTCATTCCTATAATCAAATTATAATGTTTTTATAATTAGTAAATAGATAATTAAAGCAAGTACTCAAAGAACAGAAAAAGCGTAAGAATAGGAGCGTGATTCTACGCTCCTATTCTTATGCTTTTTCTGTTACATCAAGGACCTACAACCCGATTCGAGTTAAGAAATCGAGTTAGTAACTTCAGCACCCATCTCTAACACGGACGCGCTCCGTGGAGAGAACCGTTGTCTTGAAGACGGCGACTCAAGAATTTCTTCAGTCGAATACGAAACATTAAATGTTCTGCGGACATGTTTTTTTCAGATAATGTTGTACCTGGGGACAAATCAAGTAAATATTTTAGACGTATGAAATATTATAGACTACCCGTCTATAATAAGGGGCTCCATAAATTTGGATCTTTCGAGCCAAAGTTATGAAGCTCACCTGCGAGTGGGCACACATACTAGCAATGACGTCACTGGCGGCGATATCATCATCTTCGTTGGGTTAGTTCTTTTCGAATCAATGGCCTCGGAGACCGATGTCTGTTTTTTAGTTTTTACTTTTTGACAGAGTTGTTCAGGTCAACTTGGTCGCCCATGAAGGCCTCCGTTTTGACCTAACGACTATTGGTAAGTGGCAGCCGAGACAGAACCGACTTTTAACGTGCTCTCTGAAGAACGGACAGGCAGATAAAATATTAGGCGGACACCTATCCAAATAGCAACCGGGCCTAGGTAGTTGAACACACTGTGCACTTACCGAATAGTGAGTGCGCCTGGTTACGAGCACTTTATTATTGGTACTAGTGGTCGCCCGGTGGTCGAAACTCGACCATAATTAATTTAAAAATTATAAATTTGAACAATAATAAAGTTTTTATTATATTGAAATTTTCTTTCAAAAAGAGCTGAATTCAGTATATAAGACTATAGACAAATAATAATTATATTATGTCTCAAGTTAACCACAGACTAATAAAACAGGTGTGGGAAATTTCGTATTCTCTATCCGCGCAATTTTCGTAAAAAGAGGTACAAAGTTTTCGCTTCACCTATTTATTTATTGAATTCATCATTAATAATATTAATTTAAAACCTTATTTCAATTTATATTTTATATATCTACTAGCTGTCCCGGCGAACTTCGTACCGCCAATTTTTTAGATCCCGTTCCCGCTGCACCATTTAGGGGGATGAAAAATAGATGTTGGCCGATTCTCAGACCTACTCAATATGCTCACAAAATTTCATTAGAATCGGTCAAGCCGTTTCGGAGGAGTATGGCAACGAAAACTGTGACACGAGAATTTTATATATTAGATTAATTTTTATCCGTTAGCTATGAACATTTCAAATAGGTATGGGACTGCGTGATTACTTAAGCCTAAAAAAAAGAACACGGAAAAAATGCATCCTTGTTCGTATTCGCGCCAAAACCCCGAAACGTGAGTAAAAGTTGACAACAGACTTACGTGCTTACAACAAATAAAGGTTTGCGTAATTTTATAATTTTCTTAAAAAGAGGCACAAAGTCATCTATTAATTAAGTTATATATCTAGTATTACTTAAGTTAAAACCTCCTTGCAGTATTTCTGGTTTTTTTTTTATCCGTAGCTGTGAACATTTTAAACAGGTAATGTTTAGCTAAACCTAAAAAAAAAACTGTATGAACACGTAAGTGACATGCATAAAATATGTGTGTGTGAGGTTTTAGTGTATGTAACGTTTTTTTTTTAACAAAAAGAATGTATTACAATGCATTATTGAAAAAAAAAATTAGGCTTATGCACTTCTCTTCGGTATAAACTATCAATATGCCCGCGATTTTCGTAAATAGGGATCCAAAGGTTTCCCTTCACGTATTAATATATAGATGTTTAATTAAAATATATCACTTACATTAATTTAAACATCCAAATGAGAAAAACAGCGCCGCTGCCACAACCAACCATAAGTAACGTGAACGTTCTTTAGAAACAGATGTAGAATTAAAAGCTTGACTTCCCATAGGCATGTTCTGTGTATTATCTAACTCTTTTGCATCAAATACATTAGGTTCAGAACTAGTTTCAGTTGCAATTGTATCAGAATCTTCCTCTTGTGTGCTTTCTGTAATTGATAATACGTCTGATACATTATGCACAGTTGTGGAACTAGTTTTTGATGCAATTATATCAGAATATTCATCTTGTGTGCTTTGTGTATTTGGTAATACTTCTAAGTCTGATGGATTATACATTTTTTCTTCAGAAGTAGATGTAGAAATAACAGCTTGACTTCCCATAGTATTAGCATTAAAACCGTTCTGTGTATTATTTAACTTTTTTACATCAAATGCATTAGGTTCAGAACTAGTTTCAGTTGCAATTGTTTCAGAATCTTCATCTTGTGTGCTTTTTGTACTTGGTAATACGTCTGATACATTATGCACAGTTGTGGAATTAGTTTTTGATGTAATTACATCAGAATATTCATCTTGTGTACTTTTTGTATTTGGTAATACTTTTAAGTCCGATAGATTATACACAGCTGTGGAATGAACTTTTGTAGTAACTGAGTCTGCACCAAAATCGTTTCTTCTTTTAACTGCGGTTTTGTCTGGAGCATCGTCTTCTTTTTTAGGGACTTCTACAGTTTTAATAGTGTCAGCATTGGCACCACGATCATCAAACTCATTGCCCTTTATTTGTTGGTGCCTGGCAATATAAATAAAGATTATATTATAATAATTTTTTTTAGAAAGTTAGGTACATAAAGCAGACAGATTATAATTTTGCTATTAGTTACAATATCGCATAAAAATTAGCTTAGGCGCCTATTTTAAACTAATTATACTACTTCGTGTCGTCGGTAGCTTAGTGGTTAAAGAGTTGGCCTTACGTACGATCGAGAGAATTGGAATTCGTATCCTGGCCATTACACTACCAGTGAAGATTGTTTTCATTTTTCGAATAAAGTATCTATTGAGAATTATTCAATATTTATTTATACCGCGTGTAAGGGGAACGCTCCCGAAGCTGAAAGCCCCTACTAGTACTCCAGGTACATAACACATCGGTATAAAAATAAAATCGATTTGGACCAAAAATATCGAATTAATTTTTTATATTTTGTATTTTGCATTATTTACTCTCTTTCGCGTCAGTAAAGCTAAATTATTAAAAACGATAATTTCATAAAAACAAAATCACTACAAAAAAAAAACAATTAGCGCAAAGCGCGTGTTTTTTTTGTAGTGGTGTTTTACGTTGTTTAGCACCTTATGAGGCTCTCGTTAGGCAGCTGGGTCAAGGGCCTGATGCAGAAGGCGGTACTCCTCGTCACGGCACGTATTGTGAGGGCCCTAACCACCGGTAGCTAGGTCCCTGTACCCGATGCCGGTGGGACATTATTTTTTATATTTTTAAATATATTTTGTATTTTTAAGGTATATTTAAAATTGTAATTTATATGTTACTTACACGAATAAAGGAAAATAATAATGTTAATAATAAGGATCTAATCGGATTCGGAAAAACCAATCGGATTTGGAAAAAACCATACGTGTGTAGCCAGCCTTAATCAGTAGATCAGGACAAAACCACTCATCGACAAGCTCCAATGATAGCTCATTGGAGCTTGTCGATGAGTGGTTTTGTGTTTGAGCGCTTAAGATCCTGGTATAGCCCCATAACACCACCAGGTTTATACCGCAGGTAGCTAAGGTAGTCAGAGTATTTCCTCAAGAAAGGTTCACAAGTTCTAGTCACTTCCTGAATGTTAACTTTTTCCGATTGAAATTTATAGGAATAGTTGGCACACCTGCTTACTATAAAATTCCATTACTTTTTTTTCTAAAATATTGGTAATTTTAACCACATCAAGATCTAATACGACATAATATTATAATGTAACAATCTAACAATGTTCAATAAACAAGAAACGTAAAACACAACATTAAATAAAATTACGTCATAAAACAAAATGGCATTTTTAACACACTGTATATAATTATAATAGTTTATTAACTCACGTTTCTTCTGGTATGCAGAATTCATTAAACCTTTTCTTCCCTTCACTACACTTATTATCTTCAATTATGTCTTTCTTAACCCGAACTGAATAATTCGAAATAGCACTGTCTGTAGTCACTGATAGATTTGATTCCTCATCATTATGTGCTAAACACAGATTCTGTAGATTTAAAACGAAAGTAAGTAAAGTGAAAAAAGTTTTTAAGTCGACAGTCATTTTGGCAGATCTTTCCGCTTCTCACGTCCGATATGTGTAAAAGCTACGAGAGCACTACGGTAGTATCTCTTTCTCATAAAAACAGACGATATGACGTCTGTTTTTAAAACATCTTCATATTTTTAGTACGCATATTATAAGGGTGTTTATTTCTGTTGCATATTTACTTTGTTTTGCTGCTAATTCTGTTGTTACATCTCTATACTTAAAATTCATTATCAGATAGAAAAGGACAGATGATTTATTTGAGTGAACACCTGTCAAATTAAGTCGGCGCTTTGACGGTACCCTTCAATTTTAGTCGACATCTACGAACATGCGACTTAACTTACTACGCACTAACAAGGCGCTATCTTAATTTGAAAGGGTCTTAACTTAAATAAAATCATCTGTCCTTTTTTATCATATCATGAAAGACATAACATAAGGGGTAGGCAGAGGTGCTAGCACCCACATTTCGCCGTTTATGTTTAGGTCCCAATGTAATAGGTGGCGAGCCTATTGCCATTAACCGGGCACTTATAAACCTGCGATAAATACACACATAACTTCGAAAAGCATCGAAAAGTCATTGGTGTGTGCCATGGTAAACCTGGGATCGAACCCGAGATCTCGCCTCAGCAGTCCATTACCCATACCACTAGGCTACCGCAGATGAAACAGATGTAATTAGATTTTTTTAGAGAAATTTAAGTTTAGAGATGTAACAACAGAATTGGGAGCAATATGGGCATAAGTTTAAATTATTCCTATCTCTATTAGAACCTTTTTTAAATAGATAAAGTAATAATAAATGTTATTTTTTCAATAAGGGTACAAATAGGTAGATACCTACTTATCTAGCTGCAAATCGTTGACAAGTTTTATATAATAATAGTTTGAATAATTCTATTCCAAATCAAAATTTGTAGGAGTAGATACTCTTCTGAATATAAAATTTTATATAGTATTACTATTTAGTTTTTGTGTGAATAGCGAATGTGGAGTCACCATAGATAATGGCCCACCAGTTAACGTGTGCTAAAAGCCCTTACACATGCAGACCGCAGGACCTTATATGCGCCTCCGAGAACGCCATACAGGTAGGTGGCTGCACCCTTGGAGAAGACAATTTGAGGGCCGAGGCGTCATCGCCACGATCGAACAATAGAAGAATTTAGTTTATATTTATTAGATGTTCACTATTTCGCAATATTGTTTTATTCGTATTGCGAAACATTATTGCACAATTTTCATCATAGTCGAACGATTGTGTCTTATTATTACACTGTACTGTGGTGTTATAGTTGCGTCATTATAATCTAAAAATAAGAAGGCGTGATGGTAATGACACATCCCTGCCAGCTCACGTGTTTCTCTCTTCCTACAGTCCCGGGTCCTTTAAGCGGGGCGTACAAAGGCATCTAATGAGGCCGTCAAGCTGAGTGCCACCACTGTAAACATGGTAAATGTTTACGATGGTGACCCTCTTTCCGAGACTTTGCATTTAGCTTAACATCAGGCGAGGTGAAGTCAAATTGACGTGTCCTGTATATTTTTTTTTCTTATACGAAAAATTATAAAGGAACCTAATTTCATTGCATCTGCGGCGTAGCCTAGTGGTATGGGTAATGGACTGCTGAGACGAGGTCTCGGGTTCGATCCCAGGTTTACCATGGCACACACCAATGACTTTTCGATGCTTTTCGAAGTTATGTGTGTATTTATCGCAGGTTTATAAGTGCCCGGTTAATGGCAATAGGCTCGCCACCTATTACATTGGGACCTAAACATAAACTGGCGAAATGTGCGTGCTAGCACCTCTGCCTACCCCTTCGGGGAATACAGGCGTGAGTTTATGTAATGTTATGTCCTCTTGAAATATAACAAGGACACCGAGCGGGATAGCGGACACTGAGCTTTGCATTGGTGTCCCAAGGTCGGCGGGGGTGTGCGAGGAATATGTCAGAGCCTGCCTCGACCCCGGCAACTGATGGCCCGAGACTAGTTTTGCTCGGTTCGGGTCCAAGGTAATCACCTCCACTGGCTTCGGCGTGGGGATAGGAATCCCTAGGGTTTGTTGCTTTAAAAAAAAGAAGGAAAAAAACTCCGAGAAAACCAATAAGAATGACTGACCTGCTGTTTTTTTTGACAACTAGCTCAAAAAATTACAAAATATTACTATCTATCTAATATATTATTATTAGATTTATTTTAATAAAAAAAATGTCAAGTACCTGTATTCTTGCCCGAATATTACTTCCAACGTCGCCGTCACCGACTGTCCCCCTTATGACACATGCCAGAGACGTCAGAACTCAGATTTTCCCCGTAGCAGTATAAATACGCGCTTCAAGACCTCCTTCAATATTAGTACGTGCTGAACTGTGTCTACAACAAGTCGTCACTTGTGTACAACTATTATTGCACAATAAAATATTACAAAATAAATATTGTGAAAATGTATCCCACCACTTTATTTTTCTTGGTCTTGTGCTTTTTGGGCGTAGCTCTGTCATTACCTGTTAAAAAAGATCTACAAGCCAGTGATATCGGAGTGCCAAGTGAAGTTCAACTTAAAACTGAAGCAGTTACAGTTTATACTTCAGAAAAAGTTTTAGTGAGGAGTAGACGGCAAGCTATTCGCAGCGGGAAGTGCTCGAAGGGAAAAGTTTACTTCAAAAGACGCTGTATCCCTTATGAAAAGTAAATAATATATTTTTATTACCATTACGTAAAAAATAGATTTTTTCTGAAAATATATTTTTTAACTTGTCAAGTTCAATTCAATTTTCTTTTTGAAGTTAATATTTCTATGTGTGAAATAGAATGTGAAAATCAAATCAAACTATCATTTCAATTTGTATGGGGTTTAAATAATACTTTGATACATTAGATAATAATTATTTCTATTCACTAATAAAACTTTCATAATCATTAATTATTAATTAAACTTCCCATTTCTTTATATTACATAACTATTAATATATTTATTGAAATTTTCAAACCTTACATAATAATAATTAATTCATAGTCAATCAATTATGTAGTGTTACATTTCCATCTATGAAATTATTAATAGAGTTACCACATAATAGATATACGAGTTACTAAGTAATTGTTTTATTTTTTCAGATACGATCAAATTCTCAACGGATATTAGCAACAATGAAGTTCAGGAAGGCAAAATATTATCAAAATATTTTGAATCTATACTCCTTTTTCGACCAGTCAACAACAAATACGGTTGCAACTAGTCTGAGCCGCTCCTTGAAGCTGAACTCTGTGAACTCACTTTCTTCAAAGTTCCAATTTGTAACACGAGTGTCAAGTTTCTCGTCTCTAGTGTGCTGTCTCTCGTGTCCTGTCTCTTGTGTCCAGTTGGTGAAGAACTTATTTGAAGGTCGCTTGGATTTACTCTTTACTTCAAGAAGCTACGTTTCAAGCAATGATGAATATATCAAAAAAATCGTGAAGTAGACAGAATAGAAAAGCGGGCCCCGGGCCACAAAGTGAATGACCGGGATGATGATGACGGTGAAGAATAAATATTGAAACGTATTATGACTTATTCTAGATAATTCGAACTAGAACATTAAACTTCATCTGTAATGAACATGATTTTTGCATTGAATGTATAGTGTAATAAACCTCATTTTCATGTTAAAAGTACTGAAAATTCATTTCAGAATTTAGCCATCTTGTGATATAAAAACTTATATTCTGTTTTGATTCCATTCATAATTTCTTTTTATTCATTTATTTAATTACTAAGCATATAATTTATAGGTATTGCATCTACTATTGGTTCACAAAACTCTTTTGAACAGTTTGTCTGTGAACTCAGTTGAGTCTTTGTGATAAGAACATAATTATACATTGTGTTAAAATCATGAGAATTCGCCGCCAGTTTTGAATCTGTTATATTTCGATATTGCATTTTTTTCATAAATAAACACAATCTAGTCATGTTCCTATTAGTAGTTAGTTACTTTTTTTATTTAGGTTTTTATTTTTTATAAGAATTAGATTTTGTAAAGGTCCTATGCGCATTAGATTGTATAATAGGATTAGTTATCTATCATCGCACCGCTCGCCATAGACAGGGAATTCATCCCCACACATTGCATCCGAATACGGTGCGCACCGTGCGGTATGAAAGGAACTTCATCCCACGTACGCTCAAGCTGTGGAATGAACTCCCTGCCATGGCTTTCCCAAGCGACTACAATATGGTGTTCTTCAAGAGTGTAACGCCCCTGGTGTTGCATACGTCCATAGGCCGGGGTAACCACTTTCCATCAGGTGGGCCGTGTGTTGTCAGCCACCTAAGTGGTATAAAAAAAATTACCTTGGGGGAAAGGACATGGGGAGGGCATTTGCCGCTGATGAGTTATGGCTCATAATAGTACTGATAGAACCTACTCTTATGTGCCAGGACTATCTGTAGTAGTAGTAATGAATGAAGATAAGTATCTAGAGGGCACCTAATATTATAAAATCTGCTTTGAGTCTAGCTAGCACTGCGTAGAACTGTTCTACTGAAAAGACTGTTATTTAAATTATTATATATCGTTAGTTTTAGTATTTATTACTAATAATAATTATTACGATTTATCTGACAGCCTCCGTGGCGTAGCGGTAAGTAGTGAATGCGGCCGCTACGCAGGAGTCGCGAGTTCGATCCCCGCTCAGTGCACATATTTGTATGCATGAATATGGGTATTTGCATTGGTCTGGTCGTGTCCCGGAGAGCTCGTTAAGCCGTCGCAGTCGTTACGGGTAGTGTAGCCCTCAAAACTCCAACAACTGGCCTAACTCAAATGCTTCGATATCGCCTTTGGGTTGTGAAGGTCATATGGCAGTCGCTCCACAGAAAATATCGGGATCCAGCCAAATCCGCAGTTAGACTGGTAAAAGCGGACCCCAGACTCCAAGCTGCAAGCTTCAAATGCGACTGGGATTAAGCTAAGAGAAAGAAGAAGTTTTAGTATTTATTATTCTTATTTTCTTCTTATAGGTACATAATTGGTGTATGATAATAAAACATTTAAAAAATTAAAACAATCCATCATTTTTTCCAATGTTTTTCGAACTTAAAAGTTAGCATAATAAATGCTATAAAAAAAACATTCAAATATTTGGGCGCATTCATCAAAATTCAATGTTTAAAAATGGTTGAAAAATCATTCATTGTTTCCAACAGTTCGTAAGAATGTTGGTAGATGGCTGCACCGTCGCACTTATAGACGGATATAAAGAGAAGGAAAATTTGGAATGATTCAATGGTGCTCAATAGCTCAGTTGGCAGAGCAATCCCCCTGTAAGGGAAAGGTCGTGAGTTTGAGTCTCACTTGAGCATTTCATTTTTTCCAATGTTTTTCGAACTTAAAAGTTAGCATAATAAATGCTATAAAAAAATCATTCAAATTAAAACAATGTTTTTTTATAATGTTTTTGTTTATATTATAAGTACCTACCTAATTACATTTACACACTACAATTTTCGCGTTGTACACTACAGTTTCCTTCAGAGATATTTCAATTATCATCATCTTACATTGACAACCTCAGTAGTATAGCGGTAGAACATTCGACTACTAAGTCAGAAGTCTCGAGTTCAATTCATTTACATTGGTCTGTATGGTGGCATAATGTATGTATATAAATATTTTTCGAGTTCTGGCACCAAACTCTGCTAAGTGGCGGTAGTGCACGCGACTGCCACGCAGGAGGCGCGGGTTCGATGATTCGATCCCCGCTCAGTGCAAATATTTGTATGAATGAATATGGCTATTTGCATTGGTCTGGGTGTTTCTATGTATGTATTTAGAAAAAAAGTATATAAGTATGTTTATCCGCATTCTAGATTCCTAACACAAGCTATATTAGCTTACCATGGGTCTAGATAGCGTTGTGTAGAATGTTGTGGAATATTTATTATTTACTAGCTGTTGCCCGCGGCTCCGCCCGCGTGGTTGTCACTTATCGCTAAATTAAGATTTAAACTATCCTATCTCTCAAGTTGGATCGAACTGCACATGGTGTGCGAATTTTATTATAATCGGTTAAGTGGTTTAGGAGTCCATTGAGGACAAACATTGTGACACGAGATTTATATATATTATAAGAAAGACGAGATTTATATAAATATTGAGATTTATTACATTGACAACCTCAGTAGTATAGCGGTAGAACATTCGACTACTAAATCAGAAGTCTCGAGTTCAATTCATTTATATTGATCTGTGTGGTGGTATATTGTATGTATATACATTTTTTTCGCTTTCTCGAACCAAAATCTGCTTAATTTAGGTCTGTATGGTGCTATGTAATATTTCCTAGAATATTTCTTTTGGGATAATTCAGCTTAGTTGGGTAAAGGCTGTAAAGTTAAACGATTTCAAATATTATTCTTTAAAAGTAAAATATGTAGTTGAGTCATTGTCCATTTTGTACGACATACGCTGCCCAAATTATAGAGTAAATAGATCGTTGGGATGACTCAATCGGAAGAATAGGATGCTGTGCCCTTCTGCAAATTGAATAATCGTGGAATGATACTGTTTGTCATACACACATATTCATATCACTCGACACAATAACCACTTCAGTGGCATAACAGTAAGACGCACCAGTTGGTATGGGATATGCCGTCCATATTTTTAACGATGATGTGATTCCCTATTAAAAGGAAATAAATAGATTGTATAGGGATCGTATAGGATTACTCATAACATAACATAAACTCACGTCTGTATTCCCCGAAGGGGTAAGCAGAGGTGCTAGTACCCACATTTCGCCAGTTTATGTTTAGGTCCCAATATAATAGGTGGCGAGCCTATTGCCATTAACCGGGCACTTATAAACCTGCGATAAATACACACATAAGTTCGAAAAGCATCGAAAAGTCATTGGTGTGTGCTATGGTAAATCTGGGATCGAACCCGAGACCTCATCTCAGCAGACCATTACCCATACAAATAGGCTACCGCAGAACATATAATGTAGGATGACTCAACCGCATGGAACTGCACACACATATACCTAGATGAATGCTGAGCCCTTCTTCGGATTGAGCAATCATGACGTAAACACGCACATACGTTCGTATTATCCGACATATACATACTAATATTATAAATGCGAAAGTAACTCTGTCTGTCTGTCTGTCTGTCTGTCTGTATGTTACGCTTTCATGCCTAAACCACTCAACCGATTTTGATGAAATTTGGTATAGGGGTAGATTAGACCATGAGAAAGGACATAGGCTATGTTTGGTCGCGATAACCGACATCCACGCGGGCGGAGCCGCGGGCAAAAGCTAGTATCCATACTAATGTTATAAATGCGAAAGTAACTCTGTCTGTATGTCTGTCTGTCTGTATGTTACGCTTTCACGCCTAAACCACTGAACCGATTTTGATGAAATTTGGTATAGGGGTAGATTAGACCTTGAGAAAGGACATAGGCTATATTTTGTCGCGATAACTGGCATCCACGCGGGTGGAGCCGCAGGCAAAAACTAGTAATATTATAAATGCGATAGTAACTCTGTCTGTCTGTCTGTATGTTACGCTTTCACGCCTAAACCACTTAACCGATTTTGATGAAATTTGGTATAGAGGTAGATTAGACCATGAGAAAGGACATAGGCTACGTTTAATCTCGATAACCGACATTCACTTGGGAGGAGCCACAGGCAAAAGCGAATTGATCCCAAATATCTAAACGCCTCTTACCGCCATAAATAAGCTATGAATTGACTAAATAACTATCGGATTGAACTTACTTATTACTCGCCAGCGCCGCTCTGCCATCTCAACCATCATCATCCGTCGCTGTTTGCATCTAAATTTTATTATTTGCAGACCCGGATTTATACTCTTACTCCTCCTTATGGATTGATTTTTCTTAATATTAGCCTGAGCCTGTATAACCTCTAGAGGAATTCTGCGTACAAAGCCTCATTCGTTAATCAGTAAGTGAAAGGGTTTCCAGGTAATTTATGCCTTATGCCTTTAAGACTTGGGTGAGGCTGCCAAGCACCTGTCAAAACTACTTTTTTATCAAAACTCGAGCGGCTCTACCACGTAGGTGGTAAACAAGTACAGTGCCTACCTAATAAAAAGCGGTTACCGTGGCTTACGGACGTGTGCAACACTAGGTGTGTCAAACTCGCGCTGCTGACTGTACTGTGACTGACTAATACTAAGTTTAGTAAAGGATGAAATGAGGAACGAACTGAAGTTAATAAAGAAAGCTCAAGAGTGGAATGCCTTTCCCGAATATGTGTTTTACTAGCTACAACTTGGGTGTATTCAAAACTAGAGTAGTTACTTCTAGGCAAAAGTCCACCACTGTAGACCACATCGTCACTTACCAACAGGTGAGATAGTGGTCAAACACGAGCCAACCAACCGTAAAAATGTATCGTTCAATCTATTGTTATCGTTACTATACAGGATGAGTGTAAAGTAAACAGTGAAAAAAATTATAAATACAGCATTTTGAAAATTATATTTATTTAAACATAGTAACAATAAATAATATAAATAATACACAACCGTTAAAGACAAGCTCCTTACTTAGAGCTATTTTAATTGAGCATATTGTACTAAATGCTTGTTATCTCCTAACATTAATATTAAAAACACACAGAGGAAACATTTTTACAAATTAGGTATATACAATTTCATTGTATTTTAACTTGTGTATAAAAAATTGTCTTGTAGGGAGACAGACAAATTCTTTACACCAACGAAATATTTTCTATAAACTTTAAAGTCTAGAGCGTCACAGCCAACTGGCAAATAACTAGGCCAGGAGGATTATTCTGTGTGACATCGAGTTCCAAACACAGCCGTAACGTGAAAATACGGTGGATTACAATTGCTTAACATATAGGTAAGAGAGAAATTGTGTAAAACTAGACCAACTTAAATGTTTCGACTTTTACGATTGCTCGTGAATTATGAAACGGTTTTTCATTCAGAATGAGGAGCCAATGTAGAGGCTGCTTGTTTAAAATCACATTTAAAAAGCTAAAAGTACTCACATAAAAATGGTAGCTAAATGACAAATTGTTTGTAAAAATGACAGCATTACTAATCTCATTTTCATTCGTCTCATTATAAAATTAACACACAGAGGAAACATTTTTATAAATTAGGTATAATAAATATATACAATTTCTTTGTATTTTTTTAACTTGTGTACAAAAAATTGTCTTGTAGGAAGACAGACAAATTCTTTACACCAACCAAATATTTTCTATAAACCTTAAAGTCTAGAGCGTCACAGCCAACTGGCAAATAACTAGGCCAGGAGGATTATTCTGTGTGACATCGAGTTCCAAACACAGCCGTAACGTGAAATTACAATTGGTTAACATAGAAGAGAGAAATGGTGTAAAACTAGACCAACTTAAATGTTTCGACTTTTACAAATACTCGTAAACTACGAGTATGAAACGGTTTGTCATTAAGAATAAGTAGCCAGTGTAAAGGTTTCTTCTTCAAAATCACATTTAAAAGCTAAAAGTAGTCACACACATTGTTTGTAAAAATGACAGCATTACTAATCTCACTTTCATTCGTCTCATTACAAAATTACATCATTTTTTCCTAATAAATAATAATATTATGACACATACAGCACAGAGCCATCTATATCAGTAAATGCTATATCACAAAATAAGACTTGACTTTTACAGGTACCTAGGTAAATACAGCACCCTGTATCTATAACAACATCATTGATCCTATCCTACTAAGGAAGTGTATGAAAATGTTTGGATCTTTCAATCAGGCTTTATGGGCTGAATGAATCTTGAGATGAATGGGATAGATTATAGTCTGAACTAGGCTTTTTATTCCAGGTATAGGCTACCGTGGGTTGCACGAACGGGATCCCACACGAGCGAAGCCGTGAGCATCAGCTAGTATAAAATAGTTTTGAGGTAGATCTTCTTTTGATCCTTCGTCAAAATCATCATCGGCTGTTGCGTAACTCCTCACATCTGTAAAAAAACAACGCGTACATTATTATATGAGAAAGTAAATATAATCTAAGACTTAATATCTGGTCATCTAGTCCTAAATTAAGCATTGCTAAATATGGGTTCTTGAATGCGGGTAAACATATTTACATACATTTATTTTTGTAAATAATAATGATATTTTTAGGAAATTCCACACAACGCTCTAAGTAGATATATCGTCTAACTTAACTAAGTAATTTGGATCCAGTATGTGGACAAACCTACTTGTACATATAGCTTTGTACAACAGGTACACAACACATATAAAATCATAATATTCACACATATTTGTACAAACAAATATTTGCACTGAACGTGTATTGAGCCCGCGCCTTCTGACGTATCTAACCTACCTACCTTGTAATATTACGACGATACGTAACTTGTTTTTATATTATTCTAGGTCAGAAACTGGTTCCTTTGCTCTTTAGATAAAAATAAATTGATTTAACGTCTACAAAAGCTAAACATTTAGTTTATTTAAATTTAGATTGCCATCTAAAGGTGGATTGCCACTGTGCATGATTGAACTGACGGACGTGGTACCATGGAAAGAGTGACGTCACTAGAATTGCTGATAAGTCCCATGCGGTGCATTTTATCTGTGACCGCGGCTTACTTCAGGCAACAGAGTTAATATAGCGACAAGGAGGCCTAAGCGACTATGCACTATTGCACTTTGAGAACGGCTCTACCGGCATGAATAAATTATTGGTTTTTGTTGTGTTCTTAAGTACCTTATTGTTAGAACAAGGTTTATTATGTAAGAAAATTATAGAAAATTCACGCGATTCACCACTTGGATAAATACCGGAAACGCCGGAACCGTAAATAATAATTATTTGCCGAAAGGTCACAGACTGTTGAACACATTGGATTGAAATATTTTTTATAGGTGTTTGTTTATTGGGAATATTAAAAAAACCAATTCCTTTTTTTGATTCTTTCTCTAATCTCAATAATTTAATCTCATCAATATTATGTATCATGTTATTATATTATAACATGGTAGTTCTGTATTTTTTTGCGAGCGGATCCGCGGTGATCACTTAGTTACGAATAAAAATACTCACTTTTTTGGTGTTCTACACCTTCTGAAACACCAAATATTTCCTGAAGAACATTTCCCACTCCTAATCACTTGTCTTTTTGACCGTACATTGATTTGTTGATCAACATTATTATTATTATTAATTAAATCACTATTATTAAAGTCGTATTTAGTCACAAACGCCATTTCTTTAACACTTTCTAGTCCAGACGCACGAATATCGTCAATAGGTTGTAACTGCACACTATATTTACTCGGTAGTGTAGATACGACACATAAAAGTCCAAGCAGGAAAAGCGAAAATAAAATAGTAAATGCCATTTTCGCAGTTTCTCTTGTCGTCTTGTCACTGCCGCTGCTCAACGCGAAATGAATCTGGTTTTAACAATCATGGCCAGATAAGGTTTATATATCCGTGTGTGTTCAATTCGATGATGTTGAGTCATATGTACTTACGATCGATGGACAAACGTAACATTTGACCGAAAGTGACTCAACTGCGTGTTTGAGATGATTTAAGAGTAGGTATGGGACTTTTCTGGACTAAATAAAATTCTGCTTCAAAAAAGAGGAGGTTCGCAATTTAACTGATTTTTTTTTCTTTTAAGCCATTCCTTGATTTATTAACCGTGTCTATATAGAATATATAGCCGTAATAGAATGATATTATAATATATTGCACACATAATTTTATGACATATTCTGTGATAAGGATTCTAAACGGCGAATACACAAACTTATACTAATTTTTATTGAAAATTTGTCACATAAATTATCTTACACAATTTACCGTAATTTAACGGTTTTTCCATTCTAATGATTGACTCAAAAAGGGCCGTAATGGTAAAAACCGAACTTTTTCAAGGCAAATGTGGAAATATTGAGGCTCTGGAGTGGGATTTCCTATCAGGTTTGGAAAGATGGGACCTCGCAAGCATAGCGGGGCCCAAAAACACCCATTAAAAACTAAAAAAATTCTGAACGAATTATTATGACAATATTATTCGTTTTATAGCAGTAGGGGAGGAAAATGAATTATTAAAAAGTCACATCCAACATTATCGCAACGTTTTTGTGCTTAACGGTTTAAGGATCATGAAAATTAGTTCAATAACAGGATGATATTATTTGTATTTGACACAATCAGTGCAGAATAACTCTGCTTTGAAATGGCCACAAGTGGTACTTCAGCTGATAAAGAGCACCTTTTATTTATTTTATCTTAGTAGGTAAAAGGACTCGGTCTGGTAATATTTTTTCCGCGAACAGCTAAGTCATAGGGACGAGAGCCTTCCTTCTTTAAAAAGGGCACTATAACCTGTGCTGTAGCTAACTTTTTAATTCTTAAACCCTTAAAAGTGCCTCACAATCTTACACTTAGAAACTGTCAACTCACCTATTTATTTATTTATTTTTAAACTTTATGCACAGTTGTACAAAGGCGGACTTAATGCCAAAGGCATTATCTGCCAGTCTACCTTAGGGTGATGCAGAGATACATTGAGGTAGGTGCAAGCAGAAGAATGAACAATGTACTGAAAGGTTATCAGTCTAATGTATACAATATCGAATAATACATACTCACATTATACATACACTATAATACTTACATACAATACTTACATAAACTACATACACACACCTACTATTCTTTTTTTTTTTAATTAATTTACATGCACCGTAGACTGTACAAAAAACGGACTTAATTCCAAAGGCTTTATCTAACTGTCTACCTTAGGGTGATGCTTTAGGGTGTTTTTACAATTTGCGTTTTTTTTTGTGTTTCACTTATCTTCCACTTCACTAGTTATTAACCTTTCTGTAATTCTACATTTTTAAACCTTTAGTTACCACTACTCATTGTTATAAAGGCCAAAGAGTGTATAAGCGTGATTATAATCACGAACATCCAAAACCTTTGCTAAATGTAAACCTTTGGGATTGCCGTAAGGCGAAACCGGTCAGTGTCAATATAATAAATACTGTTGAAAAAGTACAAGTGTACTCAATATGTGTAACAATGAATTCCACCAAGTGCCATCAATCAACAGTATAAATAGTATTATAATATTTGTTTGTACATAATTATTTAACTTCATATCAGCAGAGTTAAAAAATCAGGTAAAGATATAGCAATGTCAAGGACAGTGTAATATTTTGACAACTGACCACATGACTTCAAGTTGTGCACGGCTGGTAGAGATCTACATAATAGTGTTTTGTGTGCACGGATAATCGTACTTTAAGAGGGGGTATAAAGGAAAATTGCCGATCTTTGATTTGATTTTTATACCCGAAAGTGTGCCTCAAATGAGCTTGTTTTTTTTCAATAGAAAATACGTTATATCTGAGAGGTACTCAATTTGGTGAAAACATAAAATAATGATATTTTGTCGATAAAATAAGATCACAAAGTTAGGCTTAATTTTTGATTATAATTAATTTATTGTCAAGATTATTCCATATAACTGAGTCAATTTTTATGTACAAAGTATAAAATTATAAAACCTAGTGACTCAATTTTTCACTTTGTTAAAATTATCTGGAATTTACGAGTAATTAAAAAAAAACTAATTCGGCGCTTAGGACGTTCTTATTCCGCGCATAACGGTGTCTTGCTATCGCACCTGACCCGAGGTGCCGGCCATCTGTTGTTTCACCAATTAGTCGGGGTCGCCCCGTTGAGACAAGAGGACTGTTTTTCTGTTTTCCGTCGAAAAAGTTCGTCGAAATTATGGGAAATAAAAAAAATCAAAAGATAAACTCCTAAAGAGAATCTAAAAGACTAAGAATTCCACTCTTGGCTAATTGTCGAAAGTAATATTTCTTTATTTTCTTTACTTAGTTACTAAGTACAGTTTTTGTATCAACCGTTGCCAGGGAGCCCGGGTATAGTATATGAAAATTAAATAGATGTCTTAGACCACATCACGTTTGAAGTATGTAACTAATGTTATTTTTTATAGCAGTAATATAATTATATTTTGCGAAAGTACTTATACATTGTATTATCAATTTTAATGCTTTTCAGAGTTGCTTCAGCTCGTAATAATAATAATAAAGATTTATTTCAGGCAAGCCCATATTTTTGTTAGTTACATTGCTCTTATGATCTAGTGTTAAAAATAAAAATAAAATAATCAAAAATCTTAAAATCTGCACTTATAATATAACATAAGCTGATGAATCCGATCCAGTCGCATCGCTTAGTAAAAACTGTAACTTGTAAGCTTATTGCAATTTTTTTTCTCACATTCAGTAAACATTTAAGATTCTATTCACTAAATAGAATAAAAAAATATGCAACGTTGTAAAATCTAGACACGCAGTAGCGTGTAAGCTAAGTTCAAGCAAAGGAACTGGCTAGCCACCGCCGAGTGTAATAAAAACAAGTAGAATGGTTTGAGACTCGTACTGTTTATAAAAAAATATATTAGATAAGTGAGTTTCAAAATCTCACTACATAATAAGCCATTTCCTTTGCTTTGGTTAAACATTCATTTATATAAATCAAGCAAATCAAATATAAAACAAGTAATAGAAAAAGTCGACCACATGGAACACAGACGACCGCCCGTGGAAGGCTAGCTCAGAGTAAGAGCACTGGAACGCCAGGATTCACGGCTCTGGCGTTGAAGTCCCATTGTGGTTTGAATTTTTCGAAAAATTTGTCCAAATTGAATATTTTTAGTTTCATATTCTGTATGAACTAGTTAAAAGTAATACACTCAAGTAATAGATAGTTTTGAGTAAAATACGTAGTAAGTTTTTCATACTGTTTAGCCGTCAAAACAATAAGTAATAGGTCATTTCCTAAACCTTTTCCACAAAAATTCACAAATAGGCGTAGGTTTCAGGTAGAATAATCAAAATCATGTAATAAAAATAAGTAAATACCGTACCTAGCTCATTTTCTCATTAGTATTTGAGATGATATTTCTTATTTATTAATTTAAACTCGAATTAATACAGGTTTTAACTATGAAATCACATTTCTAAAATCACATGTGTCGAGCAAAATGACAATATTTCGAAAACGGCCTCGTAATATCCACATTATTGACGTCATATGCATAGAATAGCTTCAACTCTTTTTGTATTTCCAATTATAGATTAAACAGATATTTTTTCAAATTAAATTTCTACCGTGATCGTCTACTTTTATGAACTGAAAGTAATATCTTTAGGCGTCTTGAACCAATTTCAGTATGAAATATACATTTATTTACCTTATTCTTATCTTCTCATAACAAAATTACAAGTATATTACATGTAAGCATGTTGTAATTATTATTGAAATAAATATTTCTATAACTTACTTTTTCGTATTATTTATGCACTACCTGTAAAATTATTCAGCGAATCGTCAGAGTTCTTAGGGTGATTTTATCTAAAACACAACAAATTATAATAATACAGTGAAAATTTATGAAAATTTATATCGTGATAAAACTGTCTTAGTATAAATATTTGACGATTTCAAAAAATATGCATACATTTTTTGACCACTATATTTTAAGCTGTTTATTAAAGCTAAGCTGCTTATGTTTATTTTACAAATCGCACTCATTTTATCTATCACCAAAATAAATTTATATATTAATATTAATTCAAATTCCAATTCAAATATATTTTATTGCGATATACGGGTATACAAAGATACAAAGATGTTTATTAATATATCGATGTTCTGAAGATACTCGCCAAAGAACATCGATATATTCCTAGAATGATCCACGAGGCTATTATTAAATTAAAAAACACCCAAATTTTATTAGAGAGGATGGATGGAACGTACCACCAGCTTGGGACCCAGTCATCCACTTAATCAAACCCAGTAAGCAGCAAAATCCAGCAAGACTTAACAACACAGTGAGCTCATTCTGCGTAAATTTGCAGCAGCCGAAACGTCGGTTTAAAAAGTAAATAATAACAAATATACGCGATAGAATCCGTAAAAAGTGGTTTTATTTCAATGCTTATGTTTATTTTACAAATCCCACTAATTTTATCTATCACCAAAAATAAAATTATTGTGTGTTCAAAGTATACCTTATATAGATAATGATCCAGCTCGTACTTTGCCAAATTTTATCTGATTATTTTGGGTATACTGTGCGCCTGCGTACTAAATACCACCACCATACCATACCACCTCCGGCCTAGCACCAAGACCCACAGTCGGCGTGCGGTTTTAGTCGGTTCGAGTCCGACATAACCTCCCCTTCCGGCTCCGGCAGGGGGGGTATCCGAGGGGTTTCCGCACGAATAAAAAAAAAGCCATATGATATATCTTTATTACATTAGTTAGTATTGTCAAAGCATATAGTTCCTACGTTGTCTGTATTGAAACCTCTGGGCAATACTAGTCTTATGACGACCCAGCTTTAGTCACTACCCAACTAACAAAATACCCTTGTAACGAACGGATTATACAGCTATAATACTTGTAATTGTTATATAGTAGCAAAATTTACGACAATATACCATTTAAAGGCATATTATGAGAGGGTTTGGCTAATACTACTTTAATTCTTATAAGTCAGTCAGGTACACGTTTATAAAGCTGAATTATATGACAACTATAAAAACTCGTACAGAAGTTACTCTTATAACCGTTTATTATATGGCTAAATGGTCATATAATATAGAGAGCCATATAAAGGTTTTAATGAAGTCTTTTTAAACTTATTAAAGTGGTTTATATGATAATTATAAAGTTTGGAATCTCATAAAAGTATTATGTGCAGTGTTTATATAACAAATGCTTACTTGCTACATAAATGACTTGTAAAAGTGCATAAGTAATGTAAAGATCAATTATCTAGCCGCAATAAGAATATCACCCTAATAATTACTTTATTATTATGTTTTATACTACAGATCTGTCCTGCGGGTAGGTGTCAAAAAGTAAACAAGTATCTCCAAGTTTAAATATTTAAATCAATTATTATTTAACTATTTTCCTAAGTTTTTTTAACTCTTTGGAGTCAAGTACGCTACAATTGTTTAGTACTTACGTTTGTGGAAGTGTTAATGTGACCTGACATCAACAGCACTAACACCACCTGCCAGCACTATATCACACAGTCACAATAGTATAACTTGATTGGTCACAATGTCTCAGCTTGCTGCTATTGAGAGTGCACAGAGCAACCTAGAGGAATGCTTCTCTAAGAGAATGGCTGAACTGGAGGCACAGCTACAAACTGGAGGACCGGCTAAGGACACCGTTGCAAAGGTAGCAGAGGAGTTTCGGACCTTTAGAGAGCTCATGTTTGCTATGCTAAGCCTACTCAGGAAGCAAATCACAGAATGTTCGAGAGCAATAGATAATATGGAAACAAGGCACAGGCGAAAAGCACTTGTCTTCATGGGGGTTGCAGAGACGGCAGATGAGGACTGCAGAGCCACCATTCTTGAGGTGATCCAGAAGAGATTGGAGGTAAATAATGTCACTGCTGATAATATAACATGCTGCCATAGGATTGGAGCCCCCAATAGAGACCATCATCGTCCCATCTTGGTGAGGTTCTCTGGGCTAAATCTCAGGTCGGACATATGGCGTGCCAAGACAAAACTGAAGGGTTCTTCTGTCTCAGTCAAAGAGTTCTTGACTAAAGCTAGGCAGGCAGTTTTTGGCAAGGCTCGGCAGCATTTTGGTATGCGTGCATGCTGGACACAAGACGGCGTCATCATCGTCTACGTTGCTGGGAGCCGACATAAGGTAACATCAATAGAGGAGCTGAACCCGTTGATAAACAAGCATCCCAAGGTAGCGAGTGAGCGAGGTGCAGTTCCTTCCCGGAGTGTCGCGAGCAGTGCCGATAACGCGAGGTCAAAAGTGCGAAAAAACTAAGTTAGTACGGGCAGCTCCTATAAAGTTATTCACAAATACATATTCATCCAATCGTTACATGGATCATTGTTTTCGTAGCTCTTAGCGTGCTGACTTGTTCGTTTGAAGGCTTGGTTCCAAACTACTCTGTGTTTGATTTTTTTTTTTGCTCTTAACTACCGTAACATAAGTTTTATTGTACTATTGAAATTACCCACAACAATCAAGTAACTTATTGTTTACAAAGTTGATTTGATTTGATTGAAAGAAGAAAGAACCGTGTATGTTGACTTGACAATAATGACATTTTTTTGACATGTTACGTGAGTCGGATCGCGAGTGAGAACCAATGGGAAGCAAGTTTTCTTTTTTTTGTTTCTTTAGTTCCTTTCAGAACAGGCTAAGGTACTATGACCATGCTGCCTTGTCATCAGTTTGAGAAGCAAGATTGGAACCAACCTTTTTAAACGTTCGGAAATATCTAACTAATTTTTCTTTCTCGATTGTTTCATTTTTGTTGTATAATGTACTATGCTTAATTTAATGTTTTAGTGACTTGTTGTTTGTGTGAATGCGGTTGCTGGTGGGTGGTGCAGAGACAAAAGTGCTACTGTACGTACATTGCATTATTTTTTAAATTTAAACTTAAATTCCTATCTATATATTTATCTTCATACATATTTAAGTATAAGTGTATATTGTATGTTTATATTTATATATATTATTTTATCTATATATTTTGTATTGTAGCATAACATGTGTACCGATGATGATCTATACGTTTCTGCCAACGAATCCTTAACGTCGTCCGGTGATGAAAGTTTTTCCTCAGCTGATGGTACACTTGGTGACTTTGTGCGAGAAACTTTCAACCACCAATCTCAACACCTTATTAATATTTGTTACCTTAATACACAAAGCTTGCCGTACCATTACAGTCACTTTATGGAAGCCTTTACGGACGCCGACGTTCATGCCATTCTGATTTCAGAGAGCTGGCTCAAACCTCACCATCTTTCCACTACCTACCCTCTCGACGGCTTCGTTCTTATCCGTAATGACCGAGTGGATGAGACTGAGAGGAGAGGGGGTGGTGTTGCTATCTATCTCCGCAGGGATTTTCCCTACAAAATTATCGCTTCTTCCCCTTCAACACTATCTACTACGGCAGAGTTTCTTTTCTTGGAGGTTAGTGTCAGAGGGGAGAAAATCATGCTGGGGGTTGTATACTGTCCCCCTGCAGTGAACTATTTCTCCAGCATAGAACCAATCCTGGAAGCGTTGGGGTCGGAGTACAAGCACCACATAGTTATAGGTGATCTCAACACTGATCTGCTGGCCCCCCAGTCGACGCGCTGCCGTAAGTTGCTTGATATTGTAGAGTCTGTTAACTTGCACATCCTGCCTCTACAAGCTACCCATCATAACACCGATGTTGAGGACACATGGCTGGACTTAATCCTTACCTCCAACCCAGCGCTTGTCTCTCGTCACGGGCAACGCGAGGCGTCGGCTTTTTCACGACACGATTTTTTGTTCGTGTCCTACGACCTTAAACCCCCTAAACCCAAACCTCGCGTACTGCTCATGCGTAGTTTCGGACGTATGCACGTGGAGCAACTATGTAGGGATGCCTCAGCAATAAACTGGGATCATGTAGGTGAGACCACATCAATTGACGAGAAAATCCGTATCTTTAATGATGAGGTCATTAGTCTCTACGATGCCCACGCGCCTATCAGGAGTGTAAAGCTGAAACGTGCTCCAGCGCCCTGGATAACGGAGGAGGTTCGGATGGCAATGCGGCGTAGGGACCGGGCCTTTCACAGGTTTCGAAGGGATCGGCGGGATGAGACTTGGTCGCTTTTCAAGTCTGCTAGAAATCGGTGTAACCAGGTGATACGTAATACTAAACGCCGTTATATTCATGATAATATTACTTCTTCTTCTTCCGCCAATATCTGGAAGTTCCTCGGAACACTGGGTATAGGTAAGCAACGGTATTCAGAAATACAGGAAAATATTGGTTTGGATGACATAAATCATTATTTCACCACAGTTACTCCTATGTGTCATCAAACCAGAAGTTGCACAATTGAGTACGTGGCGAACCTGCCCCGTCCAGATATTGGACTTTTTAACTTTTCTCCGGTTCAATCGAGTGAGATCAAAAAGATAATTCTTTCTATCAAATCCAACGCCGTGGGATACGATGGTATTAGTCGTCGTATGATCATTACAATCATAGATTATCTCCTGGAGGTAATTACTCACATTATAAATTACTCCATGTACTCAGGCCAGTTCCCAGCTCTTTGGCGTAAGGCCTATGTTATACCTCTACCTAAAATATCAAACCCATCCCTTCCTAATCATTTCAGGCCAATTAGTATTCTACCTTTTCTGTCAAAAGTACTGGAGGCCTGTGTGCACAGACAGCTGTCCCCTTTTATCTATAGGAATAATTTATTAAGTCCCTTACAATCAGGATTTAGGCCCGGGCACAGCACAGTGTCCGCGCTGCTGAAGGTGACTGGTGACATTAGGGCTGGTATGGACGACACCAAGCTCACGGTATTGGCACTGGTAGATTTTTCAAACGCGTTCAACACTGTCAGCCACGACCTTCTTACAACCATTTTATCGTATTATATGATCTCACCGGATGTTCTGGATTGGTTCTCAAATTATCTTCAGGGGCGCCAGCAAGCTGTTCGCCTGCTCGAAAATACTTCCTGCTGGTGTGACACGGACACTGGTGTCCCTCAAGGCGGTATACTGTCTCCATTATTATTTTCGTTATTCATTAACCTCCTAACCAAAAATCTTCGATGTGCGTATCATTTGTATGCCGATGATCTACAGGTCTACGCACAGGCGGGTGTGGGAGATATACATGATGCCATTAATAGCGTTAACCAGGACCTAGAGTCAATAAACAGCTGGGCAAGCAGATTTGGATTGACCGTGAACCCAACTAAGTGCCAGGCTATCATCATTGGAAGCCATTGGCTGACCAACCGAGTGGATACGCTGACTCTTCCACCTGTCGTATTTGACGGATCGACCATACAACTGAGCAATGTAGTAAAAGACCTAGGTATTTTCATAGACTCGACCTTGAGCTGGCGAAAACAAGTGTCTAATGTTAGCCAGAGAGTAACTGGGACGCTTCGTGCATTTTATCCCCTACGGACCCTTCTACCAACCGAGACCAAGACTATGCTCGTTCAGGCTTTACTATTCCCTATATTCGACTATGGTGATGTTTGTTACTTCGACCTCAATGCGGAACATCTCGACAAATATGACAGACTTTTAAACAACTGCATCAGGTTCATTTTTAATCTCCGCAAGTATGACCACGTGTCTGCTTCTCGATCCCAACTAAACTGTCTGCCAATTCGTCAACGTCGAAACTTGCGGGCACTAACCACTCTCTTCTCTATACTCACATCTCCTACTACTCCTATCTATTTATCTCCTTTCTTTCAGTACCTTCACACCGTTCACAATAGAGATCTTCGGTCAAAAAGTAACCTAACTTTGTCTTGTCCTACTCACAAGACTAATTTCGTGCACTCTTCCTTTGCTGTCCAATCTGTTTTCTTATGGAATGCGCTACCTCTCGATATCAGAAGGGCTCCCAGCCGACAGGTATTCAAGGCGAAAGTTCGCCAACTACTGTTGGATAAATTGGCGGAATCATCGGAATAACATAAAGTTAGTTTTTTACTGTATATAACTATGTAATATGTGTAATATGTACCTACTGTATTGTATTATATTATGTATAATATATATTATGTATACGAAAAGTATATTTGTTGTATTTATGATAATTATGTATATTGTATCGTAGTATATGTATATATGTAATATTATGTACTATTCATTAGTACCTATGTATAGTTTATGTAAGTAAGTACACCTGTTTACTTATATGAGATCTATATTACCTATACCAGACATTATAGGTGCATGCCTGTCGTGAGGTATGTTGGTATACATGCCTCATGGCAGTGTACCTATAGTGTCACTCCCTAAAATTATTCGGTACGCTTTCTCAATACAATAGTACTTTAATAATGCACCTACTGAGTCTTTCTCTGCACCACCTTTGGTTGACTGGTAGAGAATGCCCATGGCATTAAGTCCGCCTATGTACTTGTGCATGAAGTTTTATAAATAAATAAATAAATAAAATAAGTGCGCCATTTTAACAAGTGGAAAAATATAAGTACCGTAGTATTTATAATGAACGAGGATGGCTGGAAAAGATTTAAGCGAAGTGGTGGCTATAGAAAGAGGGTGGAAAAAAAAATAAGGCTATGTGTGACTAAAACGCGTACATCAAGTATTGCATTTTCTACAAAAGAAATTAATAAAGAGGAAAATATTAGTGGTTCCGTACCAAATAAAAATATGAGAGAAATGTTTAGTTTACCACAATCCTCCTCTTTACAAGAACTTGGGCATGAATACAATACGGCAGAGAATAATGAAAGTGATACTGCTAATGGCAGTGCTGATGATGAAGAAAAATGTTATAATATCTGTGACAATATCAGAAATTGGGCTGTAAAGTTTAATATTTCTCATGTAGCTTTATATGAGTTGTCGAAGATTATTAATAAAGCTATTCCTCATACATTACCATTAGATGCACGTACCTTGCTTAAAACGAATGATGGCCAATTACAAATTATTGAACTGGGGACAGGTCCTTATTGGCACAATGGCTTAATTAATCAGTTATCTAAATATTTAAAAAACCTTTTTGAAATACCAAGTAAAAGACATAATTTTAATCGATATGTATTTATTTTAAACTTAAACATAACTATTTAACTATCAAAGGCACTTTCCGACGTATTTATTGGAGATCACTTTACATTAATATTATATAAGAAAAAAATATTTTTCAGTCTAGTTTACTGGTTTACAATAAAATATTAAGGATAAAAACTTAATATTAACCTCTTCAAACAAAACATACAAAAACTAACAAAGGCCCAACTTGTGCATATTTATTGGCAAGAATGGCAAGTTTTACACAATGGTTTAGATTTAGAACATTGCAGGCAAGGCCATTTTGACTGTTGCAGATAAAAATCATCTCTTTTGAGAAAACGGTCCACGTCCATGAAAACAGCCATATTTAGAACGATGCTACTGAATAAAAATTATAGATGTGGTTATGGTTTTCTCAGTTACTTTAGGGAACTCCAAAATTACTCAATATGGAGACGACAATAATATTAGACATGATGTTGGTTTTATAACCCCCTTGTAGGTGTTGTAAAAAATGCTTTTACACTTGTAACAGCAGTAACCAAGACATGGCCAATAATAATATATTTTGAAATGCATATAAACGAATAATTCAGTGGGCCCTTAAAAAATACATCAAATATCATACCACACTTTACCGTAAATAATAATTTGCAGTAGTTTTTTACTACTTACTACCTAAAACCACTAACTCCAAGCATAGTTGTACTTGCTTTTGACAACTCAATTGCGAATAAAAATAAAATGTCTTCTAAAAATCCGATACAACCACTTGAAAACAACAATAGCGAAAAGCTGCGACGGCGACTGTTAAAAGAATAATTTCTCCTTATAGATGAGTTAGATAATGCAACTATAAGGATATTGTTCTTGTAAACATCTTCTATGTAACAAGTATAAGTGTAAAGATCTTGTAAGATGCTCTTATAAACCTTCTACAAGAAACATTTGCTTTTTATATGACCACAATATAGCTACTATAAGGTTTAGTTTCTTATAAAATGGGCCCAAACCCACCCTTATTATCGTTAATATGACCTTTATAAGTCTATTTTTTTTTACTTTATAATCCTTTATAAGACAAGATTTGCTACTTAGGTATGACGTAAATATAACAACATAACGTCATTTTTCTCATCTAGGTATAATCGTTGGACATATCCATACCTATATAAGATCTTCAAGTATCAAATTTTAATCATTACTTATTGTGATACCTTACACACTGGTCGCGTGGACACGTAAAGGTCGAAACATAAATCCATTATTCTGTCAATTTTCACACGGTTGAAAGTGTAACAAAAATTGAAATGAACATGGCAGATTTTAAAATTTGGTTTACGGTCACCATAATAGCTACTGTATCGGTCGTATATTCTCTACCGAATGATTGGGACCCGAAGTCTCTAAGGAGTATAGACCTAAGTGTTAATGATAACAGTGATCCGAAGTCACTAAAGAATACAGACCTAAGTGTTAATAATAACAGAGGAGTAAATTTGGTGAGGCGAAAACGACATGCAATCAAACTCACAGCACGTAATAGATGGGCTAAAGGATTTATCTGGTATATCATGGAGTGCAAAACTTATCAAGAGTAAGTTTGTATACTTTATTCTATTCTGTATTCTCAACATTTTATTTTATGTGTGAAATGAAACGAAATTGTTTGTAATAGAGATTTGTTGACTACTTTCTTTTTGGGTGATTTATGGGTATGAAAAAGTTCCCGTGAAATACCTAGGTGTCCTACAAAATAACTGTACTAGTGAAGGAAAGAAAGAAAGAAAAAACATTCTTACGACAAATAGATAAGTAGGTATACCTATTCAATTATGTAAATGTTGTTTTTATTGCATATACTTATATTTTAATATTATTATTATAAAGGTGCTAGAGACAAAATAAACTAAAGAAAATAAGGATATTAATGAAATATTTACATACATAATGCGTCGTGGAATTCCTAATTTAATTATG
Organism: Eilema sororculum; assembly: GCA_914829495.1. Taxonomy (NCBI): domain Eukaryota; kingdom Metazoa; phylum Arthropoda; class Insecta; order Lepidoptera; family Erebidae; genus Eilema; species Eilema sororculum. Next base: position 20,631,452 of record OU618544.1, on the reverse strand, counting down.
TAAATTAAATTACTTGAGCCGCTCGAAAACGCAGTTGATACAAACACAGATGACATCACGATCAATTTACACACCACGCTAATGCACAAAAACCTAGTTTAATTTTATAGAGATCCGGTTCTAAGCATTCCATGGATTCACCACGTGGTCGCCGGGTCCATGGCGTGATAGGTACAGAGAGGAACACTGTGACAGCGCCTGGGACTTGCGACCCAGATGTAGGTTTAGGGTGGCCCCATTGTGATGCATCAGCGCTCACCTCCACCGTCAGTCGTGTTCCCCCCTCTACCTATCCAAATTTGGTAGGATCCTATCAACGCCGTTTTAGATATTCGTTTGAGTAAAGAGGCAGAGTTTTGGCAATCCGAGGTCTTTGAACAAGTTATACAGGGATTTAGCTGGAATTCCCCTTGCTCCCACTTCTACGACGGCGTAGAGTTTAACCACATAGCCATTTTTGGTTAACTCGTTGGTCAAGTCAAAGTATTTGTTTATTTTCATAGCGTGGTCTTTAGGTAGGTATATTAGTTTTCCACGGTACTGTGAGGTCTACTAGTACTGCACGCTTTTACAATTTTGAAAATAGGAATATATTGGGTCTGGATGACGAGGCACAAACATCCTCCTGTATTTTGTAATGTTTCATACGAATCTGCGAGTAATGTCCAATCAGCGGCTGCTATCAAAATTGAGTATGGCTTTTGATTTTTCTGTTTTAAGCAGCCTTCCTTTACAAACGCGACGTCATTTCTTTGGTCTGTGGTTAAACCCTTTTTCGCTCTAGCTACCGCCATACTTACCGCCTCCTGTGTGATTTCTAATACATTAACATGTCGGCGCGAGTAATGATCCCGGTCTAATAGTGTCCTACAACCCACCAGTAGGTGCCTAACTGTACCAGTTGCTTCACCACAAGAGTTACAGGTTTTATCTGTAGCTTTTTCTCATCTGACAAGATTTCTTTGGTCGGGGAGGGTCAACCGGAATGCATTGAGATAGAATTTAAGTAAAGCCAGTGACCAGTCGTATATTAAGGTAGGCTGTGTAGTTTTAATTTACCTATATTACGTGATATGACCTTACAAACCAGTATGAAAATTAACATCAAATTCCACCGAAAACTGTCTCGCGTTGTAGGCGCTTCTTTGCAGAAACTACATACGCGATCGAAATTTCCTTTTTTTATCAATCCCCTACGAACACGGATCCATCGGATATTCTTTTATAAAAAAAAAAAAATATTCAAAATTAGTACTACAACTTTTTGATGTCAAATTCTGCTTAAAACTAAGTTTACAACCGCTTCCTAGGCACCAGCGGCAAAAAACATCGCAACAAACTCCAATGTAGCTCCACTGTAGCATTTTATAGACGTCAATTTCTAACTTATTCAATCAATACCCTTCGCATCGCTAGTTCTCCTCCCGGGGATGAAAGAAAGAAACATAGAAAGAAATCATTTATTGCTCGAAACACGGTATGTTACATTGGAGTCAATTTAGTCAGTCCAACGACAGTTAAAGTCAAGATAAGGCAAATATAGAGAAACAGTAGGAGTGGGCTCCAAAGTTACGAGTTCGTAGCTAACGCATACAGCAGAACCAATGACTTGACGTCCGACCGCACGTTGTTGTGGCTGCTCATCCTCAGAAGAGGTTTAAATGCCCTGAGTGATGGAGAAAAGTGCGAACAACTTGTATCTCAAATTGAAATTACTCTCACTAGCTAGTGTACAATTGGGGAATACTGAAAATAGTCTAATTCAACCCCATTTACAACACATATTTGTGCATCCACTGCTAAGAAAACCCCATTTATTATGGCACCACAGTGCCTGGACACATCGCTTACCAGCTCCTCAATTATCAGAATCCTCAGTGTCGATATCTCCAGCGACATCCAGTACCGCAATATCTTTGATGATAAAATCACATACATTATTGTTATTCTTCGGTAGGGGTAAACGGCACCTTTAAGACGCCGCAGTGTGTTAAAACCATAAACAATATCATCACATATAAGTCTGACATTTCACGGTACGGATACTTACCGCTATGAATGCTGTCATGATGACTAATATTCTCAGAAACCTCCCAAAAGTCACTTTGTTATTTGAAAAAGGATTGTCAAAACGTAAACAATAATAATACATACTCATGAATATTTGATAGATTCCGTGACGTATTTTAAAATGATTGTAGATTATTCTAAGTAAAACCTAATACTGGCTAGTGATAAAAAATACTTTCATAGTAGCGTGACTCATTTTTTTATCGGTTGTAGCACTAGTAGCTTACCTATTGTATGATAGGTAATCATTATTAGATATGAAAACCAATTCATGAATATTATCAGTTCGCTGATATAGTTGCTAATGTAGGCATACTGCTTTTTGATTATTATGGATTATGGTCTGCCTAGCATAAAACATCCGTAGTTGCGGATCGAAGTTTCGGGTCATTGAAGTTTCGGGCAGTCGGATCCATGGGTACCGGACAAAAACCAAAGTAACTTAATGGCACCTAAATGGTTGAATGCTACGCCTTTCCAGTTTCCTTCGTATTTCGTACTGGCCCAAGATTTCAGATGCTTAATGGTATAAACGCCTGAGAGAATTTGTTACTCATAGATTAAAATCAAAGAATCAATTTTCGTTTAATCAGCTTAGGCACATAAAGATTTCAAGAAATAGAAAATAAGATAAACCATGGGAAAAATATTTTTTCACTGGTTCGCTAGGTTGGTCCTACTGAGAAGAAACCAGCAAGAAACTCAGAAAACTATATTAGAACTTGATTGTCACTTTTTTAAATGGTTTAGTTTACATTAAAATTTATATTGCGGGAGCAAGCAAGAAATTAGGATGACCATGCATTTTTATCATTTAGATACTCCTCTTCTTTTTAATTACCTGTTTCAGTAAAAATTTGTTCATTTCTATTTGAAATGCTTAGTGGCATGTGAAATCCTGAGGAAGTTTAATAAATATATTTATACAGCTACCTACAAAAGAGTTACCAACCTTATGAAGCCTGAGTTTTATTTTTCTTTTCAAAAGATTTCGGTTCTTTCACACAGCTATGAGATTTTTGTAAGTATATTGACAAGCAACTGTTAAAGTATAAATTTCCTAAAATAGTTCTTTCAGCGAGTGACGGGGTATGAGGCTATAAATTGATCGTACCGCTCGTGTTTGCGATATAAATATAGTGTCCATATCGGTAGCAGATCCCCACAGCAGCGGACCATACGACATTATATGAATGCAAGAAAAGGCGCAATCAATAGTGGGCATTAAGGTAGCTACACACATAAGCAGGCGGTTCGGCCGTATTTGTCGAACAACAAAGCCGACCCGAAGCAATAACTGCGCTTGTTCGACTTCAATCGGCTAGTGCCGATCGAGTTGTTCATTCGGGTCGACACATAATTCCATTCGGCAGTATTGCAGAATGAAAAAGCCAAACCAAAGCAACTAGTAAATTACGTTCGGCTTGTGCCGGTCGGCACAATTCGGCAGTTGCCAAACCGAGTGATGATATGCGGCAGGTTTATGATTCCCGAACATTCATCTACATATATTCGATTATACCGCCCGGCCTTGCCGATTAATGCTGATTGGTTGAAATGCCCTAAAGATGTCAGCCTTTTTCATATTCAATTCCATAAGGTTTTAAGTATGGTTACTGGGCCAATATACTGAAAAACAAAGTTAACACTATATTTATAGACACTAAATTCAAGAAGAGAAGCGGTTTTTACCCGACTGCCGAAGGAAGCAGGGTAATGTTTTTCACCCCACTGTCAAGTAGGGTTATGTTTTTCGCGCATGTCTTGTATGTTTGTAATATTCATTATTACCTCATATCTTCTGAACCACTTGACGAATTTCAATAATTAATGTGTTAAATTAACGGTATTCAATGCCTAAGTGATCTTGGATACATGAAATGTGAAAAAAGAGATATATGATGAACTTTTGGTACCAAAATATATGTTGTCAAAAATATTTTCACTCGAACTTATCAAGTAGGGTATCAAAATGAAGGTAATTAAAAGGAAATTACAAAAATATAACATAACATAAACTCACGCCTGTATTCCCCGAAGGGGTAGGCAGAGGTGCTAGCACCCACATTTCGCCAGTTTATGTTTAGGTCCCAATGTAATAGGTGTCGAGCCCATTGCCATTAACCGGGCTCTTATAAACCTGCGATAAATACACACATAACTTCGAAAAGCATCGAAAAGTCATTGGTGTGTGCCATGGTAAACCTGGGATCGAACCCGAGACCTCGTCTCAGCAGTCCATTACCCATACCACTAGGCTACCGCAGATATATAACACATATATCATAACTACGAAGTATAAAAAAATATTCAAAATAAATAACCCGGCTGATAGTGAAAAGATCGAAATAAGTTTGATAGCAGGCGGTACCCATTAATTTTATTTTCATCCAGTCCATTATTTACAACTGGGCATCGCCTTCTATCCAACTTGTTTCGAACTTTTCAGTATCAGTCGGGTTTTTTATTTTGAATAATATTTTTTGAAGAATTTTATTTATTTGAATGAAATTTTTACAAGATTCACTAGGCTAACTTTTTAAGTTCGAAATACATCGGGAAGCGCTCAAGTTGGAGTTGAACCCACGACCTTTCCTTTGCAGGGGGAATGCTCTTCCAACTGAGCTATTGAGCCACACCTGAATCACTTCAAATTTCCCTTCTCTTTACGAGTATATCCGTTAGTATACAGATTCAAATGCCTTGGCCGCTGCAGCATAAGTTGTTATGTTTATCATCTATTTTTAACGCGATGGATCGATCACGTGACTTTGCTTTACAGGTTTTTTTGATAATAACATTCCATGCTGCCCTAATTTTACTATCAGATTTTTGTATTTTATCCCGAATATAATAAGATTTGACTATTGAACAGACGTTCTAATACATTTAATACATTTGCGTACTTTTTAGTATGTTCAATTACTTGTGGATCATTTAAACTGTACATGGCTTTGTCTCCTATAATTCATACAATCTCCTTCTACTTTCTACTTCTACAGGGAGACGACACACACCTGCGGGCAGTGCGGAGAGCAAGGGCATACGATGAAGGACTGCACAAAGACGACAGAGGGAGCAAAATGCGCGACTTGCACACGGTTCAAGAAGCCGAGTACGCATACCACGGGAGCGGCTGAATGCCCGGCGAGGATAATAGCCGAAAAAAGGTACATTAATTCGATTGATTATGAAGGCGCCTAAGAGCGCCCTTAACCAAGTTTATTGACCTTTATATTCTTGTTTTTATAGTTTTTAATTCTTTTTTAACTTAATAAATTCATATAGTAATGACACATAATTTAATCAATGATATAGATAACTTCTCCGTCTCAGAATCCAGTTTGTGTGAAGCAGAAGAGTGCAAACAATATCTAACGTCGTGCACTAACCCATTAACCATAATAACCCAAAACATACGTAGTGTCTTTAAGAACTTTGATGCATTTACTACATTACAACATAGACTGAATACTAACCTAGACGTCATTGTCTTGACGGAATGTAGGCTATCCTTACCATATAACATACCACTAATGCCGGGATATAACATGTACAGAAGTAAAACAATATACAATCAGAACGATGGGGTAGTAATTTACATAAAAAGCGATATTAATGCAACTGTGGACGAACCATATATGCAGGAATGTAATAGATTAACAATAAAAATAGGAACAGACGTGGCAATATTAGCAATATACAGGCCTCCAGCCTTTAGCGATAAGTACAGGTTTATCCACGCATTAAACGACACCTTGCAAAGCCTATCTTCATTTAAAAATATAATTTTAATTGGAGATATTAATATTAATATCTTAAAAGGACAACAAGACGTTAAAGAGGATGCCCTACATTATCTTAACCTATGCGCATTCCATGGATTGTTCCCTACGCACTCTTTTATCACGCGCCCAGAAAGTGGCTCTTGCTTGGACCACGTCATGCTAAAATCGCATTATCGCTCACAAACGCTTGTCATCAATAATCCTATAACCGATCATACTGCTGCGCTATTAACCCTAAGTTGCAAGTTACCTAGATCAAAAAATGCACGCATAGTCAATAAATTAGATACGAATAGACTTGAAGGCGATTTACGCGACATCGACTTTGGCCCCGTTTACTATTCTGATGATCCGCATTTTTGTATGCAGTACATGACCGACAAAATAAAAAATGCTGTGCAGAAAAATACAACTGCAATAAGATTGCATAATAAAAACTATAGCTTGAAGCCTTGGATAACACCCGGCCTCATTCGCTGCATGAAGCACAGGGATAAACTGCACTTAAAATGCAAACGCGACCCTAATAATTTAATAATACAGGTTTCATACAAGCGATACAGAAACTTTTGCAATGATCTGTTGAGAAAAGTTAAAATAAATTATGATAAACTAAAACTGGAAAAAGCTGGTTCGAATAATAAAATTATCTGGCAACATATTAAGAATATGACCTACACCACGAAACAAAATGAATCGCCTACAAGTTTATTGAGTGCACACTCATCACAGGTTGCGTCAGCTAACATAGTAAATAACTTCTTTTTAAATGTTGGTAAGCGGCTTGCACAACAAGTGCAGGGACACACACAGCACTCATCAAGCCCTCCCTTTCCGTGCAAGACTACCTTATCATCTTTTGTGATGCTAGACACCGACGAGGAAGAGATTGAAAGAATAATAATGAATTTAAAAGAAGACTGTGCAGTAGGTTGGGATAACATTTCAAATAAGATCCTTAAAAAATTCAGGCGTATATTAGTGCCTCCGTTAACCAACATCTTCCAAAAATGCTTATCAACTGGTGTATTCCCCAAATGTCTCAAAAAAGCAGTAATTGTCCCGGTATACAAGTCGGGAGGAAAAGAGCAAGTAACAAATTACAGGCCCATTTCCTTACTCCCTGCAATGTCAAAAATACTTGAGAAAATTGTAAATAATAGGTTGATGAAATATTTGGAGGATAATTCACTTTTGTCAAATACGCAGTTTGGTTTTAGAGCCAAAAGGTCGACGGCCGATGCTGTACATCATTTGACTGACCTCATAGCACAAGAACTTGATAAGGGAAATCGCACGGTGGGTATCTTCCTGGACCTAGCCAAAGCTTATGACACGGTTTCCATTCCTAAGTTGTTGAAAAAGATGGAAAATATAGGGGTAAGAGGCGTACAACTAACACTCTTCGAAAGCTATTTGAAAGAGCGTACGCAATGTGTAAAGATCGGCAATGTTCTCAGTGACGACCTAGAAAAGACCAACTTTGGTATCCCACAAGGAAGTATCCTGGGAAGTACACTGTTCTTAATTTACATAAATGAACTTTGTAATCTAAAACTAGAGCACGGCACGATCATATCATATGCGGACGACACTGCCCTCCTTTTTTCTGCTGAGTCAGAAAATGAAGCGTACGGGCATGCTCAGCGCGGATTCAATATTATTAATAAATGGCTTCATTATAACTTACTAACATTAAATACAGAAAAAACTAAATATGTTGCTTTCTCGATGCGCAAAAGACAGACTACTCCCCGGACAGAACCGTTACTTTATGCTCACCACTGTAAAGACCCTGATGACACAGTCAGCAAGTGTACCTGCCCGGATATAGCTAGAGCAGACAAAATAAAATACCTGGGTATTATAATAGACGAAACCCTGTCTTTTGCTCAACATGGCGAAGCACTAATTAAAAGACTACGCAAACTGATATTTGTATTTAAGAAAATTAGGTACATTGCTGATTTAAAACTAATTAAACAGGTATACTATGCCCTTTGTCAATCAATATTAACATACTGCATAACGTCATGGGGAGGAGGGGGTAAATCCTTGTTACTGCCCATCGAGAGAGCACAGAGAGCGATCCTAAAGGTAGCAACTTCCCGACCTTTTCTATATCCCACTGACCTCCTATACAAATCTTGTGAACTACTAACAGTCCGCCAGCTATTCATAATGAGCACTGTACTAAAACAGCACGCAGCACTCCCCTACAGCACTGAAATTGTAAATAAAAGACGGAAAGATATTGCATGCACACAGCGAATTACAATAAAGCACGAATATACAGCCAAATTCTTTATGTTTCTGGGACCACTGCTGTATAATAGAGTAAATGCCATAGCAGACATTTATCCCCTGAACTACAACCAGTGTAAGAATGTCCTAAAGAATTTCCTGCAAAAATTGACACACGATGAGACAGAGAAGTTGATAACGGTGGTGAAATAATTATTGTTAAGTAGTTTAGTAACTAAGATATAAGTTTAGATTTATTTGCCAATCCACTTTGCAAGTAGTTTTTATACCTAAGAATTATTTATTTGTTTATTTAAAATGTAAAAGATGCACCACAAGCCTGAAAAACAGGATTACCTAGTTCAGGCACAAGCTTTGTAGCACAGCTGAATAACTATAGATAATGTAAGAGTTACTCGACAAATGTAGAGCTCATATATAATATATGTATTATTACATAATACATCTAAGATAGTATGTACTTAGTATAAAAGATAGCAATAGATAGATTAAGAAACTATGTAACAAGTACTAATGAATTAATGAAATAAATTATTATTATTTATTTATTATTACTTTTATAGATTCGAGGCGTAGACCAGTCCAGCTCGAAGGACCAATTAAATGTATGGGTAATTGGTTACTCATACACTTAATAAGATAGTGGGAAATGATAACACTCTTTAGATAATTATTGGTCTCAATTTATAAATAATCAACTAATACACTAAATTTAATTTTGAATTAATTGATGTTTATTGTCTTTTTAGTGAAAATGCTATTAAATTCGTAATCAATTACTCCGAATTAATAACTGAAAAGATCATTCAAGTTTTCATAATTTATCTCAATTTCACTATACTTTGATCCATACCTACTAAAATTATAAATGTGAAAGTAACTTTGTCTGTCTATATGTTAGCTATGTTTGTTCCGGATAATTCATAATAACGATAACAATTATTTATATTCTTCTAGATATAAAGACATGGAGTATGATGACATCGCTGTTAACATCGAATTAACAGCTGTTGTGACAGAATCATCAATTGTAGTGACTGAACCAACGCCAGCAGTGACTAAACTAACAGTGGTAAGCACTGTGTCAACACATGTACCAACAAATCAGGCAACTGTTGTAATTTACACATTACTTCTGCTTGGTACCTTGGTGGCAGTATTGTTTTGGCTCTATGAGTTCTTGTAAGTATCTATTATGTATATACTCAATAATACATTTAGTAAAAGAGCCTCGACTAACACCTTTAGATGCTCTCGTTAGGCAGCTAGGCTTTATACCACTAAGGCAGCAGATAAGCACACGGCCCATTTGATGGGAAGTAGTTACCGTGGCCTATGGACGTATGTAATAGGAAATCACACTATCTGTGTCGTCAGTGCAGAAAACAAAGCAGGACAAGCCTTCGGTTTTCCCACTGACAGCAGGCCCTTTGTCTTGGGCTGTATTTTACTGTCAGATAGGGAACAGCCCTAGTCGCTTTCTTCGATACCCACAGGAAAAGCTGGGGTGGTCCTATTCTACTCCACCGGGTACCAGCAATTGGTGTCCCTAAGTCAGTGCCTCATCGCTTATATTAGGTACACCATTCACGAGCTCGAAGGTCTTGCATCATTGTATTGATCCGAACATTTATAGATTTTTGGTGGGGCCATAACTATAGTCCACAATCCACATGTACGAACTTTTTGATTTTCCTTGTTCTTGTTAAATATCCACACCTAAATACTATACATAAATGATATTGTTTCAGATACAATATCATATGCAAGCGCACGCAACAAGACTATCAAGATACCAGCTTACGTGAAGTTTTTCAAACAGATGTTTAATGCTTGATTTATAGATTCCAGTTAAGGCGCCATTTAGCTGATGCGAGTTTTCCGCACGTTTGGTTCGATAAAGTCGTATGTGAGAATCACTAAATTAAAGCCAACGAAGCACGAAGAAAAAAAGGTAAATAGCGTAGGGTAAAAGCAAGGTAAAAGCAGTTCCAAACATTTATCACTTCAAGTGCAATCCAGACAGGAATGAAATTGCTCATAAGATGGCGGATCTGACAGTTTAGAACCGCTGTGCTGACAGTTTTCCTGTACTACGAAACACGCAACTACAGCTGTCACTCGGCCACGTAACGACAGCTGTCGCGTACTTGCGACATGTGCGACAAGGGCAGAGAAAAGCTAAATATCGCAACGTAACTCAGTAACGGTCACTTTGTTTACCTTTTATAAACTTGTCTCGTTGGGTTTATTTTAGCAATAATCGCCCTACAATTTATCTGATCAAAATGACGTTTAGACGAAGTAACTTCTTTCTCTCCATATAAGAATCGTATACCGATTCGAGGCGATAAACTCGCACCGTCTAATTGACGCTTATTTAAAAAAAAATGCTCTCTTTTACGCTATCTTGTTTGTATGTAAGATATTATATTATAAACAGTTTGTATGTAAGACTTTATATATAAACAGTTTGTTTGTATGTAAGTTTGGAGTAATTTTAAAAATTGCACCAGTGAAAGAAAATTGAATAAACGGATGAAACGATCTTTATAATATTTGGTTTTAGAAGCATTGCATGAACAAGTATAAATGAGGATATGACGTTTTACAGAAAAATTTAAAGTATAGAATGGCATGGTAAATGAATACAAAAGCATTTATTATCCTAACTATTCAAATCGTTTAAGAAAAAATGAATCAGCTTAGGTGGGGCTCGAACCCATGATCTTTCACTTGTACGAGAAAACTTTGTACTCTGAACCATTGGGCTACACCTGAAACTGTAAAAATTTTGAAAGCCATCTACCAATACTCGTAGGACCAATCGGATATTGGTATGGTATGGTATGGTATCACGGGCTGTTATCCGCAACTCCACGACAAGGCGCGGTTTTTGCGTGAGGGTGGGATTTTATTCGATCCACCCCAACTCGTTGAAGAACCCCAGCAGGTTATTCACACTGCTGGTGATCTCCCGGAGCGTACCTGTGTTTCCGAAGTACTTAGCCCTGTATGTGGCGGTTTCAGGACAGTGTAGGAGCACGTGTGCCGCAGTTTCGTCCTCGTTCATGCAGGCTCTGCAGAGAGGGCTGTCGGTGATACCTAAAATATAAAGGTGTTTATTGAAGGAACCATGCCCCGTGATGGCAGCCGTAGTCGTGCGTAGTTGCCGTTTGTTCAGTTGTCGAAGACGCCTGGTCAGTCTATTATCAAGCACAGGGATTGCCTCCCTGGCCTGTCTGCATACTTCCAGGTTTATCCATTCTCTGTTGTGTTGGTCTCTCGTTCGTTGGTTCACTATGGTTCGTAGGTATGCGAAGGGGATCGGTATTATGGGTTCAGGTCCCATTGCAACCATGTCTGATCCTCTCCTAGCAAGCTCGTCCGCGGCATCATTACCTCGCGAGCCGCTGTGGCCTTTGATCCATTGTAGAGTTATGTTGTTGGTGTGACCTATTTGATTTAATTTAAGATGGCACTCCAGTATTAATCCTGAATTAATAGTATGGCAGTTTAATGCTTGTAGCACGGCCATGCTGTCTGACAGTATGCGTATTGAGTGACCTATCACTTTCCGGGCCATTACCGCTGAGGCTGCCAGAGTGATTCCCATACATTCCGCTTGGAATACTGTGTTATGGGTCCCCAGCGGTGTCGAAATTGATATATTGAGGTCCTCCGAGAAGATGCCGGCCCCGGTGCCAGTACCTGTTTTAGATCCATCTGTGAAGATGCGCAATTCCGTTGGGCATAAGGCCTCACAGCGGTGGTCCTCGTGAAGCTGGATCTTGTATTTTTTGTCGAAAAGGTGTTGTTTAGGTACACGGTCATTGACTGCTCCTATCATAGGTATCTCCTTTGTGAGCTCAGTGAGCAATGAAGTGTGTCGTGTATTTCTCTCGTTCCATAGGTTGAGTGCCCTCAGGCGTATAGCCGCAGCTGTTGCTTCCTGGCGGATGAACAGATCCAAGGGTGGTAGTCCAAGCATGGCTTCCATTGCCGCGGTGGGGGTGGTTTTCATGCAGCCAGTGGTTGCCATGCAGGCTAATCTTTGGGTCTTTTGTAGTTTAGCCGATATTGTGCTGTTTTCGGTCCTCGGCCACCAGACAATGGCGCCATAGGCTATCATGGGACGGATCACTGTTTCGTAAAGCCACAGGATGATTTTCGGCGTTAGCCCCCATTTTTTGCCAATCATTCTTCTGCATTGCCAGAAGGTAATCCCGGCCTTTACTAATTTGTTCTCTAGGTGGCTATTCCATGTCAACTTGCTGTCGAGAATGACGCCTAGGTATTTAACCTCTTTTGACAGTTGGAGTTCCGTTTCGAAGAGTTTTGGTAATCGGTATTCGCCTAGTACTCTTTTGTTTGTGAACATAACTAATTCAGTTTTGTTCGGGTTCACTGATAGTTCGAATTCCCTGCACCATTTTTCTACAATGCGCAGGGCTTGTTGAGTTAGGTTACAGATCGTACCCGCTACCTTACCTGAGATAAGGATTGTTAGGTCATCAGCATAGCCTATTGTGTAGTCTCGGTTTTTGTTCAGCCTTGTGATTAGGTCGTCTATCACTAGATTCCAAAGGAGGGGGGAGATTACACCACCTTGTGGGCAGCCTTTGGCTATCAGGGCTGTCTGGTCTTCTTTCTCAAGGCGAACCACTCTTTTACTGAGCATGTTTGTTATCCAGTCTGTTAGTACGGGTTCCGCTCCATGTTTTGACAGGGCGGTCTTAATACTGGTGAAGCTGGTTTTGTCGAAAGCTCCTTCAATGTCGATGAACGTTCCTAGGCAGATGCCTTTTTGTTCTATCGCTTCCTCTATCCGGCTGACTACCAGGTGGAGGGCCGATTCCGTTGACTTACCGGAGCTGTATGCGTGCTGGTTTGCGTGTAGGGGTATTTGTTTTAGTGCACCATCTCTCAGCTCCCTCTCGCATAAGCGCTCCATGGTTTTTAGCATGAAGGAGGTCAGACTGATTGGTCGATGTGCTTTGGGATTCGTGTAATCACCCTTTCCTGGCTTCGGGATGAAGATGACTCCCACTTCTCGCCATCCTTTCGGAACGTATCTGAGTGCCAGGCAGGCTTTAAAAATACGTTCCAGTCTGCTCGCAACCGGTAGGTTGCCCCACTGTAACATAGCAGGGATGATCCCGTCCGGGCCAGCTGCCTTATAAGGGTGAAAACTACTGATGGCCCACTGGACTTTTTCCAGGGTGACCACTTTGTTTGCATATTGGAATCGGATATTAAAAGAATGCTACATTGGTTTTGTGACAAACCAAAATAAAAAAGAAGGGTAGGCAGATGTTAATAAATAAATTGAATAGATGTATAGATGATTAGGTAGGTTTATCATTACTAAAGAATAAATGTTATAAATCTGTATCCCTGTAAGAGCAGGATCGAGGGTTCAAATCCTGCCTGGACGGTTTTTTTCTAAATCGATTTTAATAATTAGGATTCTGTATGCTTTAAAATTTCATTCAAAAAATGATCTGAATATGTACAGTCAACAAATGAGATACGGTTGCACTTTTTCATATAAAGTGGTGTGTATAGTGCAACCGTATCTCCTTTGATGACTGTACATGGAATGCGTGTTTGAACCTATTAATTTTAAATAAATCATTGAATATAATTTGTATATTTTATTTCAATTCTTAGCTTATATTTATCTGCTAGATTTTTAAGAGTGGAATAATATCAAAAATATTAAATATAAATTATATTATACATTAGAATAAAGAAAAATATGATTTGACTGTGTGCGAGCTGGTACTCGCACTGGGGTGACTTTGCGTTGATTTTTGCTGTTTATAAATTAAACAATGTCCTGGTCTTCACAATGGTTTAATTGAACGGAATAGAATGCAATATACAAGGATTTACATACAAATTTTCAACTTAAATTAGGTCAGCCAACAATTTGGCACTCTCGGATTGGTCGGACGCAGTGTATCACGTCATGAACGCCGTCCGTGATTGGCTGCCGATCGCGCGGTAAATGTAAGGGTGGTGAAAGAAAGAAAGAAAGAAAGAAAATACATTTATTTACAAACACAACGCACACCCTAAACATTACATAATAGTATATAAAAAGAGCACAGGAATAACACTTCATATAAATATATATATTTTTTATCTGTGGTCGCTTAATTTCACTTATGTCAGCCGCTGTGGCTGACGCAAGCATAGATATAGGAAGAACGCTCGCGCGCTTAGTAGATAGGCCATACCTACAGATTAGGCGTGTATAGCTACGTTCCATTTTTGTGAATGAACGTATGGCCGACGGTTACTACGTTAGGGCTGTAGCTTCTAGTATCGTAATATTTGTCGATATCTTATATTTAGGAGTATAGAAAAATGCTAGGCGCATGGTTTTATCATGACGGTTTATGCGAAGAAAGTAACAATAAAAATATTATAAGCATTTTTTATTTAAATATTGTCGATGTGACAGCTTATCGCATTGTGTACGACCGTGGTGTCTAAACCTGGATGTCTAGAAAAATCTGTATTACACATTTAATTAAAAGAAACTTGTGATTAGTGCTATGTGTTGCATCAGAATCGGCAAAAATATTTTTTCATTTCATTTCATTTATTCATAATTTAAATGACCAGACCATACGCTTCGCAATCTCTTCAGGGAGATTGCGAAGCGTATGGTCGACGCTTCTTGTGACCAGAAGGCTGGCCTCTTTTTAGGTCAGAGAATAAGCATTGCCATACAACATGGCAATGCTGCCAGTCTTTTGGGAACGTTGCGACAAGAGGCATGCGATGCGGAGGAATTCTACGACGCGTTTTAGTTTTAGTCTTAGTTTTAGGGCCTCGTTCACCATCCATAAGTAAAGCGTTGATTAGTAACTTCTCAGTTAACGCTAACTGGTAATTAAAAGTTCCGAGTATCTTTTGCCAGTTTCACAATCGAAACCGATCCTTTGAGTAACAACTTAGGAGTTAACTGAATGACATAGCAAAATCATACGCTCATTCGTTCAATTCTACGTCATTTATGTCATTTGTCTTGTCAAATATAAACATAAACAGCAGTCTTACCATAAAAAAGTTTAACATCTGCTGAACATGTGTTTTACAAAATTTGAGTACAAAAGAGCGTCAAACGGTGATTTCCTATTTAGAAACGCCTATAGCAATTCCCGTTTTATTTTTGTATCAATAATTTGTTGTAATTTAATTACAACTGGTGGTTTTTGGATATTGAAAAGAATTCGATACATAACCAAACATTTAAAAATGTTTAGTTCCAAATATCACTCACCTTTATTGGTAATCGTCGCATCATAGAATGTTCTAGATCTATTTCATCTAATTGCTGATCAATTAACTCGAACAAATACATTTTTTTATTTATTTTTACAAACATTATGTTGATACCCAAACACAGAACAATATAACAACAGAACTCGTAAATGGCAAACAGATGTGGTGATCTCTTACTCGTCAGTTAAAGTCCCTAATCAGCAGAAGGAGTAGTGAGTAAGTTAATCGTCGGTTTAACCGTTGAATAGTGCTACTCGGACATTGTGAAATGCGAATACTCAGTTACTGGGGACTTTAAGTTACGATTAGCCTACTTGACACTTTAATCAGAGATGGTGAACGAGGCCCTTAGTTTTTAATTGGTTTCTTTTATTTTATTTCTAATTAGTAGTTTAAAAATATTCATGAATAAATATGTTTTTTATTTGTACTATCTAATATATAAAATTCTCGTTTCACAGTTTACGTTGCCATACTCCTCCGAAACGGCTTGACCGATTTTGATTAATTTTTTTTGTGCTTATCCGGTATCTATGGGAATCGGCCAACATTAATTTTTCATCCCCCTAAATGGTGCAGCGGGAACGGGATCTGACGCCACGGGTGCAGGGAAAAATTGGCGGTACGAAGTTCGCCGGGACAGCTAGTTGTGTTAAAAAAAAGTATTTACGTCGACAAATCATTTGTTGGAGTACATCACTATCATGCTTCTTGTAGTTTCGTGTAGAGTAAAGTAATGAATGAGTGTAACAAATCATTCATGGATGTTGCCAAAACTTGGCACGCTGTCAAATTTATATACTCATTTTCCCAAGTGAGCAAGAACTTAAATGTTTTGTCTCTTTTTTACAGGTAAAACTGTATATTAGAAAAAAAGAGACAAAGTGATGTTTCATGGTCTGTCTCATGTTTGCCTTATATTTGTATAACTAAAATTTGTATATGTTGAATAGGGCCACCCTGTGGACGCAAGTGACACCAACAACCACAGATATTTTTGGTGAAGTGACGTGTCACAACACATTCTAATGTAAAATGTAAATGTGCTCCGACACGTCACCTCAAATTTTACATGTACCTATATTTACGCTTTCCAGTATTGTAAACTTATATATTCTCACGGTGTACGCCGTGTTCACAAATGGAAAGGAGGCTCGGCATATACTGAGATGAATACCCTCCATCACAGCACCGTTTTTCAGCTCCCACCATTAGATGCCACCTGACGCCGGCAGGCAGTGTCGCATTCCCTGCTCAGCAAAGAACCGATCTCCAAATAGGTACCCGCCAGGACAAGTGATGATGCACGCAATGGGGTAAGTAAATTTACAGTAATTGTAACTGTTATCCTGTTTTAACCTTTGACAATAAACAGCCAATTTCTCAAAGATTACACAGTCCGTTGCTTAATGACTAAAACATAAATAAGTAAAAAATCTGGCAATTAAACATTACAATATGCAAAATAACTAAATAATCTGGTAATGGTACCTAAACCTATACACACACTTGACTCACTCTCATAATTTTATTGTACCCCTCAGGCCCACACTAGCAAGTGTAACTTAAGGCATGGCATACAAGTACCACACCCAAGCACCTACGGTACACCAGGCCAGCAATGCGAATCCAGGTTGATATATAACTCAAGGGCCAAAAAATTAAGGTATTTCTGTTTATAATTTGTTTTTTTTTTTAAATATGTTTTTGCTCTAATAAAAGAACTATTTTAAATTTACATTTGAACTGGTGTTTGGTTTTTAGGCTCCTCGCGGGTGGTGGTAGATCATTCCAGATTCGCATTGCAGCATATTTAAGGCAGCCTCGGAATGCCGTCGTCCTATGCCGTGGTACAGAAATAGTGTTTGTGGTCGACCTAATTGGGTAACTATAACGATTCTTCTTCCAACCAATTTTCTCATATAAGTAGGTAGGTTTTTTCCTATTAATTAAATCAAATAACAAACAGGCTAAGGCGATTGGCACACTGCGACGCGCGACGCGGCGTCGAGCGTTGTTGCGTCGACGCGGCGTCGCGCTCGTCGCCTCTACGGCGCCCATTTTGTATAGAAAAACGCGGGGTCCCACACACTGACAACGCAATCACGCGCGTTGGTGCAGAATACGCGCGTACAAGCAGAAAACGCGAGGTATGGCACACTGAAATCTGCATTCACGCGCGTGTTTTTCGAGGGATTTTTAGTCCGAGAGCTGTTAGAAATTTCTGTGTAGGTAATTGAGACGAATTTTAAATTAATATTATTGCAATGCAACATGACTATTTAACGGCAAATTTAGAGCGCTTTCACATCCACTGACGTCCGATATCCAATATCCGATATCCGAGATCGGAGGAAGTCAAATATCGATGCCCAATATCGGGTATTGGAGCCGACACCACTGTTTTGGCTCGTTATCGGAACACGCAGAGACTGCAAGCGACTTTCAACCTAAATGGCATTTTCTTAGTTACGTGTCTTTTCGCGTTAATAGATGACGCTGATCACGAATACAAGAAAAAAAATTAGTTACTATGTCATGTCAATAAGTCGAAAATAGCTTGCACTTCTAATCATTTTCTTTTCATCTCTAGCGTTCTTAATATAGTCTGGGCTATCGAGCTAATGGTCGGACGGCTTTACTTTACTTTTCTCAAAATTTTTGATTACTTCGCACACCTACCTACCAAAAAAATCTAATATCTCGGACTATACTAGCTCTCTCGCGTCCACGCGCGTCGACAGACGACGCCGCGTCGAGCGTTGCAGCGTCGGAGCGGAGCCGATAACCATTTCACATAGACTGGCTGGAAGAGAAAGATAGCGCAATCGGAACCGGAAACGGTCCGCTCCTCTAATTATTTCACACAGCGCGTCCAAGCATTCATAATGACAAGAAAAGTGCACGAGCAAAATTAAATTATACAACAATTACTCAAAACTCTGTTTCCAACATGATAAAAATCTGCTCTCCTCTCCGGCCGGCCTGTGTGAACGCATCCTGAGAGCTATATTGTAACAAACTTTTATGTAGGTAATTTTGCACACCTAATAAGTAACGTTCTCCATTACCTACACATTAGTTATTTTCACCTACGACAATTTTAAGTAGACTCCCAGAAACTAGGGAGAAACAACTTTGAGGGTGAGGCTAAAAGAAGAATACAGTTGGGCTGGGCTGCATTTGGAAAGCTTCGTCAGGTATTCACGTCGCCCATCCCACAATGTCTTAAGACAAAAGTCTATAACCAGTGCGTTCTACCTGTAATGACATACGGAGCCGAGACGTGGACACTTACGGTACGGTTGGTCCACCAATTCAAGGTCGCTCAGCGTGCTACGGAAAGAGCTATGCTCGGTATATCTCTGAGGGATCGAATCCGGAAGAATTCGGCAGAGAATTAAAGTTATCGACATGGCTCTACGAATTAGCAAGCTGAAGTGGCAGTGGGCTGGCCGTATCTGCCGTAGGACCGATAACCGTTGGGGTAAACGAGTCCTTGAGTGGAGACCGCGAACCGGCAAACGTAGTGTGGGGCGCCCTGCGACTAGGTGGAGCGACGATATACGCAGAGTGGCTGGTGGAGAGTAGAGGAGGACAGCCGAAGACCGGGCTAAGTGGCGTGTCATGGGAGAGGCCTATGTCCAGCAGTGGACTGCCGCGGGCTGATGATGATGATGATGATTGACCCAGAAACTTACTTTACCTATATTAAAGATCAGGTCCTCAATTTTGCTAAAGCTAAAACATTGTGGTGCGCAGTCACTGCAAAAATGACATTTCAGTCTTTATTTCTATATTCTTAAAGTCCAAAATGAAATGAAAACAGTTTCATTACACTTTTTCAATTACTCTGAAAAAAAATCATTTAGTTTTGTACTTTAACTGCATCGCTTTAGTCTGTTATTTAATGCAGTTCCTGAACCTGGCCCAGATCGATCTTGACTAAGTCTCAAAATGATCTTAATGCCAAGGTATTAAGTCAAACTGTCTTATTGACTTAAATTGTATTTATAATTGTCCGAATTAAAGTTATAGTAAATAATAACAATCAGTCAACAGGAAGGGAGGAATACCAAGGTAGGACAATCATTTTGAGTACTTTACCAGTCGATCTTATGCTGACTATGTCGCTTACGTATCTATTTTTTCTTCAAAATATCAATAAAAAAATCCTTACTCTTTGATTACATCAGGAAAAATAATTACTCAGGTGGAGCTTGAACCCACGACCTTTCCCTTACAGGGAAAATGCTCTTACAACTGAGCTACTGAGCCACACATGAATCAATTCAAATTTAAAAAAAAAATCAATCAAAAATCATCAACTGTTGGAACTAACGAATGATTTTTCACCACTTTTGAACATTGATTTCGTTCATAATAACCCCATTCAATTTTACTCGTAAATCAATACATATACCTACTCAATTGAAAATTTAGACCGTTACCAATAAAAACTTATACAGGGGAGGCACAGTCGGTTGTCAGCGTCATAAATATCTTGACGACGAAGTCTCAAATTTCTCTTAAAACTTCTCGTCTTAACAGCAAATCAAACTGTTTTATTGATTTAAATGGTATTAGTGCCCAAACTAAAGATGTCTACCATATAAACAGAACAATCGGTCAACTGGAAGGGGTTAAAAAACTAAATTAAGATCATTTTGAGTACTCTGTTCGTCAATATTTTTCTGATGCTGACTGTACCTACTCCAGTTAGGTTGATTTGCACAAGTTATGTCAAAAAAGAAAAATATACTTACAAGGCGAACGTCCAATACTTAGTATAATGTCCAATGATATAACAGCTGTATATATCCAGTGTCTTTTATATAAGTAAAGGCCATGTTTTATCTTCTTCAACCCAACAAGACTAAAACATAGCGACCCACGTGCATCCCACATGCATTTGCAACGAAATGAACTCATACATTACATTACTTTTTGGACATTTTGAATTGAAACCAAAAAGCGAGAGCGGCAGGAACTATAATCCCATAACACGAATATGGTATATCCCACTAGTCGTAAATGAAATGAAGTCCCCTCCTCGACCAGCCGAGCTGTTGTGATTCGCTGTCCTTCCCATGCCATAGACGGTAGTCAGCCAATGGCAGTCGTGTTCATGCCGCGTGCACTTTTTGTTTCCTATTTAGTTGTATTTCCGCGGTGAAATGCATCGTCCATTTCATGCTTACTTTTTATATACCTTTGTACTCTTTTGTTTGGGTACCGATAACGTTTTTAAGATGGATCTATACATCATGTGTGTGTGTGGATCTTTTGTTTGGGAACCGATCACGTTTTTAAGATGGATCTATACACATTCATGTGTGTGTGTGGATAGCGTATTGGGCCACATTATTGCCTATATAATGTACATTGTTAAAATTGTTATACTATAATTATATTTTGTGGCTGTTTGTTGTCCTTAAAATAAAAAATAAAAATTCATGAATAGGCCATTTGACTCATATAAATTTTTTAGAGAATACTCTTAAAATTTAATATGAGTCGTATGTCTTACATTATTTGCCGTACAAAACCAATAATATCGAATACAACTAATAAAACTATCACTATGGTTGTATAAATTCCATTTAATAGTTGTATGTTTTTATTTTATTTGAAATGCTCTAAAAACGCTGTCAACCATTATGTGTTGTCATACAATTTATAAACAGAGTAAATGTCATCCCCATGACACCCGTCGAATGTAGTGAAGTAAATGTCATGTGGATGATATTTACTCTGTTTACAAATTGTATGACGTCACAGCTATTTTACAGCACAGATATTTTAAAAAATATGTATTTTTTGAAGTATTATAAGTAGGTCTCAAAAAATATAGAAATATTTTTTTGGGTCTACTATAACGTCAGTAAGCATTTAAGACCTACTTGAAAAAAGTGTCAACTAGCATATTACAGCTACGAACTGCTGATCTTAAAAACGTCGTATTGAGCGATTCTGCTAAAAACGAAAAACTTTTTGAATTGCCAGTAAATCTCAATAGATTCCCATTAAAGCGTAAAATGGTTACACCTTTTATAAGCAAAATCACTACAACCAAAAGTAACCTTTTTAGACCTCCTGTAGCTGCAAACCGTGCGACAGCTTTCATTCGAAAAACACTTGCGTTGAAGTTATTATTAATCCCTATGTACGAGTACGTTTCGATGTTAACGGTCTTGAATCGAATAGCAATTTCGTATGCGACTTGAACTATGTCGAATATGCCAGCCCCCGCTATATGGCGGGAGATATTAGTGCCCCTCCGGCTGCACTGATATTGTGAAATTCATCCAGAGACAGTAATTTCTCCCCAGGCTTTAGCCTTTCAATATAAAACCAATGTATCCGCAAATAATGGATACTTTTAACTTATACAACAATTGAACGAATACGCTGATGTCAGTTACATATCTCACATAAATTCAATCGCACGTATACACTCGGTTTACAAGCTACCATACCTCATCGACTGGTCCCCGTACCGCAGGAATTGTAAGTCCTGATCTTCCATCTGACATATCTGGTTGCATCGACCACTGTGCTTGAAGGAGCTGCACTTCGACGCTAGGTCCCCCGTGGGAATCGAACCACACCCGGTCTACAGCATCCCAGACGGTTTTAATGACATTATACGACAGCAGGTTACGGTCTCGGTATGATAACTTGCTCCTCACCTATACGCCCGACACTCATCACACGCTCACCATCAAGCAAGGCTATTCCTTTGAGAATAACTCCAAGCCTCCACGACAACAAGTTCCTGGTCTACCGCCTGACTCCTTACATGTGATGCTTATTCATACATCAGGTTTAAAGGCCAGGTAACATCCATCAACGTATCACGCGGTCCAACATATATCAGGAGATTAACTATTAACTTACACGTTTACGTTACATTAGATTACTCAGCTCAGGATAGTAAAACATATAAAATATAATATATAAATAACACAAACTATGTGATACGAGTAATAACTTATAACAATAATATAAGTTAATATGAAATCGACTCACCGCGCCTGTAGTCTTAATAGTCTACACGTGTAACTTACTCAAATCTTCCGCGCCTAACCTCCTCAAGTCTTCCGCGCCTAACTCCCGTATTCCACGCCAGCTCGTCAGCTCCCCTGCTCCCCGGTCTCCCATCGAAACCCGAATGTCCCGATTCCGTGCTATCGCGAGCGAACCCCACTATCCTTCCTTGTAAGTTCTCAGCCCCTTTTTTACCTAGTCGATCGTTTTTATGCGGGCTTGTCGTTTCCAGTGGTGCTCTCATCCTAAATAAGCCCGAATTCCTCGCACTTAGGGACATTGTTTCAATAGGTTTGACCCATAGGCCATTATTTGTAGTGTTTTATGATTTGCACATGTCTGGCTTTACATTTGTATAGCATAACCATGTCCCTTTTTTGCAAAGATAAGTGTCTATCTCATTTGGAGAATTTTTAACAAGCAACGACTGCTAATAAATACCGAATTACTAATGCATTGCCGATGTACCTATTACAGATTATTAATTCCTTATTGTTAAGTAACCAGTGTACTATCACAAATATTCATCATTTATAATAGTTCGGGACTTTTGCCGATGCTTCGGGTGCGTTACAGCACCCGTGGTCACACTTGACTTAAAAACTAGAGTTTAATAGAACATTAACAAAATCTTATAATGCTTAAAATCGTTAAGTCTATGCTTAAAATAGTAATATTATCTACGGCGTTATGTAACACAAGTGTGACGACTTTGAAAGACAAATTACCCTAATTCTTGGATAAATTCGCCCACAAATTTACTTTCATTTTTTTTCTTTTGCAGTATTGCATCTACATCACCCCGGACGCCGGACATGGTGTTCGGCAGTTTCCTTTCACTAACAGTTTTACGACTTAAAACACACTTACGAGTATATTTACCTATATTTCCTTCAATCATGTTCACAATATCTATTCAACAACTGTTACAAAACAAAATTGAGAATATTTTTTCTCGTTTAAGAACAATTATCACTTTTTCTAAATATGCAAATAAAAGTAAGATGAAAATTTGTCAAGTTTGTTTACTTTCTTTGTGTGTATGGTTTGTTTAGCGAACTAGTTTGCAGCATCAGGCCATCGATTATGCTAAAGTAAAACCTCTGTCGCACCACAGACGCTGTAAAAATGGCATTAATGTTCCGGAGAGCCGCTCGCAAAAATTGCGAAATTTATAAACAATGAAATGTGCCACCGAAGTGCTATAAAAAGAGAGGTTTTAATTTTCGCCATGCGTATACCTCGTTTACTCATATAACGCCGGGATTAATGACGCCGTTGAAGAAGTCTACTCAGGGCTTGTGCAAACCTCGCTCTTATGGTGAAGAAAACGAAAAAAGTAGATAAGTTCTTATCTCAAAACAAATTTAAATGACACCACAATCATTATTTACGGAGAATACGATAAAGTTTTGACCCAAGCACTTCGTAACTAGTCTATCTAGTAGGTATTAGGTAGGTAAAAACGAAATTAAGATCATCTTTCTCATGTTGACTGTACCTTCCTATACCTACATTTTTTAAAGAATATTAGTAATCGAAATTACTAATATTCCCACTAACTCCTCTAACTAAGCTAATTTGCTTGTGCTAGGGTTCACGTCGGTAGTGTAGTGGCCAGGATGGAACCCGGGACCTCTCGATTGTAAGGCCGACTCTTTAACCACTAAGCTACCGACGCTTGTTATGTAGAAGTCATTGAATGTAACATTCTTTTTCGAGTTTGTGAACTTTATAATCAGTATGATTTAGCTGGATTTAGAAACAACTAATTTGGACTTTGCACGTTACTCATCAACATCATAATAATATGTCGAAGAATGCGGACTGCAGAGTGACGTACCGCGAGCGTTGCCCCGAACGACGGGCCTCGCAAGGTCGCACGATCAGGCGATACCTATATATATGTATATACTAGCTGTCCCGGCGAACTTCGTACCGCCAATTTTTTCCCGCCCCGCGATCCGCGTCAGATCCCGTTCCCGCTGCACCATTTAGGGGGATGAAAAATAGATGTTGGCCGATTCTCATAGATACCGGATAAGCACAAAAAATTTCATCAAAATCGGTCAAGCCGTTTCGGAGGAGTATGGCAACGAAAACTGTGACACGAGCATTTTATATATTAGATGTCAGAAATTTCTTACTTTAATGTTTGTCCATTGGCCTTGGCATTTTCTATTTCCCCTTCTTGTTGTTTTTTTTGTCTGTATCCAAAAGAAAGATAAAAATAAATAAATAAATAAATATTCTACAACATTCTACACAACGCTATCTAGACCCATGGTAAGCTTTTATAGCTTGTGTTATGGAATCTAGAATGCGGATAAACATACTTATATACTTTTTTTTTTGTTAATACATACATATTATACCTACATATAAGAAAGATTAAGATCGCGCGAAAAGTCCCACCCGAGAAGTTTCAGTTTTCTCTATGTATTCTATGCATACTTAATGCTGTAAAATTAATTCAATTATTTGGGTGGAGTTATCAAAAATCAATAGTTCGCAAGAACATCGGTGGATGACTCTACCGTCGCCGTAAAGAATTCCCCCTGTAAGGAAAAGATCTCGGGTTCGACTCCCGCCAGAGAAGATTAATTTTTCCTTATTATATATAATTATTATTGTTTTATAACGCCTGTAAGCCACGTCAATATGACTCCACTGGATATAACAGGGTCCTATTAATGCTCGGTTGCGCAGTGGTAAAGAGTTTGCCTGCAAAGGCAGTGGTCGTGGTCGCGGGTATGATTCCCGCTCAGTGCAAATATTTGTATAATCAACCAATGACAGTAAGCAGTATCACGTTCTTTTCTCCATTGGATAAAACCGACACTGAAGAACGTGGGGCTAGTGATATACGTGAAATAGAGTAACTATAGGCTGTGCAAGATCGATTGAGAATCCATACTAATATTATAAATGCGAAAGTAACTCTGTCTGTCTGTCTGTCTGTATGTTACGCTTTCACGCCTAAACCACTGAACCGATTTTGATGAAATTTGGTATAGGGGTAGATTAGACCATGAGAAAGGACATGTTTGGACAAGGCTATGTTTGGTCGCGATAACCGACCTCCACGCGGGCGGAGCCGCGGGCAAAAGCTAGTAAATTATAAAGTAAATGAATAAACATAACATAACATAAGCTCACGCCTGTATTCCCCGAAGGGGTAGGCAGAGGTGCTAGCACCCACATTTCGCCAGTTTATGTTTAGGTCCCAATGTAATAGGTGGCGTAACCTGCGATAAATACACACATAACTTCAAAAAGCATCGAAAAGTCATTGGTGTGTGCCATGGTAAACCTGGGATCGAACCCGAGACCTTGTCTCAACAGTCCATTACCCATACCCCTATACCCCGTCCATCATATTATTGTATTTTAGACAGATGGAAGTAGTGATTGCATGAACTCTTAAAATGTCGACTAAGTTAAAAACCTCGATTAAAAAATCATTAATCGTTAAATGAGAATACATATGATAAATATATGATTTCATTTGGAATTATTATTTATTGTCTATCTATCTATATATATAAAAATGAACCCCTATTTCCCTTGGTCACGACATCACGCCTGAACGGCTGAACCGATTTCGCTAATTCTTTTTTTATTGTGTTCGTTACTGTTAGGAGAAGGTTCTTATGAAAGAAAAAATGAAGAAAATTGCGCGGAAAATTAGAAAATTTAAGAATACATAACCACCATATAAAATAGCTGATCCTTCATACGCCATGACTAAATTTTGAATTTGGAATACGAATTGGAAAAAAATTGTTTATTATTCTCATACTGCTGTATGATATCAGACGTTTGATATAGAATTGACGTAATGCGTGCAAATATCGTCAGAGGGTGATTAGTAGACATTCTTCTGAATTATCAAAATGCCCGTTGCTTGGGCCGCGAAAATATTTATGGTGGCTATTTTTTTATTTAGGTCGAAAAATTGATGGTTGGTGTAAGTATGGGCCCTGGTGACCTATTAGTGTCGGGAGCTCCGTGGGCGTATGGGGCCCGAATCGAAATGCTTTCCGTTCTCGAAATAATTAGGAGAATTTGATACAGCTAATTGATTCTGATTTCTAAGGCGAAACGAAGTTTGCCGGGACAGCTAGTGCACAATAATAAAGCAGTACATATTTCCTGTCTGTACAATTTATAAAACGTATTATAAAACGATTGTGGGCCATAACGTGCACGCTAATCTCTAAAACAAAAGAACTGACTTCTAGAAGAACGTTTGATTTACTGGTATTTAATGAAGAGTTCCGTGATCTGTCTCTGAAACCAAGCATCAGATCTTTATAAAATTTAAATGGGACCATTTCGGAATAAACCTCTTTCAAATAGAACAAAAACAAAACAAGAATTTTATAAATCCGTCTACATATGACGGAGTTATAAAAATCTATTTTCCGCGTACAAATATAAATGACCGAATTGAGAACCTCGTTCTTGTTTAGAAATCGGTTAAAAACCGCCAGTTATGTAATGTATTTTTAAAATTGTTAATTTTCTGTAGTTTATATCAATTGTGAGATTTTCAAGTTATTATAAGTAAGAACACAGTCGATAGACTAACTACATCCCTAAAATTGCTTTCTGGCTGACGTGACGTTGTCAATGAAAATTAATAACGTATTGGCGCCTATTTTGTGTTCGGGTTTTTAGGTATTGATGCCAGAACCAAGTTAAATCGACCACTGTCAGTGAGCTGTCTAAAATACAAAAATATAATGGATGGAGTATAGGCTAAATATCGTATTATTAGTAGTGATTATTGTTTAACAAAAATAAAGGCTCACGCGGGCGCCACGTGGCGCTGCAGTCGGTTTCGCTACAGTGTATAAAATGTTAACAACCCCTAAGTGACCGGTCTAGACTGGCTACAAGGTCAACTCGGTCATCAACCTTTATTCTCAAACCATTTGGCACGAGGTATAGTACTTACATGTGTGCACGTGCGGATTGCCATGGAAGTATGTTTAATATCACCACACCAACAATATCACAATGGTGGCCCTTATCTTGACAGTGTCATCAGATGTTTGTTCGATCCCCGCTCAGTGCAAATATTAGTACGCATGAATATGGCTGTTGCATTGGTCTAAATGTTTAAAATAAAATAAAATAAAAAATAAATATTCTACAACATTCTACACAACGATATCTGGACCCATGGTAAGCTTTTATAGCTTGTGTTATGGAATCTAGAATGCGAATAAACATACTTACATACTTTTTTTTGTAAATACATACATATTATACATAGAAACACCCAGACCAATGCAAATAGCCATATTCATGCATACATGCAGCTTCTTGTCACTGAGCTGGACCGGATCCTGGACCACATTTCTCAATGGGCGCTAGGAACCTGGTCGAGTTCAATGCCAAGAAGACCCAGGCATGTGCGTTTACAGCAAAGGTATCTCCTTTCCTTCCCCTTCCCACTCTTCAGAGCACACCACTGCCACTGCAGGATCACCTCACTATCCTCGGTATGGATGTTCGCTGCAAACTGAATAACAAAAACTATATCGAGAGTATCATCAAATCAGCCTCGCGTAAACTCGGAGTCCTGAACAGAGTGAGACGTTTTTTCACGCCGGAGCAGCGGTGTCTTCTATACAAGACCCAAATTCGTTCCTGCGTGGAATACTGCTCACATCTCTGGGACGGCTCCGCAAAGTACTTATTAGATGCTCTCGACATGCAGCCACGTGCGGTCCGCATTATTGGGAATCCTGAGGTCACGAACACCCTCGAGCCTTTGCAGATGCGTAGAGATGTTGCGTCTTTGGCAGTTTTCTACCGTCTCTACCATGGTGAATGTTCTGACGAGCTCTTCCAATTAGTCCCACCCTCCCCTTTCCTTCACAGGACGACACGTGCAGGGCTAAGATGCCATCCATTTACGGTGCAGAGTATACCTGCTAGAACCAAGCGTTTCAATGATTCATTCCTATGCCGCACCACTAAGACCTGGAATTGGTGAAAAGGCATCTAATGAGGCCGTCAAGCTGAGTGCCACCACTGTTAACATGGTAAATGTTTACGATGGTGACCCTCTTTCCGAGACTTTGCCTTTAGCTTAACATCAGGCGAGGTGAAGTCAAATTGACGTGTCCTGTATAAAAAAAAAATACAAATATTTACACTGAGCGGGAATCGAACCCGCGCCTCCTGTGTGGCAGTCGCATGCACTACCGCCACGCCACAGAGGTTGTCAAATTCTATGTTTAGTTTGTATATATTTACAAAAAAAAGGATTCTAAGTATGTTTATCTGCATTCTAGATTCCATAACACGAGCTAGTTAAGCTGACTATGAGTCTAGAAAGCATTGTGTAGAATGTTGTGGAATTATTACTATTATAACTAACTATTTTTGGGACCGAAAATCATTAAAGGTGAAACGTGGGTGCCAATACACCTCTGCCTACCCCTTCGGGGATTTACAGGCGTGAGTATAATATATGGATGGATGTAACTAATTAATTTACAGTAGATAACCATATACAACACACATACACAATAAACCGTACTCCCACATAGGTATATAACGCGTTATCTCCCAGATACTACAATTTACACAATGTTATATCGCACTAACATCCCAGGTCATCTGTTGCTTATTATTTAATAAGCCGCAAAATGATCCGCTAATAAAACAACATTAACAAACATACAAACATTATATCTTTCATTCAAATTAGTCAGCGAATGTAAGATTATTTTCGGTACGGATGTGAACAGGCGTTTACACGCGTACGGTGTTGCAGTTTTCGCTTTAACATTGCGTAATGCAACCTCAAAATTGCGCTAACCTATTGCCTGAACAAAACTATTTTCTGATCTTATACCTGTGATTGCGAATAAAGATGAGGTTAGAAATACATCGGGGAAAAAAGGAGGATATAAAGAGAAGGGAATTTTGAAGTGATTCAAGTGTGGCTCAATAGCTCAGTTGGATTCCCCCTGTAAGGGAAAGGTCGTGGGTTCGAGTCCCACTTGAGCGCTTCTTTATCCGATGTATTTCGAACTTAAAAGTTAGCATAATAAAAGTTATGAAAAGATCATTAAAAAAATTGATGAGTTTGATTTAGCACCGTAAGTCATAGTGGGGTAACATATCTTCAAAACGGCCTCCCCATGGAGTAGGAAACTAAATTATTCTGTCCTCCATGGACCTCCCGTAAATTCGGAGTATTGGACAAGGTGAAACTGTTTTTCGTGCCTGTGCAATTCTCTAAGTATTTAGTGTAGAGCGCTGCGTTGCGCTCGACCTTGATAGACATTGTCATTTGTCTACCTCCAATGACGTCACCCAGTCATTCAAAGATGTTAGTGCGTGTAATACTGCTCTCATCTCTGGGATAGCTCCACACAGTACTGACTATATACACTCTTAACAGATTACAACAATGTGGGAATCCTAAGGTCACGAACACCCTCAAGTCTTTGCCCATGCGCAGAGTCTTTGCCTTCGAGTCTTTATCTTTTTACCATGATAAATGTTCCGATGATCTTTTCTATGCAATTAGTCTCGTCTTTCCTTTTTTATACAGGAAAATACGTGCACTTGCAGGGCTTATATTTTATCTGTATATAGTGCAAACACTTCCGTCAAGTTCCAAGTGGTTTATCGACAATTTTGACCTTGAAATTCTTTATTAACGCTCAGGTTTCCTTCATCTGAAAGGTCCTTTTAGGGTTTTAAAAAGCATCTAATAAGACCGTAAAGCTAAGGGCTGAGGGACACTATTGTAATATTGTTAATGTCTATAATGGTGACGCCCTTTCTTAAGACCTTCATCAGGCGAAGTAAAGTCATTACGTAACCATATAAAAAGTACAAAATCCTTGTTGAATCAAATGAGACTGTGTAAGTAGGCACAAAACAATTTTAACACAAGTTTTAGATAAGAAGTGGTGTGGTTTGGTACGTACGGTTGCAATATGTGTCATAATATTGTGTAGGTACGTATTTCAACCGCAATCTTGAGTTACTCCATTGACTTAAGGTCTGTATAGACATATTCGATCATCATCGTCACCACAGCTGCGGCATTACTATTAGATCTTGTGTCAATAGCGACCAGGTTGTGACCAAACCTGGACCCAGGTGTGGTCCAGGTTCCGACCAAAGTCCAAGCTATAAATGAACTTTGACCCGCTCTCTCTACTGTTCTTTGGCAAGATTTTATTAATCATGTTTTCTATTTTGCTTTGTATAGTCAAGTCATATTATCCATACTTATATTATATATGCGAAAGTAACTCTGTCTATCTGTCTGTTTGTTCGCTTTCACGCCTAAACCACTCAACCGATTTTGATGAAATTTGGTATAGGGGTAGATTAGACCATGAGAAAGGACATAGGCTATGTTTGGTCGCGATAACCGACATCCATTTAGGTGGAGCCGCTGGCAAAAGCTAGTTGTCCTATAATACAATTCACATTAGTTTCGACTCCCTCACAGTTTGCCTTGATATGCTATCTAATCTTATTAAATACTAATATGAATTTTGATTGTACACGTGTAGGTCACTGAACTCTAACTAAATAAACTATTTTAGTATTTTATTCTATGCCTATAGGTAGTAATGCTATTTAGTACCAAGGGTTTTTTTTTTCAAGACATGAGACCAAATATTTGGTCCAGTAGTAGATGTGTTTATCTTATATAAAAATTGTGGCACCTGTTTAGTAATATCTTCAAATAAATATACCCACTTGGCTATCACGTAAGACAAACCAAACTTGAAAGAAACATATTTTAATTAATAAAGAAATGTCGAAAAAAGGTGAAAATTCTTCATCAATAAAGTTCAAATTTCGAATATAATACAACACACTTCAAAGACGACTTATTAATTACGTTGGTAAATGGCGTTGCAATCGACTTACGGGATTTTTTTCCCAATGAATTCATGGGCGAAGCCGGGTTGCCCGTATATAATATAAGTGATATAAATATTGCCAATTGCTTTGCCGTATTTGTATAAGTGTTCATAAATAGTACCACTGCTACTATCACATGATCATATCGAATGCTGTGTGTTATAGCGATACTGCAATTCGATGCAAGCTAACATAACCTCTAAAAGCTTTGTGAAGACTGAACTGAAGTTGTTCCTTGTCACTATTACGTCATTACTATCATTATTGTCCGACCTGTCAGTGTCAGTAGTGTGTGTGAATGTCAGTATGCCTCGATTAACATATCTCGGACCTAAAATGAGATCAGAATGTGTCCTATACGCGCAGTACACGTTTCTTGGATGAATTTTGAGGATAGCACGGGGTGCTAGTGCGGTGGAAAAGCTCAAATACACCAAGCATAGATTAATAAAAAACAATCAGCGTGCGCCAGGGACTTTTATATTTTGCGATTTATGTCCAAAATATATGAATCATACAATGGTGCGCGTGCGAGTTCTGTCAGTTCTGAGCCCGCTGCTGACCGCGTTGGACGCAGTGACTCACGCGCATCGATAAATTTACATAGTACAATTTTAATTCTGTGAAGTGTTGAAGTTTACCGTATAAACAATGGGGAAAACGTGCCTAGTAATCTTCTTAATTAGTGTATCTTTAGTAGATTTTTATCCTATTGCAAGTAACAAGAGAGCTGCTATCGAAGCACCTCCGGGATGTCCCCGGGGGATGATGCAGTATCTTACGGTTTGCAAGACGCAGGAAGAGTAAGTATTTGTATTCATTAGTCTAAATTATGGCTGATAATCAGTCTGAGTTAACAATACTTAGTTTGAATCTCGATTTTCATTGACAGATTTGAAAGATTTTAATTTTTCATTGTCAGATTTTTATTAAAAGATTTGTCAGATTTTCATTAATAGATTTGACAGATTTTCAATGACAATAGAAATACGTATGTTCTCAGATTCCTCATTAAGTACTCGTTATAAATCAAGATTGAGGACTGAGTAATTGTTTTGCAATATGTTGCGTCAGATATCATTGTGCAATATTGTGTTACACTGAACAAATCTTATTAGAGTAACTTCAACGGGCCGTGTACATGAAATTGTTGCCCAGTTCCCGGATTGATATTATTAGATACAAATATTTTTGATTTTATAATAGTACGTATAGACATTTTAAACCCGCGGCTTGGCCCACGTGGATATGTCTAGACGGCTAGCCATATCTCCGGCTCAACTCTACCAATTGCATTCAAACATACCTACGGCAGTATTTTAGGTCTGAAAAAATACTAATAATAATAAAACAGCATAAAAAATTGCATCCATCATACAAACAGACGATGATTTCATGAATATAATAATTTTGGTTCAGAATAATTAATTTAACAATAACTTTTTTTTGTACTTTTTCTTTATTATCTCCAATATACAGACCAGACACACAATTTATATGTCCCGGTCGTCCCGGAGGCGCATCTTGTAATTATGACACGCGCTTTAATCGAGACCAATGAATGTGGGAGATAAGAATTTGCAAGTCATGATAAGGAAATCAGTGTCCGTTTTGAACTGTGGTGGATGTATGAATAAATTAAGGATTAATCATGAATAAAAGATGAATTTTAATTAGCTAAATATCTACAACTAAATTAGTTTTTTTTGAGGATGCCGTAAGGTGTAATCATCATTATTTCGACAGCCTCTGTGGCGTGGCGGTGCACGCGACTGCCACGCAGGAGGCGCGAGTTCGATTCCCGCTATGTGCAAATATTTGTATGCACGAATATGGCTATTTGCATTAGCCTGGGTGTTTCTGTGTATAATATGTATGTATTTACAAAAAAAAGTATATAAGTATGTGTATCCGCATTCTAGATTCCATAACACAAGCTATAAAAGCTTACCATAGATAGCGTTGTGTAGAATGTTGTGAAATTAAATACTGTGGAAAAAGTACAAGAGTGCTCTCAATATGTCTATAAAGGTAAATTAAAATAACTAGTAGTGCCGTCCGCGTAGATGCGTGGGCGTTCTTTATTATATTTTATATTTTTTCCTCATTCTGTCTGTTAGTGAAATTCCTGATGGCGATGTTATATCATGTCCTTGACCCTTCTCAATCTGAGAGAGTGAATATATGACTAATCACAGCACCGACTGCTACACAAAAGTCTTACGCGCATTTGGTCTCATTAGATTTTTTTTCTTTAATAATAACTTACTTCCCTAGTAAATTTTTGTCTTTTCAAATATTTGTCATTCTTTAACCCCCGACACAAAGAGATGGGTGTTGGATTGTTATGAAAAAGTGCTCCACCAGTTATGGTCCCCGGCATGGCAACGCTGGAATCAAAATATTACAAGGTATATCAAAGTGAAATGTTGAACCAACACAATTTGCTTTCAACTCTTTGAAGTTGTTTTTCGTGTCGGTATTTCTTTACATTTTTCAATTGGTTTTAATTCACCGAGCGAGTAAAGCAAACACAATGTAAAAATTGTTCATGAATAAATATACTGAAATACTGAAATATACTCCGTTTCAATAAGGTGGACAATTTTGCTTTTAATCGTATCTATGTCTGTTTGACAGTTCCGGTATAGAGCACGCATTTCTTAACCGATTTTCACCAAACCTGGCACTTCTTTGTTTTAAAACACAACTTTTGTTGAACTTTTTTGATAGGATAGAAAATGGAGGAGATAATGGGGAAGTTTGTTGTTACGTTATTTATGATCAAGAAGCTGGATCTTCACAGGGTGATGTGAAAAAAAATGTTTCGTAAAGATGAACTTAGGTAATAAAAAAAACAGTTGAAACAAAAGGGGGAAGTTCACTGTAGCGTTTTGTTAATGACGGATCGTCATTATTTTTTTAATGAAACATCCAGGCATTTTCCAATCCAATGCTTTTTTAAGGCTGCAGATTTGATTAAGAGTACTAAAAAATTGTGGGAAAGGGTGCTAGGTCTACTATTCACAAAACTATTGGTTATCAATAAATTGTTTTACCTAACTCAACATTTTGCGTAGTACCGTAAAGAAATGTGGTAGGTAAATTTTTTTAGGCAAGTTCAAAGTTCTGGTTCTATTTTCGTATCTAAGGCTAGATTTGGCTCACGAATCAGACGCATTCAATTCAATCTAAACCGCTTTACTACTTTTTAAAACGCCTTTATTAGCTTCTCTTATAACTATGTATGTAAGGAAATCTTAATTTGACCCACTTCCTGGTCTCCGATTAGGATGAAATTTTGCACACGCTCTGAGTTCTGATGACAATACATGACTAGCTAAGAAACGTCATTACAAATCTAATATGGCGGCCTCCTCAAGATGGCGGACTGGCTGTTTGAAATCCACCCCATGATATATCATATAGGTATCAAATGAAAGGGTTTGCTGTCAGGAATACGAAAAAAGCGCGTTTTTTAGTTTTTTAAACCAATTTTTTTATATCTGTGAAGAAGTGCACATTAGAAATAGTTATTATAATATCTGTGTTATGTTATGTTAACGATACTTAACACAATTTTGGTGGAATTGATTGACTTGAATTGACACAAAACATTTATTATAAAGGACCTGAATTTAAATAAATCTTGCGTTTGTTTGATTGCAATCAATTGAGTAGAACCGTAGATATGGCAAAAAATATTACTGTACATTTTATTATCTATTATAAATAGCCTTAAGTGTCTCCTTATGAATAACAGTCTAGAGCCAAATTAATCCAAGCTTGTAGGTATTACACTAGGTATTACATTCTACACCATGCTATTGATACGCAGAGTGGGCAAAACTTAACTAACTTATGTAAAGGGTTCTAGAATTCGGATAAACATACTTAATAAGTACATAGTAACATAAAATTCCTCTCAATGATTTTTAATAAGATATTATAATAATTCAAACTTTTTGTCTAGGTATCAAGCCATGGACTATGATGACATCGCTTCTACACCTTTGGCTGAATCCGATTTTGACGATACCTTGGAAATTAAAGTACCATTATCAATTGTGCCTTTGCTCAAACCAATTACAAAACAGTCAAACCCATCAACAACAGCATCTGAACCAACATCTGTCGTGAATACGCCGTCACCTGCTGAGATTGTCCCGAGACCTGTGGAGACAAACACCTCATTTGTAGTGACGGAGCAGTCAACAACAGTATCAGAACCAACATCTGTTGTGACAGAATCGACGCCTGATGAGATTGTTCCGAGACCTGCAGAGTCAAATAAATCATCTACAGTGACAACGTCATCAACAACACTATCAAAACCAACATCTTTTGTGTCAGATACGACGCCTGCCGCGACTGTTCTGCAGCCTGTAGAGACAGAAACATCATCTACAGTGACAGAGCCGTCAACAACAGTATCAGAACCTACATTTGTCGTGACAGAGCCAACGCCTGCTGCAACCATCCCAAGGCTTGTAGAGACAGACTTGTTACCTACAGTAACAGATACGTCATCTGCGGGTACAGAGCTGACAACTACAGCACCAGAATCAACACCTGTAGCCACAGATTCAACACCTAAAGTAACACAGTGGACACCTAAGATGACAGAGCCTACCACACCGACATTTGACTTAAAACCTGATGTGTCATTGTCAACCCCTGCAGTAACAGAGAGTGGCCATACTACTACAACTACGAAAACAACAGAAGATGATGGTCCTGGTAACTCTTTATGGACACCAGAATATATTATGACCGTATTATTACTGCTCTGTTTGTTCGTGATCATTCTGAATTGGCTATATGAGCTATTGTAAGTATTAATCATGGTATCATCCTTAGCTATGGTAAACACGAGGCAAACTGTTTAGGGATATTTTAGTTTTAAACATACTTTTAACATCAGACATATTATATACCCGGCCCAGACTCAGCCTCAGATGCACGGCTTGAGTCAACAATAGTGCCCGGAATGCAGCAATAGGCTCACCCCTATTACGTGAGACCGAATCCAATAAGTTGTGTAATGAGGGTGTTAATTCACCTCTGCCTAACCCTCCGGGGATAAAAGCGTGATTGTATGTATGTATGTAAATACTTGAAATTAACAAAGCATTGCCTATCAAAATACTAGTTATTGTTTTATAATGTAACAAAATGTGTATTTACTTACAATTTGCGTTGGTAACGTTAGTTGTATTTGTGTACACAATTACGTTAGTGTGTGTGACATTTCTGACAGTTTTTTTTTCTAAAATCCCGTGAACTGATGGCTGCCACTTTTCATTTAATGATGTCAAATCGTTCTAAACTATATTTGATTTGCAATAAAACGGTAAACAACATAATTTTAATCGCTCCGAAGCCCAGAAGCGCTAGGTAGCTTAGCCCACTGATTGTACTGTGTACCTAACAGTGAGGTATAATGTATGATATATAGATTTATGTTTTAATTTCTCAGGTTCAACTGCCTATATCCAAGCAGAGGTCAGCAGAATGAAGAAATGGCGCTTGAGCCCATCCCCCATCAGCCCGTGGAGACCAAGATTAGGTTGTAAGAGACCTTGTGTAACGGCTGGTGTATCCCAAATCGTAAATGGTTACGAGCACGGATGAATGTTTTTAGATCGCAACTAATGTTCCCGATCGTAACTGGTTTCAAACTGCAACTGTTTACGAAACACAGTTACCATCGCGACTGAAATGATGCCATCGTGATCGCTTTCAAATATTTCTTACCTTTGTTCCTACTTCATATTGTATTGCTCTTAGACATAAGTAATCTATTATTATTTTAAACATATCATATTATACTTTTTCCGACATACGGTTTGAATGTCGGTACATAATACAGGCGCCACCAGGTACATAATACATAATACCCAGTGTTTTAACAAAAATATGTTTTGTCTCTATTTATGGCCACCTATTGTTTATTCTTGTGATATAGAAAGCATTTATTTTTTATTAAGTTTCAAGGGTTAAGTCCTGCCTGAGCGATTCACTTATTCCTGATGTAATAGATTTATATAGTTAGGATACTAAATGCTTCAAAATATCATTTAGAAAAAAATAATTATATATTTAATTTATTATTTTATTCAACCAAACTCAAAGTAAGTATTGAAGGAATTTTTACAGCATTAAGTATGCTAACTATACAAATCGAATACATAGGGAAAAAGAATCTTCTCGGGCGGGACTCGAACCCGCAGTCTTTCCCTTATAGGGGGAATGCCACGTCGCCTTAAAGACGTATGAGATGGGAAATTTGAATCATATCGGGCGTGTCTCGGTAGCCGAATTGGTCAGGCATTCCCCCTGTAAGGGAAAGACTGCGGGTTCAAAGTAAGTAGTTAGAAACTGATTATTGTGTTATTTAATTCTTAGCAAAGCTTTCTTGATCTTGATACTCATTGAAATCTTTTATAAGGAGGCATTCTATCCATCACCCATGCGATGCTAAAGATATTATTTTTCTTTACCTTAAAATAGGTATTTATTTTTAAATTGAATATCATCCGAATTATTACTCTTTAAAAACACAAACGTGTTAAAATCCTAAAAAAATAACTTTAGTTTATTTTAGTACGTAATATAATAATATTTTGTAGATCTAAATTTCGTTAAGTATTATTGTATACCCTTATATTATCTTCAAAAAAGTTTTAAAAATTATAAAAAAAGTTTGGTATTAATAAGGTATCTACAGTTAAGTAGTTACCTAATAATGTGATACGTATTATTTTGGTTATTTTCAAATACTACATCCTTAGTACTTAATATCGAAGTTTGGCCAAATCCGCAGTTAGACTTACTGGAAATACTCCAAAATGAATGCTTCCGATGCGACCGGGTGTAAAGCTAGGAAGAAAAGTGTACTTAATTCTTTTGAAATAGTATTTTGTGTAACGTACAGTTGCCGTCAGAACAGAACTTTAAGTACATTGAAATAAATCAATAAACATTTTATTAATAATTTGTTTTTGTTAATCTTCATATCTTAAGTATATCTAATATATAAAATTCTCGTGTCACAGTTTTCGTTGCCATACTCCTCCGAACGGTTTGACCGATTTTGATGAAATTTTTTGTGCTTATCCGGTATCTATGAGAATCGGCCAACATCTATTTTTCATCCCCCTAAATGGTGCAGCGGGAACGGAATCTGACGCGGATCGCGGGGCGGGAAAAAATTGGCGGTACGAAGTTCACCGGGACAGCTAGTTTATTTATAACTTCAACTTTAGCATTGTAAATTTTTTGTTTATAAATTTACGAAAAGTTTCAGAGGTGTTCGTTAATATGGAAAGGGTGACGACGACTGTACCTATGTATTAAAGTCAGCTAGATTTAGATCAAACAGAATTGCTCAAAACGTGTTATTTGTTTTCACATATTTATTCGATATAATTGCAAATAAGTTTTGTCTTCGACATGTACAGTCAACGCCATAAGTTGATTAACACAAAAAATATTTTACAAATCTTTTTTATATTGGAATGCATCTGTCTATAGTAAATGTAGTGTTATGATTCCCAGAAGACAAACTTAATTTACATATTCAATGTTTTTTTTTTTCACAATTTTATGTAAGGTTTAGGGGCCACAGTGTTCAATAAATTAGAATTTGTTAAGCTACTTTTGTAGTTGACTGTACAATATGTGATGTTATATAATAAAAAAATTAACTATACACTATTGAGTTTCACTGTATGAGTGTGTCTATCTCAACCGTGCACGTGTTGTTCTGGATAGGAAAGGAGAGTGTGAAATTAATTGGAAAACTGATCGGACTATTTATACTGTTGCTCGACGGCACTTGGTGGAGCTTGCTACACATATTGAATAAGACACTTGTACTTTTCCACAGTATTTTATATTTTAAGTAGAATTTAGAAGTAGTAGTTAAAACCGTCATTGTAAACCTTTGAGAATGTCGTGAGGCAAAACTAGTATCTATTGTAAAATAAAAGGAATGATTAAAAAATAAAAAACCCGACTGCCTCTGAAAAGATCGAAATAAGTTTGATAATTGCCAATCATAAACCGAAAGAAAATGAATGGGTACCGCCTGCTATCAAACTTATTTCGATCTTTTCAGTGGCAGTCGGGTTTCTTATTTTTTAATCATTTGTTTTATTTTATACTTTTTATTATTTATGGTATGACATGTATGTATGTTTGTAGTCTCGTTCTAATTTACTTCATTTTGATACCTTACTCGATAGTAGATAGATAAGTTAGAGTCAAAAATATTTTTGGCAACATACGTTTTGGCGCCAAAAATCAGCCATTTTGATTTTCTCGAAATTTTAATAAACCTGGAGTCACTCACACAATCACGGTGAATCTAATGACACCTAACATGTCCAAATCCGTCAAGCCGTTCAGGCTATAGGCCGTGCCAAATAAATGGACATACATACATACATACATACATACATGCATACATACATACATACATAGTCTCGAAAAACATTACTCTCCTTTCTTCGGCAGTCGGGTTAAAAGTACCTACTGTGGAAAAGTACAAACATTTCTTATTCCATATACACTGATTGATGATGTATTGAAATGAAAAAAGAGAGGTAACAGCACTCGAAAGCAAAGTTCGTTTATGCAGGTTTAATGCAAGAAGAGGAAGCTGCTAAGGTGTGTAACGACAGACGTAATTATCTCTGCCTACCCTCAAAGGAAGAAGTGAGTATATATGTATGTATTTAGGAATTACTCCGCTTATTCCTTATATTGTGGTTGTGGGTAGCTAAAAGTCACGAGATCTAGGAATGGGTGCGCTCGTCTCGAAGGCTTGTTTTCGTAGGGGAAAGAGGGTTTACTTACGGAGGGAGAAACCCCTTTATTACGTGGGACCTAATATAACGATTAGTGAATTGTAAGTGTACATTCGCGTCTGCCACCCTCTAAGGATAACGGCGTGATTATTATGTAGGTATGTAAGTATGCATTAGTATCCTCCTACTTCTACTTAATATAAGAATTGGTAAAGTTTGCGTAATTTTCTGGATATTTGTAACTCAAATACGGTCAAAAGCTGACAGGATTCAGCTGCATTTGACACACAAAATATGCTTCGTGTTTCCCTGGTTCAAAATTTCACGCAGGCAGAGCCGCGGGCAACAACAGCTAGTAATTTAAAGAATGACTTTTTTAGTCTCAATATTTTTTTTTTTATCGTGCGAAAAATCCCCACGGATACCACCCCCACGGAGCCGGTGGAGGCGGTTATGTCGGACTCGAACCGACTAAAACGCACGCCGTCTTGGGTCCTTGGTTGTCGGAGGTGAGATTGCCAAAAGCATATCTCTCGCACCCCAGCAGACCCAGGACCATCTCTATCGAGATGGCCCCCTTCGGGTTGTGGGGACCACAGTGTCCCCATCTAGCCCCGGTTACGGGGAGGCGCATTTTGCGCCGCCGCCGCGGCCTGCTTCTGCTAGGGTGACAGGCGGCTCCACCGTTCACCCCCAGGCCAGCGCTCATGGAAGACGGAGGTCGTTCTGCGACCTCCGACGTCCGGTTCGTCTTCGCTCTGCGCGGGCTTCCCGGGCCCGGAGTCTACTCCGGACCCGACCGGCCGCCTCCTTCTCGAGCATTACTTGCTCGCAGAAGGAGGCGGCCGCACCCCAAGCGTTTGCGCATCGTACCATCGCTGTGAGCAATGTGACGAGTGTGAGGACTCCCACCCCTAGAGCCGCCACTAGGACCCGCCTCGGCGTGTCCCACGCCGGGCACTCGGTCAGCGTGTGCAGCTCTGTGTCCTCGCTCGCATCACAGTGATGGCACTCGGACGTTGGCTCCTTCCGGATCCGACACAGGTAACTCCCGAAACACCCGTGTCCGGTGATCACCTGCGTCATCCGGTACGAGAGGCTGCCGTGTGGCCTCTCTAGCCACTCCTCCATGATGGGTCTTACCGCCGCTATTACGGTGTGCCCTGCGCTTGGTCGCCCAAGTCGTAGCTCCCATTCCGCTACCATGTCCCTATGGAGCTGAGACCTCACGGCCCGAATTTCATCAGGCTCGGGTTCCCGTCCCTGCTCCCGCGCCTCCTTTCGATACCGATATAGCATCGAAAGGGCTCTCGCATCCAGGTTCCACGGTAGGGATCCGGCAAGGAGACTTGCCGCCTCCAGAGATATCGTGCGGTACCCCCTAATGACCCTGCTGGCCATTGCACACTGCGGCCCACGCAGCAGACGCGCATTGTGGACCGTCAGGGTGTCCGCCCATATTGGGCACCCATATAGGGCCATGGACCGCACGACTCCCGCGTAGAGTCTCCTGCAGGAGTCATCCGGCCCCCTCATGTTGGGCAGCAGCCGCCCCAAGGCGGCAGCTGTGTCCTTCAATTTAGGGGCCAGTCTTCGGAGATGCTCCCCGAAGTTCCACCGGCCGTCGAGAACGAGTCCCAGATATTTCATCTGGGGCTTGATGGCGATGGAAATGTCTCCCACTATGAGGCTGAAATCCTCCGGTGGCACGCGCCTAGGCCAATGAAAGAACATGGCCTCGGTTTTATGCAGAGCCACTTCGAGACCCAGCCGCCAGATCCGCTCCACGACTTGGGCAACCGCGGTCGTGGCCTTCAGTGTCGCTTCGCGGTATGTAGACCCGCACGCCGTCACCAGCGTGTCGTCCGCATAACACGTGACGGCGGCACCGTCCGCGAGCTCACCGCGAAGCACCCAGTC
This sequence comes from Eilema sororculum, assembly GCA_914829495.1. Classification (NCBI taxonomy): domain Eukaryota; kingdom Metazoa; phylum Arthropoda; class Insecta; order Lepidoptera; family Erebidae; genus Eilema; species Eilema sororculum. The sequence goes on along the minus strand of OU618544.1, from coordinate 20,589,328 downwards.
GTAACCGATGTTCCACAGTAGCGGTCCCAGGACCGATCCCTGCGGAACACCGCACGACATCTCTCGCCGACCGAGCCCGGTCGCACTTGGGTAGACGACTGCTCTCTCCGATAAACGACTGCTCTCTCCGATAATTTATTCTCAATATAAAGTTTATAATTTATTTTGTTTTTTATGTACCTACATAATGTTTACAATTACGAAGTAAGTATAAATTCTATTACTGCTCTCTCCGATAATTTATTCTCAATATAAAGTTTATAATTTATTTTGTTTTTTATGTACCTACATAATGTTTACAATTACGAAGTAAGTATAAATTCTATTGCTTAATCCATTACGATAACTTCATTCGGCTAGGTGCTTAATTAAACGCTAACAATCTTGATATAGTAATCAATATAGTAGTTAATCTAAACAATCTTGTTACCTTTGTCTTTTTAATATGTTTTACTTATTTAAAAACCATAAGCATGTTTTACTCGTAAACTTATTATTTACCAACGACTAAGTTTATGTCTAAGTCCCAAAAAATTACAGTAGGTGTTTTAAACGGTTTTTAATGGGTCTGATATGAAGATTCGAATGACGTTATCTCGACGCACGTTAATTCGAAAATATTTCCAAGTGGTACGCTAGCTCGAAAGTACTTTAAATCGAAAACCTCTATATCGAATGACGTTGTCGCGACGCACGTTAATTCGAAAATATTTTCGAATTAACGTGCGTCGCGACAACGTCGTACGCCAGTAAATGTGGTACGCCAGTTCGAAAGTACTTTAAATCGAAAACCACTCCTGCTAATAGCATACTCCAATCTGAATTTGTATGGGGATCGAACTCGCGACCTCGATAAAGCCTAATCTTTGTATTGGGTTTGGGAAACAAGATCAATGTGAAGTATTATTTTTTTAATTTCCAGTTATTCCAGTAATCAACAAAGAAGTCAATAAAACACAATTTTAAGTGGTATACTCATTACCAAAGTAACAACACTATCATATTGATGACAAAATGATTCAATCAACTCATTATAGACTAGTATTAAAAGCTACAGCTCTTATAGGTAAATACAATAGTGGTCATTGTGTTTTTATTTTATAAAATTACTGCGATAGCATTTTCTTTCATTTTCATTTTTTTTTTTTGCTGGGGCTGTCTGTAGGATATTAGTCAAAATTCTCTCAATTTTGTGGGTGGTTGTATTCTGTTCGTCAATGAGCTTTTGAATACAGCTGTACAACCCAAGATTTCGATTGCCCGAAATTTCGATTGCTTGAATATTTAGTTTCACCTACTTATTGGTGGGTCGAAATTAGAAATTGAAAGGAGATACCCCATTTTGGGCCCGAGTGCACAGACATCAAACCTACCTCAAAAAATTCGTCTATTTTGTGTTATAATTTTGTTAAGACTTCATTACAATCAGCAATGGCCAAGTGCGACAAAAGTTTAAAAATGTGATTTTCATTAATCAACAAGCTTCGTAAACGTTGAATGTAATACTTAATCCGATCTTCGTAAATGCGCTATGATTATACTTGCTTTATCGATTCGATTATGAAATCGAATCGATAACTAATAACTATGAAATTAAAATTCGTGGCTTTATTAAATGATTTCAAAATATCTATGTAGCATCTTTATGTTCGTTATTCAGTTCACTAATCAGAAAGACACCTGTCTCCTTCATAATGGAAGTCAAAATATCGATTGTAAATAATCGTAGTGTGTTCAAAGTCTATGTAAATAATCGATCATTTAGAATTCATAATAATCTGTAACATCATATGTCATTTTCACTGATTTTCATTCCTGTCATTGAAAATGTCGCATTCGCTTTCCTTCGGCTCGCTGAGATCATTGTGTTTTGCTGCTTTTACTCTGTGAATTGTATATGATTTTCGAACTAATTGACCCTTGCTTGATTACCGGACACCGTTATTTGCTACACTTGTTGACCTTGGCTTTAAAACTGGACTAGACTTTACCACATCGGCTGAAAGCTATCACAATAAATCTCTGTGTGAATTGTGGAATCGCTACCGATCGGTGCAATATTATAGGCAGACATTTATTGAACGATGCAGTGATACTAGCTTGTATACGTGAATGGGTCGCACCACAAATAGTAAGTACCTATTCGTTATTTCTCGCTCTTTTGAAATTGTTATTATAATTAACGTTAACAAGCTGTGTGATAGCTGCTATAGAATAGAAATTACTACGAGTCTACCTAATCCCGTAGAAAATTATGTCAACTTTTGTATATGACAATTTATTTTGTCTGATATGTGTAACGTTCATGAAGAACTAGCCTATATGACTAATGGAATATTCAGTGCTTATAACATGATCTCTGTTTAAGGTGAATGCAATCATTTGCGAATCTTGCTGGATTCAAGCTCAATGTGCATGTTTGGATGAGAACAGACCAGCACAATCACAGTGGGACACAGACAAGTGTGTATTCTGTATGTCTTTGAAGTGTGCAGAGAGGTGGATAGAGACCTCCTACAAGAACTGTCAATATCTCAAACGACTTGGTTATTAAGAGGAAAAATAAAGTCCAGGAATATAAGTAGTAGAACTTATTACGTATATACACTGACGGACTCATAAACTGCATCAAAGTAATAGACGACTTTGAAATAAATATTTTAACCAAGTATGCATACTTTCTATACAGATTTAAATTGAAACCTCTAGATTGGTTCGTGAACTTTAAAACAGCGTAGGGTCATATCTTTAAGTTTAAGTTTATGTACTGGAAAGGACCTTAAGACTTTTTTTGAAGAAAAAACAGAAATTTAAGAAAAATTGGTTTAATTAAAAAATTGGTTTTAACAATAGACACAAAGTGATATTTTCTGAAGTTTACGCGAATGTCACTCATTGAAATAAAACCACTTTTTACGGATTCTATCGCGATATATTTGTTATTATTACTTTTAAACCCGACGTTTCGGCTGCTTTGCAGCAGCCATTTTCGCGGTGTGACTCACGATGGTAGTTGTCACATAGTTTGAAGTATAAGTTATCTCAAAATACCCGAATCATGGTGAATTATTGGTGTTCGTATTTACGCAGAATGAGCTCACTGTGTTGTTAAGTCTTGCTGGATTTTGCTGCTTACTGGGTTTGATTAAGTGGATGACTGGGTCCCAAGCTGGTGGCACGGTCCATCCATCCTCTCTATTAAAATTTGGGTGTTTTTTAATTTCAATAGCCTCGCGGATCATTCTAGGAATATATCTGTGTTCTTTGGCGAGTATCTGTGGTTTATCAAACCTTAGGTAATGGTTGGTGCCTTTTTGCGCGTGTTCACATACAGCTGACTTTGTTGAGCGTTGGTGTTTTATGTCAGCTATGTGTTCTTTGACCCGAGTGCCAATGCTTCGCTTGGTTTGACCAATATATGAGAGCCCACAGTCACAGTCTATTTTGTAGACCCCTGCATCTTGTAGAGGTAGTTGGCACTTGACAGATGGTAAAAATTTACTTATCTTCGTTGGCGGCTTGTAGTATGTGTTGATTGAAGCTCGCTTCAAGATGTAGCCAATCTTGTCAGTGACCCCTCGTACATACGGTAGTACAGCAGGCTGGCGTTCGACCGTGGCTGGTTTTTCTCGGGATCTGTGACTCAGGCGCGGTGGTTTGAGCTTGTTGTCTTGCAGTACTTGTTTGACATGTTGAAGCTCAGCGTTCAGGTGTTTCTTGTCACAGATCCCACGGGCTCTCTGAAACAAAGACATTCCTACGGTAGCTAACTGTTTAGGGTGGTGGTGAGATTCACCGTTTAAGTACCTATCAGTATGAGTCTTTTTCCTATACACAGTGTGGCTCAAGGTATTATTTGGATTTCTGATAACAAGAACATCTAGGAAAGCTAATGAATTATTTGCCTCTGATTCCATAGTGAATTGAATGTTGTTATTAATGGAATTAAGATGGTTCAGGAATGTATTTACACTATCTGTTGGTAGTATTGTGAAAGTGTCATCTACATACCGTTTGTAAATCCGTGGTGTGAAGGCCGTCTGCAACGGAACGAAACGTCATTAGACGGACCAATGACACGCCGCCGTCTACCAAGCTGTCAGTTGTTAACCTGTCAAAACAAACATTGGACAATGCCACCGAAAAAGAACTATCGAGGGGTTTGAATTTTGCAATAACACCAGCTAGGATACCGTACGAAACCATCATCTGCAATGTTGAGGACTGCCTAGTTAAAAATACCATGAGAAAGGAAGATTTGGAAGCTATACGCCAGGATGTTTCATCGGTTTTGCGTCGAAGCAAAGCTCCCAAGCCGAACCTTTCCAGAGACGAATTTATCGCATTGAAGAACTTGCGAGCTAGGCCAGATATTACAGTGCTCCGTGCAGACAAAGGAAACGCTACGGTCGTCATGGATACGTCAGACTACAAACGAAAAATCGAAGATCTTTTATCGGATGAGACCACATATAAACAGGTCAAAACAGACCCTACTAATAAAATACTCAAACAAACTCGAGATATTATTAGTAAATACTCCGAAAAATTACAGTTCGACGTCAAAACACTAATACCTGCCTGCCCAAAACCTCCGAAACTGTATGGTCTACCAAAAATACACAAGGAAAATGCTACCCTACGTCCTATTGTGAGTCAGATCGACACACCAACCTACAGGCTGGCTCAGCACGTAGCAAAGATACTCTCACCACTCAGAGGTAACACAACAGCGTATGTTAGAGATTCATACCATTTTGTTAGTGAAATTAAACACCTACATCTCACTAACAATGAAACAATGGTCAGTTTTGATGTACAGTCCTTATTTACACGTATACCTGTACATGACTGCATAGACATCGTTAGGAACAAACTAATAGAAAATACTATGCCTGAGGAATATGCTGACATACTAAAAGATTGCCTAACAACTGGCTATCTGTTGTGGGACAACAAGTACTACCTACAAATCGATGGTGTGGCGATGGGCTCTCCAGTCTCGCCTGTCGTAGCCGATATATATATGGAAGCCTTCGAGGCCCGAGCCTTGCAGACGGCCGCCTTCACACCACGGATTTACTAACGGTATGTAGATGACACTTTCACAATACTACCAACAGATAGTGTAAATACATTCCTGAACCATCTTAATTCCATTAATAACAACATTCAATTCACTATGGAATCAGAGGCAAATAATTCATTAGCTTTCCTAGATGTTCTTGTTATCAGAAATCCAAATAATACCTTGAGCCACACTGTGTATAGGAAAAAGACTTATACTGATAGGTACTTAAACGGTGATTCTCACCACCACCCTAAACAGTTAGCTACCGTAGGAATGTCTTTGTTTCAGAGAGCCCGTGGGATCTGTGACAAGAAACACCTGAACGCTGAGCTTCAACATGTCAAACAAGTACTGCAAGACAACAAGCTCAAACCACCGCGCCTGAGTCACAGATCCCGAGAAAAACCAGCCACGGTCGAACGCCAGCCTGCTGTACTACCGTATGTACGAGGGGTCACTGACAAGATTGGCTAAATCTTGAAGCGAGCTTCAATCAACACATACTACAAGCCGCCAACGAAGATAAGTCAATTTTTACCATCTGTCAAGTGCCAACTACCTCTACAAGATGCAGGGGTCTACAAAATAGACTGTGACTGTGGGCTCTCATATATTGGTCAAACCAAGCGAAGCATTGGCACTCGGGTCAAAGAACACATAGCTGACATAAAACACCAACGCTCAACAAAGTCAGCTGTATGTGAACACGCGCAAAAAGGCACCAACCATTACCTAAGGTTTGATAAACCACAGATACTCGCCAAAGAACACAGATATATTCCTAGAATGATCCGCGAGGCTATTGAAATTAAAAAACACCCAAATTTTAATAGAGAGGATGGATGGACCGTGCCACCAGCTTGGGACCCAGTCATCCACTTAATCAAACCCAGTAAGCAGCAAAATCCAGCAAGACTTAACAACACAGTGAGCTCATTCTGCGTAAATACGAACACCAATAATTCACCATGATTCGGGTATTTTGAGATAACTTATACTTCAAACTATGTGACAACTACCATCGTGAGTCACACCGCGAAAATGGCTGCTGCAAAGCAGCCGAAACGTCGGGTTTAAAAGTAATAATAACAAATATATCGCGATAGAATCCGTAAAAAGTGGTTTTATTTCAATAGACACAAACTTTATGCAAGGGTTTATTTGTGTTTTAATAAGGTGTATTACCCCCACGTGCCCTTATTACGGATTCTAATCGGTTCCGCATAGATTTTATAAGGGTTTTTAAAAGATCTTGCGGAATATTGTCCCATTCTTCTGAAAGTGCTGTTCTTAGTGCTGCCACTGTCGTGGGCGAAGGGTTTCTCGCATATACAGCTCTTTTTAAATTGTCCCAAACATGCTCGATGGGATTAAGATCCGGGCTGCGTGCTGGCCAATTCATTGTACGTATCCCAACCTCTTCGCAATAATGTTGAACTTGTGCAGCTGCATGCGGCCGGGCATTATCCTGCATTAAAGTAAAATTTTCGCCTATGAATCCCATGTAAGGCACTACGTGATCTTCTAATATCTCTGTTATGTAGCGATGTGCTGTCAAACCCCCTCTATTACCGTTTTGACGGACCATGTCTATGAACACAAGTTCTGTTCGCCCGTTCATCGATATGCCACCCCAGACCATACATGAACCGCCTCCAAAAGGAACACGCTCCTCAATGCAACTTTGAGCATGTCGCTCCCCACGTCGACGATAGACTCTTCTGCGACCATCTGCACCATATAAACATGTCCTACACTCGTCCGTGAACAATACAGAGGCCCACTGCTCTTCTGTCCAATTCAGGTGATGACGCGCAAATCTTAAGCGAGCTTGTCTGTGAGCTGTAGACAACTTTGGACCATTTGCTGGTCTAAAAGGGGTGATATCCGCTTCCTTTAACCTTCTTCTTATTGTTCGTGCACACACGTTTACTCCACGCACTTCATTAAGCTCGGTTTTGATGTTAACTGACGTGAGGAAACGATTTCGCAGGGAAGTTATAACAATAAATCGGTCATCACGACCTGTGGTTGCTCGAGTTCTGCCTGTACCACGTCTCCTCCTGTAAGAACCTGTCTCTACAAACCTTCTGTATATTCTAGAAACCGTAGACTGGTATAAATTTAAATTTCTACCAATCGTTCGTTGATCCAAGCCCTCCCGCACCAATGCTACAATTTGTGCCGCTTGTTCGGACGAAGTATCCATATTATGGTTCAAAAACTCTCGATGTGTTAAAAAACTAACCCAACAATTATGCTGGTAACAATAATTCAATTGACAAAACAAAAAAAATCAATGAGAATCAATTTAAAACTTTGCTATAAATAACACGCAAATCTGATACTACAAGTAAATTTTCTTTTCCCGGCTATATTCATTTGTTTTACTGCAGTTCTATTTTTAAATTTAATTATTTTTTTAAGATTAAGAGCCAGTCTTTCCATATTTATATAATTTAATCTAAAAAGTTTGCATACTTATTATAAAAAATCCTTTTAGAGTAAACCTGAACTTTGATGCAGTTTATGAGTCCGTCAGTGTATATATTAGTTGACAGTTCTTTGAGCGGTAGGAATGCTATATTACAGCATTGCTGTAATTGTATTGTAGGTAAGAGAACAGTCGGGTGCTGTGCCCACATAATGAGTGTAATATGGTATCTCGGTTGGGCACGGTTCCAAGACAATATAACACCTCCTGCACAGTTTCTTGACAACATTTTAATAAACTATGATGATGCTTAAAAAGGGGAGGAAAGACCTAAGTCCTAGTGAAAGCACTTCTAAAGCCAAATAGGAAGATACCCGGGATAGAGATTAAAATACTTTTTAAAAATATAGTAATCTTTAAAATAATGTTGTTTTATTTTATTACCTACTTATATAATTAATTCTATATTACTACAGCAAACAAGTATGTATACAGCCTTGTGGAAAGTGGTAACCGTAGCAAAAGGATGTCACTCAGATGTTGCCGTCTGAAGTGAGGGTAGGGAAGGATTGCTTTACCACCTTTAGAGTAAATGTCAGTTGCATATCATAAAACTATAAGGTTTAATATCGTGCAACAAGAAAGTAGCTAAAGCATGTCTTTGCTTTGACATATCAGTTTTATTATTTAGCATATATAGTTGACCATTCCACATTAATGACTAAAAATATTAATGACCTGCCCTTTTCTATACTAATAAAACCTGCTAACCTACTTACAAGTAAAAGCGATACGCGAATAACTTGTGTAGCTATCACACACAACACAACATAAGACGCTGTTTGACCGCATTATGTATTACAACATAACCTAAAAACCTATGAACAATGCTCGATTAAACAAACTTGGCCATTATGAATCGTCGTGAAAATTAGGCAAACAAAATGTCCTTAGATGGTCTAAATATTGCCTAATTTTCAACCCTGTACATGCAGGCCCAAGATTGTATGAGAGTTAGGGGTTGTCCTTTGCCTCCTTCCCCTTGACTGGTTGATTTGATACTACCTAATCTAATTGCCGGACTATGGGATAGAGCTGTTCTTCATCCGACAGCGAACATACAGCCCAAGACAAAGAGCCCGCTAGACGGCTATAGGCTCACCCCCTATTATGTGGTGGGATTATAATTGGCGAAGCGTGGGTGACGACCTCTGCCTACCCCTTTGGGGATTTACGGACATGAGTATATGTATGTATGATGCTAATCTACGAGTAATACCATGTCAATGAATAAACTCGTTTAACATAAAAAATATATTTTTTATTGTATCTTCTTCATATCACCCACTACTTATAATCGAAGTATCCATTGAGCTTCTCGTCAATGAATTTATTTAATTAAGCATTATATTACTCTGACATAAATGACTGCAACATAACTTATAACTAAAAGCCAATATATACATATATCTATTTACATTCATTGAACTATATATGGTGAAATCAACTATTTTGAATGTAACATAATATCTTCTGAGTATGTTTAATGAAATAAACATAAAGTGATAACACAAATGTTCTATAAATTAATTACCTAATGTATAGTTGATTTAAATCTACTCGTATAGATAGGTACCTACTTATGCATTATCTAACTTAAAATTACATGCTGATTCCTGAATATATATAAAATTAATAAATACTATTCAGTCTTTTAGTGGTCTCTAATTAAATTAAATTCATTTAGAGTAGTATTACGTTCACTATTTTATATAGTTCCTGGCATAAACTTATCTTAACCCCAAATCGTGAGAGAAACGAGGCTTTGACACTCGCGGATTGTAGTGATCTAATCTGTGATTGGTGAATTTGATCGTTCTATCCTCAAAAGACAATAAAACGAGTACTGGCCATAAAGTGTACCTTTTGTGGCACGTTTGAAGTCAAGATATATGCCGGTAACTATAATAAGTTGAAACACACGCAATACAATGTTACTTATCACTTGTGGACGCTGCGCTGTGTTCACAACACATCCGCACCCAATAGGGACGGCTTGCAACATTAACTTCAGTATTCACTTCATGTTGTTAAATACAAAAACTAGCAATCAGTATAAATACTACATAATATCATATCCTCCTTTTCGCATAACCACAATTAAATTAGCATGCAAAAAAACTTGCACCTATTGTAAAATTAATGTAGCGACGAAAATTGTACGACATGATTTTTAGTTTGCTACACGTCGTTCGCTACCTCGTGTGTGCAAATAAAATGGAGCGACATCGTGCAAATAATTTGCACAACAATTGTGCAAAAGACAAGCGATCTGCACGAAATAGGACGCTCACATGTAAGTACATGCACGAGACAGCGGACGGTCTCAATGTTCATGCATGATTGTAAATAAACACTTTACGAGCGCGCACTTCCAAAGCCATCTCAGTTACTTTTCGACTAGTTGGACGCATAAGCTTGAACATATTCAGAGGTCTCGGGTATATTAGGAGTCACCATTTAAAATGACTTAGAAAATAATAATAATACTGACAATGGCAAAACATGCGTAAATTAGAATAAAAAAGTTAAAGATTGACTAGCTAGTACTCGTAGATAAATAGAAAATTTCTACAACATTGTATACACGATACAACCGCCTATTCCCAAAGATATACATCCAACGCATCGATCAGTCAAAGTGATTGCAATGGACCGACGGCTTTAACAAATGTTAAGCTTCAACATGAAGAGGTACAAAAACTTGGGTAGAAGTCTTCGCTACCGGCTGACAGGTGGGCCTAGAACGACAGACAACATCTGACCAAGTGACAACACTAATTCCTTATTCGTCAACTTAGGCGTTGACTTTACGTCTGAAGTCAGAATTTAAAAGATTCTGACATTTAGTTAGACCACTACTGATGTAATAAATATTGTAATATGTATCAAACTTACAAATTCGTAATGAGGAAAATGACAAAATTAATGTTTAGTTGATATTCTCAAGTTTACTATGAGATCAACATAAAACACTCACTTTATGTCTAATGACGTGATATTATGAGTGACGCCATTTTGCGAAATATGAGATACATATAACAACAAATATTACAGCAGTGATATAACAAACATGTGGAATAATTGACGAATGCTGGAATTAATATTGTCAATATTGTCGAATGTCCGGGCCCACTAATGTCAGAAAACTTACTTAATTACTTACTATTAAATAAAATTATACAAGCTTTCGTTGAAGCTTCTCACTAATAAGGATGTGATGAGTTATGATTTAGTACTTCAAAGTTTCCAATAAACAGCAATCGGCATCTTCGTACTCTGCGAGAGTATATAACGGAAATTAAATGAGATTCTTATGGTCTCCTTGTCTTCAAAAATTGTTTTAGTTTCGACTTTTTCCATAAATCACATGAAGGAGTACCTGAACGAATTAAGACAATACTATAATGTATAAAAAGTTTCAAAGTCTTTTAAAAGGTATTTAAGTGAATCAAATAATTTATAGCAGAATAATGTGCAACTATGGCATAAAAGAAATACTTACAATGTTTAAGTAGAACATTACTTCTTCAGCTTCTTATTTAAAAACATCAGAAAGAAGTAAATGTGTTTATCTTTCAGTCCTCAGTACGATTAATTGTATCGTTACACTTCAATAGCTCCAATTTCTTTTTCGATTTTTAATGAGTACTTTCGAAATTAATTTTTCAGGGTTCAAAATCTGTATTATCGATATTTATTCTTTGCAAAACCTTGTCTTTAAGCAGATGTTACTCTCTTCAAGACTTACACTAGAATATATTTATTACTTCAGCGTGTTCGCTTTTATCTGAAATGTTGTGCAATTTATTTGCGTTACGCAATTGTTTTGTTGCTTCGTTGAATTGTGATATAATATTATGTGATGTTATTGTCATGATATTTTACACCATAATCATTTTATTTTGCACCTAAATCTTTTACCCGCTTTATGCCTTGGTAGGATAGGAAGGCACTCAATGAATATATAAATATAAACAAACATAGAGCGAATAAAATGAATCAGTGGTATTACGGTTATATTACATCAAGATTTTAGAACTTGTAGCCTAGTGTTTTGATAACTATCTATATTTAAATACGTAGCAATTATCTAATGTTGTTTTTTTGTAAATTTATATCTGAAAATCTCTATTATTATATTTTTATCAGACTACTTCAGCGGGGGTTATGTATGTAGTTTTCTTTGACTGGCCTGAGGCAGGAGTTACTTTACTACATCGCAGCCAAGACAGGTCAGGTTACTGCAGAATCTTCGGCACAGCAAGAGTCTCGACAGAATTCACATTGTTCTCGAACGATGTTCTCTCGAATCCGACAGATTAGTGAGCAGCTGGTTCGGTAAAAAGACTCCTGCCTTTCATACTTAATATCATCACGCTATTTTAATAAGGAATGGGGCAGAATGTTTTTATGACGTATGTAAACGTCTATTTCACACTATGATTTCATGGTAGCTGTGGCTCAATATGTCTGCGGTGGACTTACAACTTAGCTGAGTCGCGTTCGAATCCATCTGAAATGCGATTTTCTTTTTTATGGTTTTTTATTTACTGTTGTTTAACTTTTTTCTTTTATTGTGTATTTATTGTATTTTATTGTATTTACGGTTTTCTTTAAAGTAAAACATAAATTATAAATATGCTTATTATTCTATAGGTAGTAAAACTAGGCTGTGTGACAGTTATAGTAGAATTTATTATATAATATTCTTAGATCTTTACAAAATACTTCACTTCGGAGAATGAAAAGGTGGTCCCACCAGCCTGAGAAGTTATAAAACTGAAACTGGTATCCCCCGTTGATACCGATTCCACCACATTGGGGCAAGCGCAATATTGGAATCAAACCGATTAAAATTTAACAGAGGATATGGGGCAGTGGGTGTCCGAAGGGGTAGGCCTCTGCCAGCACCTACAATTCGCCAGTTTTAGTTTAGGTCCCAATGACATAGGTGGCGAGCCTATTGCCATTAACCGGGCACTTATAAACCTGCGATAAACACAAAACTTGGGATGAAAATCTTCCACCATGTATGATGAGCTGATGAGTTTGTGCTATTTCGAACTTAACGCGAACGAAGTCGCGGGTAACAGCTAGTAACAAATATATCGCGATAGAATCCGTAAAAAGTGGTTTTATTTCAATGAATATCAAAAATATTAAATATACAATATATTTGAATGAATTTTTTATAGCATTTATTATGCTAACTGTTAAGTTCGAAAAACATTGGAAAAAATGAAATGCTCAAGTGAGACTCGAACTCACGACCTTTCGCTTACAGGGCGACTGCTCTGCCAACTGAGCCATTGAGCACCACTTGAATCACTCCAAATTTTCCTTCTCTATATATCCGTCTATAAGGGCGACGGTGCAGCCATCTACCAACATTCTTACGAACTGTTGGAAACAATGAATGATTTTTCAACCATTTTTAAACATTGAATTTTGATTACTAAGAGCATCGGCCCGCTTTTTTCTTTTCACACAGACTGGACCGGATCGTTACGTTTGGAGTTGGCTGGAGCGGAGCTGCCAACTATTTCACATAGGTCGCAGAACGACCTCCGTCCTCCATGAGCGCTGGCCTGGGGGTGACCGGTGGAGCCGCCTGTCACCCTAGCAGAAGCAGGCCGCGGTGACAGCGCCAAGTGCGCTTCCCCGTAACCGGGGCTAGATGGGGACCCTGTGGTCCCTACAACCCGAAGTCCTAGGTCTGCCGGGGTGCGAGAGATATGCTTTTGGCAATCTCACCTCCGGCAACCAAGGACCTAAGACGGCGTGCGTTTTAGTCGGTTCGAGTCCGACATAACCACCTCCACCGGCTCCGTGGGGACTTATCGCACGATAAAAAAAAAAAGAAACCATTTCACATAGACTGGCTGGAAGAGAAAGAGCGCGCAATCGGAGCCGCATGGCTGTGCGAACAAGCCGGTTGGCTCTTCTAATTATTTCACACAGCGCGTCCAATCATTCATAATGACAAGAAAAGTGCACATGCATACATAAATTAAACAACAATAGCTTTTGCCCGCGGCTCCGCCCGCGTGGATGTCGGTTATCGCGACCAAACATTCCTTTCTCATGGTCTAATCTACCCCTATACCAAATTTCTACCAAATCGGTTCAGTGGTTGAGGCGTGAAAGCGTAACATACAGACAGACAGACAGAGTTACTTTCGCATTTATAATATTAGTATGGATTACTCAAAACTCTGTTTCCAACATGATAAAAATCTGCTCTCCTCTCAGGGCGGCCTGTGTGAACGCATCCTGAGAGCTATACTTTAACAAATTTTTATGTAATTTTGCACACCTATAAGTAACATTCACCATTACACATTAGTTATTTTCACCTACGACAATTTTAAGTAGGCACCCAGAAACTTACTTTATATAAAAGATCAGGTCCTCAATTTTGCTAATGCTAAACCATTGTGGTGCCGCAGTCACTGCAAAAATGACATTTCAGTCTTTATTTCTATACTCTTAAAGTCCAAAATCAAATAAAAACAGTTTCATTACACTTTTTAAATTACTCTGAAAAAAGTCATTTAGTTTTGTACTATAACCGCACCGCTTTAAAGTCTGTTATTCAATATATAAATATAACCTGGCCCAGATCGATCTTGACTAAGTTTCAAAATGATCTTAATGCCGTGGTATTAAGTCAAACTGCCTTATTGACTTAAATTGTCCTTAATATCGTCCGAACTAAAGTTATAGCAAATAATAACAATCAGTCAACAGGAAGGGAGGAATACCAAGGTAGGACAATCATTTTGAGTACTTTACCAGTCGATCTTATGCTGATTATGTCGCTTACGTATCTATTTTTTCTTCAAAAGATTAAATATCAATCAAAAAATCCTTACTCTTTGATTACATCAGGAAAAATAAGATTTGCACAAGTTATGTCAAAAAAGAAAAATGTACTTATAAGGCGAACGTCCAATACTTAGTATAATGTCCAATGATATAACAGCTGTATATATCCAGTGTCTTTTATATAAGTAAAGTCCATGTTTTGTCTTCATCAACCCAACAAGACTAAAACATAGCGACCCACGTGCATCCCACATGCATTTGCAACGAAATGAACGCATACATGACATTACTTTGTGGACATTTTGAATTGAAACCAAAAAGTGTGAGCGGTAGGAACTATAATCCCATAACACGAATATGGTATATCCCACTAGTCGTAAATGAAATGAAGTCCCCTCCTCGACCAGCCGAGCTGTTGTGATTCGCTGTCCTTCCCATGCCATAGACGGTAGTCAGCCAATGGCAGACGTTTTCATGCCGCATACACTGTTTGTTTTCTTTGTTTTGATTTGACTCATATTAAATTCTAAGAGTATTCTCTTAAAATGTTATATTTTTACTAAGTATTGCACGTTCGCCTTGTAAGTATATTTTTCTTTTTTGACATAACTTGTGCAAATCAACCTAACTGGAGTAGATAGGTACAGTCAGTATCAGGAAAATATTGACGAACAGAGTACTCAAAATGATCTTAATTTAGTTTTTTAACCCCTTCCAGTTGACCAATTGTTCTGGTATATGGTAGACATCTTTAGTTTGGACACTAATACCATATAAATCAATAAAACAGTTTGATTTGCTGTTAAGACGAGAGTTTTAAGATCAATTTGAGACTTCGTTGTGAAGATATTTATGACGCTGACGACCGACTGTAGGTATCTCCCCTGTATAAGTTTTTATTGGTAACGGTCTAAATTTTCAATTGAGTAGGTATTGTATTTTTATTTTCATATAGGCCACTTCAATTTGATTTCACCTCGCCTGATGTTAAGCTAATTTCAAAAAAAAAAAAATTAAAAAAAAGTTCCTAATTTTTGATTGAATTTTTAATTTGAATTGATTCATGTGTTGCTCAGTAGCTCAGTTGGAAGAGCATTCTCCCTGTAAGAGAAAGGTCGTGGGTTCAAGACCCACCTGAGTAATTATTTTTCCTGATGTAATCAAAGAGTAAGGATTTTTTGGTTGATATTTAATCTTTTGAAGAAAAAATAGATACGTAAGCGACATAGTCAGCATAAGATCGACTGGTAAAGTACTCAAAATGATTGTCCTACCTTGGTATTCCTCCCTTCCTGTTGACTGATTGTTATTATTTGCTATAACTTTAGTTCGGACGATATTTAGTACAATAAGTCAATAAGGCAGTTTGACTTAATACCACGGCATTAAGATCTTTTTGAGATTTAGTCAAGATCGATCTGGGCCAGGTTATATTTATGTATTGAATAACAGACTTTAAAGCGATGCAGTTATAGTACAAAACTAAATGACTTTTTTCAGAATAATTCAAAAAGTGTAATGAAACTGTTTTCATTTCATTTTGGACTTTAAGAGTATAGAAATAAAGACTGAAATGTCATTTTTGCAGTGACTGCGGCACCACAATGGTTTAGCTTTAGCAAAATTGAGGACCTGATCTTTAATATAAAGTAAGTTTCTGGGTGCCTGCTTAAAATTGTCGTAGGTGAAAATAACTAATGTGTAATGGTGAATGTTACTTATAGGTGTGCAAAATGACATAAAAATTTGTTAAAGTATAGCAGGCTCTCAGGATGCGTTCACACAGGCCGGCCGGAGAGGAGAGCAGATTTTTATCATGTTGGAAGCAGAGTTTTGAGTAATTGTTGTAATTTATTTATGCATGTGCACTTTTCTAGTCATTATGAATGATTGGACGCGCTGTGTGAAATAATTAGAAGAGCCAACCGGCTTGTTCCCACAGCCATGCGGCTCCGATTGCGCTCTCTTTCTCTTCCAGCCAGTCTATGTGAAATGGTTTTTTTTTCTTTTTTAACGTGCGATAAATCCCCACGGAGCCGGTGGAGGTGGTTATGTCGGACTCGAACCGACTAAAACGCACGCCGTCTTGGTTTTTTTTGTTTCCCCTCAAAGTTAACCCACCTTGAGGGGGAGTTTATTACCTTAAGGTCTCATTCTGCTATTTGATACAGAAAACTTTTTGTTACATTTTGTTTATGAACAATAAATTATTATTATGATGTTTTGTTGGATTATGAGTGTTATGTGTTGTTGAATTTCTTGAGTGTGGTAACTATGTGGGTGATGTGAGTCATAAAAGTGTGAATGGCGGCGTTGCTGGTAATTAGAGTCGTTAAATTGTATGGGCCCAGGTTGTCGTAGTGGCAGAGTTGTTCGTGTTCTAGCCTTGTACGAGTGAATCGTGGGCATGCTGTAATGAGGTGTGTAAAAGTCTGAGTTGTTGTGTTGTCACAGGGGCAGGTGTCGTTGTCGGTGATGTGAAATCTGTGTAGGTATTGTTTGTGATAGCCGTGGTTGGTGAGTAATTGTGTGAGTGCAAAAGTGTGTCCTGTTGTGTTGATGAGTTCGTGCAGGTGTGTGAGTGACTGGCACCAAGTTTTAATGATTTTCCCTTTAATATTTTCGGTATATCTATCAGAGGCTAGGGTGTCACTATGTGTTTTGGTCTTGTTTTTAACGTAACTTAGCGGAAAGTGTGTGAAAACGGGTGGACACGATGCAGTAGCCGCAGACTTGGCTGCTATATCTGCAGCCTCATTGCCATGTATGCCTGTGTGAGCCTTGACCCATACTAAGTTAATTTGGGTTTGTGTGGTATGTAAAAACTTTTGAATGTTAGTGGTGATTTGATGTGTGCTGTGAGTGTTGCTAATGTCTTCCAGAGCCGATCTGGAGTCCGACATGATGTAAGCGTTTGCAGCCTGTTGCTTTTGTAGCCACTGACAGGCTTGGTCGATGGCCACCAGTTCGGCTTGGAATACACTGCACGATGAATGTAATTTGAACGTTTTGGTGATACGGGTGTTTTGTGGAGTGTGTACCACAAAGGCGG
Source organism: Eilema sororculum (assembly GCA_914829495.1). Taxonomy (NCBI): domain Eukaryota; kingdom Metazoa; phylum Arthropoda; class Insecta; order Lepidoptera; family Erebidae; genus Eilema; species Eilema sororculum. Next base: position 20,571,880 of record OU618544.1, on the reverse strand, counting down.
CTCCTACCAATTCGTCATGTTTACTGCCGTCAGTGTAAATGTGGTGTGCATGTTGTTGAGTAATTAGAATGTCGTCTAATTCTGCCTGTGTACTGATAATGTCAAAAGATTGTGCTGTTCTTTGTGCAGGATGAAGTAACTGGGACGGTTGAGTCGGTGTGTCGAGTGTGATATCGGGTGGTAGATAATCGGTGACTCCTGTGATTTTGACTAGTTCGATTTGTGCTCTTTCTATGACTTTCAGGTCTAGTGGTGTGAGTAATGATATTGCAATGGCGTTTGTGGTGTTAATAGTGCGAAAACCTCGAATTATTTTTAGTGCAAACCCTCTTTGTAGTGATAATAGTTTACTGCGATTTTTTTTGAAGTTTAGAGCAGTATACCATTCGCTGGAGGCGTAGCATATTATGGGTTCGATTACTCCCCTGTAGAGTGTGAGTATGTTTTGGGAGTGTATTCCCCAGGTGGGTCTGATGAATCTAGTGAGTGTGTTATGTAGTGTACGTGCTTTTTCAGTGATTTAGTTTACATGTTGTGTGAACTGTAATTTGTCGTCGACGATCAACCCCAAGACCCTAGCGGTCCGGCTGAATGGAATATTTATGCTGTTCATAGTTAAGTGTAGAAGTTTAGTTTTATTTGTGAATGCTAGGGCGATAGTTTTGTCTGGTCCAAAGGTAAGTTTATTGGTGTTGCCCCATTCTTGAATAGTGCGTAAACATTGATTAATATTGTTTTGAAGAGTTATAAGTTTTTTGTGTGCCGCTATTAGAGTGATATCGTCTGCAAAGGCCTGCAGCCGGTATCCCTCCGGAAGTCCCCATTCGGACGGGTCGCCAGACTTGTCCAGCAGGTCGTCCAAAATCAGATTCCAGAAGGTCGGTCCGCATACAGATCCCTGGATGCAACCTCTACTTAGTTGTTTGGTGGCTGTAGCGTAAGAATATAGCCGTGCGGTCTGATAGGTAATTTTGAATGATGGTATAGATGTTTTTAGGGCATTTGGTGTGGTGTAGTCGTGTGAGTATGGCGGGCCACCAGGCATGATCGAATGCTGCTTTAATATCGAGAGAGATCATCGCCACATGTAATCCGTTCCTTTTATGTGTTTTAATAGTATTAACCATGTTGGTGAGTGCGTGTACGGTGGAGGTTTGCTGTTTGAATCCGTATTGTTTTGTGTTATGGGAGTGTGTGGTGTTTAAAGTGATGTGTGAGGCGTTGGATAATAAATTTTTCAAGAGTTTTACCAAGTATAGGTAAAGGTCCTATTGGACGGTAGGCGGCTGGAGTAGAATAGTCAGATTTATTGGGTTTCGGAATTATTTTGATTATTGCATATTTCCATGTTTTGGGAAAAACTGAGATTGATAGACATCGGTTCATGAGTCCAGTAATGATTTCAGGAAAACATAGGGCAAACTGATAACATATGTCGGAGGTGAGGTGGTCTGCGCCTGGTGATTTGGAAGGGTTCATATTTTTTAGGATGCTAGTGATTTCATGTTTTGTGAATGGGGCCTCGTCTTCAGTATCAGGTGGATTGTGCGTTTGGTTGCGTATAGAGTTCTGTACAGGTGTATCGGGGGTGTCGTCAGGGTAGAATTTGTTGAGGAAGACAGTTGCAGTTTCATGACTGGACGTGGTATGTGTGCCAGGTGACATTTCAATGGTTGACGGTGGCCTCTTGGGAGGCGCTCTCTTCATAATTCGGTTTGTGACCGACCACACGTTCTCTTTACCCTGTCTATTGCAGAATTCTCGAAAGTGTTCGGTTGATGCAATTTTAATTGCTTGAGCGTATGTTGCTTTGAGAGTGTCCCTTTCAGCGAGAGCGTCGGTGAGTGGTGGGTTTCTACGCTTGAGTTGTTGTAATTTGTGGTGGTTTGTTATCACCTTTTGTTTCATGTTCTCTAGTTGGTCGGTCCACCACGGTGACCGCGGTGATCGTCGACCAGTAGGTGGAAGGTGTGAAATGCAGATGTTTTGTATGAATTTTGTAAGTTGTTTAGTGTACTTGTCTATGAGATGCTGCGTGTTTAATGTATTAAATTGAGTAGTATGTAGGTCCGTATGTAGTATTTGTTCTTTAAAAAGATATTTTAAATCATCCCAGTTTTTATAGAATTTTGTGTTGTATCTGAATGTGCTTTCTTTGGGGTTAGGCTTAAACTGATGAGTGAGTTGTAATGTGAATGTTATAGCGTGGTGGTCGGATGAAGGACAGATGGATTGGTCGATCCTCCAACCGTCAACATAGCATGCAATATTGTCACTGACTATTGTAAGGTCAACGATTGAGCCCCTGGTTTGACCAAGAGCTTCGGTTTCGTTTGTGTTTAACGTTCCTGTATTAAGTACGGTGATGTTATTCGAGTGTAGGAGGTCGACTATTTCCTCTCCCCTTTGGTTATTTGAGACTGACTTCCACATTCGATGCCACCCATTAAGGTCACCGGCAATGATGTGTGTGGCGTCGCGATTGTCGTGAAGTAATTCTTGTAGTTTGTCTAGTGTGTTGTTTATGTCAATGTCAGGTTCTATGTATACAGATGTTAGAATAAATCTATTGCCGTGTTTGGTTGTCAGTTGTATGGAGCATAAGTTGGCTGTGGAGTATTGTGAGAGGCCTAGTGTGGCATCTATCTTGTTGCGGGTTAGAATGCAGGCCTTGGTATGCGCGTTATTTGGATATTGGTATGTAATATACCCTGGTGTTTTTTAAAGTTGGTTGATTTCCAACATATGGTTCATTTATGAAAATAATGTCGGTATTGTTTTGTAGAGAATGATTGATTAATTCATGCGTGGCCTTGTATCCGCGACCCAGGTTAGCTTGTGTGAATGATAGGGATGTGCTTCTGTGCCTTTGAGGTCTATTCTGTGTGGTATGGCGGGTGGGTGGAGTATTGATATGGGTATGTATGTTAGGACGTACAGCTGTAGTAGTACTGTGTGTGTTGTTATGGCTATTGTGATGGATATTATACATGAGTCTATATTCACTTATTATACACAGTTATATAAATCAAATAATTAAATAATGATGGAGCTTATTAACAAAATAATTATAGCTACAAAAAGAAACAAAAGTACAAGTAAAATAAAGAAGATATTCGGCAGAATGCATTAGTTCCTGTTGGTTGCAAGCTTATAAGTTAAATGATAGTTGTCGGAAGTCAATTGATCCTGCTCGCTGTTGTGATGTTGTTGTTGGTAATATAACTGTTCCGTAATCCACAGTCTCTTCAATTTTTTCCTTGGCGAGGCGTATTCTAGGGCAGGTTGTTTGGTTGTTAGCGGCGTGGTTAGTAGGTAGCCTATCTCCGGTTTTGCTGTTATACTTAGTGCAGTTGTAGCTTTTTTTTTTTTTTTTTTTTTTTTTTTTTCGTGCGGAAATCCCCTCGGATACCCCCCCTGCCGGAGCCGGAAGGGGAGGTTATGTCGGACTCGAACCGACTAAAACCGCACGCCGACTGTGGGTCTTGGTGCTAGGCCGGAGGTGAGGTTGTCAAAGACATATCCCTCGCACCCCGGCTGACCCAGGGCCATCCCTTACGGTCTGGCCCTCCTCAGGAGGGGGGACAACGGTGTCCCCAACTCGCCCCCGGAATGGGGAGGCGCGCTATTCAGCGCGCCGCCGCCGTGGCCTGCTTCTGCTGGGATGACAGGCGTCTCCACCCGTCACCCCCAGGCCCGCGCTCATGGGGGACGGAGGTCAGTCAGTGCCCTCCGACGCCCGAGTTGCCTGCGCGCGCGGGCGGCGCGATCCGCGAGTCTTTCTCGCTCGCGCCGCCTCTCCCGCTCCGCCGTCTCCTTCACGACCATTACCTGCTCGCTGAAGGAGACGCCGGCCGCCCACGCGTCCGCGCAGCGGACCATTGCTGTGAGCAGGGTGGCGAGGGTGAGAACTCTCACTCCCAGGGCCGCCACTAGCTCCCGCCTCGGTTCGGCCCATGCCGGGCACTCGGTGAGCGTGTGCAGCCCCGTGTCCTCGCTCGCGTCGCAGTGATGGCACTCGGACGTTGGCTCCTTTTCGATCCGACACAGATATCTCCCGAAGCACCCGTGCCCGGTGATAATCTGCGTCAGTCGATACGAGAGGCTGCCATGTGGCCTCTCGAGCCATTCCCCCATGATGGGCCTTACCGCCTCTATGACGGCATGCCCTGCGCGTCGTTGCTCAAGTCGTCGCTCCCACTCCGCCACCATGATCCCGTGGAGCCGGGACCTCTCGGCCCGAATGTCTTCGGGCTCGGGATCGTATCCCCGCTCCCGCGCCTCCTTACGGAACCGATACAGTGCCGCAAGGGATCTCGCTTCCAGGATCCACGGTGGCGATCCGGCTAGGAGACTCGCCGCTTCAAAGGATATCGTGCGGTACCCCCTAATGGCCCTGCAGGCCATCGTCTGCTGCGGTGCATGCAGCAGTTGCACGAACCTGGCCTGCAGGGCGTCCGCCCACACGGGGCACCCGTACAGGGCCATGGACCGCACGACACCCGCGTAGAGTCTCCTGCAGGAGTCCTCTGGGCCCCTCAAGTTGGGCAGCAGCCGCATCAGCGCGTTAGCTGACACCAACAGTTTGGGGCGCAGACTTCGGAAGTGCTCTCCGAAGTCCCACCGACCGTCGAGTACGAGCCCCAGGTATTTCAACCGGGGCTTGATGTCGATGGGAGTACCTCCTACTGTCAAGCTGGATCCCGGGGGTGGCCTGCGCCGAGGACCATGAAAGAACAAGGCCTCGGATTTGTGCAGAGCCACCTCGAGACCCAGCCGCCGGATCCGATCCACGACTTGAGCAACAGCGGTCGTGGCCCTCTGGGTCGCCTCGCGGTGTGTAGCGCCACTCACCGTCACTAGCGTGTCGTCCGCGTAGCACGTGACGGTGGCCCCGAACGCGAGCTCACCGCGAAGCACCCAGTCGTATCCGATGTTCCACAGGAGCGGCCCCAGGACCGATCCCTGTGGGACACCGCACGACATCTCACGCCTACCGACGCCGGTCGCACTTGGGTAGATGACGGCCCTCTCCGTCAGGTACGCCCCGACTATGCGGCGGAGGTAGAGAGGCACATCGTGGTACACGAGCGCCTCCCTGATGCAACTCCAGGGCAAGGTGTTGAACGCGTTGGAGATGTCCAAGGACACCGCCAACATCACCTCGCCCCGGGCAACCGCATCCTCCGCCAGAGTCCTCACGCGCATGATGGCATCCACAGTGGAACGCCACCGGCGGAAGCCGTACTGAGTGTCCGCTAGGTCCGGCCCCACTCTAGAGAGGTGCTCGACGAGGCGCTTGGCAATCACTCTTTCGAAGAGCTTGCCCACCTCGTCGAGCAACACTATGGGCCGGTACCCGGACGGCTCGTCCGCCGGGCGTCCGTCCTTGCGGATGAGGACCAGTTTCCCCGTCTTCCACATCTTCGGAAACTGGCCCCGCTCCAAGCATGCGCTGAGGAACCCTCGCAGTCGGGGTTCGAGACCGTCTTCTCCTAGAGCTAGGACCCACGCACGGCCTGGAATGCCGTCGGGTCCCGGGGCGGTGTTCTTCTTGGCTCTAAGCCGTCGCACCGCCAGCTCTAGTTCTACCCAAGTGACCTCGGGCACGTCGTCGTCAATAACCACGCCGGGTGCATCAGGCGACCGAGGTGGCGGAGTCATCTGCGGCGGAACGTGTTCCGCCCGCGCCGGGAACAGGGATGCCACCACTCCTCCAAGCAGAGCCGGCTCGAGAACCTGGGTCAGGGGAGGGGCCCGGGGGCGCAGCTTTCCTCTTACCAAGCGGTAAGGCCGCCCCCATGGGTCCCGCTCCAGTGTCTCCAGCAGCTCCCTATAGGAAGCTGCCTTGGACCGCTTGATCTCCGCTCGGAGGGCATTCCTGGCCTCCCTGTATCCCTCTTGCAACTCCGCCACTAGGGGATCTGTGTCTGCGGGACGGCTACGCCTCCTACGGAGCCTGGCCCACCGGCGGTGCGCGATCACGCAGGCTTGACGCAGCCTCGCGATCTCCGCAGTCCACCAGTAGACCCGGCGCCTCGGACTATAGGCTGGAGCCCTAGACATACCCGCATCGCAGACAACAGTCATGGCCTCCCGGAACCACGCCGCCTCGTCATCAATGTCGTCAGGCCTGTCCGGCACCATGGCCCAGGCCTGCACGGAGGCGGCTTCCAGGAGAGCATCCCTATTCAGTCCCCTAAGCACCCAGCGCGGCTCGCGTGGGGCCGGTGTGACCGGCGCATCACTCTCGGAGTGCAGTTGTAGCAGATAAACTGCTTGTTAGCCTTGTGAGGGCACTCGGCTGCTTGGTGTTCTACGTCGGCACAGATAGCACAGGGGTAGACAGTCGCCGTACACTTATTGTGGGAGTGTCCGAACTGAAGACATTTTCTACACTGTATAAATCTCGAGAACAGTTCGATGTGAACTTGTTGGAAGTTAACTGCTACTCTGTTTTGTTGAATTATTTTCTGATATGCTGTTGGGCCTAGTTCGATGACTGCGTTGTAAAGTTTTGCAGATCTGTTGCTGGTAAGAAAGCAGAGGCGAATAGAAGTGATCGGAATAGAATTTTGTTGAGATATAATTTTTGTTAGTTCGTCTTTATTTGTTTCTTTGTATATCCCTTTAAGGATGGCGAGTGGAGGTCGTCGTCTTGCTTCCTCTGCTTTTAGATTGCTTGTTTGGTTGATGAGTTCCTGAGTTTCCTTTTGTTGTTGGGTGGTGTTGAATTCCAGGTATAATACCCGCCCTTTGGTTATTGGTTGGATTTTGGATGGAGCGTAGGTTTAATCTTTAAATGTAATTTGATTCTTCAGTTGTTCGATGGTGACTGTGGATGGTGTTGTGGATGGGTCCTTGGTTGCCGGAGGTGAGATTGCCAAAAGCATATCTCTCGCACCCCGGCAGACCCAGGACTTCGGGTTGTAGGGACCACAGGGTCCCCATCTAGCCCCGGTTACGGGGAAGCGCACTTGGCGCTGCCACCGCGGCCTGCTTCTGCTAGGGTGACAGGCGGCTCCACCGGTCACCCCCAGGCCAGCGCTCATGGAGGTCGTTCTGCGACCTATGTGAAATAGTTGGCGGCTCCGCTCCGGCCAACTCCAAACGTAACGATCCGGTCCAGTCTGTGTCAAAAGAAAAAAGCGGGCCGATGCTCTCCGAGCCGGTCTGTGTGAACGGACCCTAATTTATATATTTTTTTTTACTTTTTTGTTATTCATTTATTTCAAGTAAGCACATTACATACTCATATTTTGTTAGTAGTACTTTAGAACAGTTAAATCTTAGTGTTAGTACATGAAGGTTACCGCAATGGTTGACATAGCAGCAGTCAACTCGGTCAGCATTCACCTTCAGGAGGGAGTTGGAACTCGCCCTGACCCTGCGCACGAATGAGGCAGCGCGCTTACGCATGATAGTATAAAAACAATTATCTCGCCCCTGTGCGAACATGCCTGACGCGCTGCAGCGCCAGGGCAGTCCCATCAACCTCCTGAGTGCGTTATTATATTGGACCCGGAGGGCCACATACGCCCTCTGAGTGTAGTCAGCCCACAGACTGCACGTGTAAAAAGAAGTACAGTAAGCAAATACACCTGTTTCATTTAAAAATACCAAGTAGTTATGACTTTACAGGCATTCAAAGTTCTGAAAAATATCGAATCGCGGACCGGCTCGCGCTAGGTGCATATGACGTCATATTATGTAGCCGAGTCGCTTTAGTTGGCGCTGCCTTACGTTTCACCAGCAATCTCAGGGGTCCGATTGGCGTTACACGCATCTAACGCGAGCCGGTCGCCGAGCGGCCATTTTAAGAATAATCCATAATTTGGAAACTAGTTGATATATCGAAATAATTCTTTCTTATGTATATTTTATTTTCATACAGAATATAATGAGCTAGAAAATAAAATTAGTGAACATTCTCCGTTGTAGTCTCATTCTACTAATTGTGTCAAACAAGTTTGCTCGGGAACGTGTAACGCCATCTAGGAAGCTCCTGCAAAAGCTACCATCAACCACCACCACCCTTACATTTAGCACGCGATCGGCAGCCAATCACGGACGGCCTTCATGACGTGATACATTGCGTCCGACCAATCCGCGAGTGCCAAATTGTTGGCCTAAGTTGAAAATTTGTATGAAAATCCTGGTATATTGCATTCTATTCCGTTCAATTAAACCATTGTGAAGACCAAGACATTGTTTAACTTATAGACAGCAAGAAATCAACGCAAAGTCACACCAGTGCGAGTACCAGCTCACACACCGTCAAATCAAGCATATATTATTATTATTATTTTTTTTGAATGAATTTTTTATAGCATTTATTATGCTAACTGTTAAGTTCGAAAAACATTGGAAAAAATGAAATGCTCAAGTGAGCCTCGAACTCACGACCTTTCGCTTACAGAGCAGTCGCCCTGTAAGCGAAAGGTCGTGAGTAATATATTATTTTTCTTTATTATCCATACTAATATTATAAATGCGAAATTAACTCTGTCTGTCTGTCTGTCTGTCTGTCTGTCTGTCTGTCTGACTGTATGTTACGCTTTCACGCCTAAACCACTGAACCGAATTTAATGAAATTTGGTATAGGGGTAAATTAGACCTTGAGAATGGACATAGGCTATGTTTGGTCGCGAAAAGGGGGGTTAAAGGGGGGAAATAGGGGTTGAAAGTTTGTATGAAAGTTTTTTTTTTTTTATATATGACACGTCAATTTGACTTCACCTCGCCGGATGTTAAGTTAAAGGCAAAGTCTCGGAAAGAGGGTCACCATCGTAAACATTTACCATGTTAACAGTGGCGGCACTCAGCTTGACGGCCTCATTAGATGCCTTTTCACGCCCCGCTTAAAGTTTGTCATATTTGAAGATAGCGTGATGAAAAATTTGGTACAGAGGTGCATTGGAGCTTGAGTACGGATATAGGCTACTTTTTATCCTCAAAAAAGGGTAAAAGAGGGGGGGGGGGGGATAGGGTATGAAACTATATGAAAGTTCGTTATTTTTGAAGTAATCCTAATGCAATTTGGTACAGAGATGGATTACATATCGGGAATGGACGTAGGCTACCTTTCAATGAAGGAAAAGAGGTTAAAGGGGGAAAAATTGATGTTATACAATTTATGACATTAATGAAAATAGCCTGATTAAATTTGGTAGAGAGGTGGATTTGAGTTTGGGAATGGATATAGGCTAACTTTTTTTGCTAAAAAGCATTAAAAAGAGGTTAGGGACGAAACTTCGTAATTTTTGAAGATATCCTGATGAAATATGGTACTTAGATAAAGCTACGTTTTGTTTATGACGATGGTATGAAGGGTTTGGAATGAGGAATGAAAGTTTGTGTGAGAGACTGTTTAGAATTTACACACATTACAAACATGGATGTGTGTATGATTAAATTGATCAGTAAAAATACGGTCATAAATATATTTATGCTAGCAGTACCGCACAATCATAGCATAGGTAGGTAGGAATGGTAGTAGTGGGCTTCCATGTTCAAGTAGGTAGGTACAGTTTTGTTTATAACTAAAATATTGCGTAGGTTAATTTATAGGTAGTCACAACTATTTTGTGAATTTATTTCTTTACTAGCTTTTGCCCGCGGCTTCGCCCGCGTGGATGTTGGTTATCGTGACAAAACATTTCACAAAAGATGTAGGTGTACGAAGTTTCATGCTTCTAACTTTGAAAATGACGAACTTTCCATACAAACGTTTATCACCTATTTTACCCTCTTAGTAGCTAAATTTAGAAAAATGCTGATACACGTGTTCATTTTCTTTAAACGTCACAGATTTATGAAATTTTGTGCATCTAGCTCTGACAATGACGGACTTTCATACAAACTTCCATCTCTTATTTTACCCCTTTAGTAGCAGAATTTCAAAAAATCCTTTCGTAGTGGATGCTTACATCATAAAATACATCTTCAAACCTACTACAAAATTAATGAACGAAAACGTGATCAAACAAAAGAAAACATCCTACCTACTGGAATAAAAAGAAAACCTACTAGACCTACCTATACGCGATAGGTACGAAATAAAATATGTACCTACCTACCTACTTGAACTTGCAACCAACTCCTGTTATTAATAAAGAAATAAATTCACAAAATAGTTGTGACTACCTATAAATTAACCTACGCAATATTTTAGTTATAAACAAAACTGTACCTACCTACTTGAACATGGAAGCCCACTACTACCATTCCTACCTACCTATGCTATGATTGTGTGGTACTGCTAGCATAAATATATTTATGACCGTATTTTTACTGATCAATTTAATCATACACACATCCATGTTTGTAATGTGTGTAAATTCTAAACAGTCTCTCACACAAACTTTCATTCCTCATTCCAAACCCTTCATACCATCGTCATAAACAAAACGTAGCTTTATCTAAGTACCATATTTCATCAGGATATCTTCAAAAATTACGAAGTTTCGTCCCTAAGCTCTTTTTAATGCTTTTTAGCAAAAAAGTTAGCCTATATCCATTCCCAAACTCCAATCCACCTCTCTACCAAATTTAATCAGGCTATTTTCATTAATGTCATAAATTGTATAACACCTATTTTCCCCCCTTTAACCTCTTTTCCTTCATTGAAAGGTAGCCTACGTCCATTCCCGATATGTAATCCATCTCTGTACCAAATTGCATAAGGATTACTTCAAAAATAACGAACTTTCATATAGTTTCATACCCTATCCCCCCCCCCCCCTCTTTTACCCTTTTTTGAGGATAAAAGGTAGCCTATATCCGTACTCAAGCTCCAATGCACCTCTGTACCAAATTTCATCACGCTATCTTCAAATATGACAAACTTTCATACAAACTTTCAACCCCTATTTCCCCCCTTTAACCCCCCTTTTCGCGACCAAACATAGCCTATGTCCATTTTCAAGGTCTAATTTACCCCTATACCAAATTTCATTAAATTCGGTTCAGTGGTTTAGGCGTGAAAGCGTAACATACAGACAGACAGACAGACAGACAGAGAGACATAGTTACTTTCGCATTTATAATATTAGTATGGATATGGATTAATAACAGGAGTTGGTTGCAAGTTCAAGTAGGTAGGTAGGTACATGTTTTATTTCGTACCTATCGCGTATAGGTAGGTCCAGTAGGTTTTCTTTTTATTCCAGTAGGTAGGATGTTTTCTTTTGTTTGATCACGTTTTCGTTCATTAATTTTGTAGTAAGTTTGAAGATGTATTTTATGATGTAAGCATCCACTACGAAAGGATTTTTTGAAATTCTGCTACTAAAGGGGTAAAATAAGAGATGGAAGTTTGTATGAAAGTCCGTCATTGTCAGAGCTAGATGCACAAAATTTCATAAATCTGTGACGTTTAAAGAAAATGAACACGTGTATCAGCATTTTTCTAAATTTAGCTACTAAGAGGGTAAAATAGGTGATAAACGTTTGTATGGAAAGTTTGTCATTTTCAAAGTTAGAAGCATGAAACTTCGTACACCTACATCTTTTGTGAAATGTTTTGTCACGATAACCAACATCCACGCGGGCGAAGCCGCGGGCAAAAGCTAGTAATATTATATAATGGTGAATGTTCTGACGAGCTCTTCCAATTAGTCCCACCCTCTCCTTTCCTACACAGGACGACACGTGCAGGGCTAAGATGCCATCCATATACGGTGCAGCGTTTACCAGCTAGAACCAAGCGTTTCAGTGACCCATTCCTATGCCGCACCATTAAGACCTGGAACTCCCTGCCAGCTCACTTGTTTCCTTCTTCCTACAGTCCCGGGTCCTTTAAGCGGGGTATGAAAAGGCATCTAACGAGGCCGTCAAGCTGAGTGCCACCACTGTTAACATGGTACATGTTTCCGATGGTGACCCTCTTTCCGAGACTTTGCCTTTAGCTTAACATCAGGCGAGGTGAAGTCAAATTGACGTGTCCTATATAAAAATGAAATATATTGTATATTTAATATTTTTGATATTCATTGAAATAAAACCACTTTTTACGGATTCTATCGCGATATATTTGTTACTAGCTGTTACCCACGACTTCGTTCGCGTTAAGTTCGAAATAGCACAAACTCATCATACATGGTGGAAGATTTTCATCCCAAGTTATGTGTTTATCGCAGGTTTATAAGTGCCCAGTTAATGGCAATAGGCTCGCCACCTATGTCATTGGGACCTAAACAAAAACTGGCGAATTGTAGGTGCTAGCACCTCTGCCTACCCCTTCGGGGAATACAGGCGTGAGTTTATGTTATGTTATGGATGAACATTGCTAAATGTGGACTTAGCAATGTTCGCCAGTTTTAATGGTTTAAATATACTTCCTTCCTCCCAAATTCTTAAAACATGCTGCCAGCACTTACGAACTGAACAAATTAAAATACATCAAGTATCACAGAAAATAGTTTCAAGAAAACCCGGAACCTTCACGCCCTGAGCAGTGAGCAGTGGTCCTCTTCTTTGCCGAGCCAATGGCGGGTAGTTCCAGTTTTATGATAAATTCCATCGACTACAGTCACATCGTTGTTCGGTGCCTTACACACTGGTAGAGAAGAGGGGCGCAGTGGGCAAGAGAGCAAATACAGCATTGACTGGGATGGGGTCATTATAGCCTCAATCCATACTTCCATACTAATATTATAAATGCGAAAGTAACTCTGTCTGTCTGTCTGTCTATCTGTCTGTCTGTCTGTCTGTCTGTATGTTACGCTTTCACGCCTAAACCACTCAACCGATTTTGATAAAATTTGGTATAGGGGTAGATTAGACCATGAGAAAGGACATGGGCTATGTTTGGTCGCGATAACCGACATCGACGCGGTAGGAGCCGCGGGCAAAAGCTAGTTTGCTATATATTCCTTGTATTCGTAAGCTTGTGTTCAGCAGATGATATAGATACTTCCAAATGGACACTGGAGTTGATATACACGCGGATATACCGGAATATATATACCGGAACTGACACCACATTCAGTCTCTTTTATATAATAGGAGCAGTGGTATCTTTTATATACCTAATACATAGGTTGGCTTCTCCTGTTATCATTTCTGGGATAGATTTACGTATTTACTATTAGATACTTACTAGACCGAATCGATAAGATCGCAGCGGCAGCGTGCGTTGGTAGTCATCAGGTCACTAACATTGTTGAATGTCTGCAGTTGCATAGAGAAGTTGTCTCTCTGGCTGTATTTTACCATATCTACCGCACCACGGCGAGTGAATAAGCCTATTAGGAGTATTTCAACTAATCTCTCCTTCGTTCCGGCACTCACATATGGTAGAAATAATACCACCTCGAACCAAGTGGTTCGGAACTTCATTTCATTTCATTCGGAACTGAATTGCTCTACCCACACATATGTTTTCTTCTTTTTTAAGATCCGGAGTTTTTTTATATATACGACACGTCAATTTAACTTCACCTCGCCTGATGTTAAGCTAAAGGCAAAATTCGGAAATAGGGTCATCATTATAAACGTGTACCATCTTAATAATGGTGGCAGTGGTGGCACTCAGCTTGATGGCATCATCAGAAGCCTTTTGACGCCCCGCTTAAAGGACCCGCGACTGTAGGAAGAAGTAAACACGTGAGATGGCAAGGATTTTCAGGTCTTAATGGTGCGGCATAGGAATGGGTCACCAAACCGCTTGGTTCTTGATGAAATATTCTGATCCGTATGGCGGTGGTATCTGAGCCCTGGACGCGTTGTCCTGTGTAGGAATGGAGAGGGTGCAACTAATTGGAAGAGCTCACCAGAACATTCTCCATGGTAAAAACGGTAATACGTTAGGGACAACTATCTCCCAGAATACGTAATGTGTTTCAGAGAAGGTGCAACGATTTACTTCCTCCATGAGCGCGACTTCGATGGTGGTGGCTTAGGCTACCCATCACCCTAGCCGAAGCAGTCCCTTCTCTTTACGTTGAGACCGCCTATTTATGATAGGTAACCAAGGCCCGGTATACTGGGGTACCTTACCCCAGAATACACCCACTGCCCCATCTCCTATGTTAAAGCCCAATGTGGTGGAATCGGTATCAAAGGGGGATACCAGTTTCAGTTTTATAACTTCTCAGGCTGGTGGGACCACCTTTTCATTCTCCGAAGTGAAGTATTTTGTAAAGATCTTTTTTTTTTTTTCTATATAGGACACGTCAATTTGACTTCACCTCGCCTGATGTTAAGCTAAAGGCAAAGTCTCGGAAAGAGGGTCACCATCGTAAACATTTACCATGTTAACAGTGGCGGCACTCAGCTTGACGGCCTCATTAGATGCCTTTTCACGCCCCGCTTAAAGGACCCGGGACTGTAGGAAGAAGGAAACAAGTATCTAAGAATATTATATAATAAATTCTACTATAACTGTCACACAGCCTAGCTTTACTACCTTTAGAATAATAAGCATATTTATAATTTATGTTTTACTTTAAATAAACCCGTAAATCCAATAAAATACAATAAATACACAATAAAAGAAAAAAGTTAAACAAAAGTAAATAAAAAACCATAAAAAAGAAAATTGCATTTCAGATGGATTCGAACGCGACTCAGCTAAGTTGTAAATCCACCGCAGACATATTGAGCCACAGCTACCATGAAATCATAGTGTGAAATAGACGTTTACAAACGTCATAAAAACATTCTGCCCCATTCCTTATTAAAATAGCGTGATGATATTAAGTATGAAAGGCAGGAGTCTTTTTACCGAACCAGCTGCTCACTAATCTGTCGGATTCGAGAGAACATCGTTCGAGAACAATGTGAATTCTGTCGAGACTCTTGCTGTGCCGAAGGTTCTGCAGTAACCTGACCTGTCTTGGCTGCGATGTAGTAAAGTAACTCTTGCCTCAGGCCAGTCAAAGAAAACTACATACATAACCCCCGCTGAAGTAGTCTGATAAAAATATAATAATAGAGATTTTCAGATATAAATTTACAAAAAAACAACATTAGATAATTGCTACGTATTTAAATATAGATAGTTATCAAAACACTAGGCTTCAAGTTCTAAAATCTTGATGTAATATAACCGTAGTACCACTGATTCATGTTATTCGCTCTATGTTTGTTTGTATTTATGTACGTCCATTGAGTGCCTTCCTATCCTACCAAGACATAAAGCGGGTAAAAGATTTAGGTGCAAAATAAAATAATTATGGTGTAAAATATCATGACAATAACATCACATAATATTATATCACAATTCAACGAAGCAACAAAACAATTGCGTAACGCAAATAAATTGCACAACATTTCAGATAAAAGCGAACACGCTGAAGTAATAAATATATTCTAGTGTAAGTCTTGAAGAGAGTAACATCTGCTTAAAGACAAGGTTTTGCAAAGAATAAATATCGATGATACAGATTTTGAACCCTGAAAAATTAATTTAGAAACCACTCATTAAAAATCGAAAAAGAAATTGGAGCTATTGAAGTGTAACGATACAATTAATCGTACTGAGGACTGAAAGATAAACACATTTACTTCTTTCTGATGTTTTTAAATACGAAGCTGAAGAAGTAATGTTCTACTTAAACATTGTAAGTATTTCTTTTATGCCATAGTTGCACATTATTCTGCTATAAATTATTTGATTCACTTAAATACCTTTATAAGACTTTGAAACTTTTTATACATTATAGTATTGTCTTAATTCGTTCAGGTACTCCTTCATATGATTTATGGAAAAAGTCGAAACTAAAACAATTTTTGAAGACAAGGAGACCATAAGAATCTCATTTAATTTCCGTTATATACTCTCGCAGAGTACGAAGATGCCGATTGCTGTTTATTGGAAACTTTGAAGTACTAAATCATAACTCATCACATCCTTATTAGTGAGAAGCTTCAACGAATGCTTGTATAATTTTATTTAATAGTAAGTAATTAAGTAAGCTTTCTGACATAAGTGGGCCTGGACATTCGACAATATTGACAATAATAATTCCAGCATTCGTCAATTATTCCACATGTTTGTTATATCACTGCTGTAATATTTGTTGTTATATGTATCTCATATTTCGCAAAATGGCGTCACTCATAATATCACGTCATTAGACATAAAGTGAGTGTTATATGTTGATCTCATAGTAAACTTGAGAATATCAACTAAACATTAATTTTGTCATTTTCCTCATTACGAATTTGTAAGTTTGATACATATTACAATATTTATTATATCAGTAGTGGTCTAACTAAATGTCAGAATCTTTTAAATTCTGACTTCAGACGTAAAGTCAACGCCTAAGTTGACGAATAAGGAATTAGTGTTGTCACTTGGTCAGATGTTGTCTGTCGTTCTAGGCCCACCTGTCAGCCGGTAGCGAAGACTTCTACCCAAGTTTTTGTACCTCTTCATGTTGAAGCTTAACATTTGATAAAGCCGTCGGTCCATTGCAATCACTTTGACTGATCGACGCGTTGGATGTATATCTTTGGGAATAGGCGGTTGTATCGTGTATACAATGTTGTAGAAATTTTCTATTTATCTACGAGTACTAGCTAGTCAATCTTTAACTTTTTTATTCTAATTTACGCATGTTTTGCCACTGTCAGTATTATTATTATTTTCTAAGTCATTTTAAATGGTGACTCCTAATATACCCGAGACCTCTGAATATGTTCAAGCTTATGCGTCCAACTAGTCGAAAAGTAACTGAGATGGCTTTGGAAGTGCGCGCTCGTAAAGTGTTTATTTACAATCATGCATGAACATTGAGACCGTCCGCTGTCTCGTGCATGTACTTACATGTGAGCGTCCTATTTCGTGCAGATCGTTTGTCTTTTGCACAATTATTGTAGTGCAAATTATTTGCACGATGTCGCTCCATTTTATTTGCACACACGAGGTAGCGAACGACGTGTAGCAAACTAAAAATCATGTCGTACAATTTTCGTCGCTACATTAATTTTACAATTGGTGCAAGTTTTTTGCATGCTAATTTAATTGTGGTTATGCGAAAAGGAGGATAATGATATTATGTAGTATTTATACTGATTACTAGTTTTTGTATTTAACAACATGAAGTGAATACTGAAGTTTATGTTGCAAGCCGTCCCTATTGGGTGCGGATGTGTTGTGAACACAGCGCAGCGTCCACAAGTGATAAGTAACATTGTATTGCGTGTGTGTTTCAACTTATTATAGTTACCGGCATATATCTTGACTTCAAACGTGCCACAAAAGGTACACTTTATGGCCAGTACACGTTTTATTGTCTTTTGAGGATAGAACGATCAAATTCACCAATCACAGATTAGATCACTACAATCCGCGAGTGTCAAAGCCTCGTTTCTCTCACGATTTGGGGTTAAGATAAGTTTATGCCAGGAACTATATAAAATAGTGAACGTAATACTACTCTAAATGAATTTAATTTAATTAGAGACCACTAAAAGACTGAATAGTATTTATTAATTTTATATATATTCACGAATCAGCATGTAATTTTAAGTTAGATAATGCATAAGTAGGTAGGTAGTAACCTATCTATACGAGTAGATTTAAATCAATTATACATTAGGTAATCAATTTATAGAACATTTGTGTTATCACTTTATGTTTATTTCATTAAACATACTCAGAACATATTATGTTACACATTTAAAATAGTTGATTTCACCATATATAGTTCAATGAATGTAAATAGATATATGTATATATTGGCTTTTAGTTATAAGTTATGTTGCAGTCATTTATGTCAGAGTAATATAATGCTTAATTAAATAAATTCATTGACGAGAAGCTCAATGGATACTTCGATTATAAGTAGTAGTTAGGTGATATGAAGAAGCTACAATAAAAAATATATTTTGTATGTTTAACGAGTTTATTCATTGACATGGTATTACTCGTAGATTAGCATCTTACATACATATACTCATGTCCGTAAATCCCCAAAGGGGTAGGCAGAGGTATATTGTCACCCACGCTTCGCCAGTTATGATTTTCATTCCCATGACATAATACGGGGCGAGCCTATAGCCGTCTAGCGGGCTCTTTGTCTTGGGCTGTATGTTCACTGTCGGATGAAGAACAGCTCTATCCCATAGTCGCGTTTTACGGGTCCGGTCGAGTACAACCTATTCCCAGAATGTCTGAGACGTCAATACGCCTGAAATTCAAATCGTCTTCATACCAAAACGTCTGATGCCCAAATCGTCATAGAACCAAATTGCCTGATTTTCGAATGAACTTAATCCCAAAATGATCAAATCCCAACTGGACAGAATTTAAAAATAACCGAATTGTAACATGACTAAATTTGGTGGCCACTGACATTTCTGATTTATAGTCTGTCCAAGCACATAGACTTTGACTTTTGAACATAGACTTTGATAATACACTACGTTTTTGAAGGATTAATAAACGTCTAATAGTTATGTAGCAGCACATAATTCGCAAGTTGAAGCTCGGCAGGGTTACTCACAGGGTCCATTAGTCTTTAGAATAGCCGTTCACGAGATTGTGTATGTGCTGAAATCACCCCTTAATCTTGGATACCTAGATAACAGCACCATTTGCGGCAAGCCTGAGACGGTCACCCGAGAACCTTGAGGTTCTGATCTTGCACCTCGGGGAGTCTGGAGTCCCCTGCAGCAAAGAAGCTCACAACCACTTCACACATTTATAAACTCTCGTTCCTGGCCTCAGCTTACTCCCGGCACCTTCAGCCTCCTGGAGGCAGTTCCTGAGGCTATTACTTCACGCCAGTTTATTCTTATTGCTGCACGGGAACAGTTAAAAAACCTTTTAGCACAGGTTGCCATACTGCTGTTGCGAATGTGCTTTTGGGTTCCCAAAATGACGTATCTGCTAAGTGGCTCTGCCTGGATGCAGTCGATTCTCAACGTCTCACTTGACGAACGCCCAATAAGGCCTCCCTGCCAATAAGATGTGGGGGTCTCGCACTACAGCGCGTGACGGACGTTGGAGCGCCGGCCTTCCAAGCTTCAGCTTGCGGGGTGGCAGACTTGGTCGCTATCATGCTCTCCTCAAACGGCGATCGAGTAGAACTACCTCATGTGTGCGAGGCGCTGTCGGCATGGTCGGTCCTTAATCCGGGCAAACCGGGTCCACTAAGATTTACTTCACGCATGCAACGAGCATGGGATAAGATTAGTGCTTATAGGACGGTAAAGGATATGCTGGATATTATTACTATTCTTCTTCTTCTTCCTCCATTCGAAACTTTCAGTTTGGGGTTCACCTTAGCAGCCTAATTGCAGATTTGGCTGAACCTCGATAATTTCTATGAAATGACTACCATCCGACCCACATTCATACATACATATAATCACCGCTCCGCCACAGAGGCTGTCAAAACATGTTGCTATGTATTAAAAAAAATATGTAAAAATATTTTCAGTCATTTTATGAATAAGGCATTACGAATTTCCGGCATAGTGGGAAGAAGACATTTTAGGATTCAGGCGAACCGGTTCTAAGTCATATTGAATTTAGATATCTCGGGAAACAGACTGTTTGAAAATCGTTTATAGTGCAATCAGTCATTTTGGGAATAGACCTCCAATAAGTAGGTCAAACTAAATATTGAAAACCGTTTAAAACACCTACTATAAATTATTGGGACTTAGACATAAACTTAGTCGTTAGTAAATAATAAGTTTATGAGTAAAACATGCTTATGGTTTTTAAATAAGTAAAACATATTAAAAAGACAAAGGTTTCACTAACAAGAGTGTTTAGATTAACTACTATATTAATTACTATATCAAGATTGTTAGCGTTTAGTTAAGCACCTAGCTGAATGAAGTTATCGTAATGGATAAAGCAATTTATACTTACTTCGTAATTGTAAACATTATGTTGCCATAAAAAACAAAATAACTAAGGCGATGCTTATGCAGACCCTAATCTTCCCAGTCTTGGACTATGGTGATGTATGCTACCTCGGCTTGTATGCAGATCTGCTCATCAACCTTAGGAAATATGATCACGTCTCAGTCTATCGTACAGAGTTAGGATGGTTAGGTAACCATCCTAACTCTGTCGTATAGGTATACGACAGCGACGCAGCATGCGGGCGGTGACGATGATACATACTATTTTAAGCTCCCCTAATGCCCCCACTTATTTAACGCTTTAAATAACGCTTTTAACTTATTCCATGATACATTCTCGCTGTTTTATGACCTATGCTTTCCAAATATCAGGATAAAAAGATCCACCAGAGTAAAATCTAAATGGATAAGTCGTGGTATCCGAAACTGTTGTAAAAGATAGCGTCAGCTTTTATGGAAATACAGACGACATCCAACTAGTGAAAACCGACACGACTTTAAATCACTATCAGATAGACTTCAGAGAATAATACAACTCACAAAACGGTCACAAAACATGAACACTTTACACGTTGCAAAAAATAAATGCAGAGCCACCTGGCAAATCTATACATATAATAAATCTGTAAACGATCGATGTCTGTACATGGAAAGGAAATGAGAAAAATTGTTATAGGGGGACTTTATAAACGTAATAGAAGCCAAATCAACGTTTTTTTGGAATTTTTGTCTGTTTGTCTGTTTATCTGTTTCTCTGTTTCTCTGTTTCTCTGTTTGTCTGTGAGTTTGTGCACGCTAATCTCAGAATCGGCTGAACGGATTTGGTTGCGGTTTTCACTAATATATAGTGGTAGGCTTCACTCAACATTTAGTGTTTGTTTTATTGAAATCGGTTCATAAATAAAAAAGTTATGTCAATAATAGCATGTCACGGCTAACAATTTGTGATTGTGTGAATAGATCGAACCAATAAAGAAACAATAATGCTTACAAGTAGATATTATTTCGGTCATAGGAATCTGAAGAACTCCGAGAGGCCAGAGTTCTACATCTCAGCCAAGTCAGGTCAGGTTGCTGCAGAATCTTCGGCACAGCAAGTGTCTCGATAGAATTCACATTGTTCTCGAACGATTTTATCTCGAATCCAACAAATTAGTAAGCAGCTGGTTCGGTAAAAAGACTCCTGGCTTTCATAATTAATATCATCACGCTATTATAATAAGGAATGGGACAGAATGTTTTTATGACTTAATATGTAAACGTCTATTTCACACTCTGCTTTCGTGGTAACTGTGGCTCAATAAGTCTGCGGTGGATTTATAACTTAGCTGAGTCGCGTTCGAATCCATCTAAAATGTAATTTTTCTTTTTCATGGTTTTTTATTCACTTTTGTTTAACTTTTTTATTTTATTGTGTATTTGTTGTATTTTATTGTACTTATAGTTTTATTTGAAGTAAAATATAAAACTAGGCTGTGTGACAGTAATAGTAGAACTTATTATATCATATTCTTAGATCCATACAAAATTCTTCATTTCGGAGAATGAAAAAGTGGTCCCACCCGCCTGAGATGTCATAAAACTGAAACTGATATCCCCCATTGATACCGATGCCACCGCATCGGGGCAAGCGCAATATTGGAATCAAACAGATTAAATAGGCGGTCTAAACGTGAAGAGCAGGGATTGCTTCGGCTAGGGTGATGGGTAGCCTAAGCTATCACCATCAAAGCCGCGCTCATGGAGGAAGTAAATCGTTGCACCTTCTCTGAAGCACATTACGTATTCTGGGAGATAGTTGTTCCTATCGTATTACCGTCTCTACCATGGTGAAAGTTCTGATGAGCTGTTCCAATTAGTTCCACCCTCTCCTTTCCTACACAGGACAACGCATGCAAGGCTCAGATGTCATCAACATACGGATCAGAATATTCCATCAAGAACCAAGCGGTTTGGTGACCCATTCCTATGTCGCAATATTAAGACCTGAAATCCCTGCCAGCTCACGGTTTACTTCTTACTACAGTCCCGGGTCCTTTAAGGGGGGGTGTGAAAAGACTTCTGATGATCCCATAAAGATGAGTGCCACCATTGTTAAGATGGTACATGTTTATAATGGTGACCCTATTTCCGAGTCTTTGCCTTTAGCTTAACATCAGTCGAGGTGAAGTTAAATGGACGTGTCCTATATAAAAAAACTCCGGGTCTTAAAAAGAAGAAAACACATGTGTGGGCAGAGCAATACAGTTCTTAACCGCCTGATAAAGAAATGAAGTTCCGAACAGCTTGGTTCGAGGTGGCATTATTTCTACCGTATGTGACTGACGGAACGAAGGAGAGATTAGTTGAAAGACTCCTAATAGGCTCTTTCACTCGCCGTGGTGCGGTAGAAATGGTAAAATATAGCCAGAGAGACAACGTCTTTATGCAACTGCAGACATTATACAATGTTAGTGACCTGATGAATAGCAACGCACGCCGCTGCGATATTATTGATTCCGTCTAATAAGTAGGTATCTAATTGTAAATACGTAAATCTATCCCAGAAATGATAACAGTACGCCAGGAGAAGCCAACCTATGTATTAGGTATATAAAAGATACCGCTGCTCCTAATATAAAAGAGACTGAATGTGGGCAGAGAAACACTCAGTTCCGGTAAATTTCATCAGACCGAAAACATCCGCCACGTGGACATCAACTCCAATATCAATTTGGAAGTATCTACATCATCTGCTGGAAACAAGCTTACCAATAAAAGGAATATATAGCAAAATGAGGCTATATGACCCCATCCCAGTTAATGCTGTATTTGCTCGCTTGCCCACTGCGCCCCTCTTCTCTACCTGTGTGTAAAGAAATGAACAACGATGTGACTGTGGTCGATGGAATTTATCATAAAACTGGAACTACCCACCATTGGCTCGGCGAAGAAGAGAACCAATGCTCACTGCTCAGGGCGTGCAAGGCACCGGGTTTTCTTGAAACTATTTTGTGTGATACTTGATGTAGGTACTTATTTTAATTTGTTCAGTTCGTAAGTGGTGGCAGCATGTTTTAAGAATTTGGGAGGAAGGAAGAATATTTAAACCATTAAAACTGGTGAACATTACCAAGTCCACATAACAATGTTCATCACATACTTGATAATGATTTCGTCAGCAAAATGTTGAATTTTTCAAAATCCTTCCGCAATATTTGCCAAGCCCAAAGAAGAAGTCTGTCAATTTTCGTAGTTTTCAGTAGTTTAGCCCTGTATTTATAAGTCAGTCACTCAAAAGACTGTCTTCATAATATTTAATTTAAAAATACAAGGTGGAAGATGTCAAGCGAGTTTTCGAAATGATTTGAATACAGTTTTGTTTCTTTTTTAAAATAAATAAATTTTTCCTTTGCGTAAAATTCACTATTTCCAGTATTTCGAGTACTTCCGTTCCAGTTGGGATGAAAATCTTCCACCATGTTTAATAATGAGTTTGAGCTATTCCGAAATAAACGCGGACGAAGTCGCGGGTAACAGCTAGTAATAAATAAAAATAAAATAAACTTTCCAAATGAAAACATTGAACGAATCAATTCCAATAATGAAATATTGACTGATCCAAAGAAAATTGCACAAGCTTTTAATAACTTTTATGCAGACCTAGTGACACCCTCCACCTCCTCAAATAGCCAAAAACCTTGCCTCCCCAATAAACTATCTTCAATGTTTATGCGGCCTACAACACCGAAAGAGATACAGGAGATAATAATACATTTAAAAAACACAACTAGTACGGGATACGACGGCATTTGTACTGGGATTGTAAAAAGTGTGGCTAACATCATCGCTCCTGTGCTAAGTCATCTCATTAATAATTGCATCACGCAAGGTACATTTCCCGAAAAACTAAAGTTGTCAATCATTAAACCAATTTTTAAAAAAGAGGAGGTAGAAAATATGACTTCTTACAGACCCATAGCTCTGGTACCAATTTTCTCCAAGATCTTCGAAAGAGTCATCCACAATAGCCTTAACAATTACTTTGAAAAATACAACTTGTTTACAGACAGTCAAAAAGGGTTCAGAAAAAACAAAAATATCAATGTTGCCATATATGACTTTCTAAATACTATTATTACTAGAATGGACAAAAGACTGCCAGTTCAAGCGCTTTAAATGGACATGACAAAAGCGTTCGATTATGTTGACCACAAAATATTAATAGATAAATTAAACACCTACGGTGTTCGTGGAAATTTGTCCAGCTTGCTCAAATCGTACCGTGAAAACCGTCAACAAATCACAGTCATAAATAAATTGTGTAATAAAACTAAGACTGAAATTTCGTACAAGTCGGACGCTAGAACTATACGTTACGGGGTCCCGCAGGGAAGTATACTTGGGCCGCTTCTCTTCATTATCTAGGTATATAAATGACTTCCCAACAGCCACACCATTTCCAATGACTATGTACGCTGACGATAGTACCGTTGTATTCAATAGTGATAATATAGTGACTAATGACTCAGTAATTAACAATAATATTGCTTCTTTAATTTACTGGCTAAAGGTAAACAATCTCAAAATAAATCTTGACAAAACAAAAATAATGGACTTTAATCAAAGAACAAATGGAACAAATTTGGGCATACAATATAACGGTAAAAAGATAAACGATATTAAAACAACCAAATTCTTAGGCTTACAAATCGAAAGCACTTTACAGTGGAACACACAGACGGAAATGGTCAGCAACAAAATACGCCAATATGCTTATTCCTTACACGTACTTGGTAGAACCGTCAACAAAGACACAGTACTCACAGCAGGCCCCCGGCGTTATGACATTTTATACTTCCAACCTGGAGCATAGGTTTCGCTCTTGCGACTCCACCCTTGGCCGGCCAATAAAGGCAAGCACAAGAGGCGGGGCGGAATAAATTCCAACCCTCGGGAGAATCAGGGTACGTGGTGTCGCCACTCACCAACAGCTCGCCACAAGCTGCCCCTTATTATTATTATTTATCATCTCAGGTACAGCTTCTCGGTTCTCATCATAACAAAAATCTACAATCAGCTGATAACCGTCTTCTGCACTGTCCTACTCATAGTTCTAGCCTAGTTCATTCTTCTTTCCTCGTGCAAGCTATTCTACTCTGGAATGCGCTTCCTCTCGAAATCAGGATGGCTAACAACCGTGCTACTTTCAAGTATAAAGTACGTCAGCTATACGGTAATCCCTAATGGCAATAGTGGGTAAAACTACAAGGTTATTTTTCATCATATGAAAATATCATTTGATAAAAAATATGGTTTAAGTAGTAGTATATTATATAGGTATATATTATATATATTTATATAAAGTATAAGTATAGGAAAAGGTATATACTCGTATGTAATTGTATATGTATGCAATAGTATTATGTATATGTAATAGTATTATAGTGTGTCTATGTTTATTGTATGTATTATTACAATAATAAATATTATATATATATATATAATAAATATTAATAGTAAATAGTTAATCTTCTGTCTGCACCTACCTCAATGTATCTCTGCATCACCCTAAGGTTGACTGTTAGATAATGCCTTTGGCATTAAGTCCGCCTTTGTACAAAGGAGACTGAAATGATTACATACAATCTTGGGCCTAGTTGTAAGAAGATGAAAGTGGTGTCAATTAATAGCTTATATATTATCAACCTTTCACTGAAAATTCTGCGGATTTTGTCAATCTGAGAACAGAGATATAAGAGATTATGTAAAAGTGAGGTTATGTTACAATCTTTATCTAACAGCTGATTCCTGAAGTGCAAAATGTGTTCTTTTGCACTAATAGTTATTATATTTACTAGAAAATGTTTTTAAAAATCATATGAATGAACGTCAACGACTTCAAGCGATAGGTAGGTAACAGGTAAGGAGATAGGGAAAGGATGTCTAAAATAAAATAAAAAATCATTGAATATAGTGTTTTATTCACCTTCTATTAAACACATTTTACATTTTAAACCTGCCAGGATGGTAGCAGGTTAGATGAGGTTACAGGTATTTACTTACAGACTGAGGTGCAAGCCATTGCCGAATCACTGACAGAATTGTTTCATCGTGTAAGGGCCGTCGGCCCAGTGTATTGCAGTGACCAGTGGATATACCACAATTCACACAGCGATCCATAGTTTCAATAATATCCAATCCACAAGCTGGCGGTAAAATGCAAAATAACAATACCAAGTCAAACGTGTGAGCGATCTTCGGTGTCCAAGGTGAATGCAAGGGTCGTACAAGGTAGGCAGGGTCGGAATCCGTAAAATACAAAGCAGTTGTCGTAAAAAATGACGAATAATCGGGAAAGCACTCAAAACGCATCGGAAAACACGAAACGCTGAGCAAACAAAAACAGTCAGCAACTGTCTAGTGTGAAGTGTCAATGTTAGTCAGCTGCCACGTCAGTGACATAGACTACAAATATAAGAGAGATTTGAATCGATATGAAATCGGTAATCTTTAATATTGGTTTTACAGTAATTAATTGATATTTGATTTAATAATATGACTGTAATTATATGCACTATAATGCATATATATATATATAGTGCATTTAATTACTTTGAGTTAATTATTTACAGCAAATATTTTAGTGTAATCGATTACTCAATAATTGATAATCTCACGAAAACTATTTTCTCATATTTCTCCGCATCCAGATTGAGAATTGAGGTGATTTTTCATATCTAAGATAGAAAAATATGACTAATTTTTTAGATCATATCTCAATTTATTACATTTGGGCCCACCATTTTCCATCTCCTTTATGTGCATAAAGTTTAAAATAAATAAATAAATATAAATAACATATACATATAAACTCATAAACTCACGCCTGTATTCCCCGAAGGTGGTGCAGAGGTGCTAGCACCCACATTTCGCCAGTTTATGTTTAGGTCCCAATGTAATAGGTGGCGAGCCTATTGCCATTAACCGGGCACTTATAAACCTGCGATAAATACACACATAACTTCGAAAAGCATCGAAAAGTCATTGGTGTGTGCCATGGTAAACATGGGATCGAACCCGAGACCTCGTCTCAGCAGTCCATTACCCATACCACTAGGCTACCGCAGAGATTATAACTATTATTATTTTATATTAAGAGTAAAAAAGTCATTCTTTAAATTACTAACTGTTGTTGCCCGCGGCTCTGCCTGCGTGAAATTTTGATCCAGGGAAACACAAAGCATATTTTGTGTGTCAAATGCAGCTGAATCCTGTCAGCTATTTGACCGTATTTGAGTTACAAATATCCAGAAAATTACGCAAACATTCCCAATTCTTATATTAAGTAGAAGTAGGAGGATACTAAGGCCCTATGCCCTACCTACCTACATAATAATCACGCCTTTATCATTGGAGGGTGGCAGACGTGAATGTACACTTACATTTCACTAATCGTTATATTAGGTCCCACGTAATAAGGGGGTTTCTCCCTTCGTAATTAAACCCTCTTTCCCCTACGAAAACAAGCCTTCGAGACGAGCGCACCCATTCCTAGATCTCGTGACTTTGAGCTACAATCACAATATAACGAATAAGCGGAGTAATTCCTAAATACCTACGTATATAATACAGAGTTATGAATTGGTTGAGCGAAAACCTCCTAACACTAAACCTTGATAAGACCAGATTTCTTACTTTTGCAATTAATAAGATTGGTGATCCTCCAAAGGACTTCTCACTTAAAGCACATACCTGTGTGACACGACAGAAATGTTCATGTCGGGCCCTTACACGAAGCGAACATGTAAAATACTTGGGCATACATATAGATAATCGACTGAAATGGGATAGGCAGGTGGATTTGGTGACAACCAGAGTCCGGCGACTTCTTCGTGTGTTTGGGGCCTCTTTCGTGTGTTATACAATATTGTATAACAGTATGGGGAGGAGCAGCGCCATCTCACCTTCTTAGTCTGGAGCGGGCACAGAGAGCGGTCTTAAAAGTAATGACAAAAAAGTCTTTTAGGTACCCAACTGTACAATTGTACGCAAATTGCAAAGTCTTAACGGTCCGTCAATTATTTGTTCTTGGCTCTGTGATGAGAAAACATCGTGATGTGCCTCCTCGCAATCCGAAAAGGAGAACGGCAACCTCCGTGTGTCCTCCCATCACATGTGGGACTTCTTTTGCGAGAGGGCAGTCATCTAGTCTAAGCAGAAAACTGTACAATTATATTAATAAACGGCTGTTCATCGTGGGTCTTTGTAGACACGAGGTCAAAAGGAGGGTTACTGCGTGGCTCCAGGACCTAGACTATCAAAAAACCGAAGACCTTCTTAAATTTATCGCGTAAAAACAACCTAAACATAACTTACTTGTTTCCTTTCTCTTATTATACTCAGACATACACATAAACGCGTGCACGCATACACACACACACACACACACACACACACACACACACACACACACACACACACACACACACACACACACACACACACACACACACACACACACACACACACACACACTTTCTTACATACAAATTCTTAAATACATTTAATATACCATACTAAATATTAATTATTTATTGTATAAAATCTGTAGCATGTTATTCTAAACTTCTTGAACAACATTTTCACTGCTGCCCAACATACAGGCTTCACAGCCTAGTTTGGGGGCATGTAAGGTAACTTTTGAAAATTGTATTTTAATGAAACAAATAAATAAATAAATAAATACTAACTTCTTCCTTTGAGGGTAGGCAGAGATAATTGCGTCTGTCCTTGCACACCTTAGCAGCTTCCTCTTCTTGCATTAAACCTGCATAAACGACCTTTGCTCTCGAGTGCAGCCGCGTTGCCTCTCTTTTTTCATTTCAATACATCATGTATATTTTTCATTTCAACGTATGTTGTCAAAAATATTGAAATGAAGGAAATTAGAACGAGACTACAAACATACATACATGTCATATCATAACTAATAAAAAGTATAAAATAAAACAAATGATTAAAAAATAAAAAAACCAGACTGCCCCTGAAAAGATCGAAATAAGTTTGATAGCAGGCGGTACCCATTCATTTTCTTTCGGTTTATGGTTGGCAAATGGGTACCGCCTGTTATCAAACTTATTTCGATCTTTTCAGAGGCAGTCGGGTTTTTTATTTTTTAATCATTTCTTTTATTTTACAATATATACTAGTTTTGCCTCACGACATTCTCAAAGGTTTACTATGACGGTTTTAACTACTACTTCTAAATTCTACTTAAAATATAAAATACTGTGGAAAAGTACAAGTGTCTTATTCAATATGTGTAGCAAGCTCCACCAAGTGCCGTCGAGCAACAGTATAAATAGTCCGATCAGTTTTCCAATTAATTTCACACTCTCCTTTCCTACCCAGAACAACACGTGCACGGTTGAGATAGACACACTCATACAGTGAAACTCAATAGTGTATAGTTCATTTTTTTATTATATAACATCACAGTACAGTCAACTACAAAAGTAGCTTAACAAATTCTAATTTATTGAACACTGTGGCCCCTAAACCTTACATAAAATTGTGAAAAAAAAACATTGAATATGTAAATTAAGTTTGTCTTCTAGGAATCATAACACTACATTTACATGCATTGCATTCCAATATAAAAAAGATTTGTAAAATATTTTAGTGTTAATCAACTTATGGCGTTGACTGTACATGTCGAAGACAAAACTTATTTGCAATTATATCGAATAAATATGTGAAAACAAATAACACGTTTTGAGCAATTCTGTTTGATCTAAATCTAGCTGACTTTAATACATAGGTACAGTCGTCGTCACCCTTTCCATATTAACGAACACCTCTGAAACTTTTCGTAAATTTATAAACAAAAAATTTACAATGCTAAAGTTGAAGTTATAAATAAACTAGCTGTCCCGGCGAACTTCATACTGCCAATTTTTTCCCGCCCCGCGATCCGCGTCAGATCCCGTTCCCGCTGCACCATTTAGGGGGATGAAAAATAGATGTTGGCCGATTCTCATAGATACCGGATAAGCACAAAAAATTTCATCAAAATCGGTCAAGCCGTTTCGGAGGAGTATGGCAACGAAAACTGTGACACGAGAATTTTATATATTAGATATACTTAAGATATGAAGATTAACAAAAACAAATTATTAATAAAATGTTTATTGATTTATTTCAATGTACTCAAAGTTCTGTTCTGACGGCAACTGTACGTTACACAAAATACTATTTCATAAGAATTAAGTACACTTCTTCTTCCTAGCTTTACACCCGGTCGTATCGGAAGCATTCATTTTGGAGTCGGGGGCCCGCTATTTCCAGTAAGTCTAATTGCGGATTTGGCCAAACTTCGATATTTAGTACTAAGTATGTAGTATTTGAAAATAACCAAAATAATACGTATCACATTGTTACGTAACTACTTAACTGTAGGTACCTTATTAATACCAAACTTTTTTTTTAATTTTTAAAACTTTTTTGAAGATAATATAAGGGTATACAATAATACTTAACGAAATTTAGATCTACAAAATATGATTATATTACGTACTAAAATAAACTAAAGTTATTTTTTTAGGATTTTAACACGTTTGTGTTTTTAAAGAGTAATAATTCGGATGAGAAAATTCAATTTAAAAATAAATACCTATTTTAAGGTAAAGAAAAATAATATCTTTAGCATCGGATGGGTGATGGATGGAATGCCTCCTTATAAAAGATTTCAATGAGTATCAAGATCAAGAAAGCTTTGCTAAGAATTAAATAACTCAATAATCAGTTTCTAACTACTTACTTTGAGTTTGGTTGAAAAAAATAATAAATTAAATATATAATTATTTTTTTCTAAATGATATTTTGAAGCATTTAGTATCCTAACTATATAAATCTATTACATCAGGAATAAGTGAATCGCTCAGGCAGGACTTAACCCTTGAAACTTAATAAAAAATAAATGCTTTCTATATCACAAGAATAAACAATAGGTGGCCATAAATAGAGTCAAAACATATTTTTCATCCCTTCTATTCGAAAAATGTCACTTTACTGTCACTGTAGCGGGGTGCAAAATAGCTCTTTTCTGTTCAAGGCCATGCAGCGGGCCGTAAAAGTGATTTGAATTTGGAACATTATCATTCATAGAAATCGAACTCAAATTGTACGAATTACTGTTGGCTGCATAGCACGGGGTGACCTGTGCTAACTAAAAAAAAAACAAAGAGCGCCAATTACCTCCCTGTTCTTGTAATTAGTACATTACCTATTTAAGATGTATTTTGCAAAATAATATGAGTTCTACTAAGTAAGTGACAATGCATTAACTCTTGAAACAATTAGATATTATAGAAGCTAACAACGCCGTACAAAACTTGTTACGCCCGAAATCTCGGGAGAAATAAATTTTCTCATAGAAAGGGGATGAAAAGTAGAGTGTATAACTCGGGAGCAAATTATTTTTCCCTCGGGCGGTGTACTTTGAATCCCTCGCTGCGCTCAGGATTCTACGTTAGAATCCCTCGCTACGCTCGGGATTCTATTCTAGAATCCTTCGCTTTGCTCTTGATTCAAAGTAGCGCCCTCGCCGTAAAAATACTACTTTGCTCCCTTGTTATACAATCTACTATTTGTTAAAACACTGGGTATTATGTATTATGTACCTGGTGGCGCCTGTATTATGTACCGACATTCAAACCGTATGTGGGAAAAAGTATAATATGATATGTTTAAAATAATAATAAATTACTTATATCTAAGAGCAATATAATATGAAGTAGGAACAAAGGTAAGAAATACTTGAAAGCGATCACGATGGCATCATTTCAGTCGCGATGGTAACTGTGTTTCGTAACCAGTTGCAGTTTGAAACCAGTTACGATCGGGAACATTAGTTGCGATCTAAAAACATTCATCCGTGCTCGTAACCATTTACGATTTGGGATACACCAGCCGTTACACAAGGTCTCTTACAACCTAATCTTGGTCTCCACGGGCTGATGGGGGATGGGCTCAAGCGCCATTTCTTCATTCTGCTGACCTCTGCTTGGATATAAGCAGTTGAACCTGAGAAATTAAAACATAAATCTATATATTATACATTATACCTCACTGTTAGGTACACAGTACAATCAGTGGGCTAAGCTACCTAGCGTTACTGGGCTTCGGAGCGATTAAAATTATGTTGTTTACCGTTTTATTGCAAATCAAATATAGTTTAGAACGATTTGACATCATTAAATGAAAAGTGGCAGCCATCAGTTCACGGGATTTTAGAAAAAAAAACTGTCAGAAATGTCACACACACTAACGTAATACTTGTGTACACAAATACAACTAACGTTACCAACGCAAATTGTAAGTAAATACACATTTTGTTACATTATAAAACAATAACTAGTATTTTGATAGGCAATGCTTTGTTAATTTCAAGTATATACATACATACATACAATCACGCTTTTATTCCCGGAGGGTTAGGCAGAAGTGAATTATTAACACCCTCATTACATAAATCATTGGATTCGGTCTCACGTAATAGGGGTGAGCCTATTGCTGCATTCCGGGCACTATTGTGGACTCAAGCCGTGCATCTGAGGCTGAGTCTGGGCCGTGTATATAATATGTCTGATGTTAAAAGTATGTTTAAAACTAAAATATCCCTAAACAGTTTGCCTCGTGTTTATCATAGCTAAGGATGATACCGTGATTAATACTTACAATAACTCATATAGCCAATTCAGAATGATCACGAACAAACAGAGCAGTAATAATACGGTCATAATATATTCTGGTGTCCATAAAGAGTTACCAGGACCATCATCTTCTGTTGTTTTCGTAGTTGTAGTGGTATGGCCACTCTCTGTTACTGCAGGGGTTGACAATGACACATCAGATTTTAAGTCAAATGTCGGTGTGGTAGGCTCTGTCATCTTAGGTGTCGACTGTGTTGCTTTAGGTGTTGAATCTGTGGCTACAGGTGTTGATTCTGGTGCTGTAGTTGTCAGCTCTGTACCCGCAGATGACGTATCTTTTACTGTAGGTAACAAGTCTGTCTCTACAAGCCTTGGGATAGTTGCAGCAGGCGTTGGCTCTGTCACGACAAATGTAGGTTCTGATACTGTTGTTGACGGCTCTGTCACTGTAGATGATCTTTCTGTCTCTACAGGCTGCAGAACAGTCGCGGCAGACGTCGTATCTGACACAAAAGATGTTGGTTTTGATAGTGTTGTTGATGACGTTGTCACTGTAGATGATTTATTTGACTCTGCAGGTCTCGGAACAATCTCATCAGGCGTCGGTTCTGTCACAACAGATGTTGGTTTTGATACTGTTGTTGACTGCTCCGTCACTACAAATGAGGTGTTTGTCTCTACAGGTCTCGGGACAATCTCAGCAGGTGACGGCGTATTCACAACAGATGTTGGTTCAGATGATGTTGTTGATGGGTTTGACTGTTTTGTAATTGGTTTGAGCAAAGGCACAATTGATAATGGTTCTTTAATTTCCAAGGTATCGTCAAAATCGGATTCAGCCAAAGGTGTAGAAGCGATGTCATCATAGTCCATGGCTTTATACCTAGACAAAAAGTTTGAATTATTATATTATATTAGAAATAATTGATAGGAATTTTATGTTACTATGTACTTATTAAGTATGTTTATCCGAATTCTGGAACCCTTTACATAAGTTAGTTAAGTTTTGCCCACTCTGCGTATCAATAGCATGGTGTAGAATGTAATACCTATTTATTTCATACAAGCTTGGATTAATTTGGGTCTAGACTGTTATTCATAAGGAGTCACTTAAGGCTATTTATGATAGATAATAAAATGTACAGTAATAATTTTTGCCATATCTACGGTTCTACTCAATTGATTGCAATCAAACAAACGCAAGATTTATTTAAATTCAGGTCCTTTATAACAAATGTTTTGTGTCAATTATAGTCAATCAATTCCACCAAAATTGTGAATTTTATTTTTGTGAACAGTAGACCTAGTACCCTTTCCCACAATTTTTTGGTACTCTTAATCAAATCTGCAGCCTTATAAAAACATTGGATTGGAAAATGCCTGGATGTTTCATTAAAAAAATAATGACGATCCATCATTAACAAAACGCTACAGTGAACTTCCCCCCTTTTGTTTCAACTGTTTTTTTATTACCTTAGTTCATCTTTACGATACATTTTTTTTTTCACAACAACCTGTGAGGATCCAGCTTCTTGATCATAAATAACGTAACAACAAACTTCCCCATTATCTCCTCCATTTTCTATCCTATCAAAAAAGTTCAACAAAAGTTGTGTTTTAAAACAAAGAAGTGCCAGGTTTGGTGAAAATCGGTTAAGAAATGCGTGCTCTATACCGGAACTGTCAGACATAGATACAATTAAAAGCAAAATTGTCCATCTTATTGAAACGGAGAATCTTGTTTGCTTTACTCGCTCGGTGAATTAAAACCAATTTAAAAATGTAAAGAAATACCGACACGAAAAACAACTTCAAAGAGTTGAAAGCAAATTGTGTTGGTTCAACATTTATCTTTGATATACCTTGTAATATTATGATTCCAGCGTTTCCATGCCGGGGACCATAACTGGTGGAGCACTTTTTCATAACAATCCAACACCTATCTCTTTGTGTCGGGGGTTAAAGAATGACAAATATTTGAAAATACAAAAATTTACTAGGGAAGTAAGTTATTATTAAAGAAAAAAAATCTAATAAGACAAAATGCGCGTAAGACTTTTGTGTAGCAGTTGGTGCTGTGATTAGTCATATATTCACTCTCTCAGATTGAGAAGGGTCAAGGACATGATACAACATAGCCATCAGGAATTTCACTAACAGACAGAATGAGGAAAAAATATAAAATATAATAAAGAACGCCCACGTATCTGCGCGGACGGCACTACTATTTATTTTAATTTACTTTTATAGACATATTGAGAGCACTCTTGTACTTTTTCCACAGTATTTAATTCCACAACCCATGGTACATGGTAAGCTTTTATAGCTTGTGTTATGGAATCTAGAATGCGGATAAACATTTTATACTTTTTTTGTAAATACATACATATTATACATAGAAACACCCAGGCTAATGCAAATAGCCATATTCATGCATACAAATATTTGCACATAGCGGGAATCGAACTTGCGCCTCCTGCGTGGCAGTCGCGTGCACCGCCACGCCACAGAGGCTGTCGAAATAATGATGATTACACCTTACGGCATCCTCAAAAAAAAAACAATTTAGTTGTAGATATATATCTAATTAAAATTCATCTTTTATTCATGATTAAACCTTAATTAATTCATACATCCACCACAGTTCAAAACGGACACTGATTTCCTTATCATGACTTGCAAATTCTTATCTCCCACATTCATTGGTCTCGATTATAGCGCGTGTCATAATTACAAGATGCGCCTCCGGGACGACCGGGACATATGAATTGTGTGTCTGGTCTGTATATTGGAGATAATAAAGAAAAAGTACAAAAAAGTTATTGTTAAATTAATTATTCTGAACCAAAATTATTATATTCATGAAATCATCGTCTGTTTGTATGATGGATGTAATTTTATGCTGTTTTATTATTATTAGTCTTTTTTCAGACTTAAAATACTGCCGTAGGTATGTTTGAATGCAATTGGTAGAGTTGAGCCGGAGATATGGCTAGCCGTTTAGACATATCCCCGTGGGCCGAGCCGGTTAAAAATGTCTATACGTACTATGATTAAATTAAAAATATATGTCTCTAATAATATCAATCCGGGAACTGGGCAATAATTTCATGTATACGGCCCGTTGAAGTTACTCTAATAAGATTTGTTCAGTGTAACACAATATTGCACAATGATATCTGACGCAACATATTGCAAAACAATTACTCAGTTCTCAAACCAGTGTACTTAATGAGGAATCTGAAGACATTACGTATTTATATTGTCATTGAAAATCTGTCAAGTCTGTTAATGAAAATCTGACAAATCTGTTAACAAAAATCTGACAATGAAAATTTAAAATTTTTGAAATCTGTCAATGAAAATCGGGATTCAGAGCTAAGTATTGTTAACTCAGACTGATTATCAGCCTAAATTTAGACTAATGAATCCAAATACTTACTCTTCCTGCGTCTTGCAAACCGTAAGATACTGCACCATCCCCCGGGGACATCCCGGAGGTGCTTCGATAGCAGCTCTCTTGTTACTTGCAATAGGATAAAAATCTACTAAAGATACACTAATTAAGAAGATTACTAGGCACGTTTTCCCCATTGTTTATACGGTAAACTTCAACACTTCACAGAATTAAAATTGTACTATGTAAATTTATCGATGCGCGTGAGTCACTGCGTCCAACGCGGTCAGCAGCCGGCTCAGAACTGACAGAACTCGCACGCGCACCATTGTATGATTCATATATTTTGGACATAAATCGCAAAATATAAAAGTCCCTGGCGCACGCTGATTGTTTTTTATTAATCTATGTTTGGTGTATTTGAGCTTTTCCACCGCAGTAGCACCCCGTGCTATCCTCAAAATACATCCAAGAAACGTGAACTGCGCGTATAGGACACATTTTGAGCTCATTTTAGGTCCAAGATATGTTAATCGAGCTATACTGACATTCACACACACTACTGACACTGACAGGTCGGACAATAATGATAGTAATGACGTAATAGTGACAAGGAACAACTTCAGTTCAGTCTTCACAAAACTTTTAGAGGTTATGTTAGCTTGCATCGAATTGCAGTATCGCTATATGACACAGCATTCGACATGATCATGCGATAAGTAGCAGTGGTAATACCTACTTATGATCACTTATATAAATACGGGAAAGCAATTGGCAATACTTATATCACTTATATAATACGGGCAACCCGGCTTCGCCCATGAATTCATTGGGAAAAAAATCCCGTAAGTCGATTGCAACGCCATTTACCAACGTAATTATTATGTCGTCTTTGAAGTGTGTTGTATTATATTCGAAATTTGAACTTTATTGATGAAGAATTTTCACCTTTTTTCGACATTTTCGACATTTCTTTATTAATTAAAATATGTTTCTTTCAAGTTTGGTTTGTCTTACGTGATAGCCAAGTGGGTATATTTATTTGAAGATATATCTAAACAGGTGCCACAATTTTTATATACCTAAGATAAACACATCTACTACTGGACCAAATGTTTGGTCTCATGTCTTGAAAAAAAAAAAAACCCCTTGGTACTAAATAGCATTACTACCTATTAGGCATAGAATAAAATACTAAAATAGTTTATTTAGTTAGAGTTCAGTGACCTACACGTGTACAATCAAAATTCATATTAGTATTTAATAAGATTAGATAGCATATCAAGTCAAACTGTGAGGGAGTCGAAACTAATGTGAATTGTATTATAGGACAACTAGCTTTTGCCAGCGGCTCTACCTAAATGGATGTCGGTTATCGCGACCAAACATAGCCTATGTCCTTTCTCATGGTCTAATCTACCCCTATACCAAATTTCATCAAAATCGGTTGAGTGGTTTAGGCGTGAAAGCGAACAAACAGACAGATAGACAGAGTTACTTTCGCATATATAATATAAGTATGGATAATATGACTTGACAATACAAAGCAAAATAGAAAACATGACTAGTAAAATCTTGCCAAAGAACAGTAGACAGAGCGGGTCAAAGTTCATTTATAGTTTGGACTTTGGTCGGAACCTGGACCACACCTGGGTCCAGGTTTGGTCACAACCTGGTCGCTATTGACACAAGATATAATAGTAATACCGCAGCTGTGGTGACGATGATGATCGAATATGTCTATACAGACCTAAGTCAATGGAGTAACGCAAGATTGCGGTTGAAATACGTACCTACACAATATTATGACACATATTGCAACCGTACGTACCAAACCACACCACTTCTTATCTAAAACTTGTGTTAAAATTGTTTTGTGCCTACTTAAACAGTCTCATTTGATTCAACAAGGATTTTGTACTTTTTATATGGTTACGTAATGACTTTACTTCGCCTGATGAAGGTCTTAAGAAAGGGCATCACCATTATAGACATTAACAATATTACAATAGTGTCCCTCAGCCCTTAGCTTTGGGGTCTTATTAGATGCTTTTTAAAACCCTGCAAGGACCTTTCAGATGAAGGAAACATATGAGCGTTAATAAAGAATTTCAAGGTCAAAATTGTCGATAAACCACTTGGAACTTGACGGAAGTGTTTGCACTATATGCAGATAAAATATAAGCCCTGCAAGTGCACGTATTTTCCTGTATAAAAAAGAAAAGACGAGACTAAGTGTATAGAAGAGATCATCGGAACATTTATCATGGTAAAAAGATGAAGACTCGAAGGCAAAGACTTTGCGCATGGGCAAAGACTTGAGGGTGTTCGTGACCTTAGGATTCCCACATTGTTGCAATCTGTTAAGAGTGTATATAGTCAGTACTGTGTGGAGCTATCCCAGAGATGAGCAGTATTACACGCAGTAACATCTTTGAATGACTGGGTGACGTCATTGGAGGTAGACAAATGACAATGTCTATCAAGGTCGAGCGCAACGCAGCGCTCTACACTAAATACTTAGAGAATTGCACAGGCACGAAAAACAGTTTCACCTTGTCCAATACTTCGAATTTACGGGAGGTCCATGGAGGACAGAATAATTAAGTTTCCTACTCCATGGGGAGGCCGTTTTGAAGATATGTTACCCCACTATGACTTACGGTGCTAAATCAAACTCATCAAATTTTTTTAATGATCTTTTCATAACATTTATTATGCTAACTTTTAAGTTTGAAATACATCGGATAAAGAAGCGCTCAAGTGGGACTCGAACCCACGACCTTTCCCTTACAGGGGGAATGCTCTTCCAACTGAGCTATTGAGCCACACTTGAATCACTTCAAAATTCCCTTCTCTTTATATCCTCCTTTTTTCCCCGATGTATGTCGGACCTCGTCTTTATTCGCAATCAGAGGTATAAGATCAGAAAATAGTTTTGTTCAGGCAATAGGTTAGCGCAATTTTGAGGTTGCATTACGCAATGCTAAAGCTAAACTGCAACACCGTACGGCGGCGTACGCGTGTAAATGCCTGCACTGCAATTCACTAAGCGAGCACAACGATGCAAGTCGCAACGTTGTGCTCGATAGAGATTGTCATTGGTCGGATTGTATCACGTCACTGGAGATCGGCCAATGACAATCTCTATCGAGCACAACGTTGCGACTCGCATCGTTGTGCTCGCTTAGTGAATTGCAGTGCTGATCCGTACCGAAAATAATCTTACTTTCGCTGATTAATTTGAATGAAGGATATAATCATTATCATCTGTTGCTTATTATCATTAAATAAAGCAACAGATGACCTGGGATGTTAGTGCGATATAACATTGTGTAAATTGTAGTATCTGGGAGATGACGCGTTATGTACCTATGTGGTACTACGGTTTATTGTGTACTAGCTTTTGCCCGTGGCTCCGCCCGCGTGGATGTCGGTTATCGCGACCAAACATAGCCTATGTCCTTTCTTAAGGTCTAATCTACCCCTATACCAAATTTCATCAAAATCGGTGCAGTGGTTGAGGCGTGAAAGCGTAACATACAGACAGACAGACAGAAAGAAAGACAGACAGAGTTACTTTCACATTTATAATATTAAGTAAGGATGTGTGTTGTATATGGTTATCTACTGTAAATTAATTAGTTACGTCCATCCATATATTATACTCACGCCTGTGAATCCCCGAAGGGGTAGGCAGAGGTGTATTGGCACCCACGTTTCACCATTCATGATTTTCGGTCCCAAAAATAATTATTTATAATAGTAATAATTCCACAACATTCTAAACAATGCTTTCTAGACTCATAGTCAGCTTAACTAGCTCGTTTCATGGAATCTAGAATGCAGATAAACATACTTAGAATCCTTTTTTTTGTAAATATATACAAACTAAACATAGATTTGACAGCCTCTGTGGCGTGGCGGTAGTGCACGCGACTGCCACACAGGAGGCGCGGGTTCGATTCCCGCTCAGTGCAAATATTTGTATGCATGAATATGGCTATTTGCATTGGTCTGGGTGTTTCTATGTATAATATGTATGTATTTACAAAAAAAAAGTATATAAGTATGTTTATTCGCATTCTAGATTCCATAACACAAGCTATAAAACCTTACCATGGGTCTAGATAGCGTTATGTAGAATGTTGTAGAATATTTATTTTTTATTTTACTTTATTTTAAACATCTAGACCAATGCAACAGCCATATTCATGCGTACTAATATTTGCACTGAGCGGGGATCGAACAAACATCTGATGACACTGTCAAGACAAGGGCCACCATTGTAATATTGTTGGTGTGGTGATATTAAACATACTTCCTTGGCAATCCGCACGAGCACACACTATACCTCGTGCCAAATGGTTTGAGAATAAAGGTTGATGACCGAGTTGACCTTGTGACCAGTCTAGACCGGTCACATAGGGGTTGTTAACATTTTATACACTGTAGCGAAACCGACTGCAGCGCCACGTGGCGCCCGCGTGAGCCTTTAATTTGTTAAACAATAATCACTACTTATAATACGATATTTAGCCTATACTCCGTCCATTATATTTTTGTATTTTAGACAGCTCACTGACAGTGGTCGATATAACTTGGTTCTGGCATCAATACCTAAAAATCCGAACACAAAATAGGCGCCAATACGTTATTTTTCATTGACAACGTCACGTCAGCCAGAAAGCAATTTTAGGGATGTAGTTAGTCTATCGACTGTGTTCTTACTTATAATAACTTGAAAATCTCACAATTGATATAAACTACAGAAAATTAACAATTTTAAAAATACATTACATAACTGGCGGTTTTTAACCGATTTCTAAACAAGAACGAGGTTCTCAATTCGGTCATTTATATTTGTACGCGGAAAATAGATTTTTATAACTCCGTCATATGTAGACGGATTTATAAAATTCTTGTTTTGTTTTTGTTCTATTTGAAAGAGGTTTATTCCGAAATGGTCCCATTTAAATTTTATAAAGATCTGATGCTTGGTTTCAGAGACAGATCACGGAACTCTTCATTAAATACCAGGAAATCAAACGTTCTTCTAGAAGTCAGTTCTTTTGTTTTAGAGATTAGCGTGCACGTTATGGCCCACAATCGTTTTATAATACGTTTTATAAATTGTACAGACAGGAAATATGTACCTACTGCTTTATTATTGTGCACTAGCTGTCCCGGCAAACTTCGTTTCGCCTTAGAAATCAGAATCAATTAGCTGTATCAAATTCTCCTAATTATTTCGAGAACGGAAAGCATTTCGATTCGGGCCCCATACGCCCACGGAGCTCCCGACACTAATAGGTCACCAGGGCCCATACTTACACCAACCATCAATTTTTCGACCTAAATAAAAAAATAGCCACCATAAATATTTTCGCGGCCCAAGCAACGGGCATTTTGATAATTCAGAAGAATGTCTACTA
Organism: Eilema sororculum; assembly: GCA_914829495.1. NCBI lineage: Eukaryota > Metazoa > Arthropoda > Insecta > Lepidoptera > Erebidae > Eilema > Eilema sororculum. The sequence goes on along the minus strand of OU618544.1, from coordinate 20,530,523 downwards.
ATCACCCTCTGATGATATTTGCACGCATTACGTCAATTCTATATCAAACGTCAGATATCATACAGCAGTATGAGAATAATAAACAATTTTTTTCCAATTCGTATTCCAAATTCAAAATTTAGTCATGGCGTATGACGGATCAGCTATTTTATATGGTGGTTATCAATGATATTACATACAAAAAAGAGGCAGATATGTTATTAGACTGCGCCTGGTGAAGACGCGAAAACGTCCCAATTGGGACGTATCGCATTTAGTATATGTCTGGCAAACGCCGAGTTGTCACGTATGTAAGCGCATAATAAAATGGCAATAAAAATGCCACCGTGAATTTTTAAAAATGTACAAATTACGACACTAAAATCAATAAAACACGAAGGACCTTCTATCACATGTAAGTACATACAATATTACCGATTTTTTAGTGTATTTCATTAAAATTAGTTTATTAATATTTTTAAAATAATGGCGGCAAAGAAAAAGGACAGAAATACTTTTTGATATGAGCACGACAAGGACACAACAACACTGCTTGCATAGATTATATTATCAGTACAGATGCGACATAGGGTAATTTTCAGTTTACTGCCTACTAAAGTAATAATTTTGACCTGCTGTTCAGTTTTATTTGTTATTCAAAATTCAGTAACATAATTTTTGTTTTATTTATTTGTTGTCCTTTAAATAATTATTGTAATAACCTAAATTTTTTTTCAAGGTTTCCGACTAATGAAGTTCGACTTCAAGAGTGGATTGCAATTGTTAAAGAACAACGAAATGAGTTTGACTGGACACCTTCAAAAAGCAGCAGAATTTGTAGCAATAATTTTGAAGCCACTGAGAGATATACTTCGGAGAAAGGAACATTGCTCAGGAAGAATATAAATAACTGACAAATATACCACTGTTCGGCTTCATTCTGCTCATAAAAATAATCCCAAAATAAAATACTTTCTAAGAGGCAGAAAAGAAATAAATTAAATTTATTTGAAGGAGTTTAATTTTTGCTTATAACGTCAGTACGGCACTATGGTTTTATTTTCGAGAAGTTCCCTAATTATCTTTTTGAATTATTATCATTTTCCGAAATAAATAATGACGTATTATTTTTTCATCGAATTTCATTTCTTGCCTACCAACGAAATACCCCTTCTGTTCAACAAAATCATAATCTATGCTTCGAAGCGCAATCGTCCGAATCATTCCGAATTATAGCTATCTTTTTTACTCATGTGCTTATCCCATCTTTCGTACTACTTTAACGCTAATTGTCAACTATTGTGCACTGACAGACTGCTGGATCAGATTTGAGAAGTCAGTTACTATGAACGTAACATATCTTGTATAAAAGATCATTGGTGGTTATGTATTCTTAAATTTTCTAATTTTCCGCGCAATTATCTTCATTTTTTCTTTCATAAGAACCTTCTCCTAACAGTAACGAACACAATAAAAAAAGAATTAGTGAAATCGGTTCAGCCGTTCAGGCGTGATGTCCTGACCAAGGGAAATAGGGGTTCATTTTTATATATATAGATAGATAGACAATAAATAATAATTCCAAATGAAATCATATATTTATCATATGTATTCTCATTTATCGATTAATGATTTTTTAATCGAGGTTTTTAACTTAGTCGACATTTTAAGAGTTCATGCAATCACTACTTCCATCTGTCTAAAATACAATAATATGATGGACGGGGTATAGTGGTATGGGTAATGGACTGCTGAGACGAGGTCTCGGGTTCGATCCCAGGTTTACCATGGCACACACCAATGACTTTTCGATGCTTTTTGAAGTTATGTGTGTATTTATCGCAGGTTACGCCACCTATTACATTGGGACCTAAACATAAACTGGCGAAATGTGGGTGCTAGCACCTCTGCCTACCCCTTCGGGGAATACAGGCGTGAGTTTATGTTATGTTATGTTTATTCATTTACTTTATAATTTACTAGCTTTTGCCCGCGGCTCCGCCCGCGTGGAGGTCGGTTATCGCGACCAAACATAGCCTTGTCCAAACATGTCCTTTCTCATGGTCTAATCTACCCCTATACCAAATTTCATCAAAATCGGTTCAGTGGTTTAGGCGTGAAAGCGTAACATACAGACAGACAGACAGACAGAGTTACTTTCGCATTTATAATATTAGTATGGATTCTCAATCGATCTTGCACAGCCTATAGTTACTCTATTTCACGTATATCACTAGCCCCACGTTCTTCAGTATCCGTTTTATCCAATGGAGAAAAGAACGTGATACTGCTTACTGTCATTGGTTGATTATACAAATATTTGCACTGAGCGGGAATCATACCCGCGACCACGACCACTGCCTTTGCAGGCAAACTCTTTACCACTGCGCAACCGAGCATTAATAGGACCCTGTTATATCCAGTGGAGTCATATTGACGTGGCTTACAGGCGTTATAAAACAATAATAATTATATATAATAAGGAAAAATTAATCTTCTCTGGCGGGAGTCGAACCCGAGATCTTTTCCTTACAGGGGGAATTCTTTACGGCGACGGTAGAGTCATCTACCGATGTTCTTGCGAACTATTGATTTTTGATAACTCCACCCAAATAATTGAATTAATTTTACAGCATTAAGTATGCATAGAATACATAGAGAAAACTGAAACTTCTCGGGTGGGACTTTTCGCGCGATCTTAATCTTTCTTATATGTAGGTATAATATGTATGTATTAACAAAAAAAAAAAGTATATAAATATGTTTATCCGCATTCTAGATTCCATAACACAAGCTATAAAAGCTTACCATGGGTCTAGATAGCGTTGTGTAGAATGTTGTAGAATATTTATTTATTTATTTTTATCTTTCTTTTGGATACAGACAAAAAAAAACAACAAGAAGGGGAAATAGAAAATGCCAAGGCCAATGGACAAACATTAAAGTAAGAAATTTCTGACATCTAATATATAAAATGCTCGTGTCACAGTTTTCGTTGCCATACTCCTCCGAAACGGCTTGACCGATTTTGATGAAATTTTTTGTGCTTATCCGGTATCTATGAGAATCGGCCAACATCTATTTTTCATCCCCCTAAATGGTGCATCGGGAATGGGATCTGACGCGGATCGCGGGGCGGGAAAAAATTGGCGGTACGAAGTTCGCCGGGACAGCTAGTATATATATATAGGTATCGCCTGATCGTGCGACCTTGCGAGGCCCGTCGTTCGGGGCAACGCTCGCGGTACGTCACTCTGCAGTCCGCCTTCTTCGACATATTAATATGATGTTGATGAGTAACGTGCAAAGTCCAAATTAGTTGTTTCTAAATCCAGCTAAATCATACTGATTATAAAGTTCACAAACTCGAAAAAGAATGTTACATTCAATGACTTCTACATAACAAGCGTCGGTAGCTTAGTGGTTAAAGAGTCGGCCTTACAATCGAGAGGTCCCGGGTTTCATCCTGGCCACTACACTATCGACGTGAACCCTAGCACAAGCAAATTAGCTTAGTTAGAGGAGTTAGTGGGAATATTAGTAATTTCGATTACTAATATTCTTTAAAAAATGTAGGTATAGGAAGGTACAGTCAACATGAGAAAGATGATCTTTATTTCGTTTTTACCTACCTAATACCTACTAGATAGACTAGTTACGAAGTGCTTGGGTCAAAACTTTATCGTATTCTCCGTAAATAATGATTGTGGTGTCATTTAAATTTGTTTTGAGATAAGAACTTATCTACTTTTTTCGTTTTCTTCACCATAAGAGCGAGGTTTGCACAAGCCCTGAGTAGACTTCTTCAACGGCGTCATTAATCCCGGCGTTATATGAATAAACGAGGTATACGCATGGCGAAAATTAAAACCTCTCTTTTTATAGCACTTCGGTGGCACATTTCATTGTTTATAAATTTCGCAATTTTTGCGAGCGGCTCTCCGGAATATTAATGCCATTTTTACAGTGTCTGTGGTGCGACAGTGCTTTTACTTTAGCATAATCGATGGCCTGATGCTGCGAACTAGTTCGCTAAACAAACCATACACACAAAAAAAGTAAACAAACTTGACAAATTTTCATCTTACTTTTATTTGCATATTTAGAAAAAGTGAATTGTTCTTAAACGAGAAAAAATATTCTCAATTTTGATTTGTAACAGTTCTTGAATAGATATTGTGAACATGATTGAAGGAAATATAGGTAAATATACTCGTAAGTGTAGTGTTCTAAGTCGTAAAACTGATAGTGAAAGGAAACTGCCGAACACATGTCCGGCGTCCGGGGTGATGACAAGTTCGTTGTTTCGTCCTATAAAGATTCGGCCCAATAGGACGAATCAGGGGGGTGAGACATGTAGATGCAATACTGCAAAAGAAAAAAAATGAAAGTAAATTTGTGGGCGAATTTATCCAAGAATTAGGGTAATTTGTCTTTCAAAGTCGTCACACTTGTGTTACATAACGCCGTAGATAATATTACTATTTTAAGCATAGACTTAACGATTTTCAGCATCGAAAAAAAAAAAAAGATTTTAAGCATTATAAGATTTTGTTAATGTTCTATTAAACTCTAGTTTTTAAGTCAAGTGTGACCACGGGTGCTGTAACGCACCCGAAACATCGGCAAAAGTCCCGAACTATTATAAATGATGAATATTTGTGATAGTACACTGGTTACTTAACAATAAGGAATTAATAATCTGTAATAGGTACATCGGCAATGCATTAGTAATTCGGTATTTATTAGCAGTCGTTGCTTGTTAAAAATTCTCCAAATGAGATAGACACTTATCTTTGCAAAAAAGGGACATGGTTTTGCTATACAAATGTAAAGCCAGACATGTGCAAATCATAAAACACTACAAATAATGGCCTATGGGTCAAACCTATTGAAACAATGTCCCTAAGTGCGAGGAATTCGGGCTTATTTAGGATGAGAGCACCACTGGAAACGACAAGCCCGCATAAAAACGATCGACTAGGTAAAAAAGGGGCTGAGAACTTACAAGGAAGGATAGTGGGGTTCGCTCGCGATAGCATGGAATCGGGACATTCGGGTTTGGATGGGAGACCGGGGAGCAGGGGAGCTGACGAGCTGGCGTGGAATACGGGAGTTAGGTGCGGAAGACTTGAGGAGGTTAGGCGCGAAAGATTTGAGTAAGTTACACGTGTAGACTATTAAGACTACAGGCGCGGTGAGTCGATTTCATATTAACTAATATTATTGTTATAAGTTATTACTCGTATCACATAGTTTGTGTTATTTATATATTATATTTTATATGTTTTACTATCCTGAGCTGAGTAATCTAATGTAACGTAAACGTGTAAGTTAATAGTTAATCTCCTGATATATGTTGGACCGCGTGATACGTTGATGGATGTAACCTGGCCTTTAAACCTGATGTATGAATAAGCATCACATGTAAGGAGTCAGGCGGTAGACCAGGAACTTGTTGTCGTGGAAGCCTGGAGTTATTCTCAAAGGAATAGCCTTGGGTTGTTGAAGCCCATTTCGCCTGCAATCTACGATCGATGGCAGCCTTGCTTGATGGTGAGCGTGTGATGAGTGTCGGGCGCATAGGTGAGGAGCAAGTTATCATACCGAGACCGTAACCTGCTGTCGTATAATGTCATTACAACCGTCTGGGATGCTGTAGACCGGGTGTGGTTCGATTCCCACGGGGGACCTAGCGTCGAAGTGCAGCTCCTTCAAGCACAGTGGTCGATGCAACCAGATATGTCAGATGGAAGATCAGGACTTACAATTCCTGCGGTACGGGGACCAGTCGATGAGGTATGGTAGCTTGTAAACCGAGTGTATACGTGCGATTGAATATATGTGAGATATGTAACTGACATCAGCGTATTCGTTCAATTGTTGTATAAGTTAAAAGTATCCATTATTTGCGGATACATTGGTTTTATATTGAAAGGCTAAAGCCTGGGGAGAAATTACAGACTCTGGATGAATTTCACAATATCAGTGCGGCCGGAGGGGCACTAATATCTCCCGCCATATGGCGGGGGCTGGCATATTCGACATAGTTCAAGTCGCATACGAAATTGCTATTCGATTCAAGACCGTTAACATCGAAACGTACCTACTCGTTCATAGGGATTAAAAATAACTTCAACGCAAGTGTTTTTCGAATGAAAGCTGTCGCACGGTTTGCAGCTACAGCAGGTCTAAAAAGGTTACTTTTCGCCATAGAACAAAAAAAAAAGGCTACTTTATTGGTTGTAGTGATTTTGCTTATAAAAGGTGTGACCATTTTACGCTTTAATGGGAATCTATTGAGATTTACTGGCAATTCAAAAAGTTTTTCGTTTTAAGCAGAATCGCTCAATGCGACGTTTTTAAGATCAGCAGTTCGTAGCTGTAATATGCTAGTTGACACTTTTTTCAAGTAGGTCTTAAATGCTTACTGACGTTATAGTAGACCCAAAAAAATATTTCTATATTTTTTGAGACCTACTTATAATACTTAAAAAAATACATATTATTTTAAAATATCTGTGCTGTAAAATAGCTGTGACGTCATATAATTTGTAAACAGAGTAAATATCATCCACATGACATTTACTTCACTACATTCGACGGGTGTCATGGGGATGACATTTACTCTGTTTATAAATTGTATGACAACACATAATGGTTGACAGCGTTTTTATAATAATAATAATAATAAATACATTTATTTCAAGTAACAGAGACTCATTACATAAGTTTTTAAATTCAGATCAATAATTCAACAAATAGGCACACATCAATTAAAGAAAACAAATGTCATGAAGTCAAATTTAAGTTCATTTTCACTAAGTAATTAAGTCATTCATAATAAATATAAATTTTTTAAATTAAATTGATTTATTAAATTGATCAGATATGTCAAAAGAAATTAAATATATTGAGAGATTTGAAATTTATTGCGAAATTGAAATTAAATATTTCTTCTATAAATAAATAAGTATGTATGACAATTATGTATCACCGCCGCCTCGTCCCGTGGGAGATAGCAGTACAGTGATTCACGTACATACATGCAATCTAGCCTATCTGCTATCATACTTAGGATGCTGTTAGCGCTGGCCCGCACCCTGTGCACCAGAGATGCACACCTCTTTCTCATCGTGGTATAAAAACAATCCACACAAGCATCGGCGAACATCCCCGATGCACTACAGAAGCGGGGCAGCCCTATCAGCATCCTAAGCGCATTATTGTATTGTACTCGAAGGGCGTTGTACGACGTTAGAGTATATCTGGCCCACAGGCTGCACGTGTAGAATGTCGTACAATACGCCCTAAAAAGCGTGAGTTTTACGGGAAGCGAGCAACGTGCAAACCTGCGAACCAGCATGTTCGCCCTCACCGACAACGCCCTCCGTTCTCGCTCAATGTCCATGCTATCACTCAGCTGGGGGGTTAACATATGTCCAAGATATTTAAAACTATACACCCGACTCAGTGGCATACCGTACAGTGAAACTGGCATGAAAGCATGATTCTTATTCCCTCCCTGGAACACCATCACTACCGACTTCTTGCAGTTATAAGTCAGGCCGTGAGACTCAGCATATTCTTGACATTGAGCGATCAATTTACGGAGGCCACATATTGATGCACTCAGTAGCACCATGTCGTCCGCGTAACTGATATTATTCACGCAAACACCATCCACGTAACAGCCGGCTCTGGTGCCGCTGAGCCCACCAATAAGTTCGTTGACATACAGGTTGAAGAGCGTTGGTGAAGTTAGCCCCCCCTGTCTTACACCACACTCCAAACCGTATGGACGAGACAGGGACCCAGACCATCGTACGTAGTTGACCTGATTTCTATACCAGAACTTGAAGATATTTGTTAGTTCGGTAGGGACATTAAGTTTTTCTAACTTTCCCCAAAGAATGTCGTATGAAACCAGGTCAAAAGCTCTGGATAGGTCCAGAAAGCAGGCGTAAATAGGGGTCTCCCGCTGCGTGTAGTATCGGATAACGTGCTTAAGACACAGTACAGCACTTTCCGTAGATAGACCCTGTCGAAACCCGAATTGGTTATCATGTATATGTATGTACTTGTTTAACTGTGTATTAAGCACGCTATCCAGCACCTTTGAAATTACCGTAGCCAGCGAGATAGGCCTATAGTTGGTACAGTCAGCAAGGTCACCGGTCTTATTTTTCACAATCGGTACGACTAAAGTTCTCATCATATCGCTCGGTAAATAACTATGAGACATACACAAATTATATAGCATGGTAAGGACTCGGGGTAAGTGTGGGCCCGCATGCCGCAGGTGCTCGATGCTGAGCCCGTCATGGCCTGGAGATTTACCGCTTGACATCTTTCTAAGAGTCTGTTTAATCTCTTTGGCTGTACACCTGACCTCCAGGTTCATACCAGTTCCAGCATCAAGCACCCGCTGGGAGGTTCCCAGAGGCGACTTAACAGAAAAATGTTCCTTAAAAAGATCACAAATCTTTTCAGGTTCACTGACCCCTCCAACGCTCACAGGAAGGCTCGACTTATGGCGCATCTTATTTGTATGTTTCCAGAACCCACGAAAATCATTGTTCGAGTGATGCGTGGCCAGGATGTCCATTTTGACCTGTTCCTCGTGATCCTGACACCACTTCAATCGAGATTTAAATATTTTCCTGGTTTCATACATATCATGGTATACATGGCCGGAGGTCGGTTTCCCATGATCCACCCATATGATGAATTTTGGTCGTGCTTCCCTATGAGCGTCAGCCACATACCTATTCCATCCTGTTACTACTTTTTTGGAGCCCCTGCCCCCCTTCCTACCCAACATAGCCGCCTGTGTTAAAGCTTGTACGATGTCATTATACAGTTTATCTATACATACATTATGGCTAACATTATTGCACTTTACATCACAGCAGTACTGAAATTCCTGTGGGAAGTCAATTAGTCTCAATCTGTCATGACATTCTTTCGTATACATCTCGATTTCTTTTTGACCTCTCTCTCCCCATGCAACAGGGTTGAAGCAATTAGTTTTGTCGTACCTTTTTGGTTTTATTGCGTCTAGTTCACACGTTATTATTAATGGGAAGTGATCTGACCAGCGCACGTCATGAGACACATATACATTCCTCACCGTAGCCAGTGCCGCCTCTGTAACTAAGCAGTGGTCAAGCCACCTCTTTGACTTTTTAGCTTCGCTGACAAATGTATATGTGTTTGACAACAGCCCTAACATCTGCGTGTCTATACAAGTCCATCGTTGTTCGGTACAATATTCACTCAGTTGGTTAAAAAACAATGCCGACGGGTGTGCGTTGTAGTCTCCCAAAATATAAACACTGTCTACATTACAACTGTCAATAATGGCACTCACCGCACTCAGGCACTCCGTGAACTCCATTAAGTGTCTCCGTTTGTTTGTAGGCATATACACACTTAGCACTAGAAGTGACTTATCCGTAAGTACGATCTTTATTGCACAAATACGTGGGTTATTGCACTGCACTACGGTCACATGTTGAAAGAGGCTCCGTCTCCATAGAAGTGCGATCCCTCCGTATGGTCGTCCTTGTAACATTCCTGTCGACGTATCTACAGCTGACACTCCAGTACTGCTGAACTCGTCACTTATTGTGTCAAGATACGTGATTTCATCAGGAAGCAACCAAGTTTCTTGTAGGGCGACCACGTCTACGTATTTACATAAATCCCGTACACTCTGTACCGATCGCTTGACATTTTTACAGTTGTAGGTGACAAATTTATATAAGCTTTTATCCATTATTTATTTCATGTATCTTGCCGACAACTGACGCTGTAGTTTTTGTTTTATAATGCACGAAACGACGAAATATTATGTTCTGTGGCCACAGATTGGAATCTAAGTACATATGCAGCTTATTCTGGCCAACAAAGAATTTATACGCACAATGTTCACACTCCCGTTTAATAGCTATTTTTTCCAAATGTACTATTTCTCCCGTTTTCTTCTGTATATAGCTACATATATCTGATACAGATGTGTCTTTGTGTACATTGGTTACAAATATAGGTATTTTCCTTTCCGCCGCTCTAAATTTCTCATTCGGCTCCACCAAAGCACTACCCATGTTTCCAACACGACGCTCATCACGATTCTTTCTCCTTTTTTGCACCAATGTATAGCCGTCATTTACTGTAGCAGCTGCAATCGTCGCATACAATTGAGATGCCACCGCCGCTGGTTCGCATGACTCATCCGCCGTTATCGTCGGTGACGTATTGGCCACACCCCCTGTGCCGCTATCGGTACCGCTCGCTCTCAGCGGGCAACAGCTGGCCGTTATACTGACTGGTTTCAGACTACCCTCTATCTGATATGTATCTTTGTCATTAGAAAGATTCGACTTTACGTTAATATTTGTTTTTGTACTGCATGCCGATGAGCCTTCGCTGTTATCTAATGTAATAATGCTCTCACCAATGTCAGCCCCTCTTTTGCCGTTTTTATTTGTGGTACAGGACATGCTACCCGTAAGAATCTTATCACACTGTTTCTTTACACCCTCCAGCTGCTCTTGCGTCACGTAAGAAGACTTGATGCTTTTGATATCTTCTTGAACCAGTATCAAATCCTTCAATAGCTTTGATACGTCCAGATGATCGAAAGTAATAGGGGGCAGTTTTTCAAGATCTCTGGCCACAAATACTGGCAGCATCTCAGGGTCTGTTCCTTTAAAAATGCCGATGATATCGTTCAGCACCCTGTTCTCTTTGCCCTTACCTTTGCGTGCAGTATTACGCACCTCAGAGGATAAGGACTCCAGTAATAACGACTTCGATTTTTGAATTTGTTCACTCGAGAACGAGGACGCACATATTCGCACTAAGCTGGTTTCATCAGCTATCGAAATTTTGTTTTGTATATACGCTAGTAACTCATCGATGACTATGTTACACGTTACACATTTTACAGTACCGCTAGACATTTTTTATAATTAATTCGCGCACATACAGCGATACGACCGAAACACGTACGCTGTCAAAGACTGCGCGCGCGAAACTGAGCATTTCAAATAAAATAAAAACATACAACTATTAAATGGAATTTATACAACCATCTGATAGTTTTATTAGTTGTATTCGATATTATTGGTTTTGTACGGCAAATAATGTAAGATATACGACTCATATTAAATTTTAAGAGTATTCTCTAAAAAATGTATATGAGTCAAATGGCCTATTCATGAATTTTTATTTTTTATTTTAAGGACAACAAACAGCCACAAAATATAATTTATAGTATAACAATTTTAACAATGTACATTATATAGGCAATAATGTGGCCCAATACGCTATCCACACACACTCATGAATGTGTATCGATACATCTTAAAAACGTGATCGGTACCCAAACAAAAGATCCACACACACACATGATGTATAGATCCATCTTAAAAACGTTATCGGTACCCAAACAAAAGAGTACAAAGGTATATAAAAAGTAAGCATGAAATGGACGATGCATTTCACCGCGGAAATACAACTAAATAGGAAACAAAAAGTGTACGCGGCATGAACACGACTGCCATTGGCTGACTACCGTCTATGGCATGGGAAGGACGGCGAATCACAACAGCTCGGCTGGTCGAGGAGGGGACTTCATTTCATTTACGACTAGTGGGATATACCATATTCGTGTTATGGGATTATAGTTTCTGCCGCTCTCACTTTTTGGTTTCAATTCAAAATGTCCACAAAGTAATGTAATGTATGCGTTCAATTCGTTGCAAATGCATGTGGGATGCACGTGGGACGCTATGTTTTAGTCTTGTTGGGTTGAAGAAGATAAAACATGGCCTTTAATTATATAAAAGACACTGGATATATACAGCTGTTATATCATTGGACATTATACTAAGTATTGGACGTTCGCCTTATAAGTACATTTTTCTTTTTTAACATAACTTGTGCAAATCAACTTAACTGGAGTAGGTACTTACAGTCAGCATCAGAAAAATATTGACGAACAGAGTACTCAAAATGATCTTAATTTAGTTTTTTAACCCCCTTCCAGTTGACCAATTGTTCTGTTTATATGGTAGACATCTTTAGTTTAGACACTAATACCATATAAATCAATAAAACAGTTTGATTTGCTGTTAAGACGAAAGTTTTAAGATCAATTTGAGACTTCGTCGCCAAGATATTTATGACGCTGACAACCGACTGTACCTCCCCTGTATAAGTTTTTATTGGTAACGGTCTAAATTCTCAATTGAGTACGTATTGTTTTTTTTTTGTTTCATATAGGATACGTCAATTTGACTTCACCTCGCCTGATGTTAAGCTAAAGGCAACAGTTCATAATTTTTGATTGAATTTTTAATTTGAATTGATTCGTGTGTGGCTCAGTAGCTCAGTTGTAAGAGCATTCTCCCTGTAAGGGAAAGGTCGTGGGTTCAAGCCCCACCTGAGTAATTATTTTTCCTGATGTGATCAAAGAGTAAGGATTTTTTGATTGATATTTAATCTTTTGAAGAAAAAATAGATACGTAAGCGACATAGTCAGCATAAGATCGACTGGTAAAGTACTCAAAATGATTGTCCTACCTTGGTATTCCTCCCTTCCTGTTGACTGATTGTTATTATTTACTATAACTTTAATTCGGACAATTATAAGTGCAATTTAAGTCAATAAGACAGTTTGACTTAATACCTTGGCATTAAGATCATTTTGAGACTTAGTCAAGATCGATCTGGGCCAGGTTCAGGAACTGCATTAAATAACAGACTAAAGCGATGCAGTTAAAGTACAAAACTAAATGACTTTTTTTCAGAGTAATTGAAAAAGTGTAATGAAACTGTTTTCATTTCATTTTGGACTTTAAGATTATAGAAAGCGCACCACAATGGTTTAGCTTTTCAAAATTGAGGACCTGATCTTTAATATAGGTAAAGTAAGTTTCTGGGTCAATCATCATCATCATCATCAGCCCGCGGCAGTCCACTGCTGGACATAGGCCTCTCCCATGACACGCCACTTAGCCCGGTCTTCGGCTGTCCTCCTCTACTCTCCACCAGCCACTCTGCGTATATCGTCGCTCCACCTAGTCGCAGGGCGCCCCACACTACGTTTGCCGGTTCGCGGTCTCCACTCAAGGACTCGTTTACCCCAACGGTTATCGGTCCTACGGCAGATATGGCCAGCCCACTGCCACTTCAGCTTGCTAATTCGTAGAGCCATGTCGATAACTTTAATTCTCTGCCGAATTCTTCCGGATTCGATCCCTCAGAGATATACCGAGCATAGCTCTTTCCGTAGCACGCTGAGCGACCTTGAATTGGTGGACCAACCGTACCGTAAGTGTCCACGTCTCGGCTCCGTATGTCATTACAGGTAGAACGCACTGGTTATAGACTTTTGTCTTAAGACATTGTGGGATAGGCGACGTGAATACCTGACGAAGCTTTCCAAATGCAGCCCAGCCCAACTGTATTCTTCTTTTAGCCTCACCCTCAAAGTTGTTTCTCCCTAGTTTCTGGGAGTCTACTTAAAATTGTCGTAGGTGAAAATAACTAATGTGTAGGTAATGGAGAACGTTACTTATAGGTGTGCAAAATTACCTACATAAAAGTTTGTTACAATATAGCTCTCAGGATGCGTTCACACAGGCCGGCCGGAGAGGAGAGCAGATTTTTATCATGTTGGAAGCAGAGTTTTGAGTAATTGTTGTATAATTTATTTTTGCACGTGCACTGTTCTTGTCATTATGAATGCTTGGACGCGCTGTGTGAAATAATTAGAGGAGCGGACCGTTTCCGGTCCCGGTTCCGATTGCGCGATCTTTCTCTTCCAGCCAGTCTATGTGAAATGGTTATCGGCTCCGCTCCGGCCTACTCCAAACGTAACGATCCGGTCCAGTCTGGGTGAAAAAAAAGGGGGCCGATGCTCTCCGAGCCGGTCTGTGTGAACGGACCCTAATTTATAATTTTTTTTTTATTTTTTATTATTCATTTATTTCAAGTAAGCACATTACACACTCATATTTTGTTAGTACTACATTAGAACAGTTAAATCTTAGTGTTAGCTAGTATGTACATGAAGGTTACCGCAATGGTTGACATAGCAGCAGTCAACTCGGTCAGCAATCACCTTCAGGAGGTAGTTGGAACTCGCCCTGACCCTGCGCACGAATGAGGCAGCGCGCTTACGCATGATAGTTTAGAAACAATCATCTCGCGCCTGCGCGAACATGCCTGACGCGCTGCAGCGCAGCGCCAGGGCAGTCCCATTAACCTCCTGAATGCGTTATTATATTGGACCCGGAGGGCCACATACGCCCTCTGAGTGTAGTCAGCCCACAGACTGCACGTGTAAAAAGAAGTACAGTAAGCAAATACACCCGTTTCATTCAAAAATACCAAGTAGTTATGACTTTACAGGCATTCAAAGTTCCGAAAAATATCGAATCGCGGACCAGCTCGCGCTAGGTGCATATGACGTCATATTATGTAGCCCAGTCGCTTTAGTTGGCGCTGCCTTACGTTTCACCAGCAATCTCAGGGGTCCGATTGGCGTCACACGCATCTAACGCGAGCCGGTCGCCGAGCGGCCATTTGAGAGTCCATAATTTGGATACTAGTTGATATATCGAAATAATTATTTCTTATGTATTTTTTATTTTCATACAGAATATTATAATGAGCTAGAATATAAAATTAGTGAACATTCTCCATCATTGTAATCTCATTCTACTAATTGTGTCAAACAAGTCTGTTCAGGAACGTGTAACGCCATCTAGGAAACTCCTGTGAAAGCTACCATCAACCACCACCACCTGTTTCTATAGACTGAGGGTCCTCTACAATATCCGTGATTATTTAAGTGTGGCACTAAGGCGATTGGCACACTGCGACGCGCAACGCGGCGTCGAGCGTTGTTGCGTCGACGCGGCGTCGCGCTCGTCGCCTCTACGGAGCTCATTTTGTATAGAAAAACGCGGGATCCCACACACTGACAACGCAATCACGCGCGTTGCCGCAGAATACGCGCGTACAAGCAGAAAACGCGAGGTATGGCACACTGAAATCTGCATTCACGCGCGTGTTTTTCGAGGGATTTTTAGTCCGAGAGCTGTTAGAAATTTCTGTGTAGGTAATTGAGACGAATTTTAAATTAATATTATTGCAATGCAACATGACAAATTTAGAGCGCTTTCACATCAACTGACGTCCGATATCCAATATCCTATATCCGAGATCGGAGGAAGTCAAATATCGATGCCCAATATCGGGTATTGGAGCCGACACCACTGTTCTGACTCGTTATCGGAACACGCAGAGACTGCAAGCGACTTTCAACCTAAATGGCATTTTCTTAATTACGTCTCTTTTCGCGTTAATAGATGACGCTGATCACGAATACAAGAAAAAAAATTAGTTACTATGTCATGTCAATAAGTCGAAAATAGCTTGCACTTCTAATAATTTTCTTTTCATCTCTAGCGTTCTTAATATAGTCTGGGCTATCGAGCTAATGGTCGGATGGCTTTACTTTACTTTTCTCAAAATTTTAGATTATTTCACACACCTACCTACCAAAAAAATTCTAATATCTCTCGGACTATACTAGCTCTCCCGCGTCGACGCGCGTCGACGAACGACGCCGCGTCGAGCGTCGCAGTGTGCCAACCGCCTAAGAAAGCAGCTAGTGGACAGTCTCATACTATCTAAATTCAATTATTGTGATGTAGTCTATGGTCCTGTTTGTTGGCAAGAACCAAAAACCTGATACAAAGAGTACAGAATGCATGTGCTCGGTTTTGTTTTAAAATACCACGGCGTCAACATGTGACACCTTTCATTGATGAACATAACATTCTGAAAATGGAGACAAGGAGGAAGTTACACTAAGGCGATTGGCACACTGCAACGCTCGACGCGGCGTCGTCTGTCGACGCGCGTGGACGCGAGAGAGCTAGTATAGTCCGAGAGATATTAGATTTTTTTGGTAGGTAGGTGTGTGAAGTAATCAAAAATTTTGAGAAAAGTAAAGTAAAGCCGACCATTAGCTCGATAGCCCAGACTATATTAAGAACGTTAGAGATGAAAAGAAAATGATTAGAAGTGCAAGCTATTTTCGACTTATTGACATGACATAGTAACTAATTTTTTTTCTTGTATTCGTGATCAGCGTCATCTACTAACGCGAAAAGACACGTAACTAAGAAAATGCCATTTAGGTTGAAAGTCGCTTGCAGTCTCTGCGTGTTCCGATAACGAGCCAAAACAGTGGTGTCGGCTCCAATACCCGATATTGGGCATCGATATTTGACTTCCTCCGATCTCGGATATCGGATATTGGATATCGGACGTCAGTGGATGTGAAAGCGCTCTAAATTTGCCGTTAAATACTTAGTCATGTTGCATTGCAATAATATTAATTTAAAATTCGTCTCAATTACCTACACAGAAATTTCTAACAGCTCTCGGACTAAAAATCCCTCGAAAAACACGCGCGTGATGGCAGATTTCAGTGTGCCATACCTCGCGTTTTCTGCTTGTACGCGCGTATTCTGCACCAACGCGCGTGATTGCGTTGTCAGTGTGTGGGACCCCGCGTTTTTCTATACAAAATGGGCGCCGTAGAGGCGACGAGCGCGACGCCGCGTCGACGCAACAACGCTCAACGCCGCGTCGCGCGTCGCAGTGTGCCAATCGCCTAGCCTGTTTGTTATTTGATTTAATTAATAGGAAAAAGCCTACCTACTTATATGAGAAAATTGGTTGGAGGAAGAATCGTTATAGTTACCCAATTAGGTCGACCACAAACACTATTTCTGTACCACGGCATAGGACGACGGCATTCCGAGGCTGTCTTAAATATGCTGCAATGCGAATCTGGAATGATCTACCACCACCCGCGAGGAGCCTAAAAACCAAACACCAGTTCAAATGTAAATTTAAAACAGTTCTTTTATTAGAGCAAAAACATATTAAAAAAAAAACAAATTATAAACAGAAATACCTTAATTTTTTGGCCCTTGAGTTATATATCAACCTGGATTCGCATTGCTGGCCTGGTGTACCCTAGGTGCTTGGGTGTGGTACTTGTATGCCATGCTTTAAATTACACTTGCTAGTGTGGGCCTGAGGGGTACAATAAAATTATGAGAGTGAGTCAAGTGTGTGTATAGGTTTAGGTACCATTACCAGATTATTTAGTTATTTTGCATATTGTTATGTTTAATTGCCAGATTTTTTACTTATTTATGTTTTAGTCATTAAGCAACGGACTGTGTAATCTTTGAGAAATTGGCTGTTTATTGTCAAAGGTTAAAACAGGATAACAGTTACAATTACTGTAAATTTACTTACCCCATTGCGTGCATCATTACTTGTCCTGGCGGGTACCTATTTGGAGATCGGTTCTTCGCTGAGCAGGGAATGCGACACTGCCTGCCGGCGTCAGGTGGCATCTAATGGTGGGAGCTGAAAAACGGTGCTGTGATGGAGGGTATTCATCTCAGTATATGCCGAGCCTCCTTTCCATTTGCAAACCACGGCGTACACCGTGAGAATATATAAGTTTACAATACTGGAAAGCGTAAATATAGGTACATGTAAAATTTGAGTTGACGTGTCGGAGCACATTTACATTTTACATTAGAATGTGTTGTGACACGTCACTTCACCAAAAATACCTGTGGTTGTTGGTTTCACTTGCGTCCACAGGGTGGCCCTATTCAACATATACAAATTTTAGTTATACAAATATGAGGCGAACATGAGACAGACCATGAAACATCACTTTGTCTCTTTTTTTCTAATATACAGTTTTACCTGTAAAAAAGAGACAAAACATTTAAGTTCTTGCTCACTTGGGAAAATGAGTATATAAATTTGACAGCGTGCCAAGTTTTGGCAACATCCATGAATGATTTGTTACACTCATTCATTACTTTACTCTACACGAAACTACAAGAAGCATGATAGTGATGTACTCCAACAAATGATTAGTCGACGTAAATACTTTTTTTTAACATAACTAGCTGTCCCGGCGAACAATTTTTCCCTGCACCCGTGGCGTCAGATCCCGTTCCTGCTGCACCATTCAGGGGGATGAAAAATTGATGTTGGCCGATTCCCATAGATACCGGATAAGCACAAAAAAATTCATCAAAATCGGTCAAGCCGTTTCGGAGGAGTATGGCAACGTAAACCGTGAAACGAGAATTTTATATATTAGATAGTACAAATAAAAAACATATTTATTCATGAATATTTTTAAACTACTAATTAGAAATAAAATAAAAGAAACCAATTAAAAACTAAAACTAAGACTAAAACTAAAACGCGTCGTAGAATTCCTCCGCATCGCATGCCTCTTGTCGCAACGTTCCCAAAAGACTGGCAGCATTGCCACGTTGTATGGCAATGCTTATTCTCTGACCTAAAAAGAGGCCAGCCCTCTGGTCATTTAAATTATGAATAAATGAAATGAAATGAAAAAATATTTTTGCCGATTCTGATGCAACACATAGCACTAATCACAAGTTTCTTTTAATTAAATGTGTAATACAGATTTTTCTAGACATCCAGGTTTAGACACCACGGTCGTACACAATGCGATAAGCTGTCACATCGACAATATTTAAATAAAAAATGCTTATAATATTTTAATGTTACTTTCTTCGCATAAACCGTCATGATAAAACCATGCGCCTAGCATTTTTCTATACTCCTAAATATAAGATATCGACAAATATTACGATACTAGAAGCTACAGCCCTAACGTAGTAACCGTCGGCCATACGTTCATTCACAAAAATGGAACGTAGCTATACACGCCTAATCTGTAGGTATGGCCTATCTACTAAGCGCGCGAGCGTTCTTCCTATATCTATGCTTGCGTCAGCCACAGCGGCTGACATAAGTGAAATTAAGCGACCACAGATTAAAATATATATAGGTATTTATATGAAGTGTTATTCCTGTGCTCTTTTTATATACTATTATGTAATGTATAGGGTGTGCGTTGTGTTTGTAAATAAATGTATTTTCTTTCTTTCTTTCACCACCCTTACATTTACCGCGCGATCGGCAGCCAATCACGGACGGCGTTCATGACGTGATACACTGCGTCCGACCAATCCGCGAGTGCCAAATTGTTGGCTGACCTAATTTAAGTTGAAAATTTGTATGTAAATCCTTGTATATTGCATTCTATTCCGTTCAATTAAACCATTGTGAAGACCAAGACATTGTTTAATTTATAAACAGCAAAAATCAACGCAAAGTCACCCCAGTGCGAGTACCAGCTCGCACACAGTCAAATCATATTTTTCTTTATTCTAATGTATAATATAATTTATATTTAATATTTTTGATATTATTCCACTCTTAAAAATCTAGCAGATAAATATAAGCTAAGAATTGAAATAAAATATACAAAATTTATATTCAATGATTTATTTAAAATTAATAGGTTCAAACACGCATTCCATGTACAGTCATCAAAGGAGATACGGTTGCACTATACACACCACTTTATATGAAAAAGTGCAACCGTATCTCATTTGTCGACTGTACATATTCAGATCATTTTTTGAATGAAATTTTAAAGCATACAGAATCCTAATTATTAAAATCGATTTAGAAAAAAACCGTCCAGGCAGGATTTGAACCCTCAATCCTGCTCTTACAGGGATACAGATTTATAACATTTATTCTTTAGTAATGATAAACCTACCTAATCATCTATACATCTATTCAATTTATTTATTAACATCTGCCTACCCTTCCTTTTTATTTTGGTTTGTCACAAAACCAATGTAGCATTCTTTTAATATCCGATTGGTCCTACGAGTATTGGTAGATGGCTTTCAAAATTTTTACAGTTTCAGGTGTAGCCCAATGGTTCAGAGTACAAAGTTTTCTCGTACAAGTGAAAGATCATGGGTTCGAGCCCCACCTAAGCTGATTCATTTTTTCTTAAACGATTTGAATAGTTAGAATAATAAATGCTTTTGTATTCATTTACCATGCCATTCTATACTTTAAATTTTTCTGTAAAACGTCATATCCTCATTTATACTTGTTCATGCAATGCTTCTAAAACCAAATATTATAAAAATCGTTTCATCCGTTTATTCAATTTTCTTTCACTGGTGCAATTTTTAAAATTACTCCAAAGTCCTCCTTCAGTAGTCACCAAACCACATCGTCTTACATACAAACTGTTTATAATATAATATCTTACATACAAACAAGATAGCGTAAAAGAGAGCATTTTTTTAAAATAAGCGTCAATTAGACGGTGCGAGTTTATCGCCTCGAATCGGTATACGATTCTTATATGGAGAGAAAGAAGTTACTTCGTCTAAACGTCATTTTGATCAGATAAATTGTAGGGCGATTATTGCTAAAATAAACCCAACGAGACAAGTTTATAAAAGATAAACAAAGTGACCGTTACTGAGTTACGTTGCGATATTTAGCTTTTCTCTGCCCTTGTCGCACATGTCACAAGTACGCGACAGCTGTCGTTACGTGGCCGAGTGACAGCTGTAGTTGCGTGTTTCGTAGTACAGGAAAACTGTCAGCACAGCGGTTCTAAACTGTCAGATCCGCCATCTTATGAGCAATTTCATTCCTGTCCGGATTGCACTTGAAGTGATAAATGTTTGGAACCGCTTTTACCTTGCTTTTACCCTACGCTATTTACCTTTTTTCTTCGTGCTTCGTTGGCTTTAATTTAGTGATTCTCACATACGACTTTATCGAACCAAACGTGCGGAAAACTCGCATCAGCTAAATGGCGCCTTAACTGGAATCTATAAATCAAGCATTAAACATCTGTTTGAAAAACTTCACGTAAGCTGGTATCTTGATAGTCTTGTTGCGTGCGCTTGCATATGATATTATATCTGAAACAATATCATTTATTTAACAAGACGAAGTAAAATCAAAAAGTTCGTGCATGTGGATTGTGGACTATAGTTATGGCCCCACAAAAATCTATAAATGGTCGGATCAATACAATGATGCAAGCAACGAGCTCGTGAATGGTGTACCTAATATAAGCGATGAGGCGCTGACTTAGGGACACCAATTGCTGGTACCCGGTGGAGTAGAATAGGACCACCCCAGCTTTTCCTGTGGGTGTCGAAGAAGGCGACTAGGGCTGTTCTCTATCTGACAGGAAAATACAGCCCAAGACAAAGGGCCTGCTGTCAGTGGGAAAACCGAAGGCTTGTCCTGCTTTGTTTTCTGCACTGACGACACAGATAGTGTGATTTCCTGTTACATACGTCCATAGGCCACGGTAACCACTTCCCATCAAGTGGGCCGTGTGCTTATCTGCTGCCTTAGTGGTATAAGCCTAACTGCCTAACGAGAGCATCTAAAGGTGTTAGTCGAGGCTCTTTTACTAAAGGGCACGCCGTAATAGCGGCGGTAAGACCCATCATGGAGGAGTGGCTAGAGAGGCCACACGGCAGCCTCTCGTACCGGCTGACGCAGGTGATTACCGGACACGGGTGTTTCGGGAGTTACCTGTGTCGGATCCGGAAGGAGCCAACGTCCGAGTGCCATCACTGTGATGCGAGCGAGGACACAGAGCTGCACACGCTGACCGAGTGCCCGGCGTGGGACACGCCGAGGCGGGTCCTAGTGGCGGCTCTGGGGGTGGGAGTCCTCACACTCGCCACGTTGCTCACAGCGATGGTAAGATGCGCGAACGCTTGGGGTGCGGCTGTCTCCTTCTGCGAGCAAGTAATGCTCGAGAAGGAGGCGGCCGGTCGGATCCGGAATAGAGTTCGGGCCCGGGAAGCCCGCGCAGAGCGAAGGCGAACCGGACGTCCGAGGTCGCAGAACGACCTCCGTCCTCCATGAGCGCTGGCCTGAGGGTGACCGGTGGAGCCGCCTGTCACCCTAGCAGAAGCAGGCCGCGGCGGCGGCGCCAAATGCGTCTCCCCGTAACCGGGGCTAGATGGGGACACTGTGGTCCCAACAACCCGAAGGGGGCCATCTCGGAAGAGATGGTCCTGGGTCTGCCGGGGTGCGAGAGATATGCTTTTGGCAATCTCACCTCCGGCAACCAAGGACCCAAGACGGCGTGCGTTTTAGTCGGTTCGAGTCCGACATAACCGCCTCCACCGGCTCCGTGGGGGTGGTATCCATGGGGATTTTTCGCACGATAAAAAAAAAAGGCTCTTTTACTAAATGTATTATTGAGTATATACGTAATAGATACTTACAAGAACTCATAGATCCAAAACAATACTGCAGCCAAGGTACCAAGCAGAAGTAATGTGTAAATTACAACAGTTGCCTGATTTGTTGGTACATGTGTTGACACAGTGTTTACCACTGTTAGTTTAGTCACTGCTGGCGTTGGTTCAGTCACTACAAGTGTTGATTCTGTCACAACAGCTGTTAATTCTGTTTCAACTGGTGTTAATTCTGCCACATCAGGTGTTAATTCTGCCACAACAGGTGTTAATTCCGTCACTACAGGTGAAACTGTTATTACAGGATTTAGCTCTGTACCTGCAGGTTTCGTCTCTGTTACAGGTGGTTTTAACTGATCCTTAGTAGCTGTTCCTTGTGGTACAATAAGATCATGTTTTATCTTCGGTAAAACTGTTAATGGTACATTAGTTTCAAAGGTATCACCAGATTCAGATTTTTCTCTTTGTACAGCCTCAGTTGTAGATGCGATGTCATCATACTCCATGTCTTTATATCTAGAAGAATATAAATAATTGTTATCGTTATTATGAATTATCCGGAACAAACATAACTAACATATAGACAGACAAAGTTACTTTCACATTTATAATTTTAGTAGGTATGGATCAAAGTATAGTGAAATTGAGTTAAATTATGAAAACTTGAATGATCTTTTCAGTTATTAATTCGGAGTAATTGATTACGAATTTAATAGCATTTTCACTAAAAAGACAATAAATTTAGTGTATTAGTTGATTATTTATAAATTGAGACCAATAATTATCTAAAGGGTGTTATCATTTCCCACTATCTTATTAAGTGTATGAGTAACCAATTACCCATACATTTAATTGGTCCTTCAAGCTGGACTGGTCTACGCCTCGAATCTATAAAAGTAGAAGGAGATTGTATGAATTATAGGAGACAAGGCCATGTACAGTTTAAATGATCCACAAGTAATTGAACATACTAAAAAGTACGCAAATGTATTAAATGTATTAGAACGTCTGTTCAATAGTCAAATCTTATTATATTCGGGATAAAATACAAAAATCTGATAGTAAAATTAGGGCAGCATGGAATGTTATTATCAAAAAAACCTGTAAAGCAAAGTCACGTGATCGATCCATCGCGTTAAAAATAGATGATAAACATAACAACTTATGCTGCAGCGGCCAAGGCATTTGAATCTGTATACTAACGGATATACTCGTAAAGAGAAGGGAAATTTGAAGTGATTCAGGTGTGGCTCGATAGCTCAGTTGGAAGAGCATTCCCTCTGCAAAGAAAAGGTCGTGGGTTCAACTCCAACTTGAGCGCTTCCCGATGTATTTCGAACTTAAAAAGTTAGCCTAGTGAATCTTGTAAAAATTTCATTCAAATAAATAAAATTCTTCAAAAAATATTATTCAAAATAAAAAACCCGACTGATACTGAAAAGTTCGAAACAAGTTGGATAGAAGGCGATGCTCAGTTGTAAATAATGGACTGGATGAAAATAAAATTAATGGGTACCGCCTGCTATCAAACTTATTTCGATCTTTTCACTATCAGCCGGGTTATTTATTTTGAATATTTTTTTTTATACTTCATAGTTACGATATATGTGTTATATATTTTTGTAATTTCCTTTTAGAAAGTAATTAAAAGAAAATTTGGATACCCTACTTGATAAGTTCGAGTGAAAACATTTTTAACAACATATATTTTGGTACGAAAAGTTCATCATAATATCTCTTTTTTCACATTTCATGTATCCAAGATCACTTAGACATTGAATACCGTTAATTTAACACATTAATCATTGAAATTCGTCAAGTGGTTCAGAAGATATGAGGTAATGTATTTTCTTTATTTTCTTTCTTTCTTTCTTTTCTAATAATGAATATTACAAACATACAAGATATGCGCGAAAAACATAACCGTACTTGACAGTGGGGTGAAAAACATTACCCAGCTTCCTTCGGCAGTCGGGTAAAAACCGCTTCTCTTCTTGAATTTAGTGTCTATAAATATAGTGTTAACTTTGTTTTTCAGTATATTGGCCCCGTAACCATACTTAAAACCTTATGGAATTGAATATGAAAAAGGCTGACATCTTTAGGGCATTTCAACCAATCAGCATTAATCGGCAAGGCCCGGCGGTAAAATCGAATATATGCAGATGAATGTTCGGGAATCATAAACCTGCCGCTTATTATCACTCGGTTTGGCAACTGCCGAATTGTGCCGACCGGCACTTTTTCATTCTGTAATACTGCCGAATGGAATGATGTGTCGACCCGAATGAACAACTCGATCGGCACTAGCCGATTGAAGTCGAACAAGCGCAATAATTGCTTCGGGTCGGCTTTGTTGTTCGACAAATACTGCCGAAACGACTGCTTATGTGTGTAGCTACCTTAATGCCCACTATTGATTGCGCCTTTTCTTGCATTCATATAATGTCGTATGGTCCGCTGCTGTGGGGATCTGCTGCCGATATGGAGACTATATTTATATCGCAAACACGAGCGGTACGATACGATCAATTTATAGCCTCAGACCCCGTCACTCGCTGAAAGAACTGTTTTAGGATATTTATACTTTAACAGTTGCTTGTCAATATATTTACAAAAATCTCATAGCTGTACGGAAGAACCGAAATCTTTTGAAAAAAAATATCTGACGATATTTTAACATTAGAAATAAAAATAAACTTGCAGTGCCAGAACTCAGACTTCTTAAGGTTGGTAACTTGTTTGTAGGTAACTGTATAAATATAATTTAACATACTTCCTCAGGATTTAACATGCCACTTAATGCATTTAAAATATAGAAATGAACAAATTTTTACTGAAACAGGTAATTAAAAGAAGAGGAGTATCTAAATGATAAAAATGCATGGTCATCCTAATTTCTTGCTTGCTCGCGCAATATAATTTTGTAATGTAAACTAAACTATTTAAAAAAGTGATATTCAAGTTCTAATATATTTCACTGAGTTTCTTGCTGGTTCCTTCTCAGTAGGACCAACCTAGCGAGCCAGTGAAAAAATATTTTTCCAATGGTTTATCTTATTTTCTATTTCTTGAAATCTTTATGTGCCTAAACTGATTAAATGAAAATTGATTCTTTGATCTTAATCTATGAGGAACAAAATTCTCTCAGGCGTTTATACCATTAAGCATCCGAAATTTTGGGCCAGTACGAAATACGAAGGAAACTGGAAAGGCGTAGCATTCAACCATTTGGGTGCCATTAAGTTACTTCGGTTTTTGTCCGGTACCCATGGATCCGACTGCCCGAAACTTCAATGACCCGAAACTTCGATCCGCAACTACGGATGTTTTATGCTAGGCAGACCTTAATCCATAATAAACCAAAAGCAGTATGCCTACATTAGCAACTATATCAGCGAAATGATAACATTCATGAATTGGTTTTCATATCTAATAATGATTACCTATCATACAATAGGTAAGCTACTAGTGCTACAACCGATAAAAAAATGAGTCACGCTACTATGAAAGTATTTTTTATCACTAGCCAGTATTAGGTTTTACTTAGAATAATCTACAATCATTTTAAAATATGTAACGGAATCTATCAAACATTCATGAGTAGGTATTATTCAATGATATTACATACAAAAAAGAGGGTATTATTACTGTTCACGTTTTGACAATCCTTTTTCAAATAAAATGTATAGGGTGACTTTTGGGAGGTTTCTGAGAATATTAGTCATCATGACAGCATTCATAGCGGTAAGTATCCGTACCGTGAAATGTCAAACTTATATGTGACTAGCTGTGCCCGCGACTTCGTCCGCGTGGAATTTTTTTTTTTTTTTAGCCTAAGTTACTCCTTATTACATAAGCTATCTGCCAGTGAAAGTCCCGTCCAAATCGGTCCAGCCGTTCCAGAGATTAGCCAAAACAAACAGACAGACAGACAGACAGACAGACAGACAGACAGACAAAAAATTTAAAAATATATATTTTGGTATGTGTACCGTATATACATTCATATGCATGTAGTAGAAAGCGGTTATTTTAATATTACAAACAGACACTCCAATTTTATTTATTTGTATAGATTGTATAGATGATATTGTTTATGGTTTTAATACACTGCGGTGTCTTAACGGTGCCGTTTACCCCTACCGAAGAATAACAATAATGTATGTGATTTTATCATCAAAGATTCCGATAATTGAGGAGCTGGTAAGCGATGTGTCCAGGCACTGTGGTACCATAATAAATGGGGTTTCCTTAGCAGTGAATGCACAAATATGTGTTGTAAATGGGGTTGAATTAGACTATTTTCAGTATTCCCCAATAGTACACTAGCTAAAATCAGCTCGGCGAACCTTGATCCCTATGACACTGACAGTTATTCCCACGACACAACCTTGTAGTAGCGTCACCGTTATATTATAATCGAATTGGCGGTGTCTAAAAATGATATTTATTAATTTTAGGCAGATATATGCAATTACAATAATATCCCGTTGGAATTATAATAATTATTAACACTTACAAGAAATTATCTCAATCAGACTTTACGTTGACGTCCTGCAAAAGTTACTCCGTTTGGAAGATATCGACTAGTGCGGAAAAGTATCGATAAACAAATATCGAAAATGGAAACGAGTGTACAAAATACATCAATAGAGCACCTACGCTCTTAGTGTCAGATTTATAATCATTTAAGTTGTTTGCGATAATAAAATAAAGGAGATTTAACAAATTTATTGTATATACCTACTCAAATAAAACAAAAGCGGTTTATTTATGATTTTTTAATATACATTAATCTGAATCTGACAATGGTGTCACCGATTGCGTCTCAGACTCGGAATCCGAACTGCAGCTGCTTTCTCCTATGTTTATTAAAAACGGCTGGTCTACTATATTGTCGTATCGCACGTCTCGATTCCAATCATCTAAGCATAGTTTTTTCGTCTTTTCAACCACTTTCCTCCAATTGTCCGGAGTCACTTGACTACATGCCTCTTGTAGCAACGTAAGCATTTTATTAGCTGTGAATGGTGGAGTGGTGTTAAGCCTGGCTGCACAACCTGAAACAATAATGGTTTAGATTGAAAATGATGCAAAGTCAAAGAGCGAGATCGGGGTAAGTACATTATAAGTACATAATTTTGTACGTTAAAAGTGTGTAATTGATATAAGCACATGGATTGAAGGCCCACAAGCAGTTAGGTACAAAACCTTTGGCTGTGCCAGCGTGGCAGATAATCAAACGCTGGCCCTTGCCTTCTGGTGCTTTGGTACAGGATTTCTCTGTGTCGTCTGTCCATGTTTTGGAGACTGAGTGATTGGCGTTGAGCCACGTTTCGTCCAGATAAACCACCTTGTCCCAGTTCTCGATGTTTTTTATTTGTCGTAGAAAATCACACCTCATCAATCCAATGTCCTTCCGCTCCATTATCACTTTTCTTTTGTCACACTTCCCATAACGAAATCCACATTTTTTTATAACCTGTCTGAGAGAAGTGAATCCACCTTTAAATAAATCAGCCGATTTCAGCGACGCTAATAATTTTGTGCAAGTCGGCAGTTCACCTCGAAAATAATAGCCGTAAATATGGTTTCGTATCGCTGCCATGTCGAAATCATCGGGGTTAGTTACGGGTCGTGCCCTATTATGTTTTTTCTTCTTTGGAGTTGATAATTTGTTCTCCTCCATCGACGATTCGCCGAACTTCTCCTTTGTAATTCAGGAAACGGTAGCTTTGCCAATTCCCAAAGCATCAGCAATACGGTCGCGTACGTTGTCAAGTGGCAACAAAGGTCCGCCATTTTGTAGTTCGCGAGCAAAATAGTCACGCAAGCGTACAACAAACTCCCGCGTTTCACTGTTGAGTACAGTTTTTCTCAGTCTTTTCGGCATTTTGAAACACCAACAAAAACAAAACAGCAACAATAACAAAAACAGAAAACAACAATAGTAATAAACAAAGGATTCCGTTGACACAACAAAACACGTGGCGCATACAAGGCGTTAGCACTCGTACTGGCGTAGCGAACTGACAGTACTAGCGTAGTGACAGATCAGATAGTGTTGCTATAACTAAAATTTTAATTCACATTAAAATTATACAGTCCGACCATGTTACCTCTGCATCGGAATATTGGCAACCCCATATACAAATACACGGATACTTGTAAATATAACAAGCATTATAATTATAGTAATGTAGATTATATTTTAAAAACATGTTTATCGATGTGGCTGAATGCAAGTCACGCCTTTGCCTATAAAAAGTTGCGATATATCGACACGACCCGTCACTAGTATGAACTGTCATAGGGATCAAGGTTCGCCGAGCTGATTATAGTGAGAGTAATTTCAATTTGAGATACAAGTTGTTCTCACTTTTCTCCATCACTCAGGGCATTTAAACCTCTTCTGAGGATGAGCAGCCCCAACAACGTGCGGTCGGACGTCAAGTCATTGGTTTCTGCTGTATGCGGTTAGCTACGAACTCGTAACTTTGGAGCTGTTTCTCTATATTTGCCTTATCTTGACTTTAACTGTCGTTGGACTGACTAAATTGACTCCAATGTAACATACCGTGTTTCGAGCAATAAATGATTTATTTCTTTGTTTCTTTCTTTCATCCTCGGGAGGAGAACTAGCGATGCGAAGGGTATTGATTGAATAAGTTAGAAATTGATGTCTATAAAATGCTACAGTGGAGCTACATTGGAGTTTGTTGCGATGTTTTTTGCCACTGATGCCTAGGAAGCGGTGGTAAACTTAGTTTTAAGCAGAATTTGACATCAAAAAGTTGTAGTACTACATTTGAATATTTTTTTTTAATTTCTATAAAAGAATATCCGATGGATCCGTGTTCGTATGGGAATGATAAAAAAGGAAATTTCGATCGCGTATGTAGTTTCTGCAAAGAAGCGCCTACAACGCGAGACAGTTTTCGGTGGAATTTGATGTTAATTTTCATACTGGTTTGTATATATATATATATCACGTAATATAGGTAAATTAAAACTACACAGCCTACCTTAATATACGACTGGTCATTGGCTTTACTTAAATTCTATCTCAATGCATTCCGGTTGACCCTCCCCGACCAAAGAAATCTTATCAGATGAGAAAAAGCTACAGATAAAACCTGTAACTCATGTGGTGAAGCAACTGGTACAGTTAGGCACCTACTGGTGGGTTGTAGGACACTATTAGACCGGGATCATTACTCGCGCCGACATGTTAAGCTATTAGAAATCATACAGGAGGCGGTAAGTATGGCGGTAGCTAGAGCGAAAAAGGGTTTAACCACAGACCAAAGAAATGACGTCGCGTTTGTAAAGGAAGGCTGCTTAAAACAGAAAAATCAAAAGCCATACTCAATTTTGATAGCAGCCGCTGATTGGACATTACTCGCAGATTCGTATGAAACATTACAAAATACAGGAGGATGTTTGTGCCTCGTCATCCAGACCCAATATATTCCTATTTTCAAAATTGTAAAAGCGTGCAGTACTAATAGACGTCACAGTACCGTGGAAAACTAATATACCTACCTAAAGATCACGCTATGAAAATAAACAAATACTTTGACTTGACCAACGAGTTAACCAAAAATGTCTATGTGGTTAAACTCTACGCCGTCGTAGAAGTGGGAGCAAGGGGAATTCCAGCTAAATCCCTGTATAACTTGTTCAAAGACCTCGGATTGCCAAAACTCTGCCTCTTTACTCAAACGAATATCTAAAACGGCGTTGATAGGATCTTACCAAATTCGGATAGGTAGAGGGGGGAACACGACTGACGGTGGAGGTGAGCGCTGATGCATCACAATGGGGCCACCCTAAACCTACATCTGGGTCGCAAGTCCCAGGCGCTGTCACAGTGTTCCTCTCTGTACCACGCCATGGACCCGGCGACCACGTGGTGAATCCATGGAATGCTTAGAACCGGATCTCTATAAAATTAAACTAGGTTTTTGTGCATTAGCGTGGTGTGTAAATTTCGAATTATTTTTATCATGAACACTAAACACGTGTAAACGCAATGCAGATCAAGATAAATTACGATATTCTCTAGCGGTCCATACAGTTTTTTGCTTGATCGTGATGTCATCTGTGTTTGTATCAACTGCGTTTTCGAGCGGCTCAAGTAATTTAATTTACATAATTGAACAGGTATACTTATCTTTAAAGTTATTTTTAAAACTATTTGTCGTAAGAATGTTTTTCTTTCTTTCTTTCCTTCACTAGTACAGTTATTTTGTAGGACACCTAGGTATTTCACGGGAACTTTTTCATACCCATAAATCACCCAAAAAGAAAGTAGTCTACAAATCTCTTATACAAACAATTTCATTTCATTTCACACATAAAATAAAATGTTGAGAATACAGAATAGAATAAAGTAAACAAACTTACTCTTGATAAGTTTTGCACTCCATAATATACCAGATAAATCCTTTAGCGCATCTATTACGTGCTGTGAGTTTGATTGCATGTCGTTTTCGCCTCACCAAATTTACTCCTCTGTTATTATTAACACTTAAGTCTGTATTCTTTAGTGACTTCGGATCACTGTTATCATTAACACTTAGGTCTATACTCCTTAGAGACTTCGGGTCCCAATCATTTGGTAGAGAATATATGACCGATACAGTTGCTATTATGGTGACCGTAAACCAAATTTTAAAATCTGCCATGTTCATTTCAATTTTTGTTACACTTTCAACCGTGTGAAAATTGACAGAATAATGGATTTATGTTTCGACCTTTACGTGTCCACGCGACCAGTGTGTAAGGTATCACAATAAGTAATGATTAAAATTTGATACTTGAAGATCTTATATAGGTATGGATATGTCCAACGATTATACCTAGATGAGAACAATGACGTTATGTTGTTATATTTACGTCCGCACTGCTATATGGGTAGTGAAGCGCTCACAATTTGGGTGTATAATACAGTTTAGAGATTTAGTTAGTTTAGACACCACAGAATTGACATCAATATTAATAGAGCGTGATGTCAGCTCATCTTTATGTATCGACTTTGTTTATAGCGTTTTCGGGCAGTTCGAGGAAATTAATTTCCAAAATCAAATACATAGGCACCTGTCTTTAAAACTATTTTATTGTAAGAATATTCCATTTTAGTATTTATATTTTATCAAAAAGTGGTAATATTTCGACAGTAAAAGGGGATAATATTATTGTTGAAAAGTAACGAGTACTTATGGATTGACTTCATAGGATTAAAATGTAACAAAGTGAGATACAACCACAGCACTGAAATTAAAAAAGCTATAACCAAAAACGGTAGCTGTAAATAAAGAATCACGTAGTTATGAAGTATGTTATGTTCTGTGCCAATCGTGCTAAATTACTTTCTATGGCTTAGGGCATCCGTTCTATTCACCTATTAAAGTATTTGAACTATATTACATCAGCTAGGTCACTCTTTCATGGAAACTTTTTGGTATCCGTCGATAACCCAAAAAGATTTGCACTCTATGATTATGATGTAAGTAGTGATGGGTTTTCCTGAAACTCTCACCTCAGTGTAGTTTAACATCTTTTTCCATCAGTGGCAAAGGGTGAAAATTTTCAAAAGGCAAGCGGATGGAAATATTGAAGTGTAAATGTGAAATTCTGAAAATTTAATAAAAACACCTCTCGTAATTTATGGACGTCCCCTTACTTGTATGGGAGGGCGCGAAAGGCGCAATGCGGGCGCGCAGCGGAACGGCAACATCGCAGTGGCCGTGATAAGCCAACTTACAATGGAATGTGGTGACCACTGCGATGCTGCCGTTCCGCACATCGCTAAGATAGGCTACATAAATGAAATCATACAGAAAATTGATGAATTCATGAATCAACTGTTTTGAAAGTCAAAGAGCGCGGTGTGTGGAAGCGCAGTGGAGCGTAGCGGAGAGCCCCGAGCGATGTCAAAAGCCCTTGAGAGGCCACTGGCGGCGATGCAAGATAAGTCTGTGATTGGTAGCGCTGGCTTAATTATTGTTGTTGTAATTGCAAATTGTCGTGTTAGAAACACGCATTTTTTTCTGAATCTGATTTTTAAAATCTTATAAAATTGTTATATACCGAAGGTGCTGGTATTATTATCTATTATATATCGAAAACAATAGTATATACCTAACATATTGTGGTTCCTTCATCAACAATTTCACCTGCGCGAAGATATATTTTGCGAGTACTCTACTGATCGATGCTTTTTTTCAGACAACTCGCTCTCATTCGTAATGAACGTAGACTGAGATATGATTCTATTATTTTCCTCTAAGCGTTAATCCAAGTCACATGCCGAAGCTTTCAGCTCGGAGTCTGGGATCCGCTTTTTAACTCCGACGCAAAAACGACGGGGTGTTATAGATTTGACGTGTCTGTGTGTGACGAACCTATTTGGATTTGGTTTTTTTTGTTTGCAAGGTATACCTATTGATCAGGAGTGTTCTTAGCTATGTTTGAAAAAATTCGATCCAAGATGGCCGCCGCCACAATATGTTGAAATACATATTTCTTCATAACTCCCTCAATGCGGGTATCAAATGAAAAAGCTTGACTAGTACCTAAATCAATTATACCTAAATAAAATATAAAATAAAAATTAAATTTAAAATTCAAGAAACCCCCGTCACAAAAAACAACTCCAAAAAGTTGGAAATAGAAAGAAAGAAGAAAGAAAGAAAAATATTTTATTTAAGTTTTACACAGTGGGCATCTTCCACATCAAAATAAATGGAGTTTGCCTTATAACTTTTGATATACCTAAGTAGTAACATTTTGATTCAACGATTACCATATCGGGGGTCCTTAAGCACTCCGCTATATTATCGGAACAATTCAAGGTCCCCCGACGTGGTAACCGTTGAATCAAAATATTACTAGGTATATCAAAAGTTAAAAGGCAAACTCCATTTATTGTCAACTTTTTGGAGTTGTTTTTTTGTGACAGGGTTTTTTAAATTTTTACAGTCTAACTGCGGATTTGGCTGGTCTTCGATATGAGACTCGAGATAGAGAGGGACACGATCAGAACTACAGAAATGATAGTCATCCAGTGCAAAGTGCGCCTCACCGTACCCGGGGCTACATGGGGACACCGAGGTCCCCGCAAACCGAAGGGGACCATATCGAAAGAGATGGTCCTGGGTCTGCCGGGGTGCGAGGGATATGGTTTCGGCAATCTCACCTCCGGCAACCAAGGACCCAAGATGGCGTGCGTTTGAGTCGGTTCGAGTCCGACATAACCACCTCCACCGGCTCCGTGGGGGTGGTATCCGTGGGGATGTTGCGCACGATAAAAAAATATATACACTCACTTGATGATGACAACTCACGACTACAAAATATTATCTACTAGCTTTTACCGGCGGCTTCGCCCGCGTGGATGTCGGTTATCGCGATAAAACATTTCTCAAAAGATCTAGGTGTACGAAGTTTCATGCTTCTAACTTTGAACATGACGAACTTTCCATACAAATGTTTTCACCTATTTTACCGTCTTAGTAGTTAAAATTTGTAAAACGCTAATACAGTTGTCCATTTATTTCTCAAAAGACATAGATGTACGAAGTTTCATGCTTCTAACTTTGAAAATGTCAAATTTTCCATACAATCGTTTATCACCTATTTTACCCTCTTAGTAGCTACATTTTGAATAACGCTGATACACGTGTTCATTTATTTCTTAGAAGACACAGGTTTATGAAATTTAGTGTATGTAGCTCTGAAAATGGGCTTTCACAAAAACTTCCATCCCTTATTTTACCCCTTTTTTTGTTCGTGCGGAAATCCCCTCGGATACCCCCCCTGCCGGAGCCGGAAGGGGAGGTGAGGTTATGTTGGACTCGAACCGACTAAAACCCTACGCCGACTGTGGGTCTTGGTGCTAGGCCGGAGGTGAGGTTATCATCGACATATCCCTCGCACCCCGGCTGACCCAGGGCCATCCCTTACGGTCTGACCCTCTTCAGGAGGGGGGACAACGGAATGGGGAGGCGCGCTTCTTAGCGCGCCGCCGCCGTCCCTTATTTGACCCCTTTAGTAACAGAATTTCAAAAATGCTTTCTTAATAAATGCTTAGGTATATATCATAAAATGCTTGTCAAAATTTTAAGTTCACAGGTCCAGCAGTTGAGGCTCTGCGTTGATGAATCAGTCAGTCAGTCAGTCAGTCGGGACAAGTAATTTTATAAATATAGCAGGTTTAAGAGGAACGCTCCCGAAGTGAAATCCCCTAGTAGTACTCTAGGTACATAACACATTGGCATAAAAATAAAATTAATTTGGATTACAAAAAAAAAATATTTTGCATTATATACTCTCATTACTACTACATTTCTTCGGTAGCCTAGTGGTATGGGTAATGGACTGCTGAGACGAGGTCTCGGGTTCGATCCCAGGTTTGCCATGGCACACACCAATGACTTTTCGATGCTTTTCGAAGTTAAGTGTGTATTTATCGCAGGTTTATGGCTCGCCACCTATTACATTGGGACCTAAACATAAACTGGCAAAATGTGGGTGCTAGCACCCCTTTTTTTTTTTTTTTTTTAATCTACTAACTATCTAACTACCCCTTCGGGGAATACAGGCGTGAGTTTATGTCATGTTTATGTTATGTTAAGTTATGAAAAAGTAATTCAAGAAGAAGGTTTATATGTATAATACATGCTTAATATAGTAGAGGGTGCAGCGGGAACGGAAAAGGACGCCACGCGGGCGGCAAAAATTTGCTCTACGAAGTTCGCCGGTTCAGCTAGTTTAAAATAAATGTAGAAAATGCAACCATTTTATAAGTCGTTGATAGTTTCATAAGTCATTAACAAATATGCACACACCTTCACTCACACACGCACCGTTTCGGACAGTAATTATAGTGATTGTAGGTGGATATCCGGCATAGCGAAGTGGCAACATTGCAAAGCACAACAGTTATTTCAACCATGACTTCAGACATCACATGACAAATGGCAACGTCTGCGCAATTATACGTAAATTTCAAGGCCTCATTGGGGAACTTCATCTTTCAAATTCCGACGAATCAAGACCTTTTTTTTTCGTGCGGAAATCCCGTCGGAAGGGAGGTTATGTCGGACTCGGACCGACTAAAACCGCGCGCCGACTTGTCGTGGTGCTAGGCCGGAGGTGAGGTTGTCTTCGACATATCCCTCGCACCCTGGCTGACCCAGGGCCTTCTCGGGGACGAAAAAAGACCAGTGTCTTGAATCAAAAAAGTTGTACATTGAAATTTTTTGCACTGTTTCGCGTGATTTTATTATAGATAGCTGTTGTCCGTGGCTCCGCCTGCATGGAAGTCCGATCCCGTTCCAACTTTGTTTTGTAAGGCTGTCCCTTCGTGTACCACCCCGTAAGGTCATCTTCAAAATAACGGAACTTACAGATTTACTGATCGGTTAGAAGTCAGTGCCTACTTTGTTTGCTGTGCTTCACTTACTATAATGCAACCAATAGAAATATGACCTCTTGAGCTAGGCACTGAATTCTAACCGATCAGTAAAATTATAAGTTCCTTATTTTTCTCTTTTCAGTTCCTTTTGTTTCTTGAAGACAGTTTCACTATTTTTTTAAATTTATTATTCTTAAAGTTAACATTATAACAATAAACGACTAGCGATAGTTTACTAGGTATTGTTACTTGTTATTAGTATTGATACTTTTATTGTTACTTGTACCTGTGCTTGTACGGGCGGGCGCGAAAGGCGCGGTGCGGGCGCGAAAAGCGCGGTGCGGTCGCGTGGCGGAATGTGCGGTGTGCGGAACGGCAACATCGCAATGGTCACCACATTCCATTGTTGATGACCACTGCGATGTTGCCGTTCCGCACATCGCATTTGTAAGTTATTTTTGACAAAAAATGAAACCTACTTCCGGAGCAAAAACGCTCTGAAAATTAAAAAAATATATTCATTACAATCTTCACCAACTTCGTTAAGGGCGTTTTTATCTTAAGAGTTATAATTATAATGTATTGTAATCAATTTATTTTATACTTACTTTTCAGGGCCATTTAGCTCTTGAAGTCGGTTTGATATTTATGTCAAAAATAACTTATTTTTTCCTTTTTAGTGAACGTAACACTGGTTTATCTAAAGCACTTCGGATAAGTGCCACTGCATTAAATACCCTGGGGACAACTTGTTATGCATGAAAGTTGGGGTGAAGGAGAGATGGCGTTCATACCTACGCGAGATTCTGAATAAACAGCATAAAGAGGTGCAGCCAACAAACCTCCCTCCAAATTAAGGACTAGTGCCAACGATAACGCCTGTAGCCATAGGCAGAGTGTTTCGCAGGTTTTGCTCAGCTGGCGAGTCAAGCCGTGAGGCGTCCAATATATGCTCATGCAAGCGTCATTCATGCCATCAATTATGTCGACTGATTGTTAGAAAAAAAACTTCATTCAACCGTCAGTCACCGCATTAGACGATAGGTTACTCGTCAATTACGGCCGTGACTGTAGTAAAACTGACAGCAAAACCTACCATGTAATGGACGCCTAAGGGATGGTATAGCAGTATTGTCACAGCCACACAAACTTAAAGTCACAAAGTTATTTCTTCGCATGTGGGATCGCAAGCGTGGGATACATTGGAGGCTCTAATCTTCAGTTTGGTGATTTATTTTTTCCAGACTAGATTTATTTTTTTCTATGTATTCGATTTGTATAGTTAGCATACTTAATGGTGTAAAATTCATTCAAGTATTTGGGCGGAGTCGGATCAAAAATCAAAAGAAGATCGGTAGATGACTCCACCGTCACCGTAAGAACGGATAATTAGAAAGGAAATTTGAATCACATCGGGCGTGTCTTGGTAGCCGAATTGGTCAAGGCATTCCCCCTGTAAGGGAAAGACTGCAGGTCCGAGTCCCGCTCGCGAAGATTTATTTTTCCCTATGTATTCGATTTGTATAGTTAGCATACTTAATGCTGTAAAATTCATTCAAGTATTTGGGCGGAGTTATATGCAATGCATAAATATAAAAGACTTGAAGCTACAATGAAATTCATTCGTAAAATCATACGAGCAAAAAAAAGCCAACCTCCTTCTTGCGTTCGCACATAGTGGAGATGTAGTAGCACCTGATTGCTCAAAAGAAATTGCTAGTGATGCGGTGATAGAATTTTTACTATCAATATATTCTCAAATATTTAAAGAACGAAGACCACTTTCCATACATCCAATGACTTTTGACATGCCATTGACTTTTTATTATTCTATATTCTATCGTATAATGGTACTGGTATTATTGAGGAATAGATACTAAAACATCTATAAAACTACAAAATCAATATGATTTTAATAGTTGAATAAGAAAATGTGTATTTTGCATATCACCTTCAACAATGTTAGACCAGCCTTAGATTACTTATAGTACTATACCACAGTCTAACGATTCATACTATGCACATAACAGTCTGTCGACGAAGCCATCTTGACAGAGCAATCGTGCGGGGAGAGAGGAGTGGCGGGGAATGGGATTCCCAGATCAATGTACATCCTCTATGACTGTCATTAAGCTCATATAGAACATTACCAGGGATGGACACTACGGCCCAAGCGCACCCCTTGGGCCGTAGTGTCACCGTGCGAGGAACAGAGCCGAAGGCCTTTTGCAATTCTAGGAATAGGCAGTACAGCGTGTTCTTCGCTAGGGTGTTCGTTCGTTAGGGCGAACACAGGATCCATAATCCCGTGCCCGGGACGAAACCCATACTGAAAACCCAAGAGTGCACTCTCCTGTCGGATTCGAGTATCTAATATTCTCCCGTGTAGCTTCATGCTGTGGGACATTATCTTTATACTACGATAGCTGTTACACTCCTGTACCGATCCTTTGGTTTTTGAAGACTGGCGTAATGATACTCAGCCTCCACTGGTTCAGGATTTTACCGGCGAGGAGCATAGAGATTTGTGAGGACGCCCATATCACGAACACCAATTGCCTTCCAAGCCTCGATGGGGCCTTCGTCGGGTCCGGCAGCTGTCCACTTTTTCATGCGTCGGATGGAACTTCTACAGGCGTTATCGTTGGCACTAGTCCTTAATTTGGAGGGTGGTCTGTTGGCTGCACCTCTTTATGCTGTTTATTCAGAATCTCGTATCTTGGCTATGGGTATAACACTATACCTTTATGCTGTTTATTCAGAATCTTGTATCTTGGCTATGGGTCTGATCCCACCATCTTTTTACCTTGTCGTGATTTTGTGAGTGATTAGGTATATTAAAATTTCTATAAAATCACCAAAACGTATGTTCTCAAAAATATTTTTGAGTCAAACTTATCGAGTACCCAGGGTATCAAAATGGGGATCCTGGAAGCGAGATCCCTTGCGGCACTGTATCGGTTCCGTAAGGAGGCGCGGGAGCGGGGATTCGATCCCGAGCCCGAAGACATTCGTGCCGAGAGATCCCGGCTCCACGGGATCATGGTGGCGGAGTGGGAGCGACGACTTGAGCAACGACGCGCAGGGCATGCCGTCATAGAGGCGGTAAGGCCCATCATGGGGGAATGGCTCGAGAGGCCACATGGCAGCCTCTCGTATCGACTGACGCAGATTATCACCGGGCACGGGTGCTTCGGTAGGTATCTGTGTCGGATCGAAAAGGAGCCAACGTCCGAGTGCCATCACTGCGACGCGAGCGAGGACACGGGGCTGCACACGCTCACCGAGTGTCCGGCATGGGCCGGACCGAGGCGGGAGCTAGTGGCGGCCCTGGGAGTGAGAGTTCTCACCCTCGCCACCCTGCTCACAGCAATGGTCCGCTGCGCGGACGCGTGGGCGGCCGGCGTCTCCTTCAGCGAGCAGGTAATGGTCGTGAAGGAGACGGCGGAGCGGGAGAGGCGGCGCGAGCGAGAAAGACTCGCGGATCGCGCCGCCCGCGCGCGCAGGCAACTCGGGCGTCGGAGGGCACTGACTGACCTCCGTCCCCCATGAGCGCGGGCCTGGGGGTGACGGGTGGAGCCGCCTGTCACCCCAGCAGAAGCAGGCCACGGCGGCGGCGCGCTAAATAGCGCGCCTCCCCATTCCGGGGGCGAGTTGGGGACACCGTTGTCCCCCCTCCTGAGGAGGGCCAGACCGTAAGGGATGGCCCTGGGTCAGCCGGGGTGCGAGGGATATGTCTATAACAACCTCACCTCCGGCCTAGCACCAAGACCCACAGTCGACGTGCGGTTTTAGTCGGTTCGAGTCCGACATAACCTCCCCTTCCGGCTCCGGCAGGGGGGGTATCCGAGGGGATTTCCGCACGAAAAAAAAAAAAAAAAAGGGTATCAAAATGGAAGAAATTAGAATGGAGATTATAAAAAGATATACATATAATATCATAAGTAAAAATTATAAAATAGAACAAATGATTAAGAAATAAAAAAAAACCGACTACCACTGAAAAGATCGAAATAAGTTTGATAGCAGGTAGCCATTAATTTTCTTTCGGTTTAAGATTGGCAAATGGGTACTGCCTGCTATCAAACTTATTTCGATCTTTTCAGTGGTAGTCGGGTTTTTACCCGACTGCGCGACGCAAAGGAGTAGGTATGTTTGTTTCTATGTGGCGTTCTCATGAATCTCATGGGCGTTCTAGAGACCAACTTAAATAGGCTGATTTTGATAATTCTTATAAATAAATAAATAAATAAATATTTTCCAACATTCTACACAACGCTATCTAGACCCATGGTAAGCATAGCTAAACTAGCTTGTGTTATGGAATCTAGAATGCTGATAAACATACTTAAATACATTTTTTTTTTGTAAATACATACATATTATACATAGAAACACCCAGACCAATGCAAATAGCCATATTCATGCATACAAATATTTGCACTGAGCGGGAATCGAACCCGCGCCCCCTGCGTGGCAGTCGCGTTCACTACCACCGCGCCACGGAGGCTTACGTCAGTCAATTTGTCTTAAACTTGCGAGTGTCACTAAGGACATGACAGATATCAAAATTCACCACAGCGACAACCAGACGCCAATAAAATAAAAATAAAAAAATAAAAATAATGAAGAACAAAAACCCGACTGCGTAAAAACTAATTTTAAAAAATACGTGAAAAAATTTACTTAAATAAAAACTAAAAAGAAAGAAACAAGCCCAGTAGTTTAAGATTCTGTTAAGTAATACTGAATAACTAAAGAATTGAAATAGTTTTTTAATCGATACACACATATAGTGCGTCAAGAAAGTCGTGAAAATAAACTGTCAAACTGAGTTTTCAGCTGTCATTCCTTGTTTTGTTGCGGATATGTTTTGTATATCTTTTGCGTTCATTTAATTTATTTACGTCTAGTAACAATATAAAGTGTAAAAATGAATAATTGCAATGTGTGTATTAGTTGTGAGAGACATGTCGTATTCAAAGTATTTCAGGGATATAGTATGATATACGGCGGGATTTCAAACCAGCAAGCTGGTTTCTGATTTGAAGGATATTTATGGCCAAACAGCTAAATAAGCCGGTACGTACATATACTTTAATGTTAAACACGGTATGGGAAGTGTAATCTATAAAAAATTATGTGTATTAAGTGACCATTTTATTTTCCAAAGCATTGTTTTCATTTGTCGTGGTTGAGGCATTATCCTACGATTTTAAGAAATCGTAGTACGACACTTTGACGTTTTTGAACAGTCTTGATCCATTTTGTATTAAACACTGAGGCCCTTTGGACTACTAAAAAATTACACGGTATATACAGCTGTATTTATCCAGTACCGTAGGTTTTTATTTGTTTCAGATTTTCAAAAGCACATTTCAAGACATGCCATTTCAGTATGTGTTGATAATTATATCCAGTGACTCAGAAACTATCGCGGATAAATTACGCAGGAGTTTTAAGCAGCATTTTGGGTGTTGAATACTCACTCCAATAAGTTAATGTTCTAAAAGATTATAATTATATTATATTATAATACGGACTGTACCTACATCTTTTGTTTTCATTGTTTATTACTTTACAACGTCTGTAAAAATCTACTGTCTAGCTATCACGGTTCATGAGACAGATAGGTGGGCTTTGGGTAAGGTATTGCTCAGGACATGTTTATTGGACCTAAAATATGCTCAAAACACATTTCACACCCACGGTACCCATGGTCATACTCCTGGTGGTACCGTTGGTCTAATAAAGTTAAAGTGTACCACTGAGCAAGCGATTCTGTGACCAGAGTGGTGGTGGACGAGCTCAAAGTCACCAAGCATAGATTATTACAAAACAAGGTCAAGCCAGGCCAAACAATTCGTTTATCTCGCAGCTTTGATTCAAAATAGCGTCCCGAGGCATTTA
Organism: Eilema sororculum; assembly: GCA_914829495.1. Taxonomy (NCBI): domain Eukaryota; kingdom Metazoa; phylum Arthropoda; class Insecta; order Lepidoptera; family Erebidae; genus Eilema; species Eilema sororculum. Next base: position 20,488,994 of record OU618544.1, on the reverse strand, counting down.
TCATGTATGCGTGTCATTTATCGGGGTGTAAGGTTAACGTCATTTCCCTCACACCTCAGTTAACTTTGAGCCATATACGGGTTTAAGATGGCCCTCTTGGGTGTCCTCATCTAACCTCTATACCCGCTGCTAGTCACAGGGACCCATGGCGAGTCTCCGAGCAGCTCTCTATAGGGCTGCTCCCGCCGCGGCCGTTAATTGCAGTAAGTGATAGCGTCTCCCAAGTGCTGAGTAAGTGAGTGAAGAATTGCCGTAAGCGTTGTACAGGTTGCATCGAATGGAGGCTTCGGATCACGCGCACCAAATTTAACATAATATCTGTGCTTCTAAATCCCGTGTGCTTGTCTGCCACCTGAGTGATTTGACAACCATGACTTCTAAACTCAATCACTCCGCACTCGTTGATTTCGATTAGTTGTTAAAGCCCTGCAACCATTTAAAAAGGATATAACGACTATTCTGTAATTAAGTATATATAATTTTCTAGTTTGAAGTTTGATTTATCTCTAAAGTTTGCGCCATTAGTGCCTAAATAAAGTGAATGAAATAATTGCCGTATTTTATTTCACTTTTATTCACCTACTATCCTACTATCGTAATGAAATCATACCATAAAAAGCAACACATCAAGTCTGTTTAGTTATAGTATGACAGGGATACCAGATTAAGCGCAGCAGCGCCACCTTCAATTTTTACGACTTTCTTGACGGGCTATAAAACAAATCATACATTCTAGTGCAGAACAGAATGACTCACAGTCGGGGCCCCTTGGGAGGATTTGATTCGTAAAATGTGAATGGGTCCCGAGTCCCGACTGTGAGTCGTTCTGTTCTGTATTAGAATTTATGATGTGCTTTATGTGTGTATCGATTACTTTTTATTTAGTTTTTTCACGTATTTTTACCCGACTGCCTAAGGAAGGAGCGTAATGTTTTTCTTAATTTTTTTTATATTTTATTTTAGTAGGCACTTTAAAAAACACCAAATAATTTGAACCCATGCCGAGCATTACTAAGAGTGTATCGGACATCAGTGAACCTGTCCAGATTGCCAACAAGTTCTAGGATCATTTTCAAGTTCCGGCTTCATCAGTGCCTGCGTGCAAAATGAATGGGTTTGGGGGGACCGAATGGGGGCAAAATATTGTTTTGACCTTGCCGAAGGCAGCCGCATGAGGGACATGAAGCGTGGGAGATCACCCGGGCATGTGCTAAGTTATCGATATTAAAACTATGTTTCTCTATTCCGTAACTCTCGGGAATATGGAGTCCCGGGCGTTTAGAAGGCGTGCGTTGGGCCGAAGCCAAGACGTAAAAATATGCTAGGGATACAACAGTACGGATACCATCCCCGACCGCACAAATATGATACCACTAGAAATGGTCCAGAGACTTTTGGAATTATGGAAACTAGATTATGTTTTTTGGGGTTGAGTATTGGATGGACTGGTAAATGGGTTGTAGGGGGAGACTAATGGATGCCTACCGTGACAGTAAATTTCAAAATAGGTAGTTAAAAAGGCAGGCGGCGAATTTCCAAGTTATTGCAGAGGCCCCATTAATATTTAACACGTGTAGTGCGGCCATGACGTAACATCCGTTGAACGGTGAGAGGTGAGTCTGCGGAGCGCAAGTTCACGAAATTCTTGTAAATCAGTCGCGCGAAACATCATCTAATCTTTTTGTTTCGCCTTCGTTTATAGCGTTTCCGAGCAGCTCGAGCAAAATAAATTTCTAAAATCAAATACTTAATAGGTAGTCTTTGAAACTATTGGTTGTAAATATTTCACTTTAGCGGTTATATTTAGCACTAGCTTTTGCCCGCGGCTCCGCTTGCACGGATGTCGGTTCCCGCCAATTATTAGATTTTTGTATGCCGTAAAAACCATTCTTGAACTTCAACGAACATAAAAAAAAGAATTGGTAAAATTTGGTCCAGGCGTTGTTGAGTTATGCATTTACCAACACATTTAGCGATTCATTTTTATATTATAGATGAGTTTTCAAGAATATAAAAGGGGTATTATTAGTAAATCAGCTAGGTGTTTCATGGATACTTTTTGGTTTAAGTAGATCACCAAAAAGAAAGTTATTTATGAACAATAGATTACGGTTAGCGATTATTAAAGACGGATATAAAGAGAAGGAAAATTTGAAATGATTCAGGTGTGGCTCAATAGCTCAGAGGTAAGAGCATTCCCCCTGTAAGGGAAAGTTCGTGAGTTCAAGTCTCACTTGAGCATTTCATTTTTTCCGATGTTTTTCGAACTTAAAAGTTAGCATAATGAATGCTATAAAAATCATTCAAATAGATGTTCTATTGTTTAAAATAGGGATATCAACTACTTTCTTCTCCAATCTCACATAAAATAATGGAAAATATGGTAGAAAAATAATAGAATAGAAAAAAAAATAAACACTTACAATTGATTAATATTACATTTCATCATATGCCAGATCAGTCCTTTTGCGTTACGTCCTACAAGTTCAATTGTGTCTCGTTTTCGCCTCACCAAAAGTTCACAATTATCATTAACACTTCGGTCTATATTCCTTAGAGACTTCGGGTCCCGAGCAGTTGGTAGAGAATATATGACTGATACAGTAGCTATTATAGTGACCGTATACCAAATTTTAAAATCTGCCATGTTATTTCCTACTTTTGTACCACTTTCGACCGTGTTAAAATTGACAGAATAATGGATTTATGTTTCGAACTGTACGCGTCCATGCGACCAGTGTGGAAGGTAGCACAATAATGAACGATTATTGGATACTTGCAGATCTTATATAGGTATGAATAATTATGTCCATTGATCTTGTGATGTTTCTTTAACAATTTTAAGCCTCCTCCTCCATAGTGATACAATTATTAAAATATTAGTTGTGTAAAACTAACCAAGATATTTACCACGTTTTTCATTTATTTTGTTTTGACTAGCTAACCTATATTTTGGCGCTGTTTCAAGCGCCATGATCACGGTGTATTGTGCATTATGTCGATCTCAAATCATTCATTTAAAAATAAACTTCACCACAAGTTTTACACTACTCAAAATCACGTGAATTTTTGTTACATGTTATTAAAAAAAAATTGTTTATATAATTCTAGAAAATTAATCACCATGACAAAAATCACGCGTACCTATTAAGAAAAAAATAAATACGTGTGATATCTCAATATATCCCTAGGTGGGTATGATATGTAGTTTCGAATGCCGTCCTTGCGACTCATGCTGAGCCTGAGTCTTACTATATCTATATATATATACTATATATATATATATACTATAATCTTAATATAGAAAAGCTAAGTAGCTATGGATGTTCTTCTAAAACAAACTTAGAAAATATCTACAATTTGTAAATAAGATTACTAAAATCTATAGTCCCTATAATAGTCAAAAACTAACACTGCGACTACTATTGTATAGTGGATTGTTTGAGTGCTGGCTGTGACATGCTCCCCGTACGAAGTAAAATTAAGATAGCCGTTTCAAAGGAATTATTTATTAATATTATACACTTGACATCCTAAAACTAAACCAAAAAGTACCTATTTTTATCCAAAAACAAACAATAAGTACCTACGGTAATAGGACCTGTAACTGCCTAATACTATTTTATCCTAAATAGCCTACCCAATTAGCTTAGCACAAGAATTTTTTTTTCTTCTGTTTCCTAAATTCATAAGCAAACGTCCAAGAAAAGTAAATACTTTAAATTTATTGCATGTTTGTGTCGACGCTGTGTTGTGGTGTCAGTGTGTGTGCACGCACACATACACGCTGTGGCCTGGCGCACTGTGGATCGAAAATCTTGTTTCGAAGACATAAAAACTTAAGTTATCAATGATCAGTTTTTTTTGGCTTGAAATGGGTTTCGTTGCACAATACTATGCTACTTTATTGATCTGAGACCATGCGATGTGAAAAAGTACAAAGAGTAATTTAAAAAAAAAATTGAATGGAGAAAACATGAAAAGTGATTTCACTCGCAAAGAAATCGCAAGTAGGACCACGATATATCTCTTTTACCCGAAGTACCGAAAACACGATATGTTTTTTACTTGCGAAGTTTGTACGTCAAGAAAAAACATAAATTAACACAATATAACGGCCAACCGTGCAATTCCAGAGTTATATACTCATTTTTCATGTTATCTCCATACAAAATTGTCTTTGAAAAATTACTACTTGTTCAGTTTTACATCTCTGGTTTCACTATAGTAGCATAATATTGAACAGCCATACCCTTTTCAATCCTAAAAAGTGACCATTGATAAAAAGAAAATTATGTCTTCGAAACACTATTTTCGATCCACAGTGCGCCGGGCCGCCGTGTGTATACATGCGTTCTATGATGAAGTCATCATCGATATTATCTGCATGGCAAAAACGCTACTGGCATAAAAAACCTTAAGGTTTCAGCGCACTGAAAGGTATTTTTTTCCATAAAAATACTAAGTAGATTTTTTTTATACCACTATATACAGCATCAGCGTCATTGATACATTTCAGTAGGTTTTATAATTTCTAGATTGGTTAAAATTAGAATATTATTGGCCTGAAAAATAAGTCATATGAGGAGCGCCTCCTGGAACTGAACTAAACTACACTGAAGCAGAGAAGGAGAAGAGGAGACCCTCATTGAGACATTCAAAATGCTTAACAGACATAACAATGTGACAAGCATCGAGGACATGTAATACCAGAAACTCAAACAGATACTTAAGAGGCCACTCGATGAAACTTAGCAAACCCCAGTGTGCCAGTAATCCTAGATATCACTTCCTCCCAAACCGGGTGGTGAAATCGTGGAACTCGCTACCAGAAACAGTAATAAGTGCTCCTAACATAAACATATTTAAAAATAGACTGGACAATCATTTGAAACATTAAACGCAGTGATGTACACGCATCAGCTCTAAGCTGCTAGTGTATCAAACATTAACAATTATATATTCCCTAGCATATTAAACTCTTAAAAGGGCCTCTACGTCTTGGCTCCGGCTCGACGCACGTCAAAGGCCCAGGACTTCATAGTCCCGAGAGTTAATAATATTGCAGGAGACCGGTGCCTAAATTAGAGTTGTGGTCTGTATTTCAGGACACCAGAATCTCCTCCACTGTTTGTTACATTTTCATTTTTCAGTGGTTAGTGCAATCTATGGTGCGAGAATAATAATGAAGAAATCAAATTAAATATATTTAATGTTTGTTACAGGTGAATAGTAGTAGAGAGGAGGGCCAGACCGTGAGGGATGGCCCTGGGTCAGCCGGGGTGCGAGGGATATGTCGAAGACAACCTCTCCTCCGGCCTAGCACCACGACCCATAGTCAAAATCAAAATCAAATTACTACTAACATCAAAGTGGTCTTCGCAAAAGTAAATAAGAGTAGGTATCATTCGTAAGCTTTGAATCTCGGCGTGCTAATTGTACCCACTGACTTCTACGTTTGCGATCGTTAGGAACGCCTTCAAATAATTTGTTTGGATATTTTTGAGATTCATATTTGCGCACATTGGCCCGGTACACTTGTTTAACAAATTTAAACGTAACAATATTAATATTCAGTCACCATGCGCTGTAGTATGTTCTAGAATTTGCTGAAATATAAAATTTTAGTAATGACGTCACGCCCGAAATGTCACGTGACCGACCGTTTTTCACGCATTTTTTAAGCTAACAAAATAAAAACACGTTTTTTCATATTTAAAAATGTCTTTTTCCCGAAAAAGATAAATTGTAAGAGGCATAAAATAAAATTCTACATCCTATAATAGGTTTCCAAAATTTTTCCAATACCCAGTTCGCGAAGACATTTAAAAAATTAATGGACTCTCAGCTATTATTATATTTTATGTGGCAGTTTGTTTAACTTATAAATCTTTAGACTCATGCCAATGGGTGTTTGCGTGTGCGTGTAGTATGTATGTGTATGTGTGTACGTGTACTGTGAGTAGGTATATGAGTATGTGATGTTTTTATTAAAAATTAACAATATATATATATTACAGTTGAATTCGTAATCTGTCATTTTTAACCCCCGACGCAAAAACGACGGGGTGTTATAAGTTTGACGTGTCTGTGTGTGTGTGTGTGTGTGTGTGTCTGTCTGTGGCATCGTAGCACCACAACGGATGAACCGATTTGGATGTAGTTTTTTTTGTTTGAAAGGTATATTAGTCGGGAGTGTTCTTAGCCATGTTTGAAGAAAATCGGTCCAAGATGGCCGCCGCCACAATATGTTGGAATACGTATTTCTTTATAATTCCCTCAATATGGGTATCAAATGAAAGAGCTTGACTAGTAGAACAATTTAAAAAGTATAAAATAAAAATTAAATTAAAAATTTAAAAAACCCCCGTCACAAAAAACACCTCCAAAAAGTTGAAAATAAATGAATAAATTTAAATTCAACGGTTGCCATGTCGGGGGACCTTACGATACAAAGGAGTACTTTACCAGTTAAGGTCCCCCGACATGGCAACCGTTGAATTTAAATTTATTCATTTATTTTCAACTTTTTGGAGGTGTTTTTTGTGACGGGGGTTTTTTAAATTTTTAATTTATTATGTGATTGTTAATAGTGTTTACTCACTTATCACGCTATTCCTCACTCGATCCGTCAACTTCACCCCAGCTGAGAATAGCTTCAGCCCAGACTTCTCATTTCTAAAGCATTCAATTTACTTTCATACTCCTTCTTCAAAACCCAACATTCACTACCATACATACGAGTAAGTGTAGGGACGAGCACCGCCCTATGTACAGTCAGTCGTGCCTCTTTGGATACGTTATGGGCGTTTATAAAGTTAAAAAATATGCTCTGAATCCAAAATCAATTAATATTAATCGGTATTATCAGCAATAAACTCAGTTGTTTTTATTAGCTTGTTTTGATTTATTTATAGAATCACCGAATAAATTACAAATAAATACTTTTGGGCAAAATGACTATTTTAATACATTCAAAGGTAAACTACTAATATTATAAATGGTTTTATCAAAATATGAGACGCAGAATTGTTTTCTTACACACAATTAATATAATTTAAACTGTTTGTTATTAATAATATCCTTGTCTTAATTTTCATATGCCTTTATCTCAAAATAATAAACTATCGATTTACTGGGTTTTCCCAGAACGACGACGGTATGGTCCTAGATCCTAGGAATGTACCAGTACTACCGGTTAGCACTACTTTTTTTTTATATAGGGCACGTCATTTTGACTTCACCTCGCCTGATGTTAAGCTAAAGGCAAAATCTCGGAAAAAGGGTTCACCATCGGAAACATGTACCATGTTAACAGTGGTGGCACTCAGCTTGACGGCCTCGTTAGATGCCTTTTCACGCCCCGCTTAAAGGACCCGGGACTGTAGGAAGAAGAAAACACGTATGACTATCGCGTTGCGTCACGACATACGTAAAAATCACAGGTGACGCGTGTGGGAACTGCGCGGTCGAGTTCCCTCACTTGTTGTACTATATGTATAAAGGTAGCGGCATTTCGGATCTTGGCAGTAGCATTACGACTCTGTAGTTGCCACCACAGAGTATGTAGAAAATGCTCCCAATTCTGTTGTTACATCTCTAAACTTAAATTTCTCGAAAAAAATCGAATTGCATCTCTTTCTTTCATGATCAGATAAAAAAGGACAGATGATTTTATTTAAGTTAAGACCTGTCAAATTTAGACAGCGCTTTGTTGGTGCGTAGGAAGTTAAGTCGCGTGTTCGTAGATGTCGACTAAAATTGAAGGGTACCGTCAAGGCGCCGACTTAATTTGACAGATGTTCACTAAAATAAATCATCTGTCCTTTTCTATCCGATAATGAAAGAAACAGATGCAATTAGAAAATTTTAGAGAATTTTAAGTTTAGAGATGTAACATCAGAATTAGCAGCAATATTCCTATTTTTTCTAAGAATATTAGAACCGAAATTACTAATATTCCATCTAACACCTCCAGCTAAGCTTAATTGCTTGTGTTAGGAGTACGTTCACGTCGGCGGAACACTAAGTTACCGACGACGCTTACTACGTACTACGTAGTTGTGATGGGCTGTATCTGCTGTGCAGCGCTGCCAATGAGAGTAATAAATCAGTGGACGCTGCAAGAAGCTTCCAGATAGATTTCAGCACAATATTATAAGAATAGAACGACCATGTGAGTGGAAAAGGAACCGCGTGGCAACTTTTTAGATAGTTCCTGTGCTATGAGAAAGTAACGAACGCTTACTAGATAATTTTAAGACTAGCTTGTAATAACATGGTCAAAAATACCGTGACTATACCATTTTGTGCTATTCTCAACTCTAGATAATAATAATATAATAATAATAATATTAAATATTCCACAACATTCTACACAACGCTATCTAGACCCATGGTAAGCTTTTATAGCTTGTGTTATGGAATCTAGAATGCGGATAAACATACTTATATACTTTTTTTTTGTAAATACATACATATTATATATAGAAACACCCAGACCAATACAAATAGCCATATTCATGCATACAAATATTTGCACTGAGCGGGAATAGAAACCGCGCCTCCTGCGTGGCAGTCGCGTGCACTACCGCCACGGTGGATAAAAATGGAGAAGTAAATTTGAAAAAAATACTGGTATTTCCTATCTCACATGATTGTTTATTTACAGTGAAATGTCGCCACGCGTGATATGCAGATGATAACTGCTAATTTTTACTGTGGCCGCGACCCTAGCGGCCACTGCTAAGAAATTAGTTGTTGTAATCTGTAGACGACGTTATTATGTCTAAGTTGTATAAAAAATTAACGATAAAATGAGTTCTGTGAACAATATTATGACCATTAAAGTTACTTAATTTGAAGGCGTGGTGATAGTATGTGTATTTGAGACAGTCTGTGTCATATGCTCTGATAACAGTGTCACTGTTATCGCTATAAGGTCAGTTGTAGATTGAAAATCAAACAAAAAAGCATAATATAGGCACAGAATAGATAATAGTACTTTTTTTTTTTTTCCGTGCGGAAATCCCCTCGGATACCCCCCCTGCCGGAGCAGGAAGGGGAGGTTATGTCGGACTCGAACCGACTAAAACCGCACGCCGACTGTGGGTCTTGGTGCTAGGCCGGAGGTGAGGTTGTCAAAGACATATCCCTCGCGAATAGATAATAGTACTAGCGTACGATAGGATAGATGATTACTTGAAAGATAAAAATGTCTGGCTTAAGCATGGTGCGGGCCCCTCGTAAAATGCTATAATTACACCATGGTACTGTATTAGTTACGTGACTTATTTGTTACATTATGTAACTTATGTTTAATTCTGTACATTCATCCACATTTAGCTTTAAGGAAATAAATATTGTAAATTGACGTCTAAAAAATGCCGCAGTGGAGATTGGTGCGCCGTTTCTTCTCCACCAGCGCCTTGGAAGCGGTGGTAAACTTAGATTAAGTACAATTAAAATTGACGTCAATAAGAAACAATTTTATGGTTCAACATTGAAAATAAATGACTATGACTATGACTAAATAAATTGAAATCGCTTCATCCGTTCGGGAGCTATGATGTCACAGACAGAGACAGATAGACACGTCAAACTTATAACACCGCTCTTTTTTCGTGCCTCTCTAAAGCAATAGGTGCGCACCTGGTGAGTCCGTTCCCAGAATAATATAAAATGATTTAAAAAATGAATACCTACACATGTGATATTAGTTATTTTAGTGCAATCGAATGTTGTATTGCGCAAGTTATATAAAATATTGTATTTCGCAATCTTACAACATTACCGTCTGAATTATACCACAGCTATCCCAACAGCTCTATAGAGTAATACACGCAACAATCATCATAATCATTAAAGATTCACATGTGGATCTAGACTATGGATCCTAGTGGAGAAAACCAAGTAAATAAATAATTATGAAAACATATCACAACATTCTATACAACGCTATCTAGACCCATTGTAAGCAGGTAACTAGCTTAGAATATATAAACATACTTAGACCCTTTTTTATGTAAATACATACATATTATACATAGAAACACCCAGACCAATGCGAATAGCCATATTCATGCATACAAATATTTGCACTGAGCGGGGATCGAACCACTACCGCCACGCCACAGAGTCAAACAATGCCCAGCCACAGCCTCCTTCAATCCACAGATCTAGCTAGTAGATCACGTAGATCTTGACGGCATTCGTACACCCTAACATAAACCTAACATAACATTTACAAATAGTAATCTCTACATAGTATAAAGCTAAGTCGCTTTCGGCGTCTGTCCGTCCCTATGTAGGTATGCTTATATCTTCAAAACTACGCTACAGATTTTGATGCGGTTTCTTTTAATAGATAGAGTAATTCAAAAAGAAGGTTTATATGTAAAACTAGCTTTTACCCGCGGCTCCGCCCGCGTGGATGTCGGCTATCGCGACAAAACATAGCCTATGTCCTTTCTCAAGGTCTAATCTACCCCAATACCAAATTTCATCAAAATCGGTTCAGTGGTTTAGGCGTGAAAGCGTAACATACAGACATAATATAAGGCCCGTATTCTAAAATGTCACTCAGTCTGAATCGTGATTCAGCCGAGGACAGATTGTATAGAAAATTTGACGAAACTGTCAATCTGGCTATATAATTTGTCCTCAACTATATCAAGATTCAGACTGAGTGTCAGTGAACCGCGGTTTATCTGAGGACAGATTGTAAAGGCAATATGTCAAATCTATCAATCTGTCTATACAATCTGTCCTCAGAGAAATGCCGATTTAGACTGCCATTTTAAAATACAGGTCTAAATCCCCGAAGGAGTAGCCCAAAGGTGTGGTAACATTTCGCCAATAATGATTATCAGTCCGATATATGGATCGAGTCTATTGTAGTACATCGGGCGTTTTGCCATGGGCTGTGTATGTTTACTCTAGTATGGAGCTCCAGCCCTTAGTTGCTTTCTATGACACCCCCGGGAAGAAATATGCCCTATTCTACTCGACCAGATAATTCGGGAAATCCATACTTCCATACTAATATTATAAATGCGAAAGTAACTCTGTCTGTCTATCTGTCTTTCTGTCTGTCTGTCTGTCTGTCTGTATGTTACGCTTTCACGCCTAAACCACTGAACCGATTTTGATGAAATTTGGTATAAGGGTAGATTAGACCTTGAGAAAGGACATAGGCTATGTTTGGTCGCGATAACTGACATCCACGCGGGCGGAGCCGCGGACAAAAGCTAGTAATATTATAAATGCGAAAGTAACTCTGTCTGTCTATCTGTATGTTACACTTTCACGCCTAAACCACTGAACCGATTTTGATCAAATTTGGTATAAGGGTAGATTACACCATAAGAAAGGACATAGGCTATGTTTGGTCGCGATAACCGACATCCAGGAGGGCGGAGCCGCGGGCAAAAGCTAGTACATTATACACGCAACAGTAATGCAATATACTTATCTCGGTCTTCATATGATATATAAAGAGTTTGAGGATCTATTTGCATATCATTTCCATCAGTTGGCAGTGTCGTGATCAGTTGAACTATTGTGAAAAGGCCTACTACTACTGTATCAATATTGTTACGATTTCGTTATCCATTTAAAAAGTTTTACAAACCATTTACATTGGAGTGTAAATTTAAGTTCTTCTTAAGGATGAGGTGGCACTAGATTGTGAATGAATTTCTTAGCATACTACTTCAAGCATCACTTTCTGACAAACCACGTTATGTAGAAACGGTGACAGTGCTCGTAATAAAAACATTTTTAAAATAATATCTACTTGACATACATTCGGCAAATTAGAAACAGCTCCTTGAGTGGAGGCAAACGAAAGGAACACCCCTAGCCAGGTTTACTGACGACCTGGAAATGGTGGCTGGGACAGAAGACTCGCTGGATACAGAAGACGGATAATTGGGAGCAATGACACATGTTGAGAGAGGTCTGTGTCCAGCATTGCAGCCCACTACTTGCTGTAATAAATTAATGGATTGAATAGAAAACACAGCTCAAAGCTGCTAATGTATGAATGATGATTTTGTTGAAATGTTGATTCGAATATTACTCTTCGTGTCATCACTGTGAAAACTATCAACATCAATATCCTTTACCCAATCTAGTTGGGGTGTAGAGTATACAATGGTTTTCATAAATACGTTTTGCATGATTGTAGTGGATAACTCGCAGTATAATTATTAGTTAGACTTATATTTTGAAATTGAACTCATGTGATATATTTGCATTTATTTACAATGATAATAATATAAAATATAATAAAATAAAGAATCCATTTATTGTACTATGTCGGCCTCTACAATAAATTACATAACTGAGTCATCATTACGTCATCACTAGTCACTTTATTCCTAATTAAAGAAATAAAGAAAAAAGAAAGAAAGAAAGAACGAAACCTTTATTTAGCTCAAAACGGTCACACAATACGCGGCATTGGAAGTATCTGAAGCATGTTCACTTATTAGCAATAAACATGCCTTCAAATTCAAACGCAACATTTGCACAATAAGTTACAATGTGACACATAAATGCACCAGTTCAGCATGTACCAGGTAGGGGAATATAGCGCTGGTTTTCAGCTGAAACCAGATTGAGCACCTGTTGATAAAATATATAAATAACAATTTATAATTTATGATTTCTTAATAGCTCCAGTATATTTTCCATTCTCTTGAGATTCAACGTAGTAGTAACTTTTTGTTAGGTTTTCGAATGAAACAGATTGGTCTGACCTGAGTCCGAAATCCCATTTTTTATAGATAATAGTTCGGGACTTCACGCCATCCCATTTTTTAATTCCAAGCTCCCAACATTCTCCTAGCGACTTCCATCCAAAGTTTGTTCTTCGTATCGCGATTTTGATAAGGCCCTATACACCATCACTCCTTGTTGGGCCCCACACACCATCACTCCTTGTTGGGCCCCACACCGGCCACATTTTTCTTGCAAAAATACTTCAGGATATTAGTCATATCATTAATTATTGCATAATATTTTACATATCGTAAAAAAGTTGCTCGCAATGTTTTACGTATTGCGTTTTACTTATTGCGCAATACACTTTATTTTTGTATTTTCTTTCACTATTTATGTATTTAGCGCCCATTTTTTAGGGTTTATGGTGGGAAAAAAATTACATTCTATAGTAATGTTAATACAATCGTCATCACCAGCAACAATTCCCCTAATGACACACGCAATAGTGACGCAACAGATTTTCCTCCTCACAACTTTGCGCTGATATAAAAAGGGTACCGTGAGCTATTCGAATATTAGTTCGCTCTGAACTGTGCTAGCGAAAGCTTGTGTTAAGTCATCAAATTGCTTATAACTAGAACAAAAATGTGTCCCATCAAGGTATTAGTACTGTTACTGACCTTATTAGGCATGGTATTCACGTTACCTGTTACAAAAAAATTAGGAGACAGTGACCTATCAGTGCGAAGTGAAGTTCGTTTTGAATCTGAAGCGGTTCTAAGTTACGATTTAGAAAAGGTCTTAGTGAGGCACAGAAGAGACACCATGCGAGGCAGAGGGTGCCCGAAAGGCAGGATTTTCTATAAAAGAAAATGTATCACAATCAAAAGGTAAATAAAATAAATTTATTTTTTTAAGATTTTAAACAACATTTTAAATTTTGAAGATGATAATTATTCATATATTATATTGTTTGATTATAAAAATTGAGAAGCAGTTAATTATTTATTGCAAAATTGTTTTAAATATAATTTCTAATGTGTCTTTTAGTGTATTATAATAAGTACATGTAACTATTTAATAACATTTTTAAAGTTTTATTAAATAATTTGCTGCTCGTCCATAATTTCAATAATAGTAGGTATAATAACAACAATGCATTTTTTATATTTTCATACACTTTTTATTTTACTAAAATTTATTATTAGACTTTTTAATAATACATGTATTAACATTTAACTAATTTAATATTTGTATAAAAAATAAAATAAAATAATAATTTATTTTTCAGGTACAAGGTATTAACAGAAGGCGATTATTAACAGTAAGTTAAAGAAAACAAAGCAATATTAAATTGAAATTTGAAGTCATTTGCGACCGCACAGAAGAAGTTAACTTCTGTTTCATTAGTCAACCAGACTTCTTGAAATTGAACTCACGGCATCTCCTCTCATCGTCTACAAAGTAGATGATTTGTTTGAAGGTAACAAGAAGCTTCCAGGAATAGTGAATATAACTAAAATAATAGAATTCTATAGTCATTAATGTTTAATGGCCAGTATTTTATTCGTTATTGTTTTTTTGTGTGTTAATGGAATGCATTTAAATGCCTATTTTCAGACTGTACCTATTAATTGTCCAGTGATGTCAATGTTATAAATAAACGAAACGAGTTCCTTGTTTTAATTAATTTTGTGTCGCTTTGTAATATTACTTACGTACAAATTTTTATCGATAGTAAAACAATTTACCATGTTTGTTAATGTTTTTGAAGACCCGATATTTCGGCGCTGTTAAAAACGCCATGTTAACGGACTTTTTAATTTCATTTTAGTACTTAAACTAAAAAGGAATAAAAATTGTAAGAAAATTAAAGGAAAATAGTGTATATTCAGCGTGCCATCGTTTATTAATGTTTTAGTAAAATATAATAATTTATTGTGAACGATTACAACTATTATACTCGTAGGTACTTTATTACAATATTGTTGACAGTACAGACAGACTGCCAGCATAATATTTTTGTTTTAAATTCAAATTCAAATCTATTTTCAAAATTCAAATTCATGGTTGTTTGATATCAAATATTTCTTACATGCACAGTAATGTACATAAACTTGTACAAAGTACACGTACCTTTTTTATAAATTTCAAAATGGGGACATAATTTTATATTTAATTTACTAGGGTAACAGAAATTATTTTTGGAAAATTAGGTTGTAATTTTAATTCTCTTTGTAATTCTGTAAGTACTTATCTCAGTATTATTATGAATGAATATAAAAAATGTAAGAATCTCTTAGAATAAGTAGACTATTTTCAACTCTATAGACTGTGAATGCAACTATGTGATGTTCTTTATTATTATTATTTATTGTAACTATGATATTAAGATTAACTTATTAAATTAATATAAAACTTAATACAACTTTTATTTAGATAGTTTTTGGCATTCAATAGTAAACCATATTTACAGATAAATACGGTTCCTAACCGTAATTCTCTGTGCAGGTACTTCCCATGTCGATTGTGAATTGAGTAACACTAATTTGGTCGGGGATTCCACTATCCAGTGGCACCATCTGGGTCTAGAGTACTACATACTAATTCGTCTCCTTTATGAGTAACAAACATCATATTCACATGGATTCTTACTTTACTCGTGTCTGTAGATGGTCACCTAAAGATAGAATGATGAATACCTATAGTAAAAAAAATGAATAAGTTTTTTTTTTACTTATCATAAAATAAATACATAAATTATGTATACTTATAACATAACATTTCATGAAAAATCAATGTTCTTGCCGGAAAGTACATAGTAAAGGTGACTTTTCGAGATTGTAAAGAATGAAACATCAATAAAAAATTAATACCATTACGCTGGTGATGGGTTTTTTTTTTACCGTGGGCGAAATCATTGTGTCATAAAATCTTTGTGGAGGAGAGTACTCAGCAGTTTTGCTAGAAACTCTCTGTTCTTACAGAGTTGGCAGCACAAGTGTGACTCCACTGATGTTGCACACATCCCTAGACAACGGTTACCACTTTCCATAAGGCCCTGTGCTTGTCTGCCATCTAAGTGGTATAAAAAAGCCAGCCAAGTGCGAGTTGCACTCTTACACCGAGGGTTCCGTAACTTAGCTACATAAACCTCAACATATTTAGATTTTTGCACAGCTTCAAGACGTTATAGACTTGAGTATCCATACTAATATTATAAATGCGAAAGTAACTCTGTCTGTCTGATTGTCTGTATGTTACGCTTTCACGCCTAAACCACTGAACCGATTTAGATGAAATTTGGTATAAGGATAGATTGGACCTTGAGAAAGGACATAGGCTATGTTTGGTCGCGATAACCGACTTCCACGCGGGCGGAGCCGCGGGCAAAAGCTAGTGTGGTATAATTCAACTTGATATCTTCACACATTCCTGATAAAAATGTTTTGACTAACAGACGGACAACGAAGTGATCCTATAAGAGTTTCGTTTTATCCTTTTGAGTTACGGAACCATAAAAATATCCCGAACCGATGAAACTGGGAACCATGGGAAATTATGGACATAACTGATTGAATTGATCGGTTAGCGAGCAACAGTGTACAAAAATTTGCCGTGAACAATTCATGGTTGTATAGTACCTTCCTTAAAATACGTCAAACGTTGGAAATACCATGCGGTTTTAGTAGCTATGACTTCGGAGTCATAGTGACTAAAACTGGGTCGTCTTAAGACTAGTATTGCCCAGACGTTTCGATACAGACAACGTAGGAACTATATGCTTTGACAATACTAACTAATGTAATAAAGATGTTTTTTTTTTCGTGCGGAAATCCCCTCGGGTACCCCCCCTGCCGGAGCCGGAAGGGGAGATTATGTCGGACTCGAACCGACTAAAACCGCACGCCGACTGTGGGTCTTGGTGCTAGGCCGGAGGTGAGGTTGTCATCGACATATCCCTCGCACCCCGGCTGACCCAGGGCCATCCCTTACGGTCTGGCCCTCCTCAGGAGGGGGGACAACGGTGCCGGAATGGGGAGGCGCGCTTCTCAGCGCGCCGCCGCCGTGGCCTGCTTCTGCTGGGGTGACAGGCGGCTCCACCCGTCACCCCCAGGCTCGCGCTCATAGGGGACGTAGGTCTGTCAGTGCCCACCGACGCCCGAGGATATATCATATGGCGGCAGCATCGCCTGTGTGAAATTCCATTCACGTTCTTCCTCGCAATTTTTTAATTTCTCTCGGTTTAAACCTTCTATGGACTACAACCAACACTTCAGAATCAGCTAAAACAGCCCTGCCGTTCTAGAGTTCTAGCAGTAAAAATGAATAGTTATGAATGCCTTTTTTTTTTTTTTTTTTTTTTTTTATGCCTAATGAATAGTAATTACTGACCCGTTTGAAAAATAGATCCTATAAATAGAAGATTACACATTCACACCTTTATCCCCGGAGGGTTAGACAAGGGTGAATTAACACCCATATTTTACCAATAATTGTAGTCGGTCCCATATAATAGGGGATGAGCCTATTGCCATAATATTCCGGACACTATTATTGTATATATCTGTCTGATGGTAAACTGCCCTATCCCTTAGTCGCCTTGTACGACACCTTATGGGAAGAGATGGGGTGGCCCAAATTCTTCTCTGCCGGGAACCACGCGAAATATTAAAGAAGATTAAAGTACGATTATCCGTACCACAATACACTATAATGTAGATCTCTACCAGCCGTGAACGATTTGACATCAAGTGATCAGTATGATAATATCTTATATGTACGCAAGAACTTAGATCTTTTCAAAAAAAAACTCTGGCCAACACCATTATAATACTAGAAATAAAAATAAACTTGCAGTGCCAAAACTCAGGCTTCATAAGGTTGGTAATTCGTTTGTAGGCAATTGTATAAAATTGTTTAATAAAATTCCTCGGATCTGATAGACATGCCACTTAATAAATTTAAAATTGAAGTTAAAAATTGCTTAATAAAGAAAGGTTATTATAAATTAGACTAATATTTAAATGATAAGGATCCATGGACATTGGACATCCTAATCTCATCTCTTGCTCGCACTGTATAAATTTGTTTTAAATAAAACCATATTAAAAAAAGAAGGATAATCGAGTTCACTGAGTTTCTTGCTGGTATCTTCTCAGTAGAACCAACCTACCGAACCAGCGAAAGAATCATTTTCCAATGATTTATTTTATTTATTTTTAATATGACTGACATTGTACAATTCTGACGTTCATATGTGCTCTTTATATGCCTAAATTCACATCTAAATTGAATAAATGAAATTGATTCTTTGATTCTTTGATTCTTTGAGTTGTCAAAATATTACGCTGTCCCTGACATTACTTAATCTTTTCCTGATTTTTTTACTGTGCTGATTTGAAGCTTAAATAAATATTTACAAACAAATATTATAATACCATTTATACTGTTGATTGATGGCACTTGGTGGAATTCATTGTTACACATATTGAGTACACTTGTACTTTTTCAACAGTATTTATTATATTGACACGGACCGGTTTCGCCTTACGGCAATCCCAAAGGTTTACATTTAGCAAAGGTTTTGGATGTTCGTGATTATAATCACGCTTATACACTCTTTGGCCTTTATAACAATGAGTAACTAAAGGTTTAAAAATGTAGAATTACAGAAAGGTTAATAACTAGTGAAGTGGAAGATAAGTGAAACACAAAAAAAAAACGCAAATTATAAAAACACCCTAAAGCATCACCCTAAGGTAGACAGATAAAGCCTTTGGCATTAAATCCGCTTTTGTACAATCTACTGTGTATATAGTTTAAAAATAAATAAATATAAGAGTACATAGGAGATGAGCTGACAGTTTTTAAGTGCAAGATTGTGAGGCATTTTAAGGGTTTAAGAATTATAAAGTTAGTTATAGTGACCTATTTAGAGAAGGAAAGTCCCTAAGATTCCTATTAGCTGTTCGCGGAAAAGATATCTTTTTTTTATATAGGACACGTCAATTTGACTTCACCTCGCCTGATGTTAAGCTGGTATACTCTGCACCGTATATGGATGGCATCTTAGCCCTGCACGTGTCGTCCTGTGTAGGAAAGGAGAGGACTAATTGGAAGAGCTCGTCAGAACATTCACCATGGTAGAGACGGTAGAATACTGCCAAAGACGCAACATCTCTACGCATCTGCAAAGGCTCGAGGGTGTTTGTGACCTCAGGATTCCCAATAATGCGGACCGCGCGTCGCTGCAACCTGTCGAAAGCATCTAGTAAGTACTTTGCTGAGCCGTCCCAGAGATGTGAGCAGTATTCCACGCAGGAACGAATTTGGGTCTTGTATAGAAGACACCGCTGCTCCGGTGTGAAAATATTCCAGAAAATATCACCAGAAAGAGTCCTTCCACCTACTAAGATTGAAAAATAAATAAAGGATGTTCTTTATCAGCTGAAGTACCACTTGTGGCCATATCGAAGCAGAGTTATTCTGCAATGATTGTGTCAAATACAAATAATTTCATCCTGTTATTCAACTAATTTTCATGATCCACAAACCGCTTGTACAAAGACATAAATGCAATAATGTTGAATGTGACCTTTTAATCATTTATTTTCCTCCCGTACTGCTATAAAACCAAAAATATTGTCATAATAATTCGTTCACTACTTTTTTAGTTTTTAATTGGGTGTTTTTGGGCCCCGCCATGGTTGCAAGGTCCCATCTTTCCAACCCTGAAAGGAAATCTCACTCCAGAGCCACAATATATACGCTCAACTCAGTATTTCTACATTTGCCTTGAAAAAGTTCGGTTTTTACCATTACGGCCCTTTTTGAGTCAATCATTAGAATGGGAAAACCGTTAAATTACGGTAAATTGTGTTAGACAATTTACGTGGCAAATTTTCAATAAAAATTGGTGTAAGTTTGTGTACCTATTCGCCGTTTAGAACCCTTAACACAGAATATGTCATAAAATTATGTGTGCAATATATTATAATATCATTCTATTACTGCTATATATTATATTCTATATAGACACGGTTATTATATCAAGGAATGGCTTAAAAGAAAAAAAAAACATTCAGTTAAATTGCGAACCTCCTCTTTGTTGAAGCAGAATTTTATTATAGGTCCGGCCGTTATGCTCCCATTCCGGGTTGCCCCCGCCGGTATGCCCCCACATAGAAAAAAATGTTAATCCGGTTTGCCCCCGGCCGTGTTGCCCCCATTTTCTTTGTAACAAAACTCTTGAGCAAATACTGTTGAGAACAAAAGTTGGGTCATTTAGTCCAGAAAAGTCCCATACATTCTCTTAAATCATCTCAAACACGCAGTAGAGTCACTTTCGGTCAAATGTTACGTTTGTCCATCGATCTTATGTACATATCGCACCCTCAGTGGAAAAAAGGCATAAGACGAAAATGCTGATTTTTCAGTATGGTGAAAAAACTGAATTTATGGGCATATTTACTTTATTTCCAAACGTAGAAGAATTATTCTTATATCAAAAAAAGGAGAAAAAAATGTTACACTTCGTGTTGTATTTAAGTTAGTGCTAATGTTTATAGTTTATTAGGAATTGTAAAAATAAATTATTATGCTATTATTCAGAATACAATAAAATAAAAGATTTTGAGTATCAAAATTTATGCCAGACTTTGCCAGAAAAGTAAAATATATTTCAAAAAGTATGTTATATTATTGCAGTAATGAACTTGGTAATATGAACATTTATGGTAGTATAAGTAAGATTACTGCATTATTTCCTTTATAAAAATTATATTTGAAATGCACAAGCAATACTTACCCCTTTTTTCAATTTAAGGGCTTGTTAAGATAACTTAAGTAAACAATAATAATTACTTATTCCATTATATGTTATAGAAAAGTTAGCTGCATATTAAGACATATTACTTAGAGTTATTATTTAAGACTACAGGGAAAAAAGGCGATGCCTTTTTCTTTATTCACTACTTTTTATTTCAGGCAAAATACTAATTATATTTTGGTAACAATTAAAGTTCGTACTAGCAACAATAAAATTGCACAATAATATTCAGAATTGTAGGGTTTCGGTGAGGATTACTACCACTATTGATTTTTTTATAAACTCTTAAATAATCAGTAGATAATTAGTTAGGACTAAACTTAAATAAGTTTTTATTGGCTCCGTATACCAAAATGTTTATGTTCTCTCAATAAAAATCAAAGGTAACAAGCAAAAATTATTAACAAATCAAGGTAACGAGTTATAATACATATTTTGTTATTACACGTTATTATTACGGCTAGGCACCCCGAGTGGTGGCATTATCCTTCACCTACTAGTTTATTTTAGTTTAGAGTTTATTAATATCATTAGTATAAATTAACATAAGCCTATGTTATGGCTATTTTTTTATGCAAATAGATGGTGAACCCTTTACAAGTTAAAATAGAAAAGGATGTTACACGTTAGTAACAGACATTAGGTAATGTTATGATAATAGACTGCGAATCATTCATCAGCCTAGTGGTACGAGTCATCGTCTTGTACTCATATTACAGGGGTTCCTCTACTTGGAGACCAAACGATTGCTATGATATACAAAACTAGTACCACTAGCTCGGCGGTAAGCGAAAACATCGCGAGGAAACTGCACATTCATTCATATTTAATATGTAACCAGGATCCTATTGGTCTGGTCTGGGTGTTTCTATGTATAATATGTACGTATTTACAAAAAAAAAGCATATAAGTATGTTTATCCGCATTCTAGATTCCATAACACAAGCTATAAAAGCTTACCATGGGTCTAGATAGCGTTGAGTAGAATGTTGTGGAATTGTGGAATATTGTTAAGGTTCGCCTTTCCGGTTACGAAGGTCAGACGATAGTCGCTTCAATGTAATTACCAGACTATATAAACCCAGCTTAAGCTTAAGCTTTAAGCGGACCCCGGACTCCCCAAGAGCAGCCGGGAAAACACTAGGAGGATTAGACAGGAAAAACAAACATCAAGCATTACAGGATATCAAGAGAGTCCGGCATAGAGCCCTCTCTGCTAGACCTTCTATTGACGAGTCGCCTGGACCAGTACAGTGTCTCGGTGAGTGCTGCTTTAGGTAACTCCGACCACTGTCTGGTCCGCTCCACCGTGCCCATTGTAGCGCCCCCACGACCCGTGCAGGGGAAGAGGCGTCTTTGTCACTACTCGTCAGCGGACTGGGATGGACTACGCGACTATTATGCGTCTATCCCGTGGGTTGAACGCTGCTTTGAGGGCAAGAACCCATCTGAGAGCGCTACTGCTGTCGCCGGTGAGATCGGTTTGGGTATGGAATACTATATCCCATAAACCGATGTCACCGGAGTCCGCAGAGCGCGTCAGTGGTTCGGGTGCAAGTGTGCGGAGGCTGTTGAGCATAAACAGTCTGCGTACCGCGCTTGGGTGCGGGCGCGCGTCACACGCGATCCCAACAAGGCCAAGGCGGCGTACAACAGAGCGACAAAGGTCTGCAAGAGGGTTTATGTCAGGGCGGATGCCCAGCGCATAGCACGGCTGGGCCAAGAGCTAGTGGCGCATCTCACGTGCCGTGGCTACTGGCGACTGGCCAAAGCCGTGCAAGCCAACTTCTGCCAGCCCTCGCTGCTCCCGCTGAGCAACCCCGATGTATCTCTGGTCCATGAGCCGCAAGAGAAAGCAAATTTGCTGGTCAATCTCTTCGCGGCCAACTTCCGAGTCGATGATTGTGGTATGCAACCACGGACAATGCCCACTGGTGACCACGCAATGTCTGATATCCATATCAGGTAACGCGATGTCCGTGCAGTACCACAATCACTCGATGTCCGGCAAACCAGTGGTCCTGATGGTATTCCAGCGGTCGTACTTAAAAAATGTGCAGCGGAGCTATCTCCTATGCTAACGCGGCTGTACCGACTGTCCCACAGTTCAGGTACAGTGCCGTCGGCTTGGAAGGAGGCGAATGTCCAGCCCATCCCCAAGAAGGGGGATCGCTCGGACCCAGCCAACTCGGAACAACCCATAGCCGTCACCTCAGTGCTGTGCAAGGTTTTCGAGAACATTATTAACACACAATTCATGCGCCACCTAGAGGATCACTCCTTGCTTAGTGACCGGCAATACGGCTTTAGACCGAAACGGTCAACGGGTGATCTTCTGGCGTACGTGACCCACCTTTGGGGTGAGGCTATGGAAAAGCACGGCGAGTCACTGGCCTTGACATTGCAATTAGTCTTGACATTGCCAAAGCTTTCGATAGGGTATGGCATAAATCGCTTCTTTCTAAGCTACCAGCCTTTGGCCTGCCTCCCAGACCTCCCTTGCCTGCCTGCCTTCCTGCAGGGGCGCCGTATTCGCGTCCTTTGTGATGGACGAGCTTCGGAGTTCTTGCAGGTAAATGCTGGATATGCTAACGGTAGCATTCATTGCTATGCAGACGACAGCATCTTACACGGGAGTTATTACGCATATCCTGCGGCCAAGCAGTCTGATATCGCGGAAAAAAGGCAGCTTCTTGTCACTGAGCTGGACCGGATCCTGGACCACATTTCTCAATGGGGCGCTAGGAACCTGGTCGAGTTCAATGCCTAGAAGACCCAGGCATGTGCGTTTACAGCAAAGGTATCTCCTTTCGTTCCCCTTCCCACTCTTCAGAGCACACCATTGCCACTGCAGGATCACCTCAATATCCTCGGTATGGATGTTCGCTGCAAACTGAGTAACAACTATATCGAAAGTATCATCAAATCAGCCTCGCGTAAACTCGGAGTCCTGAACAGAGCAGTGGTGTCTTTTATACAAGACCCAAATTCGTTCCTGCGTGGAATACTGCTCACATCTCTGGGGCAGCTCCGCAAAGTACTTACTAGATGCTCTCGACAGGTTGTAGCGACATGCAGTCCGCATTTTTGGGAATCCTGAGGTCATGAACACCCTCGAGCCTTTGCAGATATGTAGAGATGTTGCGTCTTTGGCAGTATTCTACCGTCTCTACTATGGTGAATGTTCTGACAAGCTCTTCCAATTACACCCACCCTCTCCATTGCTACACAGGACGAGACGTGCAGGGCTAAGATGCCATCCATATACGGTGCAGAGTATACCAGCTAGAACCAAGCGTTTTAGAGACTCATTCCTATGCCGCACCATTAAGACCTAGAACTCCCTGCCAGCTCACGTGTTTCCTTCTTCCTACAGTCCCGGGTCCTTTAAGCGGGGCGTGAAAAGGCATCTAATGAGGCCGTCAAGCTGAGTGCGACCACTGTTTACATGGTACATGTTTCTGATGGTGACCCTCTTTCTGACACTTTGCCTTTGCTGAACATCAGGCGAGGTGAAGTCAAATTGACGTGTCCTATAAAAAAACATTGTGTCATAATCTCTTTTTAGCTTATACTCACCTAATAACTTCAAAATTCTTCTCGCCCTACTGTGCTGCGTCAGGTTATACATTTCAGGTCACTTTACTTTAAAATGAGAAGAAAAACCACTCAATTGTTGTTGTTTTGCTTTCGCAAATGCGTTAACGCAGGTATTACCTTGACCTAGAAATGGGCACTGACTGTCAAGCGCGTGGATACGCACCCGCCCCGTCCCCCGCATCGATGTATTCACACTTATGTTAGCACTGTCTACTCCCACGCCGCAGTATCTATTCTTACTTCTCGGTGAAAGGAAAATATTCTAGTGAAAGAAAGAAGTAATCGTTCTTATTTTACAGCCGCGCCGCAGTATGTAGTCTTATGTTTCGGCGTATAGAAAAGTTTTGAGTGTAAGAAAGCAGTATTTATTCTTATTCTAATTTATTTTATGTTCATAAAAAGTAAACAGTCATACAGCTGTTATTATTTTTTAAGTTTATCTTTTAGGCTAAGTAAGCGCATTTAAGATAATTTTCTTAGCTAGTTAATATAACAAATAAAAAAATAATCGTGTAGGGTAAAAGCCGGATAGTTACGCCAGTGGGATACTTGCCACGGTTTCGAATACACTATGTCACGGATTTAAGTGGCATTAGCGCTTTACTATAGTTATAAGTACCCCTCCCGCAGACCTCAGTGCCACATCAACCATCACCATAGACTCACGTGTTTCACTCGTGCGAGCAAAAATCTTCCGCGGTGAATCTTCGACAGGCGTCGATATTATATTGTTAAGTTATTTCTGTTGAATATTTTTATTACTAATTGTGGTTTCAATCCACCTGTTATTTCTTTGCGTGCATTAGGCTTTAAATTGGAAAGTTTACTACATATTATTGTAAAATAATTATTATTTATTTCGCAAATTAAACGGGCAAGTATCCGTATCTAAAAGGATAGTTGCCCTAGAAACTTGTGCGGATAGTTGCTCTGGGGGCAACTATCCGCAACTATAACTTCTTTAACGAACAAAAGTAAATATTTTCTTTTTGTGTTTTTTACTCATTGTGGATACTATAACTTAGCTGGAATACAATAAGTATTCAGGTCGTGGGTTCTAGGCCCACCCATGTCGGTACTTTTTCAGATTCTTTATTATTATTATTTCCTCTTTATTCATTGTAATAAAACATATAAATTATATTTTTAAATACATATAAAAAAAACATCTATTTAAAATTATAAAAAATAGTACCCCACCGGCATCGGGTATAGGAACCAAGCTACCGGTGGTTAGGGCTCCAGAGAGAGGAACTTCCTCACGATGCGCGCCGTATCAAGGAGCACTGCCTTCTGCATCTGGCCCTTGACCCAACCATCCAACCCGAGCCTCTTTAGATGTTGGTTATTATTATTATTATTATACCACTTACGTAGCAGACCTGATGGAAAGTGGTTACCGTGGCCTATTTAATATTGATTTAGAGGCTATTTTTGTTATATTTTATAGTTTAATGGTTTAATATTTTGTATAACGTTGATTAGTACTTAATAAAAGATTGCAATAAATAATAAAGACTGGTTGAGTAAATCGATATCAATTTGTTTTTCTTCAAAAATCATTGTGAGGCGTCTATCCCCGCATGAGGCAAGTATCCTCTGAGGTATTATTTACGTTAGGCAACTATCCGCTAGAGTAGGCAACTATCCTTTCTTAAAGAGGTCAAATAAAACAGGTTTTACTCAAAACCTATAATAATTAGATTCTTTACAATTGGCTTCTATAGTAGTTCAAAGACCTATAATTTGATATACATGTTGAAATATTCTTATTAAGCACATATTTCTTTATTATATAGCTTTTTTGAAAAGTGGCGCAACTATCCGGCTTTTACCCTATACAAGACTAACGATGTAAAAAAAACAAACGCATTTAAATCATAATAATTGTTACTTTTAATTTTCTACATAAAATATTAGGGATAAACGTAATAATAAGTAATACGTCATATTTCTCAATTTATTCTTTGCATTATATCACATAATCTACTAATCCGTAAGAAAAAATGTAATGGAACCAAAATTCTCAAAACGAATTTCTTGTTTTAATTCGTCAAATTTAACAAGAAAAATATGAAAAAAATTTAGCATATGTATCTTTAAACGTACCTTTCAAATATGATAAAATCGACGAATCAAAGTAAGATCACTTATGCTTATTTTCCACTGGGGGTGCGATATGACTCAACATCATTAAATTGAACACACACGGATATATAAAAATTATCTGGCCATGATTGTTAAAACCAGATTCATTTCGCGTTGAGCAGCGGCAGTGACAAGACGCAAGAGAAACTGCGAAAATGGCATTTACTATTTTATTTTCGCTTTTCCTGCTTGGAATTTTATGTGTCGTATCTACACTACCGAGTGAATATAGTGTGCAGTTACAACCTATTGACGATATTCGTGCGTCTGGACTAGAAAGTGTTAAAGAAATGGCGTTTGTGACTAAATACGACTTTAAGAATAGTGATTTAAATAATAATAATAATGTTGATGCACAAATCAATGTACGGTCAAAAAGACAAGTGATTAGGAGTGGGAAATGTTCTTCAGGAAATATTTGGTGTTTCAGAAGGTGTAGAACACCAAAAAAGTGAGTATTTTTATTCGTAACTAACAAATCACCGCGGCTTCGCTCGCAAAAAAATACAGAACTACCATGTTATAATTTAATAACATGATAAATAATATTGATGAGTTTAATTTATTGAGATTAGAGAGATAATAAAAAACGTGATCGATTTTTTAAAATATTCGCAATAAACAAACACCAAATAAAAAAAAATATTTCAATACAATGTGTTCAAGAGTCAGTGACCCTTCGGCAAATAATTTTATTATTTACGGTTCCGGCGTTTCCGGTATTTATCTAAGTGCTGAATCGCGTGAATTTTCTATAATTTTCTTACATAATAAACCTTGTCCTAACAATTAGGTACTTAAGAATACAACAAAAACCAATAATTTATTCATACCGGTAGAGCCGTTCTCAAAGTGCAATAGTGCATAGTCGCTTAGGCCTCCTTGTCGCTATATTTACTCTGTTGCCTGAAGTAAGCCGCGGTCACAGATAAAATGCACCGCATGGGACTTATCAGCAATTCTAGTGACGTCACTCTTTCCATGGTACCACGTCCGTCAGTTCATTCATGCACAGTGGAAAGCCACCTTTAGATGGCAATCTAAATTTAAATAAACTAAATGTTTAGCTTTTGTAGACGTTAAATCAATTTATTTTTATCTAAAGAGCAAAGGAACCAGTTTCTGACCTAGAATAATATAAAAACAAGTTACGTATCGTCGTAATATTACAAGGTAGGTAGGTTAGATACGTCAGAAGGCGCGGGCTCAATACACGTTCAGTGCAAATATTTGTTTGTACAAATATGTGTGTATATTATGATTTTATATGTGTTGTGTACCTGTTGTACAAAGCTAAATGTACAAGTAGGTTTGTCCACATTCTGGATCCAAATTACTTAGTTAAGTTAGACGACGTATCTACTTATAGCATTATGTGGAATTTCCTAAAAATATCATTATTATTTACAAAAATAAATGTATGTAAAGATGTTTATCTGCATTCAAGAACCCATATTTAGCAATGCCTAATTTAGGACTAGATGACCCGATATTAAGTCTTAGACTATAGTTATTTTCTCATATAATAATGTACGCGTTGTTTTTTCACAGATGTGAGGAGTTACGCAACAGCCGATGATGATTTTGACGAAGGATCAAAAGAAGATCTACCTCAAAACTATTTTATACTAGCTGATGCCCACAGCTTCGCTCGTGTGGGATCCCATTCGTGCAACCCACGGTAGCCTATACCTGGAATAAAAAGCCTAGTTCAGACTATAATCTATCCCATTCATCTCAAGATTAATTCAGCCCATAAAGCCTGATTGAAAGATCCAAACATTTCCTTAATAGGATAGGATCATGTTGCTATAGATACAGGATGCTGTATTTACCTAGGTACCTGTAAAAGCCAAGTCTTATATTGTGATATAGCATTTACTGATACACAAGTTAAAACACAATGAAATTGTATATACCTAATTTGTAAAAATGATTCCTCTGTGTGTTCTTATCTTAATATTAATGTTAGGAGACAACAAGCATTTAGTACAATATGCTCAATTAAAATAGCTCTAAGTAAGGAGCTTGTCTTTAACGGTTGTGTATTATTTATATTATTTATTGTTACTATGTTTAAATAAATATAATTTTCAAAATGCTGTATTTATAATTTTTTTCACTGTTTACTTTACACTCATGCTGTATAGTAACGATAACGATAGATTGAACGATACCTTTTTATGGTTGATTGGCTCGTGTTTGACCACTATCTCACCTGTTGGTAAGTGACAATGTAGTCGAAAGTGGAGCACTTTTGCCTAGAAGTAACATAATCACTTAAGTTTTGAAGACACCCAAGTTGTAGCTAGTAAAACACATATTCGGGAGAGGCATTTCACTCCTGGGCTTTCTTTATTAACTTCAGTTCGTTCCTCATTTCATCCTTTACTAAACTTAGTATAATACTTAGTATTAGTCAGTCACAGTACGGTCAACAGCGCGAGTTTGACGCCCCTAGTGTTGCACACGTCCGTAAGCTACGGTAACCGCTTTCTATCAGGTGGGCACTGTGCTTGTTTACCACCTACGTGGTAGAGCCACTCGAGTTTTGATAAAAAAAATGGTTTTGACAGGTGCTTGGCAGCCTCACCCAAGTCTTTAGGGTCTTTAAATTACCTGGAAACCCTTTCACTTACTGATTAACAAATGAGGCTTTGTACGCAGAATTCCTCTAGAGGTTATACAGGCTCAGGCTAATATTAAGAAAAATCAATCCATAAGGAGGAGTAAGAGTATAAATCCGGATCTGCAAATAATAAAATTTAGATGCAAACAGCGACGGATGATGATGGCTGAGATGGCAGAGCGGTGCTTGCGAGTAATAAGTAAGTTCAATCCGATAGTTATTTAGTCAATTCATAGCTTATTTATGGCGGTAAGAGGCGTTTAGATATTCGGGATCAATCTCACCTGCAAGTCGTTAAACTTACTGATCCCCTCGTCTAATCAAAGTCCATTATAGGCCGAACTTGGACCTAAATCGTAGCAATATAAAAGGCCCTGGCCCGCGCGGAATGTTAATATATATATATACTATAATATTACTGGTGAATTTGAGATAGATCGTCCACCTCAGTAGCATGTACATTCAGCGTCATAAATATCTTGACGACGAAGTCTCAAAATGATCTCAAAACTCTCGTGTTAAGAGCAAATCCACCTGTTTAGTTGATTTATAATAGTATTAATATCAGAACAATCGGTCAAATGGAAGGGTGTCAAGAAACGAAGTTAAGATCATTTTGAGTACTCTGTTCGTCAACATCTTTCAGATGCTGACTATACGTAACGTGTACTGCTCATGTAAGCACATTTTCAACAAATTTTAGTTCCAATATGGGTCGACTTTTATTTCAAACTTTAGCCCGCGGCTCCGCCCGCGTGGATGTCGGTTATCGCGACCAAACATAGCCTATGTCCTTTCTCAAGGTCTAATCTACCTCTATACCAAATTTCATCAAAATCGTAATATACAGATAGACATATAGACAGAGTTACTATCGCATTTATAATATTAGTATGTATATGTCGGATGATACGAAGGTATGTGCGTGTTTACGTCATGATTGCTCAATCCGAAGAGGGGCTCAGCATTCAACTATATTAAGTGTGTGCAGGTCCATGCGGTTGAGTCATCCTACATATATAATGTGCGGTAGCCTAGTGATATGGGGGGTAATGGACTGCTGAGATGAGGTCTCGGGTTCGATCCCAGATTTACCATAGCACACACCAATGACTTCTCGATGCTTTTCGAACTTATGTGTGTATTTATCGCAGGTTTATAAGTGCCCGGTTAATGGCAATAGGCTCGCCACCTATTATATTGGGACCTAAACATAAACTGGCGAAATGTAGGTACTAGCCAAAAGTCAAAAGTCAAAAATAATTTATTTTGCATAGACCATTAAATCGGCACTAACAAAACGTCAACATAAAGTAAATATTAAATACTAACTAGTAAATGGACCACCGGTTCGAAACGCGGCCCAGACCTGAGAAGACTCCGGCAAGAAACTCAGCGGGCTTTTTTTTTGGTCTATTTACAAAACATTTACTTAGCCTAAAACTTATGGTCTAGATACAATGTTTTGCTTGAGTAGCACAGCAGAGCGAACAGCTCATTTCCAAGCTTGTTTATCATTTAAATATTCTTGGATTTTATAATAGGCTTTCTGGCACAGTTTGCTCTTTACTGTATTTTTAAATTTATTAACAGGTAAATCTCTGATTTCATTAGGAAGCTTGTTAAAAAAGCGAATACAGTTGCCCTGGAAAGAATTACTTATTTTATGGAGTCTACTATGACAAACTACAAGATTGCTTTTATTTCTAGTATTTATATTGTGCCTGTCACAAAGTCTTGGAAATTTTGCAATATTTTTCCTGACATACATTAAGTTTTCGAAAATGTATTGTGATACTACGGTTAGAATATTCATCTCTTTAAACTTATCTCGGAGGGAGACTCTTGGGCCCAAATTATAAATAGCTCGCACAGCCCGCTTTTGCAAGACAAATATCGTGTTTAAATCTGCGGAATTACCCCAAAGGAGAATTCCGTAGCTCATAATACTATGAAAATAGCTGAAATAAACTATTCTAGCCGTATCCACATCTCGTCGCCTCAGTGCTTATTTGTTCTATCTACCAAGTTTACAGAAATTTAACTTTGAATGTAGTATTGTTAAGACTCAAATTTCAATCTTCTTGGTTAAGAAATTTTTTAAACTTTTTTGCTATAATATAAAAAAAAGACATTTAAATTTTATCTATGACACAACACTGTAATAAATATTTTGTGCTTGTTTGCTCTATGTCCACTGTTTGTTTTATATCCTACATCATAACAAATGTTGAGTGCTTGAGTGTTCTATGTCCACTCAATCGACCAATCACAGCCCATGACGCCATGTCTGCCATTTTTTTTTATTTGTCATTTTGGCTGGAGACATTGTAAGAATCGCTTCGTTGCTCTCGAAAAAATTTAAAAATATTATTTAAATTGTTGTTTCTAGTAAAATTGTGTTCGACAGACATTAAATTATGTCTAGAACAAGCTATAGGTGCAAAATGAATGAACAAACGCAGCCGCAAACAGAGCAGTAATTATTTTTTGATTTACGCTCGATTCCGTTCTGAATTTTACACAGAGTGTTGTTTTTTAATAAACTATGAGCCACGTAGTCGGACATAACAGGTATGTTCGACTGCGTGGCTCAATGTTCCTTTTTCATCGTTATAAGAAGTATGACTGATAGATTAATGTAATGTGTCCTAATTTACAAACCTAGTTCTTTTTTTGTTTCAAACTTCTGCCAACTCCAAGAAAGAATTGTTTGGTATGTACAATGAAGGTGTTTAAAAATTATTATATAACTATCATGGGTTGTGGTGCTGAAACGCACCGATAACAACTACTTCACTCTGTTTTGCGTTAAATTAAAATACCAAAGGGTATTGATTGCTTGAACAATTTTTTATACCACATATGTAGCAGATAAGCACATGGTCCACCTTATGGAAAGTGGTTACCGTGGCCTATGGCAATTTTTTTATTGAAAATAATTTACACCTAGTTTTTTATCTTCAATTATTATTCAATTATTAATTATACTATTGATTTTCATAAAAAAATTGTAAAAAGCACGATTTGACTTTTGTTTTTGTCATTGATATTTTATTTATTTATCATCAGCTCATCTTGTTGTCACAATACAGTTCTGTTGTATGTAAAAATAAATGTTGATCAAAACGAAGCCAATCACGTCATATTTTTACTTAGCTTACTTACGCCACATATAATTTAGGCTTAGGTACTCTATAGCTACACTGATGTCTTTGCTCGATTATGTTATTACATTGAATTATTTTTTTATCAATTTATTGAACTTTCTGAAGCTTAATCAGTTTACAGGGTTTTGCTTTCTGCTTTTTGCAGTGCAAATTATCGATCCACTGTAATATGTTTTAAAAAATGTAATTAGTTATTATAACATTTTTTTTGTTTTATATCCATAACAGGCTTGAAAAAGTTAAGAAAAAGCTTTTTGTAAATC
This sequence comes from Eilema sororculum, assembly GCA_914829495.1. Taxonomy (NCBI): domain Eukaryota; kingdom Metazoa; phylum Arthropoda; class Insecta; order Lepidoptera; family Erebidae; genus Eilema; species Eilema sororculum. The sequence goes on along the minus strand of OU618544.1, from coordinate 20,456,624 downwards.
ATGATGTCGCTGAAAAACACTACATAGAAGACACTCCAAACAGATATATACTCAAGGTAAACAAAAAGTTTTTGGAGCATCAAAAGGCAAGCAAGGAAACATGTATTCTATTAGCTATAAGCATTTAAAAGCATTAGTAAAATAACTATAAATAAAAACTTTTGTTTAAAATGCATTTATTATTTGGAGTTAAATCCTATCATCTAACATACTAAATACATCATCCTGTATATACATCTGACACATAGACCAGTTAAGCACGAAAAATTAAAACAGTCTTTTTGTTCTATCTTTATTGAGGTATTGTTCTAAGTCCACATTCGTAATTATATTTGTGCACATTTGTTCTATCTCCATATAGAAACTGTAAAATAAGGTACAATTAACCACAATTTCATACATTACATAATAATAATGTATTCCTAGACAACTCATTTATAAAGTAATTCCTTAGAATCTAAAAACTAAAGCTTATTATAAAAATAGAGATAAAAAATCTTCTTCCTGTAAAATGTAACCAATGGTAGATAGGACAAACAAGCACTGAGGTGACGATCTGTTAAAGTCCTAATCTTTTTTACAGCATAGGAAGCTGAGCTTAATCTACTAGCTATTTTTTCTATATGTGAACCCCACTGAAGTTTAGCGTCAATACTCAAACCTAAGAACACTGTCGATTCCGCAAGGCTCAACAATTGTCCATTGAGTTGTACATTGGTTTCTACCTGTGCAACATTAGGCAGAGTAAATTTAATACATTTAGTTTTATTCTCATTAAGGCAAAGATTATTTATATTAAACCAATGGACCACTCTTTTGATTGCACCATTCACTTCGTCATAATTATCGTGTTGCCTTTTAATTTTGAAAATTAACGAAGTATCGTCAGCAAATAAAATAATACTATTATTGTCCCTTACATAGTAGGGAAGGTCATTTATGTAAATTAGAAATAAAAATGGTCCAAGTATCGAACCCTGCGGAACGCCCAACGAAACCACAGATCCTGCTGAACATGTACCGTTAACATCGACCCTCTGAATTCTATTGTTCAAATATGAAGTCAGAAGCTCGAGAGCCTTGTTCCTTATTCCGTAATGTTCTAATTTCCTGATTAATGTGTCATGGTGAACGCAATCGAAGGCCTTGGATAGATCACAGAAGACACCTAGAGCATCATGCTTATCCTCCCAGGCTTCGTAAATACAATTTAACAGTTCTACACCAGCATCAGTAGTCGAACGTCCCTTAGTAAACCCAAACTGTTTATCATGAAACAATTTGTTTTCACCAAAATGGGTCAGCAACTGTCCTAGAATTAGTTTCTCAAATACTTTACTCAAGGTTGGCAACACAGAAACGGGTCGGAAATTCGAAGGATCTGTGGCGCTGCCGGCCTTGAACAAAGGTATGACTTTGCTATATTTCATTAAATCAGGAAATGTACCACTGTTGACACAGTCATTAAACACAGTTGCTAGATGGGGAGCAATGACATCAATTATACTTGCCACAGTTTTGACTGATAATCCCCATAGATCCGCGGTCTTTTTAACATCAATTGTTTTAAACGCTTTAACGATGTCCTTGCTATTAACAACCGTGAATACGAACGTGTTCTGACACCTGTTTGTTGATTCTACAAGCAATGCCTCAGCGGAAATGGAAGACGACTGAAGAGTTTTGGTTGTAGTGGAAGCTATATTTGCGAAGAAATGTTCAAACTCTGTCGCAACCTCCAAATCCTCCGTGACATGGCGATCTTCTATTTTTAAATGGAAATCTCTTACAGTTGATGAAGATTTCCCACATTCGGAATTTATTATATTCCAAGTAGTCTTAATTTTATTAACAGAATTGGTTATTTTCTTCCTAATGAAGTTTGATTTCGCAAAGGAACAGGCTCGCTTAAATACTTTTGAGTAATTTTTAACATAGTTCTGAAAAGCAGGGTTGGAATTGTATGACTTTTCAGAATACAGCTCATACAATCTCCTCCTGCTCCTATAAATCCCCGATGTTGCCCAGTCACTGAATACAGGGCGGCCGCCAACCGATAATGTTTTTGAGGTAAAAATTCTCCCAAACTCAGTATCGATCAGGTTGGTTAGTTCTGCGTAAGATTCTTCTACACAAGTGTACAAGGGCAAATCAGGTATTTTACTCACAATACTTTCCCTGAAAGCGTCTAAACGGTACTGGTTAATCGGTACAAATTTAATTTTTTTTTTAACATTTTTACAATTATTTCTTTCAATGGTTATTAATTGGCCACGGTGATCCGAGTGTACAGCATCCACAAGACATTTGTTGATTGGATTAATATTCGTGTAAATATTATCAATACCAGTGGCACTATGTGCAGTTATTCGAGTAGCTTCTGAAAACATATTAATAAGATTAAAGGACTTGAACAGATTTAACATTTTTTTTCTCTCTGCTGGCACTTTAGTGTTTTCTAAAATATTTACATTGAAATCTCCACAAACTATTATTGCCTTATTGGAGGAACGGCATTTAAAAAGCGCTTCTTCCATCGTTTCTTCAAATCTTGCAAAGGGCGCAGCCGGGGGACTGTATACGCTTAATACAATGAACTGCTCAAACTCAATACTAGCTATCTCAATAACTCGCTCAATAGAGAGGCTTACTAAGTCTTTACGCTCTTTAAATTTTATATTCTTATTAATAATAATTAGGGAGCCTCCACGATCCAAATTTTTTCTACTGAACGAGCTAGCCACCTGGTGATTTTTGAAGTTGAACATGACCTGATGGTCTTTCAACCAATGTTCAGTTACACAGAAAATATCAATATTATTCAGGGTCATGTGCAACTCCAATTCCAATTCTTTACCATTTATCAATCCTTCCACATTTTGATGCACCAGGTTTAATCTACTAGTTTTAAAATTTAAATTACATATAGGAGACTGAACTGTCTCAAAAGCCGTATGGCTATGGCCGCTAAAGTCGGACATAGTGTGAGAAACTTTGCTAGATTTATTATCTGTTGTCGAATGTTTTAGTTTTTTTTTTGGATAACATTATCCACTGTGTCAGTAATGTCAGTATTGTCAGCACCTCTGCCTACCCCTTCGGGGAATACAGACGTGAGTTAATGTTATGTTATGTTATGAGTCATTCTATACGATCCCTATACAATCTATTTATTTCCTTTTAATTGGGAATCACATCATCGTTAAAAATATGGACGGCATATCCCATACCAAGTGGTGCGTCTTACTGTTATGCCACTGAAGTGGTTATTGTGTCGAGTGATATGAATATGTGTGTATGACAAACAATATCATTCCGTAATTATTCAATTTGCAGAAGGGCACAGCATCCTTCTTCCGATTGCGTCATCCCAACGATCTATTTACTCTATAATTTGGACAGCATATGTTGTACAAATGGACCATGACTCAGCTAAATATTTTAGTTTTAAAGAATAATATTTGAAATCGTTTCACTTCACAGCCTTTACCCAACTAAGCTGAATTATCCCAAAAGAAATATTCTAGGAAATATTACATAGCACCATACAGACCTAAACCAAGCAGATTTTGGTTCGAGAAAGCGAAAAAAATGTACATACACCACCACCAATACACACACCAATACACATACAATATACCACCAGACAGAGCAATGTAAATGAATCGAACTCGAGACTTCTGATTTACTAGTCGAATGTTCTACCGCTATACTACTGAGGTTGTCAATGTAATAAATAAATAATAAATATTCCACAACATTCTACACAACGCTATCTAGACCCATGGTAAGCTAATATAGCTTGTGTTAGGAATCTAGAATGCGGATAAACATACATAAATACTTTATTTTTCTAAATACATACATATTTTATATAGAAACACCCAGACCAATGCAAATAGCCATATTCATGAATACAAATATTTGCACTGAGCGGGGATCGAATCATCGAACCCGCGCCTCCTGCGTTGCAGTCGCGTGCACTATCGCCACTAAGCAGAGTTTGGTGCCAGAACTCGAAAAATATTTATATACATACATTAAACTACCATACAGACCAATGTAAATGAATTGAACTCGAGACTTCTGACTTAGTAGTCGAATGTTCTACCGCTATACTACTGAGGTTGTCAATGTAAGATGATGGTAATTGAAATATCTCTGAAGGAGACTGTAGTGTACAACGCGAAAATTGTAGTGTGTAAATGTAATTAGGTAGGTACTTATAATATAAACAAAAACATTATAAAAAAAAAACATTGTTTTAATTTGAATGATTTTTTATAGCATTTAAAATGCTAACTTTTAAGTTCGAAAAACATTGGAAAAAATGAAATGCTCAAGTGAGACTCGAACTCACGACCTTTCCCTTACAGGGGGATTGCTCAGCCAACTGAGCTATTGAGCACCATTGAATCATTCTAAATTTTCCTTCTCTTTATATCCGTCTATAAGGGCGACGGTGCAGCCATCTACCAACATTCTTACGAACTGTTGGAAACAATGAATGATTTTTCAACCATTTTTAAACATTGAATTTTGATGAATGCGCCCAAATATTTGAATGATTTTTTTATAGCATTTATTATGCTAACTTTTAAGTTCGAAAAACATTGAAAAAAATGATGGATTGTTTTAATTTTTTAAATGTTTTATTATCATACACCAATTATGTACCTATAAGAAGAAAATAAGAATAATAAATACTAAAACTTCTTTTGAAGGAATTTTTACAGCATTAAGTATGCTAACTATACAAATCGAATACATAGGGAAAAAGAATCTTCTCGGGCGGGACTCGAACCCGCAGTCTTTCCCTTACAGGGGGAATGCCGGACCAATTCGGCTACCGAGACACGCCCGATATGATTCAAATTTCCCATCTTATACGTCTTTGAGGCGACGTGGCGTCATCTACCGATTTTCTTACTTCTTCTTTCTCTTAGCTTAATCCCAGTCGCATCCGAAGCTTTCAGCTTGGAGTTTGGGGTCCGCTTGACCAGTCTAACTGCGGATTTGGCTGGATCCCGATATTTTCTGTGGAGCGACTGCCACTAACCTCCACAACCCAAAGGCGATATCGAAGCATTGCAGTTAGGCCAGTTGTTGGAGTTTTGAGGGCTACACTACCCGTAACGACTGCGACGGCTTAACGAGCTCTCCGGGACACGACCAGACCAATGCAAATACCCATATTTATGCATACAAATATGTGCACTGAGCGGGGATCGAACTCGCGACTCCTGCGTAGCGGCCGCATTCACTACTTACCGCTACGCCACGGAGGCTGTCAGATAAATCGTAATAATTATTATTAATAATAAATACTAAAACTAACGATAGGTATATAATAATTTAAATAACAGTCTTTTCAGTAGAACAGTTCTACACAATGCTAGCTAGACTCAAAGCAGATATTATAATATTAGATACCTTCTAGATACTTATCTACATTCATTATTACTACTACAGATAGTCCTGGCACATAAGAGTAGGTTCTATCAGTACTATTACGAGCCAAAACTCATCAGCGGCAAATGCCCTCCCCATGCCCGTTCCCCCAAGGTAACACAATCCTTATAAACAATCTAATGCATATAGGACCTTTATAAAAATATCTAAATAAAGTAAAGTAACTAATCACTAATAGGAACATGACTAGATTGTGTTTATTTATGAAAAAAATGTCTGATTCAAAACTGGCAGCGAATTCTCATGATTTTAATACAATTTATAATTATATATGTTCTTATCACAAAGACTCAACTGAGTTCACAGACAAACTGTTCATAACAGTTTTGTGAACCAATAGTAGATGCAATACCTATAAATTATATGCTTAGTAATTAAATAAATAAATAAAAAGAAATTATGAATGGAATCAAAACAGAATATAGGTTTTTATATCACAAGATGGCTAAATTCTGAAATGAATGTTCAGTACTTTTAACATGAAAATGAGGTTTATTACACTATACATTCAATGCAAAAATCATGTTCGTTACAGATGAAGTTTAATGTTCTAGTTCGAATTATCTTGAATAAGTCATAATACGTTTCAATATTTATTCTTCACCGTCATCATCATCCCGGTCATTCACTTTGTGGCACGGGGCCCGCTTTTCTATTCTGTCTACTTCACGATTTTTTTGATATATTCATCATTGCTTGAAACGTAGCTTCTTGAAGTAAAGAGTAAATCCAAGCGACCTTCAAATAAGTTCTTCACCAACTGGACACAAGAGACTGGACACGAGAGACTGCACACTAGAGACGAGAAACTTGACACTCGTGTTGCAAATTGGAACTTTGAAGAAAGTGAGTTAACAGAGTTCAGCTTCAAGGAGCGGCTCAGACTAGTTGCAACCGTATTTGTAGTTGACTGGTCGAAAAAGGAGTATAGATTCAAAATATTTTGATAATATTTTGCCTTCCTGAACTTCATTGTTGCTAATATCCGTTGAGAATTTGATCGTATCTGAAAAAATAAAACAATTACTTAGTAACTCGTATTGTCTATTATGTGTTAACTCTATTAATAATTTCATAGATGGAAATGTAACACTACATAATTGATTAACTATGTATTAATTATTATTATGTATGGTTTGAAAATTTCAATAAATATATTAGATAATAGTTATGTAATATAAAGAAATGGGAAGTTTAATTAATAATTAATGATTATGAAAGTTTTATTATTGAATAGAAATAATTATTATCTAATATATCAAAATAATATTTAAACTCTATTTGATAATTGAAATGATAGTTTGCTTTTATTTTCACATCTTAATTCATACCTAGAAATAATAACTTCAAAAAGAAAATTGAATTGAAATTGACAATAAAAGGTTTATAAAAATATTTTGAGTAAAATTCTATTTTTTACGTAATGGTAATAAAAATATATTATTTACTTTTCATAAGGGATGCAGCGTCTTTTGAAGTAAACTTTTCCCTTCGAGCACTTCCCGCTGCGAATAGCTTGCCGTCTACTCCTCACTAAAACTTTTTCTGAACTATAAACTGTAACTTCTTCAGTTTTAAGTTGAACTTCACTTGGCACTCCGATATCACTGGCTTGTAGATCTTTTTTAACAGGTAATGACAGTGCTACGCCCAAAAAGCACAAGACCAAGAAAAATTAAGTGTTGGGATACATTTTTACAATATATATTTTGCAATATTTTACTGTGCAATAATAGTTGTACACAAGTGACGACTTGCTGTAGACACAGTTCAGCGCGTACTAATATTGAAGGAGGTCTTGTAGCGCGTATTTATTCTGCCACGGGGAAAATCTGAGTTCTGACGTCTCTGGCATGTGTCATAAGGGGGACAGGCGGTGACGGCGACGTTGGAGGTAATATTCGGGCAAGAATACAGGTACTTGACATTTTTTTTATCAAAATAAATCTAATAAATGTAATATTTTGTATTTTTTTGAGCTAGTTGTCAAAAAAAACAGCATGTCAGTCATTCTTATTGGTTTTCTTGGAGTTTTTTTCCTTCTTTTTTTTAATGCAACAAACCCTAGGGATTCCTATCCCCACGCCGAAGCCAGTGGAGGTGATTACGTTGGACCCGAACCGAGCAAAACTAGTCTCGGGCCATCAGTTGCCGGGGTCGAGGCAGGCTCTGACATATTCCTCGCACACCCCCGCCGACCTTGGGACACCAATGCAGAGCTCAGTGTCCGCTATCCCGCTCGGTGTCCTTGTTATATTTCAAGAGGACATAACATTACATAAACTCACACCTGTATTCCCCGAAGGGGTAGGCAGAGGTAGCACGCGCATTTCGCCAGTTTATGTTTAGGTCACAATGTAATAGGTGGCGAGCCTATTGCCATTAACCGGGCACTTATAAACCTGCGATAAATACACACATAACTTCGAAAAGCATCGAAAAGTCATTGGTGTGTGCCATGATAAACCTGGGATCGAACCCGAGACCTCGTCTCAGCAGTCCATTACCCATACCACTCGAAAAAATTCTAATATCTCTCGGACTATACTAGCTCTCTCGCGTCGACGCGCGTCGACGAACGACGCCGCGTCGAGCGTTGCAGTGTGCCAATCGCCTTACACATATCGGACGTGAGAAGCGAAAAGATCTGCCAAAATGACTGTCGACTTTTTTCACTTTACTTACTTTCGTTTTATATCTACAGAATCTGTGTTTAGCACATAATGATGAGGAATCAAATCTATCAGTGACTACAGACAGTGCTATTTTGAATTATTTAGTTCGGGTTAAGAAAGACATAATTAAAGATAATAATAAGTGTAGTGAAGGGAAGAAAAGGTTTAATGAATTCTGCATACCAGAAGAAAAGTGAGTTAATGAACTATTATAATTATATACAGTGTGTTAAAAATGCCATTTTGTTTTATGACGTTATTTTCTTTAATGTTGTGTTTTACGTTTCCTGATGTGGTTAAAATTACCAATATTTTAGAAAAACGTAATGGAATTTTATAGTAAGCAGGTGTGTGCCAACTATTCCTATAAATTTCAATCGGAAAAAGTTAACATTCAGGAAGTGACTAGAACTTGTGAACCTTTCTTGAGGAAATACTCTGACTACCTTAGCTACCTGCGGTATAAACCTGGTGGTGTTATGGGGCTATACCAGGATCTTAAGCGATCTGCTGATTAAGGCTGGCTACACACGTATGGTTTTTTCCAAATCCGATTGATTTTTTCCGAATCCATTAGATCCTTATTAATAACATTATTATTTTCCTTTATTCGTGTAAGTAACATATAAATTACAATTTTAAATATACCTTAAAATACAAAATATATTTAAAAAAATAAAAAATAATGTCCCACCGGCATCGGGTAAAGGGACCTAGCTACCGGTGGTTAGGGCTCCAGGTAGAGGAATCTCCTCACAATACGTTCCGTGACGAGGAGTACCGCCTTCTGCATCAGGCCCTTGACCCAGCTGCCTAACGAGAGCCTCTTAAGGTGCTAAACAACGTAAAACACCACTACAAAAAAACACGCGCTTTGCGCTAATTGTTTTTTTTTGTAGTGATTTTGTTTTTATGAAATTACCGTTTTTAATAATTTAGCTTTACTGACGCGAAAGAGAGTAAATAATGCAAAATACAAAATATAAAAAATTAATTCGATATTTTTGGTCCAAATCGATTTTATTTTTATACCGATGTGTTATGTACCTGGAGTACTAGTAGGGGCTTTCAGCTTCGGGAGCGTTCCCCTTACACGCGGTATAAATAAATATTGAATAATTCTCAATAGATACTTTATTCGAAAAATGAAAACAATCTTCACCGGTAGTGTAATGGCCAGGATACGAATTCCAATTCTCTCGATCGTACGTAAGGCCAACTCTTTAACCACTAAGCTACCGACGACACGAAGTAGTATAATTAGTTTAAAATAGGCGCCTAAGCTAATTTTTATGCGATTTCCCGTGCGCTCCAAATCTATTGTTCTCTAAAATTCATATTTTCATACATTGATTACCAGGAGCTCCACGGATGTTTTTATTAAAATAATAAACAAAGCCAAATTTACCAATTTCATTCCCTAGTGCTCCAAAATATTGTTTAGGTACTTTGACATATTATTCCCAGCAGCTCCAATAATAAAGTCAATTCTTCAATATAAAAATCTTTCCCACCAGCTCCAAAAAATTTAAAGTAGGTAACGTCAGCAAAACCCGAACGTAGTAAAGAATGAAATCAGTCAGTGCAGCGGTGCACCCACACAGCGTTGTCGCGTCACCCCCACCCCGCACCTTTCCTTGCAATCTAACATTGCCTAATGATGTGCAAACAGTGGTCTCGAACCTACCGATTTTTCGGTATTTCTACCGATATGGGCTCTGTTCTACCTAAATATCGTAATATAAAGTTTTTCTACGATTTCAGAGTATATATGGAAATTCTCAATTGATACAGAGTGGCGCATTTTAAGAAATTGTGAATAAATCAAAACATTTCCTACTACTTCGATATACGGATGGCCTCTTAGCCCTGTGCGACTCCTGTGAACGAAAGGAGAGGGTTGGACTATTGGAAGAGCTCATCCGAACATTCACCATGGTAGAGACGGTAGAATGCTGCCAAAGACGCAACATCTCTACGGCTCTGCAAAGGCTCGAGGGTGTTCATGACCTCAGGATTCCCAATAAAGGGGACCGCACGTCGCTGCAACCTATCGAGAGTATCTAGTAAGTACTTTGCGGAGCCATCCCAGAGATGTGAGCAGTATTCCACGCAGGAACGAATTTGGGTCTTGTATAGAAGACACCGCAGCTCCAGCGTGAAAAACGTCTCACTCTGTTCAGGACTCCGAGTTTACGCGAGGCTGATTTGATGATCAGTTGTGATTTGATGAATATGTTTATTTGCGTTGGTCTGGATATTTTCATACCTCGGAGAGCACGTTAAGCCGTGGGCCCCGGTAGGGCACGCCGTAATAGCGGCGGTAAGACCCATCATGGAGGAGTGGCTAGAGAGGCCACACGGCAGCCTCTCGTACCGGCTGACGCAGGTGATTACCGGACACGGGTGTTTCGGGAGTTACCTGTGTCGGATCCGGAAGGAGCCAACGTCCGAGTGCCATCACTGTGATGCGAGCGAGGACACAGAGCTGCACACGCTGACCGAGTGCCCGGCGTGGGACACGCCGAGGCGGGTCCTAGTGGCGGCTCTGGGGGTGGGAGTCCTCACACTCGCCACATTGCTCACAGCGATGGTAAGATGCGCAAACGTTTGGGGTGCGGCCGCCTCCTTCTGCGAGCAAGTAATGCTCGAGAAGGAGGCGGCCGGTCGGGTCCGGACCAGACTCCGGGCCCGGGAAGCCCGTGCAGAGCGAAGGCGAACCGGACGTCGGAGGTCGCAGAACGAGCTCCGTCCTCCATGAGCGCTGGCCTGGGGGTGACCGGTGGAGCCGCCTGTCACCCTAGCAGAAGCAGGCCGCGGCGGCGGCGCAAAGTGCGCCTCCCCGTAACCGGGGCTAGATGGGGACATTTTGGTCCCCACAACCCGAAGGGGGCCATCTCGAAAGAGATGGTCCTGGGTCTGCCGGGGTGCGAGAGATATGCTTTTGGCAATCTCACCTCCGGCAGCCAAGGACCCAAGACGGCGTGCGTTTTAGTCGGTTCGAGTCCGACATAACCGCCTCCACCGGCTCCGTGGGGGTGGTATCCGTGAGGATTTATCGCACGATAAAAAAAAAAAAAAAAAAAAAGGCCGTGGGCCCCGGTTGTAATACGGACATCTATGATAGCTATTGCAGGTATTTTGAGCCCTAAAAAGTTCAATAACTTCAATAATTCAATATTGCCAATAGGTTTTGAAGGGGCAAATGGCACTAATTTCGTGGAAAATATCAAAGTGCAAACACGCAGGGTGAAGTAGTACAAGGAACACTAAACAACATAATTCTATATATTCACTCAATAAGCACGATAACTTTCCATCAAGTGGGCCGTGTGTTTGTCGGCCACTTAAAAAGTACAAAAATTAACATACATACATATAATCACACCTTTATCCCCGGAGAGCAGGGGTGGTAGTTAGGCAGAGGTGAATTAATTCTCACATTTCACCAATTATTGGCTTCGGTCCCACGTAATAGGGGTGAGCCTATTGCCACATTTCGGGCACTATTGTTGACTCAAGTCATGCATCTGAGGCTGATAAAATTAAATCCTCATACATTTTACTATAGAGCGTATCATTGGTAGATCTTGTAATGTCAGTTGGGTGTTATTTCAATCTGCTACTACCGATAATACATTATAGCTGCAATCTTATCGATTGCGTCTAATAAGTATCTAATAGTAAGATCCCAGAAATGATAACAGTATGCCAGGAGAAGCCAACCTATTTATTATTAGGTTTATTAAAGATACCGCTGCTCCTATCATATAAAAGAGACCAAATGTGGGCAGAGAAACACTCAGTTCCGGTAAATTTTATCAGACCAAATAAATGCGGCCGCGTGGATATCAACTCCAGTATCAATTTGGAAGTATCTACATCATCTGCTGCTACACAAGCTTGCCAATACAAGGAATACGAGTATATAGAAAAATGAGGCTATATGACCCCATCCCAGTCAATGCTGTATTTGCTCTCTTGCCCACTGCGCCTCTCTCCTCTAGCTGTGTGTAAGGCAACGAACGACGATGTCACTGTGGTCGATGGAATTTATCATAAAACTGGAACTAACCACCATTGGCTCGGCAAAGCAGAGGACCACTGCGTGCAAGGCTCCGGGTTTTCTTGTAACTATTTTGTGTGATGCTTGATGTATTTTTAATCGACTTTAAAAATGGAGGAGGTTCTCAATTCGTCTGTATTCATATTTTTTTTTTATGTATGTTCACCGATATTTCTGCCAATTATAGACGGATTTCAAGTTTTTTTTCTTTGTTAGATAGAGTTCAGTTCGGAGGTGGTCCTATTTTCACCAGGTCAGGATCGGATGATGGGATCAAGGAAGAATCGAGGGCAACCACCGAAAATTGTATGCTCGTATGGTGCTTTTGTTACGTAATCATGTTTTACTCAGGTATATGCTTTAGGGTGTCAACATCTGATGCTGCTGTGCTGATGATGAAGCTACAGAACTCCTTAACGGTTGCGTATGGTGTTTTTGTTACGTAATAATTTCTTACTCAGGTATATGCTTCAGGGTGACAACATCTGATGCTGCTGTTCTGATGATGAAGCTACTGAACTCCTTAACGGTTAGGAGTTGGGAGACAGTACTGTCATTGGTCGATGGAAACAATTTAGTAGTATGTAGGGCTAACGTGTTGCTTGTGAGGTATGCTTGAATCAATATCTGATACTGCTGTGCTGATAGTGAAGCTACAGAACTTATTAACGATTAGGAGTTAGGGGACAGTACTGCAATTGGTCAAAGGAAAATAGGTAGTAGTATGTAGGGCTAACGTGATACTTGTAAGGGTAGGTGCTACTTCTGAGAAAATCACGAAATTTGAGAGATATCGTAATAAAAATCTCAGTGAAACAGAGACAGTTCCTCAATTATTAAAAATAATAAGTATGCTTATAAATGGGGTTTATCTACTCCTGAGGTGGTCTTTTTTTGTCGAGCGCCGGAGCCGGAAGGAGAGGTTATGTTGGACTCGAACCTACTAAAACCATATGCCGAATGAGGGTCGTAGTGCTAGGCCGGAGGTGAGGTTGTTTTCGACATATCCCTTGCACCCTGGCTGGCCCAGGGCCATCCCTTACGGTCTGGCCCTCCACAGGAGAGGGGACAACGGTGTCAACGACTCGCCCCCGGAATGGCTCCCCATTCCGGGGGCGAGTCGTTGACACCGTTGTCCTACGCGCGTTGCCACCGTGGCCTGCTTCTGCTGAGGTGATAGGCGGCTCCACACGTCACCCCCAGGCCTGCACTCATGGGGACGGAGATCAGTCTGTGCTCTCCGACGCCTGAGGCGCATGCGCACGCGGGCGGCGCGATCTGCGAGTCTCTCTCGCTCAAGCCGCTTAACAAAGTTGGCACCGACTTCTAACAGATTGAAAATCTTTGAATGAATTTTTTATAGCATTTATTATGCTAACTTTTAAGTTCGAAAAACATTGGAAAAAATGAGATGCTCAAGTGAGACTCGAACTTACGACCTTTCCCTTACAGGGGGACTGCTCTTCCAACTGAGCTATTGAGCCACACTTGAATCATTCCAAATTTTCCTTCTCTTTATATCCGTCTATAAGGGCGACGGTGCAGCCATCTACCAACATTCTTACGAACTGTCTATTAACTGTTTATTATTGAAAATCTCTAAATCCTGTTATTTTAAACATTTTATCCTATTTGATTTTGGAGTCGGTTCATTTTTTTTTAAATTATTTATAACTAGCTTTTGCCCGCGGCTCCGCCCGCGTGGAAGTCGGTTATCGCGACCAAACATAGCCTATGTCCTTTCTCAAGGTCCAATCTATCCCTATCCCAAATTTCATCAAAATCGGTTCAGTGGTTTAGGCGTGAAAGCGTAACATACAGACAGACAGACAGACAGAGTTACTTTCGCATTTATAATATTAGTATGGATTTGTTCAGTTCGTAAGTTGTAGAAGCATGTTTTAAGAATTTAGGAAGAAGGAAGAAGAATATTTAAATCATTATAACTGATGAACATTGCTAAGTCCACATTTAGCAATGTTTATCCACATACTTGATAATGATTTTGTCAGCAAAATATTGAATTTTTCAAAATCCTTCCGCAGTATTTGCCAAGCCTATAGAAGAAGTCTGTCTCTTTTCGTAGTTTTCAGTAGTTTAGCCCTGTATACATTAGTCAGTCACTCAAAAAAAACTGTCTTCATAATTTGTAATTGAAAAATACAGGGTGGAAGATGTCAAGAAAAATAATTGAAAACAGTTTTTTTTCTTTTTTTAAAATTAAGGATTGTTTTCTTTGTGTAAAATTCACTATTTCCAGTATTTCAACTACTTCCATTCCAGTAGGGATGAAAATCTTCCACCATAAATAATGATGAGTCTGAGCTATTCGAAACTTAACGCGCACGAAGTCGCGGGCAACAGCTAGTGACAAAATCTAATAATAATAAAATAGAAATAAAAGCATTAACACCCACATTTCATTAAACAATATGATACCTAGTCAGTCCCACGTAATAGGGGGTAAGCATATTGTCGTATTACATGCACACTCGAGTCATGAATCTGAGGCTGAGTTAGCTGTATATTATATATCTGTCTGATGTTAAACAGCCCAGTGATGTTATTATAACTTCAGTGCTAACATTACTTTCTCTGTAAAACCCCTTGAATACCGAATTCATACCTAACTCAAGACTCAAGACTTCCTATTGTCGTATCATAGTATTAAATGTTTTAATTCTGCTAACCATACACTTTGTTTTGGAGCTGTTGGGAACACAGTATTATATGAGTCTTTTTTTAATTAAAGTAGTATAATTTGGAGCTACTGGGAATTGATGTATAGAGATAAGAAGTTTTGAAGTAAAAGGCATAAATAAGTTTTTGGAGCTCTTGAGAACGATTTTATAAAATAATAATAATATTTAATTTTAGTCTTGGAGCGCTTGGGAACAAAATCGTGGAGCGGACGGGAATAACCCATTGTAACTAATAGCAAAATTATAATCTGTCTGCTTTATGTACCTAACTTTCTAAAAAAAATTATTATAATATAATCTTTATTTATATTGCCAGGCACCAACAAATAAAGGGCAATGAGTTTGATGATCGTGGTGCCAATGCTGACACTATTAAAACTGTAGAAGTCCCTAAAAAAGAAGACGATGCTCCAGACAAAACCGCAGTTAAAAGAAGAAACGATTTTGGTGCAGACTCAGTTACTACAAAAGTTCATTCCACAGCTGTGTATAATCTATCGGACTTAAAAGTATTACCAAATACAAAAAGTACACAAGATGAATATTCTGATGTAATTGCAACTGAAACTAGTTCTGAACCTAATGCATTTGATGCAAAAGAGTTAAATAATACACAGAACGGTTTTAATGCTAATACTATGGGAAGTCAAGCTGTTATTTCTACATCTACTTCTGAAGAAAAAATTTATAATCCATCAGACTTAGAAGTATTACCAAATACAAAAAGTACACAAGATGAATATTCTGATATAATTGCATCAAAAACTAGTTTCACAACTGTGCATAATGTATCAGACGTAATAACAATTACAGAAAGCACACAAGAGGAAGATTCTGAAACAAGTGCAGCTATAACAAGTTCTGAACCTAATGTATTTGATGCAAAAGAGTTAGATAATACACAGAACAGTTTTAATGCCAACACTATGGGAAGTCAAGCTTTTAATTCTACATCTGTTTCTGCAGAACGTTCACGTTACTTATGGTTGGTTGTGGCGGCGGCGCTGTTTTTCTCATTTGGATGTTTAAATTAATGTAAGTGATGTATTTTAATTAAACATCTATATAACAATACGCGAAGGGAAAACTTTAGATCCCTTTTTACGAAAATTGCGGGCACATAGGAGGGCAAGATTTGGCATATTGATAGTTTATATTGATAGATAACGAAGAGGAGTGCATAAGCCTAATATTTTTTTTCAATAATGCATTTAAATATCTTTTTTTGTTTAAAAAAACGTTACACACACTAAAGCCATTTTTCACACACACATTTATGCATGTCACTTATGTGTTCATAGAGTTTTTTTTTAAGTTTCGGTAAACATTACAGTCCTATACCTGTTTAAAATGTAAAAAAAAAAACAGAAAAAACTGTAAGCAGGTTTTAACTTAATTAATACTATATAACTTAATTAATAGGTGACTTTGTGCCTCTTTTAATGAAAATTATAAAATTTTGCAAACTTTTTATTGTTGTAAGTCTGTTGTCAGCTTTTACTCACGTTTCGGGGTTTTGGCGCGAATACGAACAAGGATGTATTTTTTTCCATGTTCTTTTTTTAGGCTTAGGTGATCACGCAGAGTCCCATACCTATTTGAAATGTTCATAGCTAACGGATAAAAATTAATAGATATATAAAATATAAATTGAAATAGGGTTTTAAATTAATATTATTATTGATGCATTCAACAAATAAATAGGTGAAGCGAAAACTTTGTACCTCTTTTTACGAAAATTGCGCGGACGGAGAATACGAAATTTCCCACACCTGTTTTATTAGTCTATGGTTAACTTGAGACATAATATAATTATTATTTGTCTATAGTCTTATATACTGAAATACAGCTCTTTTAAAAGGAAATTTCAAGATAATAAAAACTTTATTATCGTTCAAACTTATAATTTTTAAAATAATTATGGTCGAGTTTCGACCACCGGGCGACCACTAGTACCAATAATAAAGTGCTCCTAACCAGGCGCACTCACTATTCGGTAAGTGCACAGTGTGTTCAACTACCTAGGCCCGGTTGCTATTTGGATAGGTGTCCGCCTAACATTTCATCTGCCTGTCCATTCTTTGGAGAGCGCGTTAAAAGTCGGTTTTGTCCCGGCTGCCACTTACCAATAGTCGTTAGGTCAAAACGGAGGCCTTCATGGGCGACCAGGTTGACCTGAACAACTCTGTCAAAAAGTAAAAACTGAAAAACAGACATCGGTCTCCGAGGCCATTGATTCGAAAAGAACTAACCCAACGAAGATGATGGTATCGCCGCCAGTGACGTCATTGCTAGTATGTGTACCCACTCGCAGGTGAGCTTCATAACTTTGGCTCGAAAGATCCAAATTTATGGAGCCCCTTATTATAGACGGGTAGTCTATAATATTTCATACGTCTAAAATATTTACTTGATTTGTCCCCAGGTACGACTATTATCTGAAAAAACATGTCCGCTGAAAATTTTAATATTTCGTGTTCGACTGAAGAAATGCCTGAGTCGCCGTCTTCAAGACAACGGTTTCCTCTACAGAGCGTATCTATGTTAGAGATGGGTGCTTAAGATAACCCGATTTACGCCTAACTCGATTTCTTAACTCGAATCGGGTTGTAGGTCCTTGATGTAACAGAAAAAGCGTAAGAATAGGAGCGTAGAATCACGCTCCTATTCTAACGCTTTTTCTGTTCTTTGAGTACTTGCTTTAATTATCTATTTACTAATTATAAAAACATTATAATTTGATTATAGGAATGAAGTCAAGAATTAAGTAGTTTTTGTTGAAGTTTAGTTTAATCGTAACTTTGGCAGCCATCTAGTCCTATTTTTAATTTTGATTCTGGTCTGAAATAATTATATATCTGCACTATGTGCAATATTATAGATAATACTCCTTTAAGTCTGTAAGTATTTATTTTTTTATAGCGTAGAAAAATAGTTATACCTTTTGATGTAGAGAAAAATACTTTCTACAATTTCTTTAAAAAAATTGAAGAGTTGTTATACTGTGATAAAAAACTATGTAAAAATTTTAATTTATATTTTGAATAAAATTTAATACAATTTTATTAATTTATAATTATGTTTATTTTTATAATTTTTGTAATAATATTATTAAGCCTATGATAAGATACATAAAATTGTTACTAATATACTAACCCTATGGACTAAAACTACGGTCTGATATAAATGATTATTTAATTTAATTTAACAAAATACTTTTGTATAACTTTTTAACTTTAGATGCCACACTTGTTTTGAAGTTGTACACACTTGTTTTGAAGTTTTAAATATAGTATTTTCTTTTACTTCGGTAAATGTATGCCACGATATATGGGACGATAATACATGAGACATCATTGTTTATCACCAGTGGTTTACGATGTGTTCACATTGTGAGAATGATTGTATTCTGTAGTAAATAAAAAAGTGCAATTTCAGAGCGTTTTAACATTCCAATCCGATATTGGTGTCCACCAACACCAAGGTGTTGGCACCGATAGCCGATATTGGGCCGTACATTATGAAAACGCTCTTGGATGGACATTTTATGTTACAATTTTATAAAACCTAAACAGATATTATACTAATTTTAACAATACATTTACTTTTTAAGAATTTATTAACATTAAATTGATTGGATCAATCAAATTTTCTATCATTTTGGTACTACCGATAAACCCTCTTCCTCTATTTTTGTGGACTTGTAACTTTGGTAATGTTTCTCCAGAGCTCAGTGTCTTTTATTAGACAAGAAAAAGTTTTATATTTCCAGAAATTAATCAAACAAGAAAACAAAAGATAAAAAACCAAACTAAGAAGTAAAAATATAATTGTTAATTTTAAAGCCGCAAGGATCCCGGTGTCTAATCTACCCCTATACCAAATTTCATCAAAATCGGTTCAGTGGTAAGCCTTAAAGCGTAACATACAGAAAGACAGACAGATATACCAACAGACAGAGTTACTTTCGCTTTTATAGTATTAGAAAATTAAATGAAGGGAAAAACCGGATGTATCAAGCGAGTTTTCGAAAATCTTTGAATGCAGTTTTACAACTTTTTAAAAATAAAGGAATGTTTCCTTTGAGTGAAATTCTCTATCTCCAGTATTTTGAGTAATTCCCCTCCAGGAGGTATGAAAACCCTGTGTATGATTATAATGTTAATTTTGTATAAGGTTTGGACGGTATTCGTCCGGGGCACCTTAAGGAGCTCACCTCTAGGGCAGCCGGCGAAAATGGGCAACGCTTGCTGGGCAGTCTGACCAAGCTGTCTAACTTCTTACTTGGCGGTCAGTTAAACTCCGAAGTGTGCCCGTTCATGTACGGGGCTTCGCTCTGTGCCCTTAATAAAAAGGATGGTGGAATCAGGCCGATCGCGGTCGGTAGCACTTACCGCCGTCTGACTGCTAAGCTGGCTTGTTACTCAGTCAGGAAGGAGATGTCTGAGCATCTGCAGCCGCGCCAGGTGGGTTTTGGCACGCCACGGGGCTGCGAGGCAGCTATCCATGCCACTCGAGCCTATGTGATGGAGCCGCAAAATGCCCATTGCGTCGTGTTAAAAATTGACATTCGCAATGCTTTTAACACGCTAGAAAGAGATGTTCTGCTGAGCGCAGTCAAGGAAAAATCCCCTTCCCTCTACCCCTTCCTTTTCCAAGTCTACCATTCTCCCTCGAACCTCTTCTTGAACAAAGACCTCGTTCTTTCGCAAGTGGGAGCTCAGCAGGGGGACCCACTTGGCCCATTAGTCTTCAGCCTAGCCATCCACGAGACCATCTCAGAGCTTGAATCGCCTCTTAACCTGTGGTACCTAGACGACGGTACAATCGGCGGTGAGCCTGGGGTGGTCGCCCGGGACCTCGAGGCTTTGATCCCGCGCCTCAAAGGGCTGGGCTTAGAGGTGAACCCGGCCAAGTGCGAGTTTTTCCCCTGCAGTACAGAAGCTCGCAAACACTTCACTCACTTCAACACACTCGTTCCTGGCCTCAGCGAACTTACTACCGGTACCTTTAGCCTAATGGGTTCTCCCATTTTTCCGGAGGCAGTTCCTGAGGCCATCACTTCCCGTCAACTTCTTCTCCTTGCCGCTCGGGAACAATTAAAGAACCTTTCGGCCCACGTTGCTGTCCTCCTGTTGCGAATGTGTTTTGCGGTTCCAAAAATCACATACCTGCTGAGGACTACACCAACCTGGCTCTGTCCGGAGGCTGTCTCCGCTTTCGACAGTACTTTGCGAGATACTGCGGAGTCAATCCTCAACGTCTCGCTCGACGAACGACAGTGGCTCCAGGCCTCTCTGCCAATAAGGCGTGGGGGTCTCGGTCTACGGCGTGTGACGGACGTTGGCTTGCCGGCCTTCCTGGCATCGGCTCATGGGGTGGCGGACCTGGTCACTATTATGCTTTCCACGGATGGTGCTCGGGTAAGCATACCCTATATGTACGAGGCGCTGTCGGCATGGTCCGCCCTCAACCCTAATAAACCGTGTCCGGGAACCCCAAACGTGCAGCGAGCATGGGACGAGATTGGTGCTGAAGGGGCGATGAGTGATATGCTGGACCGTGCGCCGGGCGTCGATCTGGCGAGGCTCAGGGCTGTATCTCAGCCTGAAGCGGGGGCATGGTTGCACGCACTACCATCACCCCACCTGGGCACCTTATTAGACGATGACTCATTGCGTGTGGCAGTGGCGCTTCGCCTGGGCTGCAAGGTGTGCGAATCACACAGATGCATCTGCGGCTCCATGGTGGAGGGGGACGGCCATCACGCACTGAGTTGCCATCGCTGCACAGGCAGGTTTCCGCGCCACCATGCCCTCAACGACATAGTCCGAAGGGCTCTTATTTCAGCCAACGTACCATGTGTGCTGGAGCCCCCGGGTCTTGACAGATCAGACGGGAAGCGACCTGACGGTTTGACTCTGGTGCCGTGGAAACATGGCAAGTGCCTGGTGTGGGACGCTACTTGCGTCAGCACTGTCGCGGCCACGCACTTGAGTCGCACCGTCAACGCACCGGCGGCGGCTGCTGAGGATGCGGCGAGTAGGAAGAGGTCTAAATACGCCGCGATGGAGCCACAATATTATTTTGTGCCCATCGCGGTGGAGACTTTGGGTAGTTGGGGCTCGGAGGCAAAGAGGCTGATCGCAGAGATTGGCCGCCGTATTCACGACCAGGGTGGTGACTCCCGCTCTGGCTCGTTCCTGGGGCAAAGGATGGCTATTGCGATTCAGCGAGGCAACGCGGCCAGCATCATGGGCACCTTTGCGCCGGGAACGATACGGGGCGGGTTATTTGATACGACATAACCACGGAAGCGCTCCGTGTATTTATTTTTGTACCGTGTATTTGACATATAATAAAAGATTATAAATATATTGAATATATAGGTACAGGAATTTAAGCTACGACCACGTGTTTTTTGGGTTTCCTGGTTCCCAAACTGGGCAATTACCTGTGACTTGGGAATCAGTATTCCTCCTATTTAACATAACATAAACTCACGCCTATATTCCCCGAGGGGGTAGGCAGAGGTGCTAGCACCCACATTTATTTTTTTGGCGCTGGCCTGGGGGTGACCAGTGGAGCCGCCTGTCACCCTAGCAGAAGCAAGCCGCGGCGGCGGCGCCAAATGCGCCTCCTCGTAACCGGGGCTAGATGGGGACACTATGGTCCCCACAACCCGAAGGGGGCCATCTCGAAAGAGATGGTCCTGGGTCTGCCGGGGTGCGAGAGATATGCTTTTGGCAATCTCACCTCCGGCAACCAAGGACCCAAGACGGCGTGCGTTTTAGTCGGTTTGAATCCGACATAACCGCCTCCACCGGCTCCGTGGGGGTGGTATCCGTGGGGATTTTTCGCACGATAAAAAAAAACTACATTTAATATGACAAAAATGCGTTGTACCTATCGATTTGTTATTCGTACTTACTGCTAAGTGTATGTATGTGTGTATATCCTTTGCACGACTTATGTCCAAAAGGAAAAATGTCCAAAGCCAATGTCCAACTATAAGAATGTCCAAGCATAACAATGTCCAATAATAACAATGTCCAACAATAAGAATATCCTATTCGTGTTTGTGTGGGGTGTGGGGTGCGACCTTGGAAACAAATAAACAGTGTGCTTTTATTTATCTGCATTTTCACTCTTCCCGCAACGTGCGAAACAGTCGCGATGAGGATTGCAATTGAAATAAAAACACATATATTTTTAGAAATGGCATTGTGCGGAACGTTGTCAACACTCCGAACACTTACCTCATTACTGGGGGTCCTTCACACTGCACGCGTTGTGATGGATATTCACTATACATAATTATCGTTCCCTGAATAGTAGTAATACCATAAGAAGTACAACTCGTTTATGTGCATTCCAATTATTATGGCTTGGGTATTCCCAGATCAACTGCATTTGATTAGGGCCTTAGTAGCATCTAGTTAGCGTACACGACTTATAAACAGTCATCGTAATTCCAGGCTATTAAAAAGTAGTTGCCGCGAGTCTAGATTGCTAGTTACTTTCACAGGTTTAGCCTATTTTGTTGTAAATATGACTGTAGGGAAATGTAACCCTAAGCTAAGTGTAAGTTAAATGAATATTCTTTGAGAAATATATCTGAATAGTTGGTAGTCTAATGATCGCGACCTATCAATTGAATTTCTGATATATTTGCATTATTTTTATTAATTTCAATACCAAATAGCTTAATTGACTTTATTTGGGAACTAGGCATGCCCAAATAAAGTCGACCTTTGGGTGAAGGTGTAGGGGTTACTAAGATACACATAAATTACTTCTGGGTTTTTATTGAACTGCTAAGACATGTTAATATTCCTAATATTGTTAATGCAATTGTAATATTAATTATGAGTACTCTATTTTTAATGGAATAAAATATATTTAAATGCATTTGACCTTTTTGGTAAAGGTTACATAATTTAAGTGTGAATGATAGATGATACAATAACAATTTTATTATTGATGTAATTGATCACGTATGTATTTCAAAAGTAATTATACTAATAGCGGTTCCCATGCCCCCAGGTAAATGATGAACCTTGGACGCAATCGGGACTCGACGCTGAGAGAATGAAGAATGAACAAAAAAGAGTTATAAATGAATGATTACGATAAAGATGAAGTAGAAACCCTATTATTCTAACAAATAAATAATTATCTATATCACAGACAAGTAGCTTAAAACACTTAAATCGAATGACATAACACCTACAAGGACACACATTCTCACTTAAATCGATGAGGAAAATATTGAAGTAGCTCTGGTCATTGCAAAAAGTTCGTTGCTCCTACATGTGAATGATTATGAGAAAAACTATTTAAGTAATTATTATCACAAAAACAAGGCACGTCTACTTCTACCAGTAGATTGTGATAGATTGAATATTAATGAGCTCTATTACTACATTCCACATACTCACATATTTTTCTAAATAAACACACAAACTTCCTCACAAATGATACAAAATTCGATACTAAAAAAAAATAGGCTAACTAAATTATGACTAGATTATGACAATTCATATGCCAAATTACTGATATGCCATGTACAAATTACTGACAACACAGTCTTAATTGCGGGAATGTCCGCTAACATAGTCGACAGTAAAAAATAAGAATAAATTAAAATTAGAAGCTGTCAGATTTATATTATAGTAGAGCAGAGAACACCTCTGCAACTCTGCACTGAATATCACTCGCACTTCGTAGGGAGAAGAGATCACACTATGCTGAGTTTTGGAAAGCGTGCAGAGTTACTTGTCAAACTCCCCGCTAATAATCTTTTGATACCTGAGGAAAAGGAAATAACAATTATTAATTAATTTGTTATAGAATCAATTAATGAATGGCTTATTAAACGTTTGTAATTTATATTCTGCAATTTTCCTTATGTACAACTCTGTGAGAATTTAATAGAGTAGGTACACAATTTAATTTTATACGGTAAAATAATATTACACATTATCAATTTATGAAATTAAATACAAAGTTTTATTATTATTTTGTGATGCATTTTTTTTCTATAAGTTATTTTTGTGCATTCAGATTTTTTTAATAGTATTTTTTTAAATAATAGAAAGTTACCTTTTCAAACTCATACACCTATTCATATAGTAGATTCTTCTTTTAGGACATCCTCGAGTTCGCGTAATGTCCCTTTCAGCTCTTACTAGAACTTTATCTAGGCTGGTACCTAGAGCTGGTTCAACTTTGAACACCATTTCACTTTTTGTACTATCATCACTCATTTTTACTTCTTGAATCACAGGCAAAGCAATTGCCATGCAAAATAAGCACAGGAAAAACACGGTCAAAATTGTTGGTGACATCTCGGCAGATCGATTCAACTGACGTGTCACTACGTTCACAGCTGAGAGAGAACTAATACTCGTTTAGCTTTTGTAACTCCTTATATACTTTGAGGCATCTGCAAGCTGGGAAATCTGTGGTCACAATACTGGTTGCTTATGACGTAGGTGGGTTTGACTCCTATGTCACTAAATGGTGAGAAAATTATTTGGATGTATCATAGTAATATGGATGTTAAAATTTACGTAATATGTTGTATAATTAATTATTAATTAAGTTGTATCATTTAATATAAAAGTGGTTTTAATTTGAAGTAAATGTTTTAAATGTGCCGTCAATCTCGGTTGTATCCAAAACTTGTCTTTTTGGATGGATTGCTATATCTGTCAGCCCCAAAAGGAATGCTTATGACAGGGCCCTCCTCTATCAGCAGGTGTTAGACTTGCAGGTGTATTGACTTGGACCCCATAGATATCGGTGGGGCCTCATACACACAATTCAATTACTTACATATTTCAATGTGAAAAATTGTATGGATACTTATAATATTTGGTTAAATATGGCGTCATTGTATGATGAAAATTGCGTAAATGTTGTGTAGTTGTTTCGGCAACACTGTTCATCATTCGCTCTCTCATAATTATAAGTAGGTAATGTTTTATAACATAACATAACATAACATAAACTCACGCCTGTGTTCCCCGAAGGGGTAGGCAGAGGTGCTAGCACCCACGTTTCGCCAGTTTATGTTTAGGTCCCAATGTAACAGGTGGCGAGCCTATTGCCATTAACCGGGCACTTATAAACCGGCGATAAATACACACACAAATTCGAAAAGCATCGAAAAGATATTGGTGTGTGCCATGGTAAACCTGGGATCGAACCCGAGACCTCGTCTCAGCAGTCCATTACCCATACCACTAGGCTATTTTATTTTATTTCACTGAAATATATGAAAGATACAGAACATTTTTCAGCGACTTCAAAAAGAGGGAGGTTAAATATTCGATGATTTTTTTTACGTTTTTATTTTTTTCTCCGTCATTTGTGAACCGATTTTAAAAATCCTTTTTTGATGAAATCGTTTTAGACAAAAACGCATAAAGGTAAAGTCAATATTTTCTTGAATTCTTCTGGTTACATGATTTCTGGTTATACGATTAAAACTTTTTATCGTACACCTGCTGACTGACAGACGAGATTTTAGCGCTGCTTTCCTTTCTTTTTTCTTTGGGTTGGGAGGTCAGGCACAGTCGTTCCCCTAAAAGGCGTATAAACACTAAAAAGAACCTCGTTTTTAATTTGCTAGTTGTACCGGGTGACTTGAGGGATATGCAAGAGGCTACTTCACCTCCGGCAGCTGATGGCCCCAGACGGCCATGCAGTTTTGATCGGTCCAATCCCAACATAACCACCACCGTTGGCTCTGGCACGGGGACAGCCGAGTGGATTTCCGCACATTAAAAAAATCGTGCTAGATGATTTGGGGCCCCGTAAAACTTAGCGGGGCCCCCCATACATCCAGTACAGTCAGTGACTAAAATATATTAATTCGGCGAAATATAGAGGCGTGTGTTGTAGTACTCATCCCAATTGAACTATTAGTCACCTACATTGCAGTCAATGAATTGAAGTAATATAGCATCATGAATGTTAAATTACATTATGTCTATGACTCAACTCTATGGGGATCTTCATAGCCACCGTACAAGTACCTAGGTCTCCTTTTTTTTTATTTCCCGTGCGGAAATCCCCTCGGATACCCCCCCTGCCGGAGCCGGAAGCCGGAGGTTATGTCGAACTCGAACCGACTAAAACCACACGCCGACTGTGGGTCGTGTTGCTAGGCCGGAGGTGAGGTTGTCATAGTACCTAGGTCTCCTGAACACGTACAACGTCAGAGGACCAATTTTCGTACCTAATAAAAATTTGTTTATAATTCATTAGAAACACACATATACTCACGCCTGTACATCCCAGAAGGGGTAGGCAGAGTTGTATTAACATACACATTTCGTCAACTATGATGAGTACTATTAGGGGTTTCCGGCTTCGAGAGCGTTTCCCTTACACCCGGTATAGTTCGTCCAAATGAGAATATTTACTCATTTGATACTTTCAGAGTTCGATTTTTCAGTAGTTTGTTTAATTGTTTGGCATATTGTGATTAAACCAGAACTGAATTTAAACTTATTTTTACGAGAATCGGCCCTGAGAGTGCCTGACCTGCCTGATAAAGATGACGCGCAAAGAAATATTTTTCACGTGTTTCATAATTTGTGTTAAATTACGCAAATGATATCACTACCTGTCCACCACACCACTGTAGTCACACCTCTTTCCCAGCGACGTAGGCAGAGACCCAGGCGTGGTCGCAGCCTAATGTTTTGGAGGGGGGCATGTCACTTTTTTAAAAGCGAAAATTCCTTCTGCCGCCTATTACGTCGTTGTGACCGAAAATCATAATTGGTAAAATGTGGGTGCCAAAGCACCTCTGCCTACCCTTTCAGGGATTTACAGACGTGAGTTTATGTATGAAAATGAGTTTATTGCCAAAAAAAATTTACAGCATTGTGCGTTTCACAGTGGCCCCACACTAGGCAAGCCTGTCCTGTGAGTACCAGATACTATGACATGAATAAGGTAGTAGGGTATGACATGAATGTCTTCTCTTTGAACATTCAAACTTGCTTTAACTGCATTCCTTACTTCCAATATACTCAGTTGGTTCTTCCCCTGAAAATATAATAGCTTTATTTCCCACGGGAATTACTTGTGTGGCTGACTTACATAATTAATTTGTTATAAACTCAATGAATAATTGTTTTAATAATAAATTAGCGTCATAATTGTTGATGCAGCTAATAATATCATCCACCGACTGATGTCATTAGAAGCGGTTACAGTCGTCTATGGGTGAGTGTATGGGGCCCTACCGACTGACAGGTAACACCCACCGGGCAACCTTGCTGAGCAACAGCGGTAACCTTTTGGAGTTGACAGGTAAGATGGCAGCCGCTTCTGTAAAAGTTAAACAAACCAAACTATTGAAAGAATGAGTAAGAAAGTGAACCCTGGACTTCAAATTAAGATTTTTAAAGTTCTTAAATTAGCCGCGTGGTTGCCGGCAGAGTAGAATGTGCGCCCACCCCATATCTTCCCATGCGGTGTAGTACAAGGCGACTAAAGGAAAGGACTGTTTAACATCAGACAGATATATATACAGCCAAGACTCAGCCTCAGATATAGGCTCGAGTCAACAATAGTGCCCGGAATATTATGGCAATAGGCTCACCCCCTATTACATGAGACCGAATACAATTATTTGGGTATTAATGCACCTCGGCCTAACACTCCGGGGATAAAGGCGTGATGTTGGTTACGGAGGCTTTTTTTTTTATCGTGCGATAAATCCCCACAGATACCACCCCCACGGAGCCGGTGGAGGTGGTTATGTCGGACTCGAACCGACTAAAACGCACGCAGGTGAGATTGCCAAAAGCATATCTCTCGCACCCCGGCAGACCCAGTACCATCTCTTTCGAGATAGCCCCCTTCGAGTTGTGGGGACCATAGTGTCCCCATCTAGCCCCGGTTACGGGGAGGCGCACTTTGCGTCGCCGCCGCGGCCTGCTTCTGCTAGGGTGACAGGCAGCTCCACCAGTCACCCCCAGGCCAGCGCTCATGGAGGACGGAGGTCGTTCTGCGACCTCCGACGTCCGGTTTGCCTTCGCTCTGCGCGGGCTTCCCGGGCCCGGAGTCTAGTCCGGACCCGACCGGCCGTTCCGGAGGCTACTCCTCCGGGAACCAACATTAATTTAACATTGGGCCAGCGGGCCACATCATCTCTTCCCGTGGATGTTTTAGAAGGTGACTAAGGGATAGAGTTGTTCCCTATCCCACAGTAGCTAAACAATGAACCCATGACAATGTGCCTGTTTGAAAATATTGGGCTGGCCCTCAATTACGTAGGACCAAAAATCATAACTGAATCGAAATGTAGGTATTAATACACCTCTGCCAACTTCTTCGGGGATTTAAAGGCGTCAATATAGGTATATACGAATGTTAAATTAGTTAATCATTGATTGAACAATGATTATGCCGTTTGTCGTCAAGAAATACGAACTGATTTACTGACAAGGTATGCCAATAAACGTTTCCTTCAATCATTGATGTTTCGCTTCAAAGCTACATTCTATAGCAGCGGACGTAGTGCGTAAGCAATAGAAAGTACCATATAACTTAGCGGGAAATCCCGCTCACTTAAAGCTACCTGTTTGGGAAAATCACTACTTTACTAAGCAGTACAATACAGTACAGTCTAAAAATGATATTAAAACCAAGGTTATAACCGGGAGATTAAACTGTTTTATTGATTTAAATTGTATTATTGTCCGAACTACTGTCAGCATCAGAAAAATGTTTTTGAACAAAGTGCTCAAATTGATCTTAATTCCATGGTTTCCCCGCTACCTGTTGAGCGATTGTTGTGATATTTGGTACACACCTTTAGTTTGGACAATTTAAATCTATTAAACAGTT
Organism: Eilema sororculum; assembly: GCA_914829495.1. Classification (NCBI taxonomy): domain Eukaryota; kingdom Metazoa; phylum Arthropoda; class Insecta; order Lepidoptera; family Erebidae; genus Eilema; species Eilema sororculum. The sequence goes on along the minus strand of OU618544.1, from coordinate 20,427,834 downwards.
TTATTTGCTATTAATAAAGTAAAGTAAAGTAAAGTATCTCTTTATTGTGTACACCATGGATAAAAACATGTGTTGTTTGTAGGTAGGTACATTTTAGGTATAGACAATAGGCGGCCTTATCGCACAGTGGCAATCTCTTACAGGCAACCTTTGGATGGAGAAAGAGATAGAAACCATGTTTGGGTAGCATGGTGCACAAAGTCCAAATATTGGTGTATTTTACAGTGTATTGTACTTAGGACACGTTTTATACAATATACCTAAGTATACAAATAAATATAGGTACATACACACATACATACATACACATATACATACATACACATATACATACATACATATATACATACATATACATATACATACATACACACATACACATACATACGTACATTCATACATAACCTATCTTACGGTTTATGGAGGTGTGACCAATGTATCTACATGTAGCCGATGTCCCGCAGGTAGTAATCATACACAGTTTTTTTAAAAACTGGTAAGGATTGTGCACGTCTAATTCTTACCGGCAAAGCATTCCACAGGCGAACAGCTTGGACGGAGAAGGATTTGTCAGTGAACTTTGTGGAATGCCCCGGCATTTTCAGTCTCAAATTCTCTGCCGATCTCAGAGACCTGGAATGTGTAGCGTCCAGAAACTCGAATCGGTTTTTAAGGTAAGAGGGGGTAGCAGGATTGAAGAGTATGCTGTACAATAGTGAGAGTATATGAGTATTCCGGCGAAGTCGGATAGGCAACCACTTGAGCTTTCTTCGATATTCGGAAATGTGATCATATTTGCGTAGACCAAATATGAATCTTATGCAGAAGTTCTGGAGTCTCTCAAGCTTATTCAGTTGGTCTTCAGTGAGATCTAGATAGCTGGCATCTGCATAATCAAGGATGGGAAAGAGAAGCGTCTGTACTAGCGCAATCTTGGTGGCAACAGGCAAGAAATTACGGAGCCTACGCATGGACCCCGCAGCTGCGTACATTTTACGGCTAAGTTCTTGTAATTGAGGGCCCCAGGATAAGCAGCTATCGATATGTATCCCTAGGTTCTTGACTTTGTCGCTGTATGTGATGCTAGTTCCGTTACACGTGACCTGTGGGAGCGTTGACCACTCAATCCTTGCGATCATCCAAGGGCTGCCTACAATGATAGCTTGAGCCTTGCTCGGGTTCACCTTCAGACCGTACGATGTGCTCCATTTGCAAATTGAATTCAAATCAGCGTTCACAGTATCAACTGCCTTGTTCAATTCGTTCAGTGGAGCTTGGGAGTAAATTTGGAGATCATCTGCGTACAGGTGGTAGGATGAAGTTAAATTATTTGTGATGGTGTTTATGAACATTGCGAAAAGTAGTGGAGATAAAACGCCACCCTGTGGCACGCCAGCAGATGTATTACACCAAGAGGAGAGGGTATCTTCGATATTAATACGCTGCCGGCGACCAAACAGGTAACTATGAAACCAGTCAATCGCTGTTGGAGATATGTTAAGAGAGCGCAGTATGCCCAGCAGGATGTCGAAGTCCACGGTGTTAAATGCGTTGCTGAAGTCTAACAGAGTTAGAACTGTCAGCTCACCGTTCTCCATACCAACTCTGATGTCTTCCGCGACATGCACTAAAGCGGTGGTAGTACTATGTCCGGCGCGGAATCCGGACTGGAAGGAATTTAAGAGTGAGTTTTTACAAAGAAAATTAGTGAGTTGGGTATGAACTAGTCGTTCAAGAACTTTGGAAAGAAAAGGTAGGATAGAGATAGGGCGATAGTCAGAGAAAGAGGAAGGGTTCTTCTTTTTAGGAATAGGAGTAATCTGGGCCTCTTTCCAGGTTTCTGGAAACACATCGCAGGTTATTGAGTAGTTTAGGATGTGGCAGACGATAGGAAGAATTTCATCAATGATGGGGAGAATCATGTTGCGACTCACACAGTCGGTACCTACCGCATTGGAGCTGATGGACATTATGCTCTTCCTAACACCACAAGCAGAAAATTGACTAAAAAGAAATTGAGGGCAGTCGGGAGTAGGGATAGTTGAAAGATGTTTGAGCGTAGTATATTTAGTCATTCTATCAATATTTGACGAAGCAGAGAAGAAAGTATTAAGTGAGTCTAAATTTAAGCTAACAGGAATAGATTGACGAGATCTCCCTACTCCCAGTGACCTGAGAAATTTCCAGACTTTAGCTGGATCTCCGTTTTGTACAGAGCTATGGATGTATTGGCGTTGAGCGTTCCTACACACCTTACTGCAGTGATTCCTGATAGCGACGTACTTTTCCCAATTTGTGGCTGTAGGACAATATTTATGCTTTGTTTTAGCTCTGGCTTTTTTAGTTATGAGTGCTTTGATGTCAGCAGTTAGCCAGGGCGCAGGAGAGTGTTTCACTTTAATCTTGCGAATAGGAGCGTGGGTATCATAAAGTGAGATTAAATTAGATGTAAAAAAATTGACCTTCTCCTTAATGCAGTTTGAGTGAAGAAGTGGGCCCCAGTCGATACCGTCGGCATCTCTGCGCAAATCCTCCTGCCTAATACCACCAAAGTTGCGCTGTAGCAGAACTCTGGGTTTGGTTTTGGGTAGACGAAGGCGATAGGACAGGAAAAGAAGATCATGGTAGGAGAACTCATCAGCTGTGTGCTGACCATGTTTCGCTACACAGTCCAGAGAGGAGACAGTTGTGATGTCAAGCAGAGTGGGGACACAGTCTGGTTTGTGATGAGTTGCCTTAGTTGGGAGAATGGACAGATTGTTGGATTGGATTATAGACTGGAAGATTGAGGAACGAGAGTCATTTTTAAGGAGACAAGTGTTGAAGTCACCCATGATTATTGTGTGACTGTAAGTTGAAACGAAATGATCTAGAAGAAGTTCAAAGGAAGAGAAATAGTTTATGCCAGAAGAAGGACAGTAATATACGCCTAAGAGAATTTTGGTATGGAAAAGTTCCACTTCCAAAAAGAGATGCTCACCGGCATGCGGTGGAGGTGGCTGTGGTGATAGACTAATAACGGCATAGGGAAGATGAGAACGTAAGTAAATAGCTACACCACCTCCTGTGACAGGTGTGCGGTCATTTCTAATGAGGTTGAACCCAGGAAGAATATAAGCAGCAGAGGGTAAACATGGTTTCAACCACGATTCTGATATAAGTACAGCATGTATATTCTTACAGTCACAGGATGCCAGCAATTCGGGGAAATGAGCCGGAAGACTTTGGGTGTTTATGTGAATAACGTTAAAATTCTCGGGAACGGCAGAGAACTGAGCTGTAAGAAAATCACCAAGTGAAAGTTTATTTTGGTCATAGGTATCACTATCTGTGGACGAATAATCATCACTGCTACAGTCTGACGAAGACATCAAAAAATATATATGATAATCTAAATATTACTATATATAAATACAAAAATATAAAATAAAAATTATAAATAAAATAAATATAGATATGAAATACCAGAATAATACTATTCTATTATAAATAAAAAAGAATAACAATAAGCTCTGAACTCCGTCTGCCGGCTGCGAGTTAAAGATTAAATTAAGCACATAAGAAAAGAAAAAAGAAATAGTAAAAAGAAAAGTATAACAAACATCGTGCACAGTCCAGGTATTCACTCATCAACAAAGCAAAGTTTTAGACCTAGGTAAAAGTATCTATGGCATTGAAGATCTATCGGGTTATGTCTATGTTAATGATTGAATGATGACAGGTCAGCTGTCGCCACTGTCTGTTTGAGTGACAGATGTCAGTTACTTTGCTTTGCTTGTTGTGATGATTTGAGGTAATTAATAAATAATTGTGAATTGTGTTTACAAAAGAAATGTGAAGGTACTTAAAGTGATGTTTAGAAAAATAGTGTCCTACCTGGACCGTGCAGTGATTGGGAAAAAAGAAACTTCACTTTTTGGCGGTAGCTGCACGTTTAGGTCTTGCGGTGGTTATCCCCGAAGTATGAGCCGCAGACTTGGATGCATATGGGATGAGACTTATCTTATTGAAGTCCGCCAGAGTTATTACCCGATGCCGTGAGTTATCAGGGCCCAGGATATAGATGATTCCATCCTTCGTCCAAGTCTTAGCAACACCGAACTTCTCACGGGCTGCCATAAATACATCATGCCTGGGCTTAGTTAAAAACTCAGACATGGTGGTGCCTGTGCCCTTCAGTTTGGTTTTGGCGAACCAAAGTTTATCCCGAGTACCTGCGTCCTGGAGCTTGAACAGAAGAGGTCTGGGCTTTTTCGATGATGTTGCCTGCCCCATCCGTTGGCAGCGCTTAATGTAGCTGGAACAAAACTCTGGAATGCTGAGCTTCTGTTGTATAATTTTGACCACAGTCTCTGTTGGGCTCTCTTCCTCTGCCTCAGCCACACCATGTAACAACAAAATCTTCCTGCGCCTCTGTGTCTCCACTCCATCCACAGTATGTGAGAGCACCTCCAGTTGCTGCTGCATCATTTTGAGTGCTTCTGTGACGAAGGCTCTGAAGGTAGTGAACTCTACAGCCAGGCTGGACACGTTCACATCAGCTGGTGATTTATGCAGTTGAGCCTCGAACGCCTCCATTCGCTTGTTGAAGGAATCACTCATCTGATTCATATTGCTCTGCATTTTCTCCATTGTGCACGAATAAAAGTGAAGTGTGAAAATAAGGAGTTGTGAGTTTTAGAATTATTGTATCCGGCAGATAGGATGTTTAGTAGTACACTTGTAACATGTAAGTATAAAAATAAATGAATTATCTAATTTAAAATAATTATTTTAATGGGACGAAATTTTTAGTGACTTATATGTACGACTACCCACATTAAATGGTACTACCTAATAACTTGGTTTTAAGAACATTGTAGCGTCATAAATATCTTGACAACAAAGTCTGAAAATGATCTTAAAACTCTCGTATTAGGAGCAAATCCAACTGTTTTATTGATTTAAATTGTATTTTTTTTTTTATACAGGACACGTCAATTTGACTTCACCTCGCCTGATGTTAAGCTAAAGGCAAAGTCTCGGAAAGAGGGTCACCATCGTAAACATTTACCATGTTAACAGTGGTGGCACTCAGCTTGACGGCCTCATTAGATGCCTTTTCACGCCCCGCTTAAAGGACTCGGGACTGTAGGAAGAAGGAAACACGTGAGTATTGTCCAAATTAAAGCTGTGTACTAAATATTAGAACAATCAATCAACTGGAAGGGGGTAAAAAAACGAAACTTTTGAAGGTTAAGATTATTTTAAGTACTTTGTACGTTAACATCTTTCTGATGCTGAGAGTGGTACTCCTACTGGTGACAACCTCACCTCTGGCCTAGCACCACGACCCACAGTCGGCGTGCGGTTTTAGTCGGTTCAAATCCGACATAACCTGCCCTTACCGGCTTCGGCAGGGGGGTATCAGAGGGGATTTCCGCACGGAAAAAAGGTACTCCTACTGGTTGCAAGGTTTACCAATGTAAGATCAGTCTTATATTGAGTGACCATTATTCAAACATTGAAACCCCTTCGTGCCTCAGAGAGTACGTTGTTGTCGGTCCCGGTTGTGACACGAACATATCGCACCCCCAGTGGAAAATAGGCATAAGTGATCTTACTTTGATTCGTCGATTTTATCATATTTGAAAGGTACGTTTAAAGATACATATGCTAAATTTTTTTCATATTTTTCTTGTTAAATTTGACGAATTAAAACAAGAAATTCGTTTTGAGAATTTTGGTTCCATTACATTTTTTCTTACGGATTAGTAGATTATGTGATATAACGCAAAGAATAAATTGAGAAATATGACGTATTACTTATTATTACGTTTATCCCTAATATTTTATGTAGAAAATTAAAAGTAACAATTATTATGATTTAAATGCGTTTGTTTTTTTTACATCGTTAGTCTTGTATACACGATTATTTTTTTATTTGTTATATTAACCAGCTAAGGAAATTATCTTAAATGCGCTTACTTAGCCTAAAAGATAAACTTAGAAAATAATAACAGCTGTATGACTGTTTACTTTTTATGAACATAAAATAAATTAGAATAAGAATAAATACTGCTTTATTCCACTCAAAACTTTTCTATACGCCGAAACATAAGACTACATACTGCGGCGCGGCTGTAAAATAAGAACGATTACTTCTTTCTTTCACTAGAATATTTTCCTTTCACCGAGAAGTAAGAATAGATACTGCGGCGTGGGAGTAGACAGTGCTAACATAAGTGTGAATACATCGATGCGGGGGACGGGGTGGGTGCGTATCCACGCACTTGACAGTCAGTGCCCATTTCTAGGTCAAGGTAATACCTGCTTTAACGCATTTGCGAAAGCAAAACAACAACTATTGAGTGGTTTTTCTTCTTATTTTAAAGTAAAGTGACCAATGTATAACCGGACGCAGCACAGTAGGGCGAGAAGAATTTTGAAGTTATTAGGTGAGTATAAGCTAAAAAGAGATTATGACACAATGTTTTTTTTTATAGGACACGTCAATTTGACTTCACCTCGCCTGATGTTCAGCAAAGGCAAAGTGTCGGAAAGAGGGTCACCATCAGAAACATGTACCATGTTAACAGTGGTCGCACTCAGCTTGACGGCCTCATTAGCTGCCTTTTCACGCCCCGCTTAAAGGACCTGGGACTGTAGGAAGAAGGAAACACGTGAGCTGGCAGGTAGTTCTAGGTCTTAATGGTGCGGCATAGGAATGAGTCTCTAAAACGCTTGGTTCTAGCTGGTATACTCTGCACCGTATATGGATGGCATCTTAGCCCTGCACGTCTCGTCCTGTGTAGCAATGGAGAGGGTGGGTGTAATTGGAAGAGCTTGTCAGAACATTCACCATAGTAGAGACGGTAGAATACTGCCAAAGACGCAACATCTCTACGCATCTGCAAAGGCTCGAGGGTGTTCATGACCTCAGGATTCCCAAAAATGCGGAATGCACGTCGCTGCAACCTGTCGGGAGCATCTAGTAGGTACTTTGCGGAGCTGCCCCAGAGATGTGAGCAGTATTCCACGCAGGAACGAATTTGGGTCTTGTATAAAAGACGCCACTGCTCCGGCGTGAAAAAACGTCTCACTCTGTTCAGGACTCCGAGTTTACGCGAGGCTGATTTGATGATACTTTCGATATAGTTGTTACTCAGCTTGCAGCGAACATCCATACCGAGGATACTGAGGTGATCCTGCAGTGGCAATGGTGTGCTCTGAGAAGTGGGAAGGGGAACGAAAGGAGATACCTTTGCTGTAAACGCACATGCCTGGGTCTTCTAGGCATTGAACTCGACCAGGTTCCTAGCGCCCCATTGAGAAATGTGGTCCAGGATCCGGTCCAGCTCAGTGACAAGAAGCTGCCTTTTTTCTGCGATATCAGACTGCTTGGCCGCAGGATATGCGTAATAACTCCCGTGTAAGATGCTGTCGTCTGCATAGCAATGAATGCCACCGTTAGCATATCCAGCATTTACCTGCAAGAACTCCGAAGCTCGTCCATCACAAAGGACGCGAATACGGCGCCCCTGCAGGAAGGCATGCAGGCAAGGGAGATCTGGGAGGCAGGCCAAAGGCTGGTAGCTTAGAAAGAAGCGATTTATGCCATACCCTATCGAAAGCTTTGGCAATGTCAAGACTAATTGCCAGTGACTCGCCGTGCTTTTCCATAGCCTCACCCCAAAGTTGGGTCACGTACGCCAGAAGATCACCCGTTGACCGTTTCGGTCTAAAGCCGTATTGCCGGTCACTAAGCAAGGAGTGATCCTCTAGGTGGCGCATGAATTGTGTGTTAATAATGTTCTCGAAAACCTTGCTCAGCACTGAGGTGACGGCTATGGGTTGTTCCGAGTTGGCTGGGTCCGAGCGATCCCCCTTCTTGGGGATCGGCTGGAAACCGACGGCACTGTACCTGAACTGTGGGACAGTCGGTACAGCCGCGTTAGCATAGGAGATAGCTCCGCTGCACATTTTTTAAGTACGACCGCTGGAATACCATCAGGACCACTAGTTTTCCGGACATCGAGTGATTGTAGTACTGCACGGACATCGCGTTACCTGATATGGATATCAGACATTGCGTGGTCACCAGTGGGCATTGTCCGTGGTTGCATACCACAATCATCGACTCGGAAGTTGGCCGCGAAGAGATTGACCAGCGAATTTGCTTTCTCTTGCGGCTTATGGGCCAGAGATCCATCGGGGTTGCTCAGCGGGAGCAGCGAGGGCTGGCAGAAGTTGGCTTGCACGGCTTTGGCCAGTCGCCAGTAGCCACGGCACGTGAGATGCGCCACTAGCTCTTGGCCCAGCCGTGCTATGCGCTGAGCATCCGCCCTGACGTAAACCCTCTTGCAGACCTTTGTCGCTCTGTTGTACGCCGCCTTGGCCTTGTTGGGATCGCGTGTGACGCGCGCCCGCACTCAAGCGCGGTACGCAGACTGTTTATGCTCAACAGCCTCCGCACACTCGCACCGGAACAACTGACGCGCTCTGCGGACTCCGGTGACATCGGTTTATGGGATATAGTATTCCATACCCAAACCGATCTCACCGGCGACAGCAGTAGCGCTCTCAGATGGGTTCTTACCCTCAAAGCAGCGTTCAACCCACGGGATGGACGCATAATAGTCGCGTAGTCCATCCCAGTCCGCTGACGAGTAGTGCCAAAGACGCCTCTTCCCCTGCACGGGTCGTGGGGGCGCTACAATGGGCACGGTGGAGCGGACAAGACAGTGGTTGGAGTTACCTAAAGCAGCACTCACCGAGACACTGTACTGGTCCAGGCGACTCGTCAATAGAAGGTCTAGCAGAGAGGGCTCTATGCCGGACTCTCTTAATATCCTGTAATGCTTGATGTTTGTTTTTCCTGTCTAATCCTCCTAGTGTTTTCCCGGCTGCCCTTGGGGAGTCCGGGGTCCGCTTAAACAATGATTTGTCTGGGTTTATATAGTCTGGTAATTACATTGAAGCGACTATCGTCTGACCTTCGTAGCCGGAAAGGCGAACCTTAACAATATTCCACAATTCCACAACATTCTACACAACGCTATCTAGACCCATGGTAAGCTTTTATAGCTTGTGTTATGGAATCTAGAATGCGGATAAACATACTTATATACTTTTTTTTTGTAAATACGTACATATTATACATAGAAACACCCAGACCAGACCAATAGGATCCTGGTTACATATTAAATATGAATGAATGTGCAGTTTCCTCGTGATGTTTTCACTTACCGCCGAGCTAGTGGTACAAGTTTTGTATATCATAGCAATCGTTTGGTCTCCAAGTAGGGGAACCCCTGTAATATGAGTACAAGACGATGATTCGTACCACTAGGCTGATGAATGATTCGCAGTCTATTATCATAACATTACCTAATGTCTGTTACTAACGTGTAACATCCTTTTCTATTTTAACTTGTAAAGGGTTCACTATCTATTTGCATAAAAAAATAGCCATAACATAGGCTTATGTTAATTTATACTAATGATATTAATAAACTCTAAACTAAACTAAACTAGTAGGTGAAGGATAATGCCACCACTCGGGTTGCCTAGCCGTAATAATAACATGTGTAATAACAAAATATGTATTATAACTCGTTACCTTGATTTGTTCATAATTTTTGCTTGTTACCTACCTTTGATTTTTATTGAGAGAACATAAACATTTTGTTGTACGGAGCCAATAAAAACTTTTTTAAGTTTAGTCCTAACAAATTATTTACTGATTATTTAAGAGTTTATAAAAAAATCAATAGTGGTAGTAATCCTCACCGAAACTCTACAATTCTGAACATTATTGTGCAATTTTATTGTTGCTAGTACGAACTTCAATTGTCACCAAAATATAATTAGTATTTTGCCTGAAATAAAAAATAGTGAATAAAAAAAAGGCATTGCCTTTTTTCTCTGTAGTCTTAAATAATAACTCTAAGTAATATGTCTTAATATGCAGCTACCTTTTCTATAACATATAATGGAATAAGTAATTATTATTGTTTACTTAAGTTATCTTAACAAGCCCTTAAATTGAAAAAAAGGGGTAAGTATTACTTGTGCATTTCAAACATAATTTTTATAAAGGAAATAATGCAGTAATCTTACTTATACTACCATAAATGTTCATATTCACAAGTTCATTACTGCTTTAATATAACATATTTTTTGAAATATATTTTACTTTTCTGGCAAAGTCTGGCATAAATTTTGATACTCAAAATCTTTTATTTTATTGTATTCTGAAAAATAGCATAATAATTTATTTTTACAATTCCTAATAAACTATAAACATTAGCACTAACTTAAATACAACACGAAGTGCAACATTTTTTTCTCCTTTTTTTGATATAAGAATAATTCTTCTACGTTTGGAAATAAAGTAAATATGCCCATAAATTCAGTTTTTTCACCATACTGAAAAATCAGCATTTTCGTCTTATGCCTTTTTTCCACTGAGGGTGCGATATCTGGTATTCTTTATAGGTAGGTATTTCAAACCCTTAAAATATTTATTTTTGACGCTTATCTATTCAATAAATTGCATTACCATAAACTACTTCTCTACTTCTCAAAAGTTTGTTTTGTGTTGGCGTTTTCAGATCTCATCTATTCTTACTTACTTACGGCATTGTACCTGCGGAATTCTGTGCTTACGGTTTAAGCGGAGTGAGGTCTTTTAAAGATGCAATGAAAAAAAATTGCTGCAATCGTATTCATTGTAGTGAGAGAGTCTGAGAAATAATCCTATAGAAGAGGAGATAATGAGTGTATGTGTAGTAGGTATATTGTAGGAATATAACATTGCGCAATATTCACGGTTATGATTCATTTTTCTCGTTCACAAAAACCATTTTATTATTCAAATATTTAGGCGCCATATTAGTGAATCACTGATAGTATTTATTTAAATTACATTGATTCAATAAAATACCAGTTTCTCGGGGAGGAGCCTGGGATACCCTCTCCAACTTTTTCTCCTGATTTGGATTATTAGCTTGTATAGGAGCGACTGCTGGCTGATTCCGGGGCATAAGCTTACGCCAGAGCCACGTCCATTAATCAACAGGACGTACAAGCCAGACTCTTTATAATATTGCAAGCATTCCATCCAATAATACAAATCTCTATAGTATAAACAATTAAAATATTTTCAACTAGCTTTTGCCCGCGGTTCCGCCCGGTTGGCTGTCGGTTATCGTGACCAAACTTAGCCTGTTTTTTTTAAGAATATTAGAACCGAAGTTACTAATATTCCCTCTAACCCCTTCAACTAAGCTTTTCTTATGGTAGGAGTGGGTTCACATCGCTCGGTAGTGTAATGGCCAGGATTCGAACCCGGGACCTCGACTCCTTACCACTAAGCTACCGACGCTTCTTAAGGTCTAATCTACCCCTATACCAAATTTCATCAAAGTCAGTTCAATGGGGACCCCTAAGGTAAAAGCGTGACATACAGACAGATAAACAGAGTTACTTTCGCATTTATAATATTAAGTATAGATAAAAAAGCAATTTACATTATGATACGATTTCAAAGTCAAATGACTTTTTCGGAATTACTTCATGGAATTGGGCCCAATTAGTGTCAGAACAAGGAAAAGTATTACGTAATTATGAGGTATCCAACTGCTAAAAATATAGATTATTATATGCGCACGCGACGAAGATTGGGATTTCCAGTAACACGACGGTAACACCTCAATTGTGATGGACAAACCGCGAATTTGGTTTTTACTCATTTGAATATGGAACCAGTTTTTGGCACCAGTGGACCATATTACAAACATAGGAATACGCAATAGAACCGAGAAAAAAAAGCAACGACCTTTATTATTAGCTCCACATCATTGGTGCCGTGAATTCACGCGCGAATTTACGCCGTGAATTCACGGCGCAGCACCTGACAAACTGTTCTCTTAACAGCAATAGGCTAACCCCCACACCTCCACCACCACATCAGCATCTTGCATAATAATATGAGATCGACCAAAATATGAGTTTTAATAAGCTCTGCAAATCTTTCATGTATTATCAAGCGTGAATGCATGAATGTAAATGACCTAAGATGGATTATCAAAAGTCTTCTTTCAAAATATTCAATATAACATCTATACCGGCTCTAGATTATCACCGTGAAACTCCGGAAACCCCACGTAAACGGCGATAATCTGGAGCCGGTATATAATAGACTAGCTTTTGTCCGCGGATTCGCCCGCGTGGATGTCGGTTATCGCGACCAAACATAGCCTATGTCCTTTCTCATGGTCTATTCTACCCCTATACCAAATTTCATCAAAATCGGTGCAGTGGTTTAGGCGTGAAAGCGTAAAATACAGACAGACAGACAGATAGAGTTACTTTCGCATTTATAATAGTATGGATGTAAGTAATGGTGAATATTTTGAAATTAGATTTTTGATTATTGATCTTAGGTCACGCTTGCTTACATATATATATTCACGCTTGTTAATACATGAAAGGGTTGGCAGAGGTTTATTAAAACTCATATTTCGGTCGACCTCACATTATTATCTCAGATACTGATGTGGTGGTGGAGGTGTGGGGGCTAGCCTATTGCCGTTAAGAGGGCACTTTGTCATGTGCTGTATGTTTACTATCGGATGGAGAGCAGCTCTTTCCCTTAGTGTGCTTCTACGATACCCATGGAGAAGATCACGCTATGTGACATAATTATATTTTACTACCTATGCCTATGTCCTTTCGCATGGTCTAATCTACCCCTATACCAAATTTCATCAAGATTGGTTCAGTGGTTTAGGCGTGAAAGCGTACCATACAGACTTACAGACAGATAGAGTTACTTTCGCATTTTATAATACCTATAACTTGCTGACCCGGTGAACTTAGTTTTGCCAACATTTTTCCGCCCGCTGCACCTTCTACTATATTAGGTATGTATTATACATATAAAACTTCCTCTTTAATTACTCTACATATTTAAAAAAAAACATACACACATAAACAAAAGATATAAGCATAGCCACACGAAGTATCACTTTTGTGCGTGATTGTATTTTAACTTTTTCAAATGAAGATGTACAAATGAGGTCGAATGGAACGCGATGTTTGACAGAGGGTCTAGTGGACACTAATGTGAAAAAAAAATTAAATTAAAAATTTAAAAAACCCCCGTCGAATTAAAATTTATTCATTTATTTTCAACTTTTTGGTGTTTTTTGTGACGGGGGTTTTTTAAATTTTTAATTTAATTTTTATTTTATACTTTTTAAATTGATCTACTAGTCAAGCTCTTTCATTTGATACCCATATTGAGGGAATTCTAAAGAAATTTGTATTCCAACATGTTGTGGCGGCGGCCACCTTGGACCGATTTTTTTCAAACATAGCTAAGAACACTTCCGACTAATATACCTTTCAAACAAAAAAAACTAAATCCAAATCGGTTCATCCGTTTGGGTGCTACGATGCCACAGACAGACACACACACACACACACACACACACACACACACAGAGACACGTCAAACTTATAATACCCCGTCGTTTTTGCGTCGGGGGTTAATGAAATCCAAGATTGAGGGTCCAATTCTAACATGGAGGTCCAGTGGATCATATTTATAGATGAGGTCGAATTTTGAGGGTCCAGTGGGTACGTAGCCATACATAGGGACATAGGGCCGCGGAAAGCGACTTTGATTTAAACTATTGTAGTGATTAGTATGGATCGATTTTTATTTTGGCGCGTCATCTCATTTCCGTTCACATGTGTTCAAAAAAGTTAAGTTAGTTGATCGTGTCTCATCAAACTAGAGATCATAATCATTATCATAATCATTTATTGACAAAAACATATTTGAATGAATTTTTTATAGCATTTATTATGCTAACTGTTAAGTTCGAAAAACATTGGAAAAAGACGGATATAAAGAGAAGGAAAATTTGGAATGATTCAAGTGGTGCTCAATGGCTCAGTTGGCAGAGCAGTCGCCCTGTAAGCGAAAGGTCGTGAGTTCGAGTCTCACTTGAGCATTTCATTTTTTCCAATGTTTTTCGAAAAACATATTTTACATACATGTGCTTAAAATGAGAATAGTACAATAAATTTCGCTAGGTAGGTAGATCAACCACATACTCGTAGTAAAATCAATGAAGGAAGTGTTACACATGACACTGATACTGATTAATGCTCATAGGCTAGGAAAACGACACAAACCGACCGCTAACCGGTCGTTAAGGAACCATAGAGGTATTTCCCGTTTTAGCTTGCAGCCGGTCGACTGGGGAACTACCTAGAAATTACAAAGACCTCCCAGATTCCTTAGATAGTTACATACATACATACATATTATCACGCCTTTATTCCCGGTCGGTTAGGCACAGGTTAATTAAGTCCCACATTTCACCAATCATTGTATTCGGTCCTACGTAATAGGGGATGAGCTTATTGTCGCATTCAGGGCACTATTGTTCGGCGGGGCGAGAGCGGGAGAAAACTCTCCCACCCGAGTTCCGCAGTCGGCGGCTTGGGCACCGCCGACGTGTCTTCGCCGAAGACCATCGGCCTCCATGACCGGGGGCCTGAGGACGGTGAGTTGGCTGCTCACCGTCTTTACAGAAGCAGGCCCATGACGGCAGCGTGACGTGAGGGATTCACGCACGCCCCCCCCCCCCCCTAAGAAGCGGGATAACACCCGAAAACCCCCCCATAGACGCGGGATAGCACCCGAACCACCCCCGAGACGAGGCCGCAATTGTAGCCGTAGGTCTGATGAGAGTCCTGGGACATCCTTCCGAGGGCTTACCCGGGGCTCCCATCCATAGGCTTCTGGGCGTTACCGTGGGGGTTTTTAGTCGGTAGGAGTCCGGCATAACATCCATGAAGGATTTTCCCCCACGGTTAAAAAAAAAAAAAAAAAAAAAAAAAAAAAGGGCACTATTGTTGACTCGAGCCATGCATCTGAGGCGGAGTGTGGGCTGTATTTATCTGTGTGATGTTAAATAGCCCTATCTCTTAGTCGCCTTGTACGACACCGTATGGGAAGAGATGGGGTGGCCCAAATTCTACTCTGCCGGGAACCACGTGATTAGTAATGTTTTTTTTAATAATGAATTCAGGTCACTTGCCCCCAAGCTTAGTGGCAATTTATTAGTCGATTAACAAGTATTTTGACGTTTCTGACTTTAGTTGACAGCTGTCAAAAACGTCACGTACTTATTTTGACATTTATGACACATGTTGACGTTAATATACATGACAATTTCATACATTCATCGGTATATTCTACTAGCTCCGCGGCCCCGCACGCGTGAAAGTCGGTTATCGCGACCAAATATAGCTTATTTCGCATGGTCTAATCTACCCCTATACCAAATTTAATCAAAATCGGTTCAGTGGTTTAGGCGTGAAAGCGTAACATACAGACAGACAGACAAACAGACAGAGTTACTTTCGCATTTATAATATCAGTATGGATTCTATCCTATTGAAGAATTTTGATGAAATGCCTTAATGGGCTACATTACAGCTTGTGTTTTTAAAAACAGAATCCAAGTTTCCCGTTTCACCGCAACTAATGTTAATTGTTTGAAACAACTCAAAAACTGTTGCAACTGCATAAACACATATCTGAAGCTACCTAATTATACTGCTTGAGTACTTGAGCACATGCCTGGGAATACCCGTATGTGTAATTTGAAAGTACTTACCTGCAGTCTGCATCAAATCGATCTTGATTACAAAGTTTTAAAATGATCGTGATACTATTGTATTAAAATGAAATCAAACTGTTTTATTGATTTAACATACATACAAGGCCTCCGTGGCAGTGAACGCGACTGCTACGCAGGAGGCGCGCGTTCGATTCCCGCTCAGTGTAAATATTTGTATGCATGAATATGGCTATATGCATTGGTCTGGGTGTTTCTATGTATAGTACCTATGTAGCTATGTATTAAAAAAAAACAACTAAGTATGTTTATCAGCATTCTAGATAACATAAGCTAGTTAAGCTATGCTTACCATAGATAGCGTTGTGTGGAATATTTTTTTTAAAGTGCTAGAAAAAGGTGTAAACCATTATAGAAGTAATAACAGGACACTGTCGACTAAACAGGCACCTGACACTTATAGGAGTGAAAACCGACCCCAAATGTCCAGAGTGCATGGAGGCCGAGGAGACCAGCCTCCACCTGCTTGCCAAATGCCCCATGTACTCAAGAGCAAGATGGGAAAACATGGGGACGGACACATTAGAAACACCAGACCTTGAGGATCTGAAGGTGGAACAGATCGTAAGATTCTGCAAAGAAACAGGTAGGATCGACGGAGCGCCGTGATTGCCGGACGCCCCCTTGGCCTCCCCAGGGGAGGCACAGGGGATTTGGGTGAAATGGCCTTGGCCTCCCCAGGGGATTGGGTGAAATGGCCCACAAAGAGGGCAGATCACCCGTCCGGTCGACGGCGTCCCCCGCTGGAAGTAAGTAAGTAAGAACAGGAAGGTGGAAAAACCAAGGTATTAAGATCATTTTGAGTTCTTTGTTTATCAACATCGATCTTCACTATACGAGTAATAAGCGACAAACTGGTTTTACAACTCAGCGAACAAAAACCTGGGTGCTACATTTTAGCGAATCGGAAACCGTAGCCTAACTGAGTTATTAGTTAATAAACATTATGGTCAATTTGCCAAGGTCAACTGGCAAACGGTAGTAAATGATAGGTTATTTAATAGAAAAACTATAGATGTTGTTGACCTTAACGTGCGTATAGTTACTGGCATATATTATAACCCCGCGCGCGCGGATTGGTTCTTGTTTTCTTTTAATAGTTTAATAATACTGGGTTTAATAATCAGTAATAAACCGAAAAAAACAACTCGCGCCAAGCGCGTGCTTTTTTGTAGTGGTATTTTTACGTAATGAAACCGGTAGCACTCAGTTGAGTTCTATCCTTATAAGGCATCCAAAAAACTCGTACCGAACATTTTGTGACGCTGCGCTACTGGGGCCTAGATACACTAACACTACTGTGTTACGGTGTTAAGCATACGTACACACAGGGCTAAACAGCTGATTAACTTTTAGCACATAAATGGAGAAAAAGCGGAGCCTGATACGGAGAGGCTGGAAAAGGTTAAAAGAAGCGCGCCTCCCCATTCCGGGGGCGTGTCGGGGACACCGTTGTCGGCCAGACCGTAAGGGTTATGTCGATGACAACCTCCGGTCTAGCACCACGACCCACAGTCGGCGTGCGGTATTAGTCTGTTCGAGTCCGACGTAACCTCCCCTTCCGGCTCCGGCAGGGGGTATCCGAAGGGATTTTCGCACAAAAAAAAGGTATGAGGATAGATAGAAAGAAAGATCCTAAACAGAAAGATAGATACCATAATGATTCTATGAAACTAAAAAAATCCGCATAGTATTTGCTACATATGAACATAATAATTCTTACTCGGCTCACGAGACGAATACACGTGAAGCATCTATAAATACAACATTACTTAGTTAATCAGACGTTTTCCCGTCGCAATATATAGTTGCCACACTAATATAATACTAGTAACAAGAAGATAAATAGGTACGTAATTGTCGGTCTCTCATCCATTGCTAGTTTCGCACACTATTTACCTTATGTTTCACTAGTTCTTCATCACACAATATTATAATAGGTAGTTACATACTATTATCCTCGTATTTTTTCTGTTCTGTGATTAACCTACTGCGGCGTATCCAAAAAAGTAGAATAATATCTTTAACCTGTATTATGTGTAATGTACTCTTTTACCCGCTTCTTGCCTGGTGTTCAGTACGCGGTTTTTGGGTGCCTTTTCAGGATAGCATTGGCCATCATTCGAGGTCTTCACCTCAAGGTCCAGGGGCCACTTTTTCAAATCTAACCGCGACGCTATTGAAATTTAATATTTTCTGTAAACCAACTGCCACTAACCTCCACAAAATATCTCGAACTGTTGTAAAAAAAACATAAGTTTACACTGCGATAGTTAAAAATAACATACTTATAACAGTTTTAAGGCTCCAACTACCTATGACAGCCATAGAATACGTATGATACCCAGGATCAACTGCTCAACGTGCTTTCCAAAACACAAACAAAATATCAGATGTCAAATACACAAACATCGCAAATCTCCCATATAACAAGCAGTACGAGAATTAATAACAGTCATACAAATATTTGTTATTCCCTAACTAACCGCATTACGTCTTCTGCACGAACTTTGCTTCTATTACGTTTTCCCACACTGCAATCTGCAATTGACTCAAGCATTATTCAGATATGTGTGAACTCAAAATCTGGGATTCCACGCCAGACGCTTACGGCACGAGCCAACCCACGAGCAAGCGCGTGCGAACTTTTTCCTTCAACTTATATCCGAGAATTACCGCCAAGAAGGTGCATGTCTATGCGGTTATTGACTCAATATTTTATTAATTTTGTTATGATCTCATTCTTCGTCAACCAGTGACGTCTTTTCTTTTCAATTTTATTGATGAAGTATGAGATATAGTGCTGGACAAGTTGCTTCGATATACATCGGGAAAAGAAAAAGCGATCAAGTGGGAAAAAAATGTTATTAGAACAATAAATTGTGTATGTCAAAGGGGCAGATGGCGATGAGGAAGCGGTTTGAAATACAGAGTTTACAGGGTCAGCAACACAAGTTTGACGCTCGTGCTAGAACAGGCGATCGGATGGACCTATTGCCGTTAACCGGGTACTATTTTCTAGACTGAATGCTTAAAGATGAATGAAGAATTGCCGTATCTATTACTAGTTATTTAATAGGCGTCATGAATCACACCCCATAATTTTACTTTTACTTTCAAATCCTACTACTTCCATACTCCATACTAATAATATTATAAATGCGAAAGTAACTCTGTCTGTCTGTCTGTTTGTCTGTACGTCTGTATGTTACGCTTTCACGCCTAAACCACTGAACCAAATTTGATTAAATTTGGTATGGGGTAGATTAGACCGTGAGAAAGGACATAATATGGACATAAAGGCTATGTTTGGTCGCGATAACCGACATCCACGCGGGCGGAGCCGCGGGCAAAAGCTAGTAATATTATAAACGCGAAAGTTTGTAAGAATGGATGGATGGATGGATGGATGTCTTTCACGTCTAAACAGTTGGAGCCATTTCAATAAAATTTGGTATGGAGTTAGCCACCCTGGATTAACGCATAGGCTATGTTTGGTCGTGACAAACGACATCCACACGGGCGGAGCCGTGGGCAAAAGCTAGCTATATATATTTCAAAGAAAACACAGTCCGCTGACCAATCTGTGAGATAACTGTCTCAATGGCAGAACAGAAAGGAACAATGATTTTTATTCATGGTGTAACTTATGCAAATCAAGATACAAATACGTGGAAGGAATAAATATAATCAAGTGATTGCTTCATTCTCATACAGTAGGAAAACACAACGGATTTTTAGTTGGAATTTACTTGAACGTCACAAACGTATCCTTTTTCCGATTTTGCTTGACTTGAATCTGTTTGAGTGGGGGCCCCATCAAGATCATTGGGGCCCAAGCTCACACCTTACTTAATAAATGAATATTTTTATATATGATTATAAAAAAACAACTAATCACTGGATGTATGTGTATGTAGTTTCTCACGTTATTGTATTCAAAAAATGTTTTGTATGTCTTTTTTGTGGATATGAATAATTTCTCCGAAGCTGATGTAAGTTTTCAGAAAATATTTTTAATTAGGTATTTTCTTATATTCTGTAACATTCTTGACCCTTAAATTTAATGGGTCATTCATCAATAACTTTTCATCACAGTGAGTGTACGAGGAACATATACATATACATACACAGGTACATAGTTTGTACTTTCAGTCAGTGTTGATATGGCCACTGGACATGGAGAAGGCAATTTTCAAAAAAATTTCAAAAATAAAAAAATGGGTAAATGTGCGAAATGTAACAAATTAGTAAACAAAAAAAATCCGGGTTTACAGTGCTCCAAGTGTAACAAGTGGCTTCATTCCTCATGCGCGTGCATAAGTACGGAACAGCTGAATGCGTTGAATACTACGGAATCTGTGGACTGGAGATGCCGCCCATGTCTGGGAACCGCCAGGCCCAAGCGTCTGTCCTGCATTTTGCCAGACGCCGATGAAGAAGAGGCTACAGATACAGAGCTAATGGACAACAACTTGACCCAGCGCATTTTAAAAGACATCCGACGGGAGGTCCGGGAAGTAATCCGAGAGGAGCTGCAAACTACCCTACAATTTTATTCTGATAAAATAGACGAATACGAAAATAAAATTCAAATCTATGAATCTAATCTAAAAGCAGTGGAAAATCAACAAAAAGAACTTAAAAACAATTACAAAAACATAGAATTAAAATACGAAGTGCTAGAACAAAAATTAAATACAATGGAACAACAAAAATTATTAAATCACATTGAAGTCTGTGGTATTGTCGAGGAACAAAATGAAAACTTAAATTTAGTGGTAAAAACTCTGTGCACTAAATTACAACAAATACCTGATGACATCGTCAGCGTTTACAGGAGGAAAATTACCCGTGCCGACCCTAAGGCTGTCAATCATCCTGCTGCAATTGTCGTGAGTTTGAGAGACGGCTGTCGTGATAAATGGCTGCAAGTCGCCAAGACTCTCACCATCACGGGAAAGGACATAGGATGCAAAGAGGATAGCAAGATCTACATACGGGAGAGACTTTCACCTAACACGGCAAATCTCCTGTGGGCAACTAAGTCAGAACTAAAGGGACCTGATATGCTGTGTAAATTTGTATGGTGCAAAAACGGACAAATTCTAGTACGGAGATCTGAAAAGGGGAAAGTCTATCAGGTAAGAGCTACCAATGACTTGCATAAATTAAGTAGTGAGTTCAAGAGCAACAAGCGCACAACTGATTAGGGTATAAAATGTATCAGATTTTATCTCCCTCCACACCAAAAATCCTCCACTAAAAATGGATGATACATACGATAGCATCACCGAAGGTATATATACAAACTGGAATGACTTTTCAAGTGAGATACCTCTGCTTTACAACTCGTTAAAGATATTACATGTAAACATCAGATCGATGCTAATTAACTTCACTCAGCTGGAATACCTCATATCTTATTGTCCTAGTATTATTGATATAGTCGTCGTCACAGAAGCAAATGTATCTGATACAACAAAATGTTTTTTCGAGCTACCGAACTATGATATGCATACTCAACTTCGAAACCGCAGAAAGGGAGGAGGCGTTATTGTTTACACTCATAAAAGGGTGTCCTTTACAAGACAAATCTGGAGTACACAGTGCTTTGAGTGTGTTATAGGTGAAGTGAAAACTAATTACGGTGCTACTACGCAACTGTGTGCAATGTATAGACCACCCGGCCTCAGCAAGGCCCACTTCGTAGGTGAACTAATGAGGCTAATAAAACAATATCCACATAACAATAACTTCGTTCTTATAGGCGATATGAATATTGACTTATTACAACGATCATCCCTGTCTAAATTGGATCAGAATTCCCTCTGCGAAGTGGGCTTTGAAACCGGAATCAATCAGTTTACTCGTATAGATAAGAAAGGCATACATACTACAAAAACATGTATAGATCATATTTTTATACGTAGTGTCGACTGTCGCGTCCGAGCTGTACACACAGCTGTTGTAAACAAAGCGCTAGCCGATCACTTCATAACCGGTTGCGCGATAGTTGACAATACGCTCGTGGATGGGTCTGTTCAGTATACGACTATAACTAAGTTAGATAACGATAAGGTGCGCAATGAACTGGCAGAAATTGACTGGAACTTAGCCATGGATTACAAAAATCCTACCGACATTGTAGACTTTATATTGAATAGATTTTCTTTAGTATACAACAAATGTAAATATAGTGTAAAAATAAAATTAGGTAAGAGACAGAACTGTAAATGGATAAGTAATAGAATAATAAAAATGTGTGACACACGGGATAGACTACTTGATATATGGTTAAAAGACACAAGTAATGTGAAAAATAGACTAATATATAATAAATATCGAAATAAAACAAATAAACATATAAATAATGTCAAAAATAACTACACCTTGAAAGAAATTCAGCAAAACTTTAAGAATAGTAAGAAAGTATGGGAAATTATTAATAACTTATGTGGTAAAATTAATAAATCTATAGATGACATAATTTTAAAATATTTTAGATCCAAACCAGACGTGGTCGCCAATAAATTTGCCCATGAGTTTAGAAATAATGTGAACAGTACTTGTGTCCAATGTAACATACCTATCCTAAGTGTCGATAAGTATAACAATGATTGTAATTTGTCTATGAGATTAAACAAAGCTACTAATTATGTAATTTTTTCCATTATAAAACACTTAAATGATAGAAAATGTCCGGGTTTCGATAATATAAGACCACACGATTTAAAACAAATTAATAAAAATATTACCCCTCTTATCACGCATCTCATTAACTTATGTATTGCTACGTCTTTATACCCTGACCAACTTAAATTTGGCATAATACGACCAATTCATAAAAATGGATCGTATTCAAACGTAAATAATTATAGACCTATTACCATCCTGTCACGTATTGACAAAATCATTGAAAGGTACTTTGAACAGGAAATTAGTAGTTTTCTGACGAAAAATTGTATCATTAATGATAAACAGTACGGTTTTCAAAAGAAGAAAAATACGTCACAATTGTTATCAAAGTTTACAAATGAGGTCAACAAGTACCTGGACAATCGTGAACATGTGCTTGTTGTCTTCATTGACTTTAGCAAAGCATTTGATGTTTTAAATTACGATACATTATACATGAAGTTACAGCAGAATGGCATACGGGGCCCATTGTTAAGGTGGTTCCAAAACTACCACGTGAATCGATGTACAGCAGTAAGTGTCCGCGGTTCATTAAGTGAAAACACTCCAACCGATAAAGGCACGGCTCAGGGTTCGATTCTAGGACCTACAGAATACTTGCTGTACGTAAACGATATGTGTAACATTTTTGCCGAGGGTTCCGTGTACCAGTTTGCCGACGACACATGTTTAATTACCTCACATAAAAATATATACGAAGCACAAGCAGCAATGCAACGTAATTTCCACTTACTATGCAGCTGGGCCCATGATGTGGGTCTAGTTATCAATGCTAAAAAAACTAAACTTATGCATATCCATTCACCGTACTTGACTTCTCAATTTGTACCAGTTATCACAGCACACGACCATATGTGTCTGCACCAAAGCAGTACCTTTTCATGTAATTGTCAATCATTACAAATCACGTCAGAACATTCATATCTAGGTCTAATTATAGATAGTAATTTTCACTGGGGACCCCATATTAGCAATGTTTGTAATAAACTCAGATCTATTATGTCAAGTACAAATTACCATACAAAACATTAAGAACTATGTACCTATCACTCGCTGACTCGGTGATTAGCTATGGCCTATCTAGTTATGGGCGCACATACAAGACATATGTTGAAAACATTTATAACTTACAACTAAGAATGCTAAAAATAATTGTACCTACAAAAATTAAACAACAATACGCGAATGACGAAGAAGGTTTGTTTAAACACTGTCAGGTTGTGAGTGTTTTCGATAAAGTGCGAGTGTGTGTGCTTAGCGAGGAATATCACAACATTGTTAACTTAAATAGAAACATAAGACATGAATCATTACGTAAGCTTTCTTATTTGCCCATTTATAGGTTACCTAAACATATCAATGTATACGGAACAAGGACGTGGGAATACATGTTGCCATATATATTAAATGGTCTGCCTAACGAAACCCGTGACGCACTAAATAAAAAAAATTGTAAACGTGTCTTAAAGAAACATTATCTGCTTAGCTAGTCATTGCCTTATTGTAATTATTTGTAGCGAGATGAGTGTCAACATACCGCTGTTAAACCCCAGATGGTTTGTGCAGTATGTACTATACTAACATAATGTATCATTGTTTGTGTTTTAGAAATAAAGCTAAAAAAAAAAAAATTCTGTCCTCCGTGCCACTGGATCAAAATTAATTTTAAAAATAGGTTTTTCCCTGCTGCCATTGATGTCGGCAGTCATTTTGTACTACGTATAGGAATCATCATGAACTTAACGTTAGGTTAGCGACTAAGTGTTAGTGACTAATTTTATTATGGTCAATTAGATAGGTACGAGTATACCTGCCTGTAAGTGGCACAAAGTTTGACATGGCATCGGGAAATGCCGCACAAATAAGTAATAGGTGCTGGCTATTGTGCGAGTCACTATTGCTAAGCATTTTTGTAGTTAAATCAGTAGCCTAGTGGTATGGACAATGGACTGCTGAGACAAGGTCTCGGGTTCGATCCCAGGTTTACCATGGCACACACTAATTACTTTTCGATGCTTTTCGAAGTTATGTGTGTATTTATCGCAGGTTTATAAGTGCCCGATTAATGGCAATAGGCTCGCCTGTTATAATAATTGGGACCTAAACATAAACTGGGTAAATTTGGGCGCTAGCACCCCTGCCTACCCCTTCGGGGAGTACAGGCGTGAGTTTATGTTATGTTAGATGGAATTCTATGACAGCCTTCGTGGCGTAGCGGTAGTGAACGCGGCCGCTACGCAGGAGGCGCGGGTTCCTCAATGCAAATATTTATATGCATGAATATGATGATTTGCATTGGTCTGGTCGTGCCTCGGAGAACACGTTAAGCCGTCGGTCCCGGTTGCGCCATACGAATATCTATGGCCGTCGTTACGAGTAGTTGGAGCCCTCAAAAGTCCAATGACTGGTCTAGCTGCAATGCTTCGATATCGCCTTTGGATTGTGAGGTTAGAATACATATACTTAGTCAGCATCAGTTAATACCGTACATACATCAGTCAAAGTCAAACCCTTTGGAGTACTTGGTAGTCAATAGTTCTGACACTGACTGTACATGACTAATATTAATTTTTGACACAACCCGATTCCGTCTAAAAAATGGTCGATGGGACTTTTCTTCACCAAGGTTCAATTAATGCCAAAACTGCGTGCTAGTCTGTGCCAATATAAATCCTGCCGTTTATTAATGTGGGCATTAATGTATTTAAAGTAGAAATGTCTTCAAAATACAATAAATGCGTATGAGATACGGTCATTACACAGTATATGTGTCAAGTGATAATTATATATTAATAAAAGTACCTTTAATTTCGAGGTAGCGTCTCAGTAAGGTTTCACAATTATTTTAAAGTTTATATTAGGTATCACAATGAATATAAATAGTGATCTAATTATAATTACGCGAATTCCTTCTGACATTGAGCCCTCACTGCCTGCAGAACTGAGCCGTATGACGCGATGAGTTAACTTCGTAGGATAACAGAAATAATTATCTAATGTTAATTACGCGAATTCCTCTTGCCTTTAAATCTTCGAAGTCTAAATGATGCTATGTTATATTTAGAAACTATATTATTAATATAGGAGTAAGCATTCTTGAAATAGTAACGCGTAAATACTTATTTCCAACAATATTGTTACCGTTACGGAAATTCAAGTATTTATAACAAATAACACCGGTCTACAACATTTTTGCGCACGGGTTATACATACCTAATTTTTATTCCTTTTATACCTAGAAATAAGAAAAAGAACAAAAAATAGTTCTGAATTTGTTTTTTTGTGTGAAAAACGGAAAATTCAAATAAATGAAAATACATAAAAAATAGACCGAGATGATTTATTAAAAGATACCAAACATCCATTTATGGTTCATTCTTACAATAGAAATTTTAAAATAAAGTCCAAACGTTTAAAAATGAACAGTTTTACTTTTGAGATCTTCAGAGTTGATGAGGTGTGGTAGTTTTAGCTCAGATTCAAGAACAAATTCAGAAGGTACGGATACAGATGAACTTCTTGATGGAAAGCTGCCTTGAGAGAGTACTTGATTTTCCAACACAGGCGGATTAGGTACAGGATTTCTATCTGTATGTGGTATTGGAGCGGATGTCGATGGTAGATCAGGATAAGATGTTTTCTTTGAATTTTGAGTGGCTTTACAATGCAAAAATAACAGTCTGTGAGATGATCACTGGGTTCCCTCCAAATTCTGGGCACTGCAAACTTGATTTGTCTTTTTTCACCTCGGTACCAGCCTACAATAAAACGTAACGTATTACCTAATTAATGTCTTATAAAATAGTTAATAAAAAAAGAGAAAATATACTCACCGTCCAGAATGTATCTGCAAGAGTTACATGACACAGGCGGAGTCCATTTTTTGTCTTGATTTTTAACAGGTAGATTAAAGTAAGCTTGATATGCCTCGCAAATCTTTAAATTTGTACTCAAATTATATTTTTTCTCTCTTACTTTAATAAATTCGCCGCAAATATAGCAAAACGAGTCAGCGTTTCGTTTACAACTTCTAGAAGCCATTTTAAATGGGTTATACAGCGAAAAAAAAAACAAAACACGTTATTCCTGTGTAATATACAAACACATACTACTGTACACAACGAGCGACCCAAGAAACACTGCCCCCCACCCTCTAACCTCTCTTCGACAACGATAGCGCGCAAAGACCGACATTAATCAGGCGTGAAAATAAAAAATGCTATAACTTCTTAAAAAGCAAATATTTTTATTCTGTAATCGTAAATTTTTATATAGATTTGCTTATATAATCAAAATATATTAGGTAAAACCCATGCGCAAAAAAAAATTTTTTTTTTGTTGACCGGTGTAATTAGTCATAATCCATGCATAATGATCTAGTATTGGATACAGATTTCCTCTACGGCGAGCCTCTTGTGAATTACAAACACCCAGAAGTTAACTATTTCAATTTCCTAGTATCATCCCCGAACGAAGAAAAACCCACATTTGGTCACCTATTATAGGGTGAGCCTATAGCCATCAAGTCATAGACTGTATTTGAATGATTTTTTTTATAGCATTTATTTATGCTAACTTTTAAGTTCGAAAAACATTGGACAAAATGAAATGCTCAAGTAAGACTCGAACTCACGACCTTTCCCTTACAGGGGGACTGTTCTTCCAACTGAGCTGTTGAGCCACATTTGAATCATTCCAAATTTCCTTCTCTTTATATCCGTCTAGGGCGACGGTGCAGCTATCTACCAACATTCTTACGAACTGTTGGAAACAATGAATGATTTTCGATCATAGACTGTATGTTTACTGTCGGACGGAGAAAAACCATCCTTAAAATATGGTGTTGCCTTATTCTACTGTTATTATTATGAAAGCCTCTGTGGCGTGGCGGTAGTGAACGCGACTGCTACGCAAGAGGCGCGGGTTCGCCGCTCAGTGCAAATATTTGTATTCATGAATAGTGGTCTAGGTGTTTCTATGTTCAATATGTATGTATTTACCAAAAAAAGTATCTAAGTATGTTTAACCGCATTCCATAAACACAAGCTAGTTAAGCTTACCATGGGTCTAGATAGCGTTGTGTGGAATGTTGTGGAATATTTATTTGTTTACTCTACTGGGAACCAACGGGTCGGGAGGCTTTGTGGACCGGGACCACGATCCTCAAAATTCCCTTTTATTTTCCACACTATTAAGTGTTAGGCTTTCATTTTATATACTGTTTTGAGGAAGGCTTTGGGACCCTTAATTGAATTGGAATTACTTATGTCTAAAAGTACAGTCATAAACAAATTAGTTTCATTATTTTTAAAGAGAGCAAGGAATATTCTTTATTGCCAATACCTAGTATAGCCTTGTATAGTAATAGGTAGGTACTATGATGAATCTATATACTTTTCAGCATACCTGTTTGAATAGGTAATAGGTGAAAAGTAGGTAAACCAGTGCTACCACATACATACCTAATATAATGAAAAATAGGGCTGATACTTAGAGTACCTGTTGACTAATAAAAAAAACCATTATTACAATTGTTTTCTGAGTTTTTTTGCCTCGTTGCCATGAGTTTGCGCTTATGCTTGCTTAAGTGCGATGTTATTGGATTTTTATTCGTAGAGTTGCAATGCCTTTGGAGGTTGAATGACAGTTGTTTTACGGAAAATATTGAATTTCAGTGTAACGCTTGGGGTGGAGGTCTCGAATGCGACTGGTGTTAACGCGAGGAGAATGATAGATTAAGATAATTAGTAGTATTTTTCGATAGGGTAAAAGCCGGATAGTTGCGCCAGTGGGATACTTGCCACGGTTTCGAATACACTATGTTACGGATGTAAGTGGTATTAGCGCTTTACTATAGTTATAAGTACCCCTCCCGCAGACCTAAGTGCCACGGCAACTGTCACCATAGACTCATGCGTTTCACTCGTGCGAGCAAAAATCTTCCGCGGTGAATCTTCGACAGGCGTCGATATTATATTGGTAAGTTATTTCTGTTGAATATTTTTATTACTAATTGTGGTTTCAATCCACCTTTTATTTCTTTGCGTGCATTAGGCTTTAAATTGGAAAGTTTATTACATATTATTGTTAAATAATTATTATTTATTTCGCAAATTAAAAGGGCAAGTATCCGTATCTAAAAGGATAGTTGCCCTAGAAACTTGTGCGGATAGTTGCTCTGGGGGCAACCATCCGCAACTATAACTTCTGTAACGAACAAAAGCAAATATTTTATTTTTGTGTTTTTTACTCATTGTGGCTATAACTTAGCTGGAATACAATAAACAGGTCGTGGGTTCTAGGCCCACCCGTATCAGTACTTTTTCAGATTCTTTATTATTATTATTTCTATACCACTTACGTGGCAGACCTGATGGAAAGTGGTTACCGTGGCCTATGGACGTACGCAACCCCAGGGGCGTTACATGTGGTGGCTACCCTGAAGGAACCTTCTAATGCCCTTCTTAAAGGACCCCATATTGTAATCGCTTGGGAAAACCACGGCAGGGAGTTCATTCCACAGTTTAATAAAATATAATGAATAAATAATTAACTTTTTAGGTGAGCAAAATGCCTCGCAAGTATCAGCGTAAAGCAGGCATGGTGCCGCGTCACATAAGCTGGACAGAGGAAAGTCCAGGTCTTGCATTCCAAGACTTGGATAAACAATCAACGAAATATCGCGAATGTACGGGGTATCCTCTCGTACATTAAAACGACGACGACGATTAAGCAATGCTAATGCCAAAGTTGATAGCCATATTTTTCTATCTATAAGATAAATAATAATATTTTATTGATAAGATTTTATTAGTAAAATATTATTTATATTAAATATTGATTTAGAGGCTATTTTTGTTATATTTTATAGTTTAATGGTTTAATATTTTGTATAACGTTGATTAGTACTTAATAAAAGATTGCAATAAAATAATAAAGACTGGTTGAGTAAACCGATATGAATTTGTTTTTCTTCAAAAATCATTGTGAGGCGTCTATCCCCGCATGAGGCAAGTATCCTCTGAAGTATTATTTACGTTAGGCAACTATCCGCTAGAGTAGGCAACTATCCTTTCTTTAAGAGGTCAAATAAAACAGGTTTTACTCAAAACCTTTAATAATTAGGTTCTTTACAATTGGCTTCTATAGTAGTTCAAAGACCTATAATTTGATATACATGATGAAATATTCTTATTAGGCACATATTTCTTTATTATATAGGTTTTTTTGAAAAGTGGCGCAACTATCCGGCTTTTACCCTACCCTAGTCAAGGGCTTCTGCAAGTCGATAGACCTAACTGATTGATGGGTGAGCCTTTAGTGCAGGTTTTCATTTCGAGCTTAGGAGGTTAAGCCAAGATTAACCAATAATGAACAAGTAGGATAGATATATAAATAGACAGACAACTCTGCATTGTAGGTACACCAACATGCCAGCTCACGTGTTTCCTTCTTCCTACAGTCCTCGGTCCTTGCGGCGTGAAAAGGCATCTGATGAGGCTGTCAAGCTGAGTGCCACCACTGTTAACATGGTACATGTTTCTGATGGTGACCCTTTTTCCGAGACTTTTCCTTTAGCTTATCATCAAGTGAGGTGAAGTCAAAAATAAACATCAGATTACAAGAGATTAGGAGAGTTGAACCTAAATTCCAAAGTTAAGGTTTTGGATACACCCGGGATTGGTACACAAGTGAGGACGCTATTAAGTCTACGGCTGAGTTTTCAATAAATAAAACAATACATTTACTACAACGTATGACATTTATTACAATACCAAGTACAAAATATTTATTTTGGATACGAGTACATACGACTACAACTTATGATACTAACGTTTTTTCATTGCTACGAGTGGTTAGCAATAAATAAAGCAAATCTCTGTATCTAGATCATAAGTATTAGACTAAGTTAATGTTTGTAAATATACCAAACAAATATGCCCGCTGAGTTTCTTGCCGGAGTCTTCTCAGGTCTGGGCCGCGTTTCGAACCGGTGGTCCATTTGCTAAACTAGTATTTAGTATTTATTTTTATACTAGCTTTTGCCCGCGGCTCCGCCGGTTATCACGACCAAACATAGCCTATGTGTTAATCCAAATTTCATCAAAATCGGTTCAGTGGTTTAGGCGTGAAAGCGTAACATACAGACAGACAGATTTACTTTTGTATTTATAATATTAATATGGATATGGATTGATGTTTTGTAAGTTCCGATTTAATGGTCTATACGGAATATATGATTTTTGACTTTGACTTAAACTATTGTAAAACAAACAGACAATAGTCGAAAATACTTAAGGCCGTTCACAATAACGTATCTACTGTGAGTTTCGGGATAGTAAAGATAGAAACGTCATCTCTGATTTTTGTATTCCAATATTTCTTCCATTCATCTGTAATCTGCCCATCGATTATAGGACCTGTCCCATGAAACAAATAGAGATTTGTAATTACACTGACGGACTCATAAACTGCATCAAAGTAATAGACGACTTTGAAATAAATATTTTAACCAAGTATGCATACTTTCCATACAGATTTAAATTGAAACCTCTAGATTGGTTCGTGAACTTTAAAACAGCGTAGGGTCATATCTTTAAGTTTAAGTTTATGTACTGGAAAGGACCTTAAGACTTTTTTTGAAGAAAAAACAGAAATTTAAGAAAAATTGGTTTAATTAATAAATTGGTTTTAACAATAGACACAAACTTTATGCAAGGGTTTATTTGTGTTTTAATAAGGTGTATTACCCCCACGTGCCCTTATTACGGATTCTAATCGGTTCCGCATAGATTTTATAAGGGTTTTTAAAAGATCTTGCGGAATATTGTCCCATTCTTCTGAAAGTGCTGTTCTTAGTGCTGCCACTGTCGTGGGCGAAGGGTTTCTCGCATATACAGCTCTTTTTAAATTGTCCCAAACATGCTCGATGGGATTAAGATCCGGGCTGCGTGCTGGCCAATTCATTGTACGTATCCCAACCTCTTCGCAATAATGTTGAGCTTGTGCAGCTGCATGCGGCCGGGCATTATCCTGCATTAAAGTAAAATTTTCGCCTATGAATCCCATGTAAGGCACCACGTGATCTTCTAATATCTCTGTTATGTAGCGATGTGCTGTCAAACCCCCTCTATTACCGTTTTGACGGACCATGTCTATGAACACAAGTTCTGTTCGCCCGTTCATCGATATGCCACCCCAGACCATACATGAACCGCCTCCAAAAGGAACACGCTCCTCAATGCAACTTTGAGCATATCGCTCCCCACGTCGACGATAGACTCTTCTGCGACCATCTGCACCATATAAACATGTCCTACACTCGTCCGTGAACAATACAGAGGCCCACTGCTCTTCTGTCCAATTCAGGTGATGACGCGCAAATCTTAAGCGAGCTTGTCTGTGAGCTGTAGACAACTTTGGACCATTTGCTGGTCTAAAAGGGGTGATATCCGCTTCCTTTAACCTTCTTCTTATTGTTCGTGCACACACGTTTACTCCACGCACTTCATTAAGCTCGGTTTTGATGTTAACTGACGTGAGGAAACGATTTCGCAGGGAAGTTATAACAATAAATCGGTCATCACGACCTGTGGTTGCTCGAGTTCTGCCTGTACCACGTCTCCTCCTGTAAGAACCTGTCTCTACAAACCTTCTGTATATTCTAGAAACCGTAGACTGGTTTAAATTTAAATTTCTACCAATCGTTCGTTGATCCAACGCTTGTTCGGACGAAGTATCCATATTATGGTTCAAAAACTCTCGATGTGTTAAAAAACTAACCCAACAATTATGCTGGTAACAATAATTCAATTGACAAAACAAAAAAAATCAATGAGAATCAATTTAAAACTTTGCTATAAATAACACGCAAATCTGATACTACAAGTAAATTTTCTTTTCCCGGCTATATTCATTTGTTTTACTGCAGTTCTATTTTTAAATTTAATTTTTTTTTTAAGATTAAGAGCCAGTCTTTCTATATTTATATAATTTAATCTAAAAAGTTTGCATACTTATTATAAAAAATCCTTTTAGAGTAAACCTGAACTTTGATGCAGTTTATGAGTCCGTCAGTGTATAATATTGAGAGAGCAGTTAATGATGTTCAAACTTAATTGATTATCTGGAGGTGCGATCTACATTTAACTGTAGCTATGTTACTGGGAACGGCAACAAGCGATGTCAATAAGACCAAGGACATTTAAGCAATAACCAACCTTACATCCGTACTTTAATATTATAAATGCGAAAGTAACTCTGTCTGTCTGACTGTCTGTATGTTACGCTTTCACGCCTCAACCACTGAACCGATTTTGATGAAATTTGGTATAGGGGTAGATTAGACCATGAGAAAGGACATAGGCTATGTTTGGTCGCGATAACCGACATCCACGCGGGCGGAGCCGCGGGCAAAAGCTAGTTTCTTATAATTTATGCCTAAAGAATTCTGATTATGCTTAGGGCGATTTATCAGGTACATAGCAATACGCGGTTTGCATACAAATAGGTAGGTAGGTACAATAATACTGAAAGCCGCGTCAAATACTGAAGAGTCGCAGATTTCTAAAATTTTATGCGTAAAAGTTGTCGTTTATCGTCTTAATTTTGTAGAAGAAAAAATAAAGATTTTCTAAAGTGATGTCATACCCGTGGCCTCTGTAGCGTGGCGGTAGTGCACGCGACTGCCACGCAGGAGATATTTGTATGCATGAATATTGCTATTTGCATTGGTCTGGGTGTTTCTATGTATAATATGTATGTATTTACAAAAAAGAAGTATACAAGTATGTTTATCCGCATTCTAGATTCCATAACACAAGCTATAAAAGCTTACCATGGGTCTAGATAGCGTTGTGTAGAATGTTGTGGAAAAAATTGTCGAATTTATGTTACGTACAAAAAAAGGAATTACCTAATCAAAAGAAACTGATACATTATTAGGGTTCCTTACCTCAAGAGGGAAAAAAAGGAACCCTTATAGTAACCATTTCGGTGTCTATCTGTCTGAAAAGACCTTTTTTCAGGAATGCTTGGAGGTCTATAACGTCTTGAAGCTGTGCAAAAGTCAAACTTCTAAATAAACGCAATCAAAATATATACCTATTGGTTTATCTGCACCACCCTATGGTTGACTGGTAGAGAAAGCCTACGGCATTAAGTCCGCCAATGTACTTTGTGCATGAAGTTAATAAATAAAAAAAAAATTAAAAGAAAAAAATAAGTTACGGAACCCTCGATTCGCGAGTCTGACTCGCACTTGGCTGGTTTTTGTATCTATGTATACAGACTAGCTTTTACCCGCGGCTCTGCCCGCGTGGATGTCAGTTATCGCGACCAAACATAGCCTATGTCCTTTCTCAAGGTCTAAACTATCCCTGTACCAAATTTCATTAAAATCGGTTGAGTGGCTTAGGCGTGAAAGCGTAACATACAGACAGACAGACAGATAGAGTTACTTTCGCATTTATAATATTAGTATGGATGAAGATAAACAAAAACCATTATTGATAGCAAAAACTATTTATTCACATGTTACGAATAGCTACCAAATAATAATGCTTCGAAAGTTACTAATTAAACAAACTAACCGAGCTAAAGTCATTAAAAACTGGTTGTACAGTTGTAATTGAGAATAAAACTGACAATGCCAAGGTCGGCGTACGAAACTGACCACTAACGGAGAGATGCCTACTGCGTTGAGGCACAGATACCTATCATGTGACGCAACGTATGAATCACCACTCACAAGTGTTTTTAGATAGAAACGTATATTAAACTGGACACTGGTATAATTGAATCTGCGGTAGCCTAGTGATATGGGCTACTGGTTCGATCCCAGGCTTACCATGGCACACACCAATGACTTCGATGCTTTTCGAAGGTATGTGTGTATTTATCGCAGGTTTATAAGTGCCCGGTTAATGGCAATAGGCTCGCCACCTATTACATTGGGACCTAAACATAAACTGGCGAAATGTGGGTGCTAGCATCTATGCCTACCCCTTCGGGGAATACAGGCGTGAGTTTACACACACAACAATGGTCCACCCCATACACATGTACACTGCAGGACCTTATGTGCGCCTTCAAGAACACCATACACGTGCCACTGGGAGAAGATACATTTCAGAGCCGAGGCGCCATCGCCACGATAGAAGAAGAGGAATGTGATAATGCACTCTTAGGCAGTCTCGTTAGACTGAACTATTGACGGAGACCATTACTATGCACAATATTCCTATCTATAATATAATATCAACTACCATAAGACAGTGGCTTCTTCTTCTTCTTCGTGTTAATGGCTCATCAATCTTTTAAATTACGACTGCGGGGCTCCATCCCAGTCCATGCCACACTTGCTCTCTTGCCCACTGTGTCCTTCCACCTGTACCATCGCCGACCTGTGCAGGGCAACAGACAATGCTGTGGCCGCGGCCAGGTATTGGGCCGACATAATTTAAGAGATTTAAGACAGTGGCACTAAACATAAAGATTTTCAATTTCAGGTGACAAAAATGTCATAAAACGAAATATTCCGTAGTATGCCACTGAGTATGACAGTGGCTCAAAAAGGAAATGTTTTTCCATTTTCTGCATATAGTGGCAGGCACAGGAATATTTCATTCGATTACATTACGAAAAATGAATTCCTTAGACGGGTTTGAACCCACCAACTGAGTCACTGAGCTATCTCCGCTCGGTGCAAAACCGGCAAAGGCTGACTGCACTTCATCTGATAACTTACCTACTAAATAGTATAGTTTTTCTGAGTCCGTCAGCGTCGGGTAAGCATGCACTAAATTTAAAAAAAAAAGGAATAATTCATATCAAGCAGGTACAGTCGGCATCAGCTCGATCTAGATGAACAAAGTGCTCAAAATGATCTTAATTCCTTTGTTTTCCCCCTTCCTTTAAACGGAATATTGTGATATTTGGTACACATTTTAGTTCGGACAATACTACAATTTAAATAAATAAAAAAGTTTGAATTACTCTTAATACATTATAAATAAATAAATAAGAAATTTATTTCTCTTTGACAAAGGTACTGTACAAAATTTGCATAATCTAGTTTTCTCTGATTTTAAAATTTTAAAATTAATTCGGTAGCCTTTGTGAGAGACTGGAGTCTGTAGTAGGAAAACCTGTGTTACGGATCCCCAGGCTCCCACCTCTTGGACGACTATTATTAAGTTACACAAATATTTTAACATGCAAGTAAGTATTTGTTTAGTAAAACTATGTTAGAGTGACATTTAGCAAGTATGTGTGAGTGATTGTGTGTGTGTGTGTGTATGTGTGTGTGTGTGGTGTACTTTAGTTTTAAGATCGTTTTGAAACTTTATAGTCAAGATATTTCTGACTTTGACTGTACCAGGGATTTTATACATGGTCCATATTGTGAACTCCTTAATTATTTAAGACCTAGGTTACCGTTTTTAAACGCGAGTACTGTTTTTAACAGATATTTTTTTAAAGTTTTTTCTAAGGAATTATAATTATCTTTTGTCTCTCAAAACAACATATAAATTACATTTTTAAGTGTATATAAAACATAAATAGAAATTATAAATATTATTCTTACATATAAATATAGATCTATGCAAGAAATAATTAAAGTCAGGTCAATTTGCAGTACAATAAAATGCTGTTAGATGCATTCTTATTGTTATTATTTCCGTTTCGATCCACTCTGGTATCTTGGAGATGACCGCTGGGAATGGATCCTCGTCAGGAAACTTGGAGTGCAGTCCAGAGAAGATGAGGATGGCCGCTGGGGAGAAGGACCAGTTCTACCTTCTAGCCAGTGCGTTGTCATTTCACCTTTACCCTGCATATAAAATTATTTAAATGAATAAAGACATTACCCTCCTTCCTGCGGCAGTCGGGTAAAAACCTCGGTAGCTTAGTGGTTAAGGAATCGGCCTTACGATCGAGAGGTCCCGGGTTCGATCCTGGCCATTACACAACCGACGTGAACCCACTCCTAGCACAAGCATTTTAGCATAATTGGAGGGGTTAGAGGGAATATTAGTAACTTCGGTTCTAATATTCTTTAAAAAAAAAAGAAAGACTAGAATTTGGTGAACCTCCTGGTACATACCGGGTGTAAGGGGAACGCTCCCGAAGCCGAAAACCACTAGTAGTACTCCAGGTACATAACACATTGGCATCAAAATAAAACCGATTTGGAGAAAAAAAAAATTTTTGGTTTTTTTTAATATTTTTATTTTGCATTATTTGTTTGCACTGGCGCTAGTTGTTTTTTCTTAAAAAAAAAACAACCAGCGCCAGGCGCGTGCTTTTTTGTAGTGAAATGAAATTACCGTTTCATTTAGCTTTACTAACACTACATCGAGTAAATTAATGGAAAAAAAAATCAAAAAAATATTCGAAGAAAATTCTTTTTTGTCCTAAACCATTTGGTTTTTATGACAGTGTTTTATTTTTTTTTATCGTGCGAAAAATCCCCACGGATACCACCCCCACGGAGCCGGTGAAGGCGGTTATGTCGGACTCGAACCGACTAAAACGCACGCCGTCTTGGGTCCTTGGTTGCCGGAGGTGAGATTGCCAAAAGCATATCTCTCGCACCCCGGCAGACCCAGGACCATCTCCTTCGAGATGGCCCCCTTCGGGTTGTGGGGACCACATTGTCCCCATCTTGCCCCGGTTACGGGGAGGCGCACTTTGCGCCGCCGCCGCGGCCTGCTTCTGCTAGGGTGACAGGCGGCTCCACCGGTCACCCCCAGGCCAGCGCTCATGGAGGACGGAGGTCGTTCTGCGACTTCCGACGTCCGGTTCGCCTTCGCTCTGCGCGGGCTTCCCGGGCCCAAAGTCTAGTCCGGACCCGACCGGCCGCTTCCTTCTCGAGCATTACTTGCTCGCAGAAGGAGGCAGCCGCACCCCAAGTGTTCGCCGGCGGAAGCCATACTGGCCATCCGCCAGGTCAGGCCCCACCCTGGATAGGTGCTCGACGAGGCGCTTTACAATGACTCTTTCAAAGAGCTTGCACACCTCGTCGAGCAACACTATGGGCCTGTAGGCGGACGGTGAGTCCGCCGGGCGTCCCGCCTTTCGGATGAGGACCAGTTTCCCCGTCTTCCACATCTTCGGAAACTGGCCTCGCTCCAAACATGCGCTGAGAAACCCTCTCAGTCGGGGCTCGAGAGCTTCTTCTTCGTCTAGAGCTAGGACCCACGCTCGGCCTGGAATGCCGTCTGGTCCCGGGGCGGTGTTCTTGGCCCTAAGCCTTAACACCGCTAGCACTAGCTCTACCCAAGTGACCTCGGGCACGTCGTCGTCATCCACGCTGGGTGCCATAGGCGACCTAGGTGGCGGAGTCATCTGCGGTGGAATATGTTCCACCGCCCGCGCTGGGAACAGGGAGCCAACGACTCCTCCGAGCAGCTCCGGCTGGAGACACCGGGTCAATGGCGAGGACAATGTGTTATGTACATGTATTATGTACAGGACAATGTGGTGTACTACTAGGGGTTTTCGGCTTCGGGAGCGTTCCCCTTACACCCAGTATATGGGGTGCTGGTTGGGTAACCTCCACGTTGGCCTTCCCGTTTCTTCCCCCTTTGGACCGCGGTCCTGGGGAGCGGAAGCGGGAGGGCTGGTGCACCCTGGACAACGGCTAACAGACTCCCACTTTGGGAGTTCTGTTGGCCGTTGACGAATAACCCATCGGCGGACCTCACTGGGGTGGGGTCGTAGGATGACGGGTCTGCGAGGCCCGTGGTCGTCGGCGTCTCTCCCAGTATCCCTCTGTTTTCAGAGGGGACAGGGGAGAGACGCTTAGACAATCGAGGTGGGAGTGGCCCTGTTAGGGGCAGCTCGTGGGCTCTCCACATGTCCCTCTGTTTGCAGAGGGCGTAGTGGAGGGCGCGCTCTAGGGCGGACGGGTTTCTCCACCTTTGGCTTCGTCCAGAGGTGGGGAACAAGGTCTGGTGCAGACCACCGTGCGGCCAAGCCGTAAGCTTGACCTAGGTCAGGAACGGTGGCCCCTAGTGGGCTGCGAGGAAGACAACCTCTATAAAAAATTACCTCCAGGGGCGGACGGACTCGGTCTGGTGCAGACCCCGTTCGGCCCGGCCGTAATCCTGAACTGACAGGACCGGTGGATCTTCGGATCCGCGAGGAGTTAACCTCTTTAAAAAATCCCCAATCCCAAGCTCTGACGCCTGGCGATGGGATGAGTGGCTGGAGGGAGTCCAGTCCCAAGGGCGTCAACGTCGGAGGACGTTAACCTCAAAACCTAATGATGGCACAAACAGATACCAAGGCCGAGGCCCAACAACGAGAGGCAGAGTCCCGGCACCAGCTCCAGAGGGTCACAGCGGAGCTGGAGGCCCTCAAGAAGAGAGTGGAGAACTTGACCGAGTTGCCGGGAGTGGTGACTCGGTCAATGTGGAGGTCGCAGCAGGAGAAGTCGGCGCACTTGGCGCTGACGGGGCGGCCGGTGCAGCTGGAGCGGCCGGTACAGCCAGAGCGGCCAGCGCAAACTGCGCAGCCGCTGCAACCGGTGCAGCTGCCGACCCGACCGGCAGAGCCGGCGTCGTTGGCCGAATTGGTGGCAACCATACGTGCCGAGATGGCGGCACAGGAGGAGCGCACCAACCGGCGGCTGGAGGCGATCCTCGATATCGCCCGCCGTCCTCGTCTCGCGACGCAGGCCGGGTACGCCGCCGCAGTGAGGGGGGGGCCTGCCTCCACGGTGGCGGCGGCGGCCCCATCGGTGCCGGCTCGCCGCCCCCCTCCAGGTCCTCCGAGTCCCGCTCAGGGTGTCCAGAGCGCTCAAGGCAAGGGGAAGGGCAAGGGCAAGGGGAAGAAGTCCCCAGCCCTGGCCTCAGCCCCGCCCCCGGCCCGGGCTTCAGTCCCGGCCCGAGCCCTGGCTCCGGCAAAATCCTCCAGCCCCCCGTCAGGGGGCTGGGAGGTAGCCGAAGCCAATAAAAAGAGACGGAACGCCGCCAAAAAGCAAATTGGCCAGAAGGGCCAAGGCTGCCGCGATGGCAACAGCGCCGAGGAGGCTCCGCGTCCCTCGATCGACGGCCGTCGTCATAACGTTGACGGCGGAGGCGTCGGAGAGGGGTGTGGAGTACGCCCAGGTGGTGAGGCAGGCAAGGGCCTGCATCGACCTGGGAGCCCTCGAGATCCCGGATCTGGTGTGCAAGCCCACGCGCACCGGAGCTCGGATCTTCGAGGTCCCCGGCGCTACCAGCGGCTCTAAAGCCGACGCCCTTGCGGCTAAGTTTAGGGAAACGCTGGACGCAGCTGACGTCCGGGTGTCCAGGCCCACCAAGTGCGCAGAGGTGCGCATATCGGGTCTGGACGACTCCATCACGGCCGAGGAGCTTAGGCTCGCCGTGGTGGAGACCGGAGGCTGTCCTCAGGACACAGTGAGGGTCGGAGCAATACGCTTCGGCCGTCGTGGACTGAAAGAAAGAAAAGAAAGAAAGAAAGAAACATTTATTCAGTGCAAGGTGGTCACACAAGCAATTACTCGTAGTAATAACAATATCAATAAATTATGCCATAAGTTATACAACAAAAACAAACAATACTAAAAACATTCAAAGTTTTGACACACCAATACACCAAATGGGTGTCCAGTTCAGCATGTGCCAGGTAGAAACCTGGCGCTGGTTTTCAACTGGACCCCGATTGGGCAGTGACACACGGACGCCGAACCGTCTTCGATGCCGAGTGTAAAACAGTGCCCGTGCAGGTGCAGGTATGTAGAAGCGATGCATATTACAATTACAGGAATGACAATATCTTACATAAAACACAGTACCATCCACACACAATTCCAATCAAATGTACTATCCACACATAATAATTGTAACCATATGTGGGCAACATTTTCGCCACCATACTTGTATATAGGGGTAGAGGGTAAATATATTACAATGACCGCAGCAAAACATACCTATAGGTAAGTTAATGAAAATAAAAAATACATAAAAATACATAACGGTACCATACAATTGTTGAGAAGGCCCACCAAGTCAGATCAATGAGATATTTGAGTTAACGTTATCCAGCCTCCTTTGAGCTACCAACAGGAACAATCGTAAGCGTTTCCTAAATGTGGTAATCGTTTTAATGCAACGCAACGGTGGTGGAAGATTATTCCATATTTTAGAAGCCGAATAACGAAAACTGCCCCTAAATGCCTCAGATCGATGCCGCGGTATTGACAGCTGCTGGGAGCACTGCCTTCTGGCACACGATCTTCCGCCGGTGACCCAGCCGAGCTTGTCAAACAAATACCGCGGCTCCCTGTGCTTTATGACACCGAACAGAAGACATGCCACATGCATCTTCCGTCGAGTTTTCATCTTTAAGAGAGAGTTTTGGCTTAGGTAAGGTGTGACATGTCCTCTGGCCGGTATCGAGAAACAGAAACGGGCGCAGGCGTTTTGAACACGCTGAATTATTCTCTCTGTTCGAGCCACCAGTCGCGGGCCGTAAACTACATCGACGTAATTGAGCTTAGACAGCACGAGGGACTCAGTTACACGAACCCTAAGTTCCTCGGACAGGTGCGGCCTCATTTTATAAAGTACTTTCAGACGGTAAAAGTAGTTTCGAACGGACTCTGCGATATGTTGTTCAAATCTAAGGGTAGGATCCACGTATAGCCCTAAGTTGC
The DNA here is from genome assembly GCA_914829495.1 of Eilema sororculum. Lineage (NCBI taxonomy): Eukaryota > Metazoa > Arthropoda > Insecta > Lepidoptera > Erebidae > Eilema > Eilema sororculum. Next base: position 20,386,764 of record OU618544.1, on the reverse strand, counting down.
GAGCGCCATCAACCCTATCTATTGGCTCTCCCTTGAGACTCAGGTTCAGATTGGTGGGAACCCGACTGACCTGACTCTTAGTACCAAAAAGTATGTACTTTGTTTTCTGTGGGTTCAATACCAGACAATTACTATCCGCCCAAGCTGTTATGCGCCTAAGATCGTCATTTAATTTTGTAACGGCCACGTGATGTTCATCGGGGTTGAATGACAAGTAAACCTGTACGTCATCAGCATATATATGGTACTGACAATTCTGAAAGCAGTTGACTATATCCGCACAGTATATGCTAAATAAAATAGGGCCAAGGATTGAACCCTGGGGAACGCCTCTTCTGATGGACGCAAGGGGTGAAACAATGTCGTTTCCATCGCTCATTCTTAGTGCCACCATCTGCTTGCGACCATCCAGATAGCTGTGGAACCAAGAAAGTGCCTTCCGATCTACACCGTAGTAATTAAGTTTTGATAAAAGTAACCCTGTATGTATAGCATCGAATGCACGGGAAAAATCGAGCAGAACCAACGCAGTGCATAACCCCCTGTCTTGAGCAGCTAATATATTATCAGTTACATCTATCAGCGCCGTGGTCGTGCCGCGTCTCTTTCTAAAACCCGACTGCAACTCGGGCAAAAGACTGTGTTCCTCTAAATACTCCGTGAACTGTTGACATACTATTTTCTCCATAACTTTTGAGAGACAAGGCAAGATGCTAATAGGCCGAAGATCTTTAACCAGCGTGGGATTCGAGGTCTTAGGTATGGGCCTAACAGTCGCGATCTTCCAAAGGTCGGGGAATGTGGATGATTCAATAGAAAAATTAATCAAGCCAGTAATATATGGTAGTGTGTACGGCAGGGTTAATGCAATCATTTTTAATGAAACTCCATCGTAGCCCTCTGCATTCGATTTTAAAGCAGCTATGGTTGATGCCACAACGTCCATCGATACCGGTGTAATCGCGAAGTTGGCATCCATATGCCCATGAAACTCAAAATAAGTCATTTGGGATATAGTAGCCGTTGGGTTCCCAGGTACGTCCAGAAAATGACTGTTAATTATTGTGGGATCGGTAAAATGCGACGGAAGCTCCTTATTACGATTAAATCGACAGACAGTATTTTTTAAATTTCGCCAAAGCAACCGAGTATTATTAATATGTATATTAATGTGGTGTTTATAATAAGCTGCCTTTTCATAATACAATGAGGTGGTGACCAAAGATTTTAACTGCTTATAATATTCCTTCCCTGATGCGGACTTAGTGCGGCGGTATTTTGCCAACGCATCATCCCTCAGCCTCATCATTAATTTAATGTTATCGGTGATCCACGGGTACGATGGTTCTTTGAGAAGACATATTTTAACTGGGGCATGAGTGTCAAACACAGTTAAAATATTGCGATTAAGAGTATCGACCATAGCATTGACAGAGCTCGCACCAATAAAGTCACTCCAATCCAGTGCAGCCAAATTGTAGATAAGACTATCCTGACATACATCTTTCAAAGGTCTATATTTGATGTAAAATGGCTTACATTTTTCCTTTTTTATATTAAATTCGCAAGTAAGTACAGAGTGACCGTTGACTTCGCGAAACGGCTCAACAAAAATATGTCTGGCGCGCAGATCGGTACAAATCAGATCGATGAGAGTTTCACTAGTGTCGGTGTAGTGAGTAGCAGTAGTGACATACTGTTTAAGACTGAGACTGTTAAGAAATTCGGTCACTCTTTTGGATTTGTCACTCGACACTAGCATATCAGAATTAAAATCGCCAAGTAATATGCAGTGATCACACTCACCCAGGGAAGCAACAGTGTCAGTAATGGCGTCAAGAAACAACTGTAAATCCTGCCAAGGAGGTCGATAAGCAGTACCAATAGCGAGCTTTTTTCCATTTATGGTAGATGTCAACCACATTTGTTCAACGGCGTTGTATCTCGGATCTACCGGGTGACTCAACGTATGCACATTGAACCCAAGTCTGACGTAATATCCGACACCTCCCCCTCTTCCATGGCAGATGCCTGAGGAGCGTGGAATGTGGCGCAGGCGATAGCCAGGGACAACAGGCGCACGACCCTCCTCGCCCGGACGCAGCCAGGTTTCGTTTACCGCCATCACATCAACACGGTGCCTATCAAACAAAGCGATAAAATCGTCATGGTGCGTTCCTAAAGAGCCCGCGTTATGAAAACCAACTTTTAAAAATTTATCTGCAATCATTGAGTATGTATAGCATGTTAACAATAAAGCTAGCTAAATCAGTTAAGCGATGGTTAAATCCAACACAATATATATCTGTTACCAGTCTGAAAAGCAAGAGGCGCGTCACTTGTCTGTATGACTGTATGCTTATAATGGCATATTTCACGAGTACAGTTATATACAAATATAGCGTAAAATAAATCAGATCAACAGTAAAATCACTTAGAATCATTGTTAATTGTACAAAGAAAGTTTTAACTGTGTAATATATAAGGTATACATCCAACTCGCTACAATATTCCGCAGAAGGCTCGCTAGGATAATAGCTTTGTGTTAAAAGTGTATTAAAATAACGAACCCTCCACGACTGAGTCCGAAACAAGATAAAACAGTGAAAAGCCGCATACAGACCGCTCAACTGTGCAATATAAATAGTTATATGACAAAAAAGACTTACACTTAGAACAAAAATCGTTCGATAGTTTATATCTACGTCGGTGCTAGCATGACCCGCTATGGCAATATTTTCTGGGTCCTCTCCACATTCCGCAATATAAAAAATACGATAATAGTTTTGCGCCAAAAGTGCACCGAAATAATCAAACAGCGGAGCGTAAAATAAAATAGAATATTTATATGCTGTATAAAAGCCAGCAACAATGCTTTCCGGTTTAATATAATAACAGTAATTATTAAAAAAATATTGCACATAGTTAGACATATTGGTTTCACAGGTACACGGTAGGCTTTCGGAATATCGTACAATTAGGATAGAAAATAGTAGATAAAAAAGTATAATATAGATTATCATGCATTCATTACGAGACAGCGCGAGAAAAAACAGATTCGATATCTGAATCAGAACGAATGTGCACTGCTTTTTCACCAGGATTTTTTCTTGCGAAAATACGCCCTCGTTTACACCATACGAACTTCCAACCGCAGTGTTGTCCAGCGTCTCGCACCGCTCGAAACAACTGGCGGTTCATTTTAGTGAGACGTTCGTTAACATAAAACCGGCGCGCTGGGCCCGCCATACCCAAGTCCGCAGACGTTGCGCCGCGGCGAACGCGCGCGCACGAAAGTAGCTCCTCGCGCAGATCTCGGCGCGCTAGGCGTACGGCAAGGGGGCGGGGGCGGCGCTCCGGGCCCTGTGAGTCGGTCGACCGCAGAAACCGAGGGCCGACGCGCTCCGCGCTGACAATATCTCGTTCCTCCAGCTTCATTCCCAACTTCACGGCAACCTGCAGAACCGTATGGACTGGGTTCTCACCATTAGGTTCTACTAAATTGGATATTTCTATATCGTTGCTCAACAGCTCTTGATCGCGGTCATTTAAGTCCTGCCGAAGCTGTTCTATAACGCCATTATTTACAGTCTGATCAGAGGGCTGCAGCTTCTCCAAGACAGACAGCCGCTGATCCATGCTGTCGACCCTGGCATTGCATTCCTTCAAGGACACAACAATATCAGACATCTCCTCTTTATATTGCTTCAGAATTTCATTTATTGAACGTAGGTTGTCCCTTAAAGTCCTAAGCTCTGTTGTAATATCGTTTGCCAACACAACCGTCTCATCGGGGGTTTTCGGGACGGTGCCGCCTACTGCCGGACGCTGTTGCGATGTTGTACCCCTAATCGGTGACTCAGTCCCGTTATCGGTAGCCAAATTTTTCTTACATTCTGGACATAGCCAGGGTGATGGTATGGTGCCGGTCACCGGCAAGACAACGCATTTCCGATGGTAAGTTGATGTACATTTTGAACATTTAGCGGCATCTACCGGAGAAAGAAACCTACCACACGCGTTGCACGACTTTGTCATATCTAGGTATCGATTGCAAATTGAGAAAACAACCGTTACTATGATCTGTCGCTAGATGGCGTCAATAACAAAAATAGTACTATGGTGAGTCCGAAATGTTATCCTATGGTGCCACAGGATGATTATATAGCTAGTTGAGGATACACAGAGTTTTATTAGGGCGCACACACAATGGCGCACCAACAGTAACAGATAACTGCGCCAAAATTTTATCGTCACTTCACAGATACAGTTTGTGGGGTAGATAGACTGACCGCTGTGTTCACTGCATTTATATTTTCACTTTTTACGCATCTACGATGCACAAAGGCTCTTGCAAACACTTGCCCGGCACTTTTTAATATTCTCACTCACTTTTACGGATCAGTTAGTGTATTTAGACCCTTATAATTATTTTTTGCAACGATTATTATGAGGACAACGATTGAATAGTTTGACATCCGTGACGTCACTCAGCAGTTGTCAGGGCAGCAGTTGTCGGCTGCCCCATCGTGGCAGCCCAAAAGGTTGCCGATGGGCGGAGCCTCCTCATCGGGGGCTTCCAAAAGGTGCAGGTACGGCTCCTGCAGGCCCGACCGGCACGGTGCTTCCGATGCCTATCGGTGGGCCACGTGGGGGTGCAGTGCACGGCGGAAGTAGCGGTCGGTGACCGTTGCTTAACTGGGGTTCCCGGCGCACGAACCCGAGGGGCAGGGCAGTGGAGAGCTGGGCTGATAGTCTCAGCCTAGTTCTCCTGAATCGCGGGGCCGTCGCCACGTGCGAGAAGAGCTGGCCTGTCGACATAGACGATGAGGCGGCGTGGTTCCGGGAGGCCATGACGCGTGTCTGCGACGCGGCTATGCCTAGGGCTCCGCCCTATAATCCGAGGCGTCAGGTCTACTGGTGGTCAGCGGACATCGCGAGGCTGCGACAGGCCTCCGTGATCGCTTTCCGCCGGTGGACCAGATTCCGAAGGAGGCGTAGCCGCCCCGCAGATACGGAGCCCCGAGAGGCGGAGCTTCATGCGGGGTACAGGGAGGCCAGAAAGGCCCTCCGAGTAGCGATAAAGCAGTCGAAGGCTGCAGCTCACAAGGAGCTGCTGGAGACGCTGGAGCGGGACCCATGGGGGCGGCCTTACCTTATGGTAAGGGGCAAGCTGCGCCCCCGGGCCCCGCCGTTAACCCGGTGTCTCCAGCCGGAGCTGCTTGGAGGAGTCGTTGGCTCCCTGTTCCCAGCGCGGGCGGTGGAACATATTCCACCGCAGATGACTCCGCCACCTAGGTCGCCTATGCCGCCCAACGTGGATGACGACGACGTGCCCGAGGTCACTTGGGTGGAGCTAGAGCTGGCGGTGTTAAGGCTCAAGGCCAAGAACACCGCCCCGGGACCCGACGGCATTCCAGGCCGAGCGTGGGTCCTAGCTCTAGGAGAAGAAGATGCTCTCGAGCCCCGGCTGAGAGGGTTTCTCAGCGCATGTTTGGAGCGAGGCCAGTTTCCGAAGATGTGGAAGACAGGGAAACTGGTCCTCATCCGAAAGGCGGGGCGCCCGGTGGACTCACCGTCCGCCTACAGGCCCATAGTGTTGCTCGACGAGGTGTGCAAGCTCTTTGAAAGAGTCATTGCAAAGCGCCTCGTCGAGCACCTATCCAGGGTAGGGCCTGACCTGGCGGATGGCCAGTATGGCTTCCGCCGGAGGCGCTCCACCGTGGATGCCATCATGCGCGTGAGGGCTCTGGCGAAGGACGCCGTCGCTCGGGGTGAGGTGGTGTTGGCGGTGTCACTGGACATCGCCAACGCATTTAACACCCTGCCCTGGAGCTGCATTAGGGAGGCGCTCGTGTATCACGAAGTGCCTCTCTACCTTCGCCGCATAGTCGGGGCGTATCTGTCGGAGAGAGCAGTCGTCTACCCAAGTGCGACCGGGCTCGGTCGGCGAGAGATGTCGTGCGGTGTTCCGCAGGGATCGGTCCTGGGACCGCTACTGTGGAACATCGGTTACGACTGGGTGCTTCGCGGGGAGCTCGTGGACGGTGCCGCCGTCACGTGTTATGCGGATGACACGCTGGTGACGGCGTGCGGGGCTACATACCGCGAAGCGACCCTGAAGGCCACGACCGCGGTTGCCCAAGTCGTGGAACGGATTCGGCGGCTGGGTCTCGAGGTGGCTCTGCATAAAACCGAGGCCATGTTCTTTCATGGGCCTCGGCGCGTGCCACCGGAGGATTCCAGCCTCATAGTGGGAGACATTTCCATCGGCGTCAAGGCCCAGATGAAATATCTGGGGCTCGTACTCGATGGCCGGTGGAACTTCGGGGAGCATCTCCGAAGACTGGCCCCCAAATTGAAGGACACAGCTGCCGCTTTGGGGCGGCTGCTGCCCAACATGAGGGGGCCGGATGACTCCTGCAGGAGACTCTACGCAGGAGTCGTGCGGTCCATGGCCCTATATGGGTGCCCAATATGGGCGGACACCCTGACAGTCCACAATGCGCGTCTGCTGCGTGGACCGCAGCGTGCAATGGCCAGCAGGGCCATTAGGGGGCGAGTCTCCTTGCCGGATCCCTACCGTGGAACCTGGATGCGAGAGCCCTTTCGATGCTATATCGGTATCGTAAGGAGGCGCGGGAGCAGGGACGGGAACCCGAGCCCGAAGAAATTCGGGCCGTGAGGTCTCAGCTCCACAGGGACATGGTAGCGGAATGGGAGCTACGACTTGGGCGACCAAGCGCAGGGCACGCCGTAATAGCGGCGGTAAGACCCATCATGGAGGAGTGGCTAGAGAGGCCACACGGCAGCCTCTCGAACCGGCTGACGCAGGTGATTACCGGACACGGGTGTTTCGGGAGTTACCTGTGTCGGATCCGGAAGGAGCCAACGTCCGAGTGCCATCACTGTGATGCGAGCGAGGACACAGAGCTGCACACGCTGACCGAGTGCCCGGCGTGGGACACGCCGAGGCGGGTCCTATTGGCGGCTATAGGGGTGGGAGTCCTCACACTCGTCACATTGCTCACAGCGATGATACGACGCGCAAACGCTTGGGGTGCGGCCGCCTCCTTCTGCGAGCAAGTAATGCTCGAGAAGGAGGCGGCCGGTCGGGTCCGGACCAGACTCCGGGCCCGGGAAGCCCGTGCAGAGCGAAGGCGAACCGGACGTTGGAGGTCGCAGAACGACCTCCATCCTCCATGAGCGCTGGCCTGGGGGTGACCGGTGGAGCCGCCTGTCACCCTAGCAGAAGCAGGCCACGGCGGCGGCGCAAAGTGCGCCTCCCCGTAACCGGGGCTAGATGGGGACATTTTGGTCCCCACAACCCGAAGGGGGCCATCTCGAAAGAGATGGTCCTGGTCCAGTATATACCTATTTCTCAACAAACTGGAAAAATACTGAAGTTTCAATGCTACTCGAGGAATATAATATGTACAGTCAGCATCAGAAAGATATTACGAACAAAGTAGTCAAATCGATTTTAATTTAGTTTTTCGATTTCCCTTCCAGTTGACTGTTTGTTTTGATATTTGGTAAACACCTTTAGTACGGATAATAATCTAATATAGATCAATGGAAATTATGATTTGCTCTTAAAACTAGAGTTTTAAAATCATTTTGAGACTTCGTCGTCAAGATATTTATGACTCTCACTGTACAAAAAAAGTAAAGACGCATTAGCGTTGGCGCCCACCGAACTACAATTTGCACGCGCACTTTTAAAGTGTCAGATATCAACCTTATGTATGTCTATAAACATTACAAAATTGAATAAACGTCTATGCTCTAAACGTATGCTCGCGGCAGCTTCAATTTAATTTTGCAATACATAAGGTTGATATTTAATTGACATTCATAAAGTGCGCGAGCAAATTGCAGTTCGGTGTGCTCCAACGCGTACCTACTTGTAAATTTTCACACTTATACACTTTTTCACTCTAAAGTAAACAGAGTCAACAGAATCGAGTACATTTCTCGAGCACCATCAATAAACCTGTCGTACTTGGATCGTCGTATCAGTTTATGGCCCCCCAGGGCTAAGACAACCTCACCTTAAAAATCAACACAGCACACCTTATTCTGGGGTTGATTTTTTCTCTTGGAATCAGTCGGTAATCGCTCCCAAAAAAACTATTTAAACCAAATCGAAAGAGCTCCGAGCTGAAAGCTACGGATACGATCGTGAACATACATGTCGAGATTTACCTTAACATCCACTACACCACGAGGTGTCGTAGTAAACAGGCCCGTTTTATCCAACGCTGTTTTGACGTCCTCAGAAATTTGAATTTTCATAGCTGTAAATTTTAAGAATAGTCTTACTAATGAATATTTTCTTCTATCGAAATTTTTATTTCTTAGTCTCCGTATTATGCGAGTAACATTCGTTGGTGTGCTTCGTGGAATAGGAAATTAATTAATTTAAATTTTTATTTGAAGCCCACCTATGGGAGTGCTAAGTGGAATAATTTAGGTGTACTACGTCTGGGTGTGCTATAATTGGGTGTGCTTCACGGAATACCTCCATTTTAGCTCTCAACAATCATATTAATGAAATAATGAAATTTTTTGATGCAAAGCGCGCTAACTTTTTCTAACAATTTTAATTGGAAGAATCAAGAACCATGTTGGAGTTGAACCTGTGATCACATCCTTTCAAATACTCAGCCGACTGAACTATGTTGTTCTAAAAAGTACTTAACTTTACAAAAAATTCAGCTGTCAATGAGATGACGAGCAGCTCATTAGAGTATTTCGATTAAAAAGGAACGGTTTTCGGTTCAAGACCCGTATGACAGACAGGAACGTGATTTCTATAAGGAAATTAGAATGCACAAATAATAATGATGTAAGCTAAGAAATCACGTCCTCTGCCATAACACAAAACATGCAAGTCAACAAGACAAGCATCGCTCCTACTCCACCAATGGTGGATAAATCAGTATATAAGCCTGTTATTTAGTTTGTATGACATTGCTTTATTAAATCATTAAGTCGTAATAAAATATATTACAACCAGGCTGTGGTAGCTCTCTTCACCTACGAAATAATGGTGACCCCAACGTGTTCTTGACGGGGTAAGTGCTAACGAGGTCTGATACCCTGATCAACCTGACGTGATCTTACTTTTGCAACGGACCTGGTATCTTGCTTGCCGGCCTCGAGCAATCACAGTGGAGCTCCGCACTGGCAAACTTTTGAATATTGTTTTTTTTTTTTTCATTTTAAAAATCACAACATACTTTTATTTTAAGGAGACTTAACACTTACGTTCACCAGTACTCTCCATTCTGCTAGCGGTGTTGATGGTGTCCCCAAATAGACAGTATCGAGGCATTTTGCTGCCAACTATACCCGCTACACAGGGCCCGGTGCGTATCCCGCTCCTCATGTATAACGTCTGTAATATAAAAAGATTTATAGCATTAAATAAGCTAACTCCACGATCACCCTTAAAGACGGATATAAAGAGAAGGGAAATTTGAAGTGAATCAGGTGTGGCTCAATAGCTCAGTTGGAAGAGCATTCCCCCTGTAAGGGAAAAGTCGTGGGTTCAAGTCCCACTTGAGCGCTTCTTTTTCCCGATATATTTCAAAGATCAGCAATATCAATATAATGTTAAGTATCTTCGGTTCCTTGAACTTCGGCCATAGGTTTTTATCATACTACTTAGGTAGCAAACAAGGTACACGGCCCACTAGAAGGAAAGCGATGCGTGTGCAAGACTCATAGAAATTGACCAATGTGTAGACCAGTATAAGAGAAATCTTCCTTTCTTCCTCGTTGTTCCACCAACTTGTTCCACCAGTGGCACGAGAAGGAATTGTCAAACCTCGTCTCATAAGCTGAACCGGAAATGTATGATCATTATGACGACATTAATTATCTTTTTAAAAACATTATAGTGAATCGTTTCGAAGGATGTTAGGTCAATCAAGTTCACGTTTTATGAATTTCGAGAAACAGTTAAATTACGCTCAGTAAGTTTTGTTTTTTACTTGATTACTGCATGACAATGTAAACTTGAGATTGAAAGGAAAAAGTACCTTAATACGTTTATGATTTGGTATAAATTGCACTGATTTTGGTCAAACACTAAAATAACTCATCTTTGATGGTTTGATAATTTTGATAAGTTGTATATAATAAGCAACAAAACCCGATCGGGGCATACTATGAAACAGAAGATGGAAAAAAATAAAATAAATGAAGATAGAGGCATTTAAAAGCGTCGGTAGCTTAATAGTTAAGGAGTCGGCCTTACGATCGAGAGGTCTCGGGTTCGAATCCTGGCCATTACACTACCGACGTGAACCCACTCCTAGCACAAGCAATTTAGCTTAGTTGGAGGGGTTAGAAGGAATATTAGTAACTTCGGTTCTAATATTTAAAAAAAAAAACGTTTTTAAATCTTCAGAAATACTTTTTGATCCTGATTTGAGAGATTTCACAATGAGATTTTAAAATTAGAATTTTATAAGTTTTGAAATCACATATTTTCTAAGCGTAGTTAATCGATGATCGAGATCCTGCCCTACGGGACCTACCTTAAATATAATTGAGGTAAGTATTTATCCGAATTATGATAACAATACTAATGTTTATCATAATATAATATTATTCGCCAAACTTCATTAATTAAAAAAGATAACACTATCTGAAGTGTCGTCATGATACATAGCATGCAGTATTTACCTATAATTATTTGTCACACACGACTTAAATCTAACTTAATAAAATTTCTGTAGCTCGTAATACATGTTGGTAAATTATAATAAATAAATAAATACTTTTTGAAGTCTAAACCAATATAAGTCATTGAAATGAAACCATAAAGCCCATATCGAAGTTATCCCGCGACCGTGGCCATAGTAGCCGAAACGTTTTAATACCAAAAAAGTACAATACATCGTAATAGAATCCTACTAATATTATAAACGCGGCAGTTTGTAGGAATGGTCGGATGTGTGTTACGTTTTCACACCTAAACGACTTGAAAATAAACATAACATTAACATAAAGTCACGCCTGTATTCCCCGAAGGGGTAGGCAGAGGTGCTAGCACCCACATTTCGTCATTACACTGGGACCTAAACATAAACTGGCGAAATGTGGGTGCTAGCACCTCTGCCTACGACTTGAACGATTTTAATAATCTACAATAACACTAACGGGAATTAACGCGATCATGGTATAGGTACATCTTTGATTTGCCTGACGTTTAATAATATTTTGTATGGAGTAGGCTGACACTCTGGATTAACACATAGGGTATATTTGGTCGCGATAACCGACAATCACGCGGACAGAGCTGCAGGTTCTGTTATAAGTAGTTTTATATTAGCCCAGTTTCAAAGAATAGGTACATAACACAATATCAGTTTAATTCATGCATCCGTCTAATGAATCTTGAAATGAAAAATGCGGAGGCAGATTGGAATGTATGACTCTCTACTGAACACATCACAACAACACCACAACATCCACTATCATCATAAGGGCGGTAATCTCGGTTACTTTCGAGGTAGGTACTGTCAGAACTCGGGATCTGATTTTCTACTTTTTTTGCTTATTTTGGCTTTACAGGCAATGGCTACTGTCTGACCATCAATACCTAGAGGAAAACCTGCAAATAACGAACGAGGTTCTGCCTCGTTTGTTAATTGAAAAGTGTACCTACTAGCTCGCTGGTGACGTAGAATTGGACCCCATAAACTAGAAAGAAAGAAGAAGGAAAGAAAGCTCATTTATTGAGAATCAGCACAAAATAGCACACAAAATTTACGACAGAGAAAGAATAAGACTAAAAAGACTAAGTGTACGAAGTAAGTAACTGGGTTAAATAGCTCAAATGGAGACCAAAGATTTATTTTTTAGTATTCTTTTTAAAATGAGTGCACATACTGCACGTGGATCACACAAAGTCAAGGCCTGTTCACTGTTTAAACAAATCTTTTCTTACTTAAACTATTTATGAAACATCATGTTAATACTTATATATCTATGACGTCGCACCGCAAGCAGTGGCCAAAGTCCATCTGATTGACCTACTATGTTACGTAAGTACTATTATCTATTCTGTGGCTATGTGTATTGTCCCTTCTATTTTTTATGCGTCTTTAAGGCGACAGTAGAGTCATCCACCGATGTTCTTATGAACTACATAGGAACCAATGAATGATTTTTGAAAGAAAGAAAGAAAAGAAAAGAAAGAAAAAACATTTTATTTTCAATGCAACACAAACATAACTTAAGACTAAACAGTGATAAATAATAATTATATTATTTATTTAAACTATTGGGCACATCTGTGTTGCACCAAGAAAGGGACCAGTTCAGCATAAAGCTAAAGCATAAAGCATACGCACGGATTTCACAATCATTTAAAAATAGAAGAGAAATTTGAATCACATGTGCGTGTCTCGATAGCCTAGTTAGTTAGGGCATTCTCCCTGTAAGGGAAAGATCGCAGGTTCGAGTCCCGCCTTAAGTATTCGATTTGTATAGTCAGCATACTTAATGCTATGAATTTCAATTTAAATATGTGTTTTGTACAATACAAGAGATTCTTACAGTGTAATTTTTTCACAAATCGAAGAGTGTATATAGGCTTTGGGTGATTTTGGGAAATTTTCAACCAAAAATTTCATCATCAAATAGTTGATAGCTTCAGTTTGCTGTCAGGCTTCACGGTCGAGGGTTCGGGGTAGGAATCTTGGCTGCTACACTACCAACGTAAGCTCATTCTTTATACAAGCAACTCCATCCATCCATACACTCACTTCTGTAAATCCCTGAAGGGGTAGGCAGAGGTGTACTAGCACCCACGTTTCACCAATTGTGATTTTCAATCCCATGATGCAATAGAGGGCGAGCCTATTGCCGTCTTGGGCTGTATGTTTCCTGTCGGATGAAGAACAACCCTATCCCTTAGTCGCCTTTTACGACACCCACAGGAAGAGCTGTGGTGGCCCTATTCTACTCCACTGGGAACCAACACTATAATTCATTTAAAAAAAAGCAAACTTTGAACTATATTCAGTGATAGTAATACACTCGGCGGGATATTGACCATGTTTCATGCGCATCCGTGATCATGGCGCTTGAAACAGCGCCGAAATATCAGATCCTCGATAACTATAAGAAACATAGTAAATATCCCGGCGAGTAGGTATTTTACTGTCAATGTGAATGACCATGTCAATCTCAAATCATTTACATATTCAGTGATTTTTGTTTTTTACCTTGAATGAGCAATTAAAGCGCGTGCAGTATCTACCGTACAGCTACAGTGCAGTTAGACAATGGTTTCTTTGCCTATTATAATTTAAAAAAGCATTACGAAGCTCTAAAGCAAATCAAACAAAGACACTGACAAATTATTACCTAATCTAGTACCTGATCGGGGCGATGTGGGAGTCGGCACGTGGAAGTCGCTTCTAGTAGTTCCAAAGCCATGTTCGCTATTTCTGTTGCATGTTTATTACCTGAAACAATATTAAAATAATTGGTCTTAACTCATAGTTGATGAAAATGTCGGGTCCGGCACTGACTGGACCCGACATTTTCATCAACTATGAGTTAAGACCACGACCAAGAAACATGTCTAAACCTGTTTTGTCCACTGTAAAATAATGCGTACTGACGCAATATTTGACAGTGGAAAAAACAGGTTTAGACATGTTTCTTCTTGATCATGATCTTATATTAGACGCCTATTTATAAAGGTAGTATTAATAGTGATGCTGTCTTAGTCACTAAAGTTTTTGCATGTATTCTTTCAGTTTCTGTTTGAAGATTCAAATCCATTGACATCCACACGTATCTTCTACTTCTTAATCTCGCATCTGAAGCTTTCAGCTTGGAATCTGGGGTCCACTTTACCAGTCTAATGGCGGATTTGGCAGCGTTGAAGTCAGTAGTGTGAACAACAACCGCTATGGGACTCGAACCGCATCTTAAGTCGCTTATTGCTGAATGTAAGATTGCCACTGAACCCAGCCAGAACACACTCACAGTGCAAAATTTTAAAAGAATATTTCAATTACCGTTTCTAACTGGCAGTCCAGATGCCACCATGTAAGAATCTCCAATGGTTTCAATCTTGTAAACGTCATAGCATTCGATCTTCTCGTCGAACAATTTGTAAACCGAGTTCAGAAAACTGATGACCTGCAAGAACAAAATGAAAAGAGTCATGTTGATGTTCTTTACTTTCTATAGCTATCTTCCAATTTCAGCATCAATAGTTTCCTACAAAATCTTCAGTGTATAAGGAAAATTCACCTGAATGGTGCTACACCTACTGATTAAAGGATGAGACTTTGTGATAGGATAGGTCTAGAACTGTAAAAACCCGGAAATCCTTACCCTTGCACGTCTCCTCTACTTCTTACCCAGGTTCTTTAACAGAACGTTAAAAAGTATTTGACGATCTAAATGTATAAGTATGTTGAGAAATCTCTCCTATATCGCACTCACATACTCGTTTTCTCTTAGAGCTAGACAGAGAGAACTATACTTCTATCTTTTTCTGTCGTTACACACTGCACGAGCGTCCTCTACTATCCCTAAACCATGTATGCCCCTTTTCACATGCCTTAAAATATTACTGCCTTGTTTAAATATGATTTCTATTTGTTATTAATATAGATAATACTCGTATACTAGGTACCTGATAAGGCGTCGAGACAGCAGCAATGGCTGTAAACCCTACGATATCACTGAAGTACACGGTGACGGATGAGAAGAACTCTGCTGGTACCTGGAACATTTAAACAATAAATTATTATTATACAGTTTTAATAGATTAAATCTTTGTTCCAGAATAATTGGCGTGGGTTTTGTTCAAACTTATTGCAAGGCGCAAAGTAGACATAAATTTTATTCACAGGAACATCCAGATTAGGTATTGTCAATCCATACATGCGTACAAAATATCAAATCGTCACCAGATTATAATGTTGTGTGCCATGTTGCGAAAGATTATTGCACTAGAAAGAGGCAAAGCAATGAGTAACAATCTTATAAAGAAGAAGAAAAAAGTCACATGTCATGTTGCGCGACTTTGGCAATGTTGCGCAATGTGGCCGGACTCGTTGAGCATCACGAGTTGCGCGTCAAATGTTGCCTAATGGATACCAGCCTCTCTAGACAAGTGGAAACGAACGCTCTACCACATACAGGCTGTCAGCTGTATAATATCAATGTATAATCTATATCTCTAACGTCCTTGACCTACTAACAATGATAATAAGTGTAATGACATAATGATAACTTAAATCATCACGCCACAGCATAAACTGTGATTACGCTCAAGTTCAATGTACTATAATAATGATAAGACCGGAATTGCATTGAGCGTTACATGTACGGCGATGGTATACAAAGGAAACTCGCTTTAATGTTAAGTGTTCGTGGTGTCATTTAGGACGAATTTCCTATAAAACGCTTACACTTTTGAGTTGTAATCGTGGATGATGTCATGTATAATGATGATAAAGTGTTATCATAACTGAAGAGTATTACGTTTTTTTATGAATGGCGTAATGATAACGCAAATCTCTACGTAAAAAGAAGGCGTAGCTGTTTTGTGGTTACCGGGTCGACTTTACAAACAAGAGGTCGGGTATTCGAATCCCGGCATGACACTACTGGCTACCGACGTATGCAGTAACTGAATGTTGCGATAATTTTAAAGACTTTTTTGCCGTAGGACATATTTTTTTATTTTAAAACCAGCTCTCGGACCATATTCGATGCAACTCAATACATGTACTTGCATGAGTCATGGTAATTCCCAGTGATTCATGTCGAAGGATTTTATTAGCAACTATTAAAATCGTAAACGAAGACATGACTGTTTCTGTAAGTGGCTATACATACACAATCTTCGAAATTTGTCTTCTATTCTATACCTTCTTTTCTTTTTGATAGATATAGAATAAATAATTCTGTTACCCCACTAACTCAGCTAAATTGCTTATGTGTGGGTTAACGTCGATAGTGTAGTGGCCAGGATTCGAACCCGGGACCTCGACTCCTTACCACTAAGCTACCGACTGCTCATCCCAGTGCTATCAGTTGCCTACAAAGAAAGAAAGAAAGAAAAAATGTTTTATTTTAAAAACACAGCGCACAATTGTTACATATTTGGTTAGGTATACAGAAAAAATCTTAAGAACAAAATAAATAAAAAGATCGTTAGTTTATACATTTTTTTTTCTTACCCCAGACATAACACACCATAGCCTCCCCGCCAATCCTGGCAGTGACATGACACTGACATAATGGTGTGACGTATGACGTCTCCACCGACCGTTGACGTGTCACAAAAACGTGGCAAGTATTTTCCTAATAGCGTGTGGTGCAATTGGCAAGAGTGGCAAAGCGTAATAAGCTAACGGTTTTATAAGGTTTACGCAATAACATGTAGCTTGTTTTTTTTTTTTAATATTGTTTTATTCTTGTATTTACTGCTTGGACCTACTCCATCCTCAGATTGGTTCATCTTATATTGTCATCTGACAACCCCACTTCTTTCTTCTTCTATCTTCTAGATCTTCTAGAGACTGGCTTAGGTAGGTATATCAAATAGATTCATCATTATGAAACTTCGAAAAAATACGAATATCAATACACATCTGCCTACCCCGTTCAGGAAAGTACAGTAGGTTTATAAAAAATTATAATCTCAATTTTGATGTACCACGGTAAAAATGTAAATATGATGAAATCAATACTCAAGACAATGATACAACAACCGCTTCGTCTGGGTGCGCTTCCTTTGGGTGCGCTTCGTGGAATACCTCACATTAACGATTAATGGCGTCTTCTAATATTTGCGAATTATTATGCAATATTGTATTGCTAATTGGCATTGCTATGTCAGAAATGTGAATACCTGTCTTGGTCTGCCAATGTTGTGGGTTTTTTTTCATTTTATTTTTCATATATCTTAAACCTAAAATGTGCTCTATACAAGCAGTAGGTACACGTTTATTCGATATATTTTGAACTAGCTTTTGCCCGCGGCTCCGCCCGTGTGGATGTCGGTTATCGCGACCATACATAGCCTATGTCCTTTTTCATGTTCACATCTACCCCTATACCAAATTGCATCAAAAACGGTTCAGTGGTTTAGGCGTGAAGGCGTAACATACAGACAGACAGAGTTACTTTCGTATTTATAATAGAACGGGGTGGTGGAGCGCTTATGTACTTTCTTAATTATTTCCCACATAATTTAATTGTATTTCAATTTTTGTAATTTAAAAGAACCGCTTCTGTGAGGGAATAATGTTTGAATATTGGCGCTCATTTGTTGACCACTTAGTGTTGAAGAAGGCCAATGAATGGCGCTGTGCACGGATCTTTTCGAACTATATTTTGAGAATGAAGTTTTCTATGAGCGGGACTCTCAAGCTTCACGGCTGACGTTCAACCCGTTCATTTTTAATCAGTCACTAACCCGCACCCAGCACCGAAAGGTGTCTATGACTCCGCTCCGCACCAAACGGAAGTTTGAGTAATTCAACTCCTCGTTTCTTTTTCTGTGTAATTCTATAAGTTCCTTTGGCCACATTCTCAAGTCAGTATAAGTGAAGTGTATCGGAAGAAAACGACAAATTCAAGAAAATAAACGGCCGGTCGAAAACATACCTACCTACCAGCACGTGCCAGGAACCACGCCTGTCTACAGCTGAATCCTCACGAGGTGGAACTCAGGTCAGTGCCGGTTCTCTTACGTTTTCATTCATAGAAGCGGTCACATGTGTATTTTCTTTTCATTACAACCTAACTGCTGGTCATAGGAGCTTATACGCTCTGTGTGCAAAAACACCAATTGGTAGGACTATATACACGTCCTACCACGGGGTGCTAAGGCGGTGAACGAGCTCAAATTTACCAAGCATAGATTATTAAAAAATAATCCACGCGCGCCAGAACATTTTATATTTTAGGATTTAGATGCAAGATAAATGAATCAAACTTCAAAAAAAGTCTAACCGTCCTAAGGTTTCATCAAGGTTTTCGTGCCATGTTAACAGTGGTGGCACTCAGCTTGACGGCCTCATCAGATGCCTTTTCACGCCCCGCTTAAAGGACCCGGGCTTGTAGGAGGAATGAAACACGTGAGCTGGCAGGGAGTTCCAGGTCTTAATGGTGCGGCATAGGAATGATTCACTGAACCGCTTAGTTCTAGAAGCTATATGGCGCTCCGTATGCGGGTGACAGTGTCTAGTTCCTATAGTAGGGCTAATGGCCAAGAATTTTCAAGAGCGTGCGAAGTGGAGGAGGAAAGGTTGGAAGATGAACCTCACACTGTAAGGCTTCGGTCCCCCATGTCTGTCAGGTGTCTGTCACCCTAGCAGGAGTAGTAAAAAACGGCAAGACAATTGGGACAATACTCTATTAAGATATTGATGTCACCGCCACCACTGTTAACATGCTACATGTTTCCGATGGTGACCCTCTTTCCGAGACTTTGCCTTTAGTTTAACATCAGGCGAGGTGAAGTCAAATTGACGTGTCCTACATAAAAAAAAAAACCTAGTTATCTATTTAATGTGAAAACTCTGATTTACAAGTGACTAACATACCCATGGTTATTGAACTTTATTGAGGTGTTAATTTGTATTTCCTTGTAAAGGAATGTAATAGAAACTTTCCTTGTGCAATATTGATGCTCCATGCGTTAGGTCTGGGATTTCCAATTCATTGACGTCACAGACCTTAGATACGTCCTTGTAGGTCTTAGGTGAACGATGTACAATATTAAACACTACTAATAGTATAAACTTGATTCCTGATTCTAATATTATAAGGCCCTTAATAATTAAAGATTTTTAGGGTTTTGAAGAAGGAGTATGAAAGTAAATTGAATGTTAAAGAAATAAAAAGTCTGAGAAGTATAGCTGGGGTGAAGTTGACGGATCTAGTCAGGAATAGCGTGGTAAGGGAACGTTATGGTTGAAAATGTAATGACTAAGATATAGAAAGGGATGCTTAGATGGTTCGGACATGCAGGGAAGAGAGACAATAGAAGAATGACGAAACGGATTTATGAGGCGAGGCTGAATGGGTGACCCGGTCGGAGTCGACCTAGACATGCAAGGAAGGACATGTCAAGAGTACATGAAAGTAGAAGAAGCGAAAGATCTATGCCAGGATCGTAGCAAGTGAAAAACTGTAGTCTCTACCTACTCCGCTGGGCAAAAGGCGTGATTGTATGTATGTATGTCTGTAATAATAACCATAAAATTTTTTTGACATATTAAATACCATTTTTGTTTTTGGTTAGGGCCTAAATGTGAAAGTCTGTGGAGATGTTTATATATTTGTTATTCAATCACGCTCTAACGGTTGAACGGATCTGGCTTACATTTGGTATAGGTAGTGGCACGTAAGTCTAGCGGTGACAGTTTATGCGCAGAAGTCGAAAATAAGGTACCCCGGGGAAGACAAAGGGCGCGGGCGGGCGTGCGCGAGCGCTTATTGGCTTTCCAGCCCTACTTCGTCCCGCGCGCCGATACGACGCACCGTTCTCGTCTTGTGTACAGTCGCGTAAATTGTATTGTTATTCATTACAATAATTAGGTACTGTTAATTGTTGTGGTTTTCTATTAAGTTTCAGTTTGTTTTTTATTGACTGTTATTGTTTAGTTGTATGTGTTTGCGTTGATTTGAGACAGTGAATACGCCTAAACAAATACTGTTTTGAGAAGACAGGCACGTAAAATGATATATGATGTGCATTTTTTTTAAATACAGAAATTAGTAGATTAATTAATTGATTCATTAAAACAGATTAAAAGTGAGATAGACGGCAATTTAATGAAAGGCGTGCTAGCGTCATCAGACTCTGCATGATTATTATTAAATAAAAATTGTCAAACATTATTTTCAATGTTATTTTAATTATATTTTTACAGAAAATTCACTGCACAGATGAACTTAAAATGCAAAACTGTATCAGTACACAAAATACAGTACATATACATAAGATACTAGCTTAGACATAGAAAAATGACAAACAAAAACACTTCCTTTATTATTAAGATATTGTAATAGTAGATACCTAACAATTAAGTACACGACTGTACCTATGCGCAAACATCCCTTCCACATTTTTTCACCGCTAGACTTACGTGCCGCTACCTGTACATACATACATATAATCACGCCTTTATTCCCGGAGGGTTAAGCAGAGGTGAATTAACACCCACAATTCACCAATAATATAATTGTTGACTCGAGCCATGCATCTGAGGCTGAGTCTGGGCTGTATATATCTATCTGATGTTAAACAGCCCTATCCCTTAATCGCCTTGTACGACACCGCATGGGAAGAGATAGCGTGGCCCAAATTCTTTTCTGCCGGGAACCACTCTGCCAACTACAAGCTAAGTACCAATAGAAGGAATTGTTACAGCATTAAGTATGCTAACTATACAAATCGAATACATAGGGAAAAAGAATCTTCTCGGGCGGGACTCGAACCCGCAGTCTTTCCCTTACAGGGGGAATGCCTGACCAATTCGGCTACCGAGACACGCCCGATATGATTCAAATTTCCCATCTTATAATCTTATAAGTACCAATAGTACCAAAGTATGAAATAGCCAATATAATCCCATACGTTACGGGAACTGGATATCCATACCAGCTTGTAACCGCGGGAAGACAGATAAAAAAATAAATTCGCATTCCATATTTTGATAGTGACATAAATGACGAAGTTTCCATACAAACGTTTATCACCTATTTTACCCTCTTAGTAGTTAAATTTTGAAACACCTTTCTTAGTAGTGCTTACATCATAAAATGCATCTACTGTCAAAATTTCAAGTTTGTAGGTCTTACGGTATAGGCTCTGTGTGGATGGTTCAGTCGGGACAAATAATTTTATATTTATAGATTATTACTAAATAACATATGAAGCGTCGGTAGCTTAGTGGTTAAGGAGTCGGCCTTACGATCGAGAGGTCCCGGGTTCGATCCTGGCCATTACACTACTGACGTGAACCCACTCCTAACACAAGCAATTTAGCTTAGCTGGAGGGGTTAGAGGGAATATTAGTAACTTCGGTTCTAATATTCTTAATAAAAAAAAAAAAAAAGCAAGTTATCCTTTCCTTAACTTCTAGTAATCGACAGCTACGATATAAGTCTCGGGTTAATTAAGTATTAGACTAAGTAAATGTTTGTAAATAGGCCAAAAAAATGCCTGAGTTTCTTGCCAGAGTCTTCTTAGGTCTGGGCCGCGTTTCGAACCGGTCGGTGGTCCATTTGCTAAACTAGTATTTAATATTTATTTTATTATAATGACGTTTTGTAAGTTCCGATTTTTGACTTTGTATTTATAAAAGAAAACACGAAGTGACTTTTCTTTCGTGCGGTAATCCCCTCGGATACCCCACTCCCTGCCGGATCCGGAAGGGGAGGTTATGTCGGACTTGCCGACTGTGGGTCTTGGGGCTAGGCCGGAGGTGAGGTTGTCATCGACATATCCCTCGTACCCCGGCTGACCCAGGGCTATCCCTTACGGTCTGGTCCTTCTCGGGTGGGGGGGGGGGATAACGGTGTCCCCGACTCACTCCCGGAATGGGGAGGTGCGCTTCTCATCGCGCCGTCGAACTACGTAGGTGGCAGACAAGCACACACGGAAGTATATTTATTCGCATTCTAGAACCCATTTTACAGACTAGTTACAGAGGTTGGCCTTCTCTCCTTTAGTTTTGAATAACTCGTATCACGTGTCATTCATTGCCAGGGACTTCGCGCCTAAGGTACTTCACCCATTATTTAGCTTCCATCCTGTTTATGATGACTGAGTGACTAACAAGCTGACGTATTCTTAACCAAACTTACGTATTCCTGTACGTAATAATGTGATTATTTATGTAATAATATTGAGTAACTCCCGAGTGGTACAGTCAGCGTCATAAATATCTAAATGATGATGAAGTCTAAAAATGATCTTAAAACTTTCGTATTAAAACAGTTTTATCACTACATAGCATAAAGCAAAGTCGCTTTCCGCGACCCTATGTCCATTGGGACATAGGGTCGCGGAAACCTAGGTATGCTTAAATCTTTAAAACTACGTTTAGGGCTGGAAGGTGTTCTTCAAGTCCCCTTCAAAAGTAATAGTCCAGATGAGTGGAAGTTACTTTCGGTATAATAATACTGCGAATGCTTGTAGTAGAATGTGAATATCTTTAATGTGAAATTACAGCGTTTATATACAATTTTGAGACAAAGGATTAAAACATTGACCAATCAAATATTTACACGTATGCATGTAGTAGGTGCGCGTGGTAGGGCCGCATAAATATAGCGCGCCTCAGAACATCTTCCTTTCTTGGCGCGAGCGTAATTTTCAGGGCCACTGTACTGTTTCTTTTGACACAAAGTCACACACAGTCCTTTTCAGGATTATTGTATTCATGTTTCTGTGTGACAGATAAGTCGGTCTCAACTTTCTTAATCCTTTTGTCCTGGTAAAAGGTATGGTTGTTGGTATGTTTTGGAGGTAAGGTTCTTCGAAGGTAATTCAAGGTAAGTATCCATACTAATATTATAAATGCGAAAGTAACTCTGTCTGTCTGTCTGTCTGTCCGTCTTTCTGTCTGTCTGTCTGTATGTTACGCTTTCACGCCTAAACCACTGAACCGATTTTGATTAAATTTGGTATAGGGGTAGATTAGACCATGAGAAAGGACATAGGCTATATTTGGTCGCGATAACCGATATCCACGCGGGCGGAGCCGCGGGCAAAAGCTAGTAAGTTATATATTAAGGTAAGTATGAGTAGCCACATACGCAACAGATTTTGATGCGGTTTTTTTAATAGATAGATGAATTCAAGAGGAAGTTTTATATATAGGTATAATACATGCTCAATATAGTAGTGGGTGCAGCGGGAACGGGTTCAGACGCCACCCGGGCGGGAAAAATTGGTGGTTTGAAGTTCGCCGGGTCAGCTAGTTGATTTATTATGGTATTATTGATCATCAGAATAATCGGTCAACTGGAAAGGGGCCAAAAAACGAAAATAAGATTGTTTTGAGTACCTACTTTGTTAGTCAACATCTTTCTGATGATCTGTACTAAATAGATTATTATACTATCAATTAGAATCATGTGTATTACCACCCACATTTCGCCAATGATTTTCAGTCCCACGTAATAGGGGCGAGCCTATTGCCGTCAAGTGGGAACTTAATCATGGGTTGTGTATTAACTGTCGTATAACATATTAGTTTGTTTTTAGCCCCAATTCTCATATATTATCATGGTCAAATACCTGACAAAATTACACAATATTCGGCTCGAGTCAACAATAGCGCCCTTTACACGAAGTCTTTTTCGAGGGTATACTGCATTTTTTACTCCGTTCATTCATTCGCGCGTTCTAGTAGAGTTCAAGATTGCGCGGCAGAATTGTTTAGGCATGTATAACCGCGCCATTGAGTGATCGTGTAAAGGGGGCTAATAGTACCCGGAATACGGCAATAGGCTCTATTATGTGGGACCGAATACAATGATTGGTGTAATGTGGGTGTTAATTCAACTCTGCCTTAGGGCCGGCGCCAAGTGCCGGCATCGACAAGCATGAGGATTTGTATTTGTCGTGTAACAATAGAGCTTATTGTAATAGAAATAAGATTGAACTTTAATTGTTAACCATACCGCTGCAGAATGCCGATCGATGCCGAAGATAGTCGACGATCGTCATTGAAATTTCAATTTTATAATGATAATGATAAGATCTGTTATGCTTGGCAAAAAAAAAATCCTGAAGCTCGCCGATGCCGATAATGGGCACCGGCCCTAACTCTCCGGGGATAAAGACGTAATTATTTGTGGTTGGGTGTATATTTAAAAACGATAAAAACATAACTCTTCTTGCTTTGCTGTAGTCAAAATGTTTAGTCGTTTTTCCCTCTTTTTAAATTACTCGTGGTTGCCCGCGGCCCCGCCCGCTTGGATATCAGTTATCACGACCAAACATTATGGTCTAATCTACCCCTGTACCAAATTTCATCAAAATCGGTTCAGTGGATTAGGCGTGAGAGCGTAACATACAGACGGAGTTAGTTTCGCATTTATATCATTATCGCTAGGTGTAACGTAGTGAAAATAGTTGTTTGTTTGTAGCACCAGACTTTTTTAGTTCGACGTTAATAACCCTATAATCTAAAACTTGCAGGAACCGATATCGTACCAAGTCGGTCAGCTCGGAAGGTCATGATCAGATATTAAATATTATGCCACGTCCACATGATAACAGTGGCAAACGCGTTAGCCAACAATCTCTCGCGACGGCGCGGCGCCCCAAAAAATGGCGCAGTAATCCATAGGTACTACTCGTAATATTATAAATGCGAAAGTAACTGTGTCTATCTGTCTTTATGTAACGCTGTCACGCTTAACAACCACTGAACCGATTTTGATGAAATTTGATATAGGGGCGGATTTGAACTCGAGAAAGAACATAAGCTACTATTAAATAATAAATTCTACAACATTCGACACAACGCGATTTCGACACAACTCTGGCAACCAAAGCATTAACCTATCTAGTTTGTTTAATGAACTCCCGATTTACACGTTTACCAACAGATGTTTGCCAATGCGTTCGCCAACAGGTGATGGCCAACACATTCGCCATTGGTTGAGTAGAACCGGAGATTATGAGCAAAATTCGCGATAACCATCCTTCACACGGGTGGAGCCGCCGATATCAACTAGTTTTAAAAAAAAGATAAAAGCTACTAACCTGCTGAGTCTGTTTCAATTGCTTTGCTACACTTGGGGGCAGCATTTGATATAGCAAGGAATCGCTGAGTTATTTTTCATACTCTAGCTCTCTTGCTTTCTCCGCTAAGTTTCTTGCATACACCTGAAAATTTCAAATGAGTATGACATCATTATTTGTTCGGTAAGGAGTTCTTAATATGGAGTTCATTATTTTAGAACGTCGACGAAAGTCCTGAACTCGTAATGAGGACAGATTCTCATTGCCAATCTGTCGAATCAAGACTGAGTATCAATCTGGAATACAGGTTTAAACCAACACCCCGTCCCTTATATTATTGTATTTTAGACAGATTGAAGTAGTGATTGAGTGAAATTTTAAAATATCGAATATGTTAAAAACCTCGTTTAAAAAAAGAATTAATCGATAAATGAAAATATATGATAAATAATATTATGAGTTCATGTAGAATTATAATTTATTATCTACGAGTATCTATACGCAATCATAAAGCAGTAGATATTTCCTGTCTGTACAATTTATAAAATTAAATGTATTATAAAACGATTGTGGGCCATAACGTACACGCTAATCTCTAAAACAAAACAACTGACTTCTAGAACAGCTGATTTCCTGGTATTTATTGGAAAGTTCCGTGGTCTGTCTCTGAAACCCATCATCAGATTGTAATTAAATTTAAATGAGACAATTTTGGAATAAATCTCTTTCAAATAGAACAAAACCAAACAAGAATTTTATGAATTCGTCTACATTATGACGGAGTTATAAATACCTACTCGTTACTGAGGATTCAGGGCTGTCTCATTTGTAATTACACTAATCACGTTCTTAATTTATAAGTCTTTATTTATAAATCGATATGGGTATCGCTTTCAGGGTTTTTGGGGTCGCTGATTACGAATATATCATCCATTTAGCGGCCTAAAATGGCGGACTCAAAAGTTTCACTAAAATCGATATGGGTATCGTTTTCGTGGTTTTTGGGGTTACTTATAAAGAATATATAATTCATTTAGCGATTAGCGAAATTGTATCAAAATTTGAATTCGAACCTGAACCCGTTTCAACATTCAAATTCAAATCCAAACTGAAACCGAAACCGAAATCGAAATCTAAATCCACAAAACTAAATCCAAATTCAAAAACACAGACTAAAAATATTACGTTGTTGAGTAGAACCGGATATAATAACCAAAATAGCCGACATCAATGCTAGTGGAACCGCGGCGTCAACTAGTATTTTTATTAGCGTGAGTTGATCTGCCTTGACAGAACAAAGAGATAATATACGGGTTATATAAAATATTACAGAAAAATTAATTATAAATAAAAACTGAAGCCGGCCTTTCCGCAAACATCAAACGCGATGAAGTACTGTAAGATCACTCGTTATACTGTGATTTTTTATTTTTATTTATTTATTAGTGTTCACAAATATTCAGTATAAACAATAAAGTATTATGTAACATGGTTGACAAAAAACCCTTACGGGTTTGTCTAGGCAACCGCGGTTACATTCGACTCGGGCTTATGTATGACTATGTGGATTTAAATAACATAGTGATACAGTACTTATAACTCCATATAGAAGCACATTATATTATCTGTGATGATATGCAACGATATCAACGGGAACCAACGCGATCACGGGATAGGGACAGGTACATACACGCTTTTGATTAGTCTGACGTCTGGACCAGTGGCCAGTGTGGCCGTGGTCACAGGCTGACTATAATATACCCATGCCATGACCCCGCCACCCCCCGCAAACACTATCGTACTTACAGTTTTTTTTTATGCTTGGTACTCGTCTACCATATCAGTATGTATTCTCGCAAAACTAGTTTATCCTACAATTTGTTCTATTTTTCAATAGTATTGACAATAACTCCAGAAATGTGGGTAAGGTGATATAAATTATAGAAAATTATAACATCAAGTCTCCGTTTCGCAAAGCGACGTATGCGTCCGTAATTAACTATGTTCACATTCGCCCCTTTGCATGCGCATTGTACAGCCATTATAATATATGTCCAAACCTCATCCATCCACCTAAATAATACGTCTGAGTAGTATGTAAGGCATCCTCTAATTTACTACATCAATGTAACTCTGTACCTACCTAGTATATGTATCGGTCTTGTTCGTCAGCCATTAAAACCTTGGCACCATATCTGAGCTATTTTAATAAATATCAAATAATATAAGGATCCCCGATTCTGTACAATATAATTGACGGAGATTCAAGATTTCATTGTTCTTGCATCATGGATCAAAATACATTTCAAATTTAGAATTTCCATGACAAATTTACATGATACACACACGCACAAAATTATGTTTATTTTAGGTTAGTTTGCAGTTGGCAAGGGTAATTTTTCCATTGTGATTCACCTGGTACCGAAGCTTATTTAAGATTCTTTGTTTTGAGTGAATGGGTTCAATTAATTAGTCCATCGCAGTCTACCACTGGACATAGGCCCCTCTCCCAATGTTGAGAGGTTAGTATTTCCACGCTGGTCAGACGTATTGGTATAGGGTTTTATTTCGAGTTTTCCTTATCTCGCAGTGATATAGTCCGCGTATTTTTCAGTTAGTCTTATGACACTCTTCACATGAGATGAGATGGAGATATTCTTTCTCCGTCACTACACGAATCGGATCATTTCCAGAACATTCAACTGGTATTTGCGTAAACGAATTTTTATTTATTTATTAGACTTTATGAATCTCGACCGGTCAATCAAAGGTGGTGCAAAGAAAGACGGACTAATCGTTGCAATATAGATATCCTGTGAATCAAATCAAGGAATAGGGCTGTTTTCCATCCGACAGTAAACATACAGCCCATAACTAAGTGTCCGGATGACGGTAATAGGCTCGCCCTCTATTAGATGGGACCAAAACTTACAGTTGGCAAAATGTGGGTGTGAATACACCTCTGCCTATCCCTTCGAGGATGTACAGGCGTGAGTATATGTACCTATTTGTATGCCTCAACCACTGGCCACAACATCTTATAAGATGATTGTTTTGCAGTGCTTGCACAATTACGGTCGCCCGCATTGGCGCAGGTGACTGTATATAGACCAAAATGAGCGCGACATTTCGTGCCGCGAGGAGACTCCGCCGCCATCTTCTCTGCGGACTCGCAAGATGGCGGCGGAGTCTCCTTTGTTTCTTGTATGTAAATTAATGTATTTGGGACACTACGAGCCTACCCACCACAGGTTTTAAATATAAAGAGTTATACGGTTCAGTAAGCGGTAGTAATTTTATGGGTTGGCACACTGCCAGGGGCATGCAAAGTGTGTCGACAAACTCCCCTTCTAAAAAAATATATTATGTACATTGCCATACAATCTTCCAACGAAAATTAGTTTAAACGAAAAATGTAGTAAGTAGTTTTTTTAATAGGTACAGTCAACATCAATAGTAACGTAGTATATGAATTGTCCAAAAGAAATGCATTGCAAGATACATCACAACAGTCTGACTAAATCGCTTCGCAAAAGTGTTTGGTACATTAATATTTTCATAATGCAAAAAAAACTATCTATCAAAAGTAAAACAATAACAGAAATTTTCAAAAGTACCTGAAATAAGAATAAAACTTTCGTCGAACCTTAACCTTTTCAGAATATTTTGATTTAAATATTGTGTTCTGACTTTTGTTTTAAGGCTTGTCAATAATTGTCATGTTTACGGAATGTATAAATGTCAGAACATGGTCATGTCCATGCGGGAACGTCTTCAGTGTATTATAGATAACTATATTTTGCCCGCGGCTCCGCCCGCGTGGATGTCGCGACCAAACATAGCTCTTTTTTTTTTCGTGCGGAAATCCCCTCGGGTACCTCCCCTACTGGTGCCGGAAGGAGAGGTTATGTCGGACTCGAACCGACTAAAACCGCACGCCGACTGTGGGTCGCGGTGCTAGGCTGGAGGTGAGGTTGTCATCGACATATCCCTCGCACCCTGGCTGACCCAGGGCCATCCCTTACGGTCTGGCCCTCCTCAGGACCAAACATAGCCTAGGTCCTTTCTCATGGTCTAATCTACCCCTATACCAAATTTCATCAAAATCCGTTCAGTGGTTTAGGCGTGAAAGCGTAAAATACAGACAGACAGATAGACAGAGTTACTTTCGCATTTCCGTACCCGATTCTAATGCGATTCAAAACCTTAACTTTAATTTATTTGTTAATTTTTTAACCTTCCTGGTATCCAAGAAGTGGAAAGTTTTTTAGCTACAATGTTGTGGTTATTTCAAATTACCATTTTTTATATCATAGCATCAGTTTGTGAAAATAAACTTTTATGTTAGATAAATGGTCTCTTAATTTTAAGACTGCCTATAATATTCTAGCTATCTTTAAGCTTATGTTGTTTTTTATACAGTAAAAAAATATACATAGCGCTGCGAAAATTAACATAGCGCTGCTTGTCGTAGAGCAATCGACAAATCCCATCATAGACAAGCACATCCTTGTTCCATGAGGTGATTGATCGATTGCTGCGGGCTCGTCGACTAGTAAAAGTTAGGGAATAGCACTTTTTTATACCACTTAGGTGGCAGTCAAGCGCACGGCCCACCTGATGGGAAGCGGTTACCGTGGCCTATAGACATTTGCAGCACCAGGGGCGTCACACTCGTGCTGCCGACCCTGCTGCTCGCACTGCCGCTAATAATTGAATAAAGACCGGCTATACCACTTCCCTTTTTGTCTGACTATTTTGATACAATTAAATATCAGTCACTTTAGAAACACAATTTAGTTATGATTATGAGTATTGAAAAAAATATGAATCAGCTTATTTTGAAAAAAGTTTTTTGATTATTTTGAAACCATAACGCGAGTGATTAATATTGAAAAGAAGGATGTCAGGTTATTGAAAAAAATTATAGAGTCAATACTTTTGGAACTCAGTTTTTGATCAGCTACTTTTGACGCTGACTGTACGTCATAAACTGCAATTTTCCCCTTTCATTCAATTAACTCAAAAGTAATAAAAACAAATATTTAATGAACTATAAGAACTTTTATATTATGTTACTTGCTGCTACGGAACCCTTCATGGGTGAGTCCGTCTCGCACTTGGCCGGTTTTTTCTTCGTTTCGATCATCTGATTGTGATTGTGAAAAGCATCTGATGAGGCCGTCTAGTTAAGTGCTACTATAATTGTGAACATATTACATGTTTCTAATGGTGATCCTCTTCCCGAGATTGGTGATGATGACTGAAATTGACGTGTCCTTTTATGCAAAAAAATAAAATAAAAAAGCGTTATACTGAAAATGTGCCTTAGAATTTCTATTCTAAGGCACGTTTTGGTAATAATTCCATTGTAAAGATTCCGTAGTTTCACATGTGAGTTTTCATAGAAAAAAACAAAACAATTTTAAAAATTCCACTAAGTATAGTCGTCTTTAGTTATTGTCGTCTATAAGGGACTCAAGGGGCCTGATTTATATAATAGGTAGGTCAGTTGCGCAATGGTCTATCAGGGTCGTGTCTTACATAGGTTCAGAAGGATGTGGGCACTTTAGTTAGTATCATGATGAGGCAAGGCAAGTGACTATATTAAAGGTACCAATAGACTTATATCCGCAGATTGATGACACACTGCTTCTTCAATGTTGTGAGTGCGTCATCGTCACAATCGTCTGGCTCGTGGCAGTAAAAGAAAAGTTAAGAAGGAAACCGGATTGTGGTTGTGTCGTGTACAAGGTTGTTAGTTTTATGTGACTATTAATGATCACGCCTATTTTCGACCAAAGTAGGTAGAGACAACAACCTAACATTTTTAACGAGGATGTTTTACAAACTTTCCCAGGCAGAGCTAGTATGGGTTAGAAACTTTTACTAGCTGTGGGCCCTAACAATATTTTCAGGACCAAATTAACCATCAATGAACAGTTTTTCTCTCGGGCTTGCAAGGTATTTTACTATTAGGAAGACCTTTAAACTACTCGAAGCTATCATATTTTTTTTACAAAAGCTTCACCTCCTATGTGATGAGTGTTAAACTTTGCAGTCTGTCTATCCAAAATTTAATTAATTTACACAAAAAAAATATTCGAGGCGAATAAAGAAAAGGAAAATAGGACGAAACAAGAATAAAATATTGAATTCAAAATAAATATTACGTTTGGGGCTAAAAAGGAATAAATAGAAACGCGATTCCTGTCTATAATGGGAGAATCGGATTTTGGTTGCTTTTATAAAACAAATTGTTCTTTGAAAGCATCATTGAATTTGTAATGTTAACATGTTGCCATGCCGTGTTGGTTCCCGGTGGAGTAGAATAGGACCACCCCAGTTCTTCCTGTGGGTGTCGTAAAAGGCGACTAAGGGATAGCGCTGTTTTCCATCCGACGGTAAAAATACAGCCCAAGAAAAAGGGCCCGATAGACGGCAACAGGCTCGTCCGCTACCTATTACGTCGTGGGACCAAAACTCATAATTGACGAAACGTGGATGCTAATACACCTCTGCCCACCCCTTCGAGAATTCACAGACGTGAGTATGTAATGATAATGTTATTTTAGTATTTGTCGCTCTATTTGTCGGCAATTACCTAAACTGACAAACTGGATTGTGGAACATCACTACTAACTTTTTTATAGGTACGTACCGTATTATTGAATGAATCAGATATTCAATGGAAGCTGTATCAATAAATTCCATCGGCAAAGTTCGCATGCCTAATGAAAAAACAAATACAACCAATTGTATCGTTTGCGATACAATTGAAAATATTATACAACACTAGCTTTTGCCCGCGGCTCCGCCCGCGTGGATGTCGATTATCGCGACCAGACATAGCCTATGTCCTTTCTCATGGCTAATCTACCCCTATACCAAATTTCATCAAAATCGGTTCAGTGGTTCAGGCGTGAAAGCGTAACATACAGACAGACAGACAGACAGAGTTACTTTCGCATTTATAATATTAGTATGGATTTGCTGATGGAGTGTGTTCGGAATAATGACGAATGCGGTTCACTGCTGACCGAACTAAATCTAAATAGACAGGATATAGGTCTCATTCAAACGATCTTAGCAAGGCCTAAATCTGAAGAGGCTATGAAATTATGTCGTTTGGCACTGGTGGTTCAGCAGTGAATTGATGCATATAATGTGTTTACTCATTCTAATAAATTATTGTTCCTGTATAACATTAAAAGGTACGATGGGGTTGGCATATCCTTTATGGATAAAAACCCTCTAGCCGGGAACCCTCCATGGGACCTGGAAGCGAGAGCCCTTACGTCTCTATTTATATGGCGCAAGGAGGCGCTGGAGCGGGGCCAATGACCTGCGTCTCGAGAAATCGAGGCCCAGCGGACCCAGCTCTACCAGGAAACCGTGGAGACATGGAAGGTGCGACTTAAGCAACCAAAGGGGGGATTCGCCACAATTGCGGCCGTCAGACCGGTCATGGACGAGTGGCTGGAGAGGAGACACGGTGCTCTCTCCTACCGGTTGTCACAGATACTTACCGAGCATGGTAGCCTCGGTAGGTATCTGTGGCGAAGAAACCGGGAAACCACGGCCGAGTGTCAGCACTGCGAGGACCGCAGCGACGACACAGCGCTCCACACGCTGGTGGTGTGACGTGAGGGATTCACGCACGCCCCCCCCCCCTGCCCCTAAGAAGCGGGATAACACCCGAAACCCCCCCCCCCCCCCATAGACGCGGGATAGCACCCGAACCACCCCCAAGGCGAGGCCGCAATTGTAGCCGTAGGTCTGATGGGAGTCCTGGGACATCCTTCCGAGGGCTTACCCGGGGCTTCCATCCATAGGCTTCTGGGCGTTACCGTGGGGGTTTTTAGTCGGTAGGAGTCCGGCATAACATCCATGAAGGATTTTCCCCCAAGGTTACAAAAAAAAAATGGATAAAAACCCTCAATTAAAATAAAGATTAAAAAAAAGTATCAATAAATCACGACATGTGCTTCGTTCTAGTAAGTAAATATAATCGAATGAGCGTAGATTGGCACAGTTGGCGTGCCAACCTACGCTCATTCTCATTCGCTCGGCTCATGGCCGTACAAATTCATGTAGAATTAAAACGTAGAATTTCACACAGAAAAAAAAAGCAATAAATTTTGGGGGTACCAGAACTAAAAGTGAAAACATTTTTAATTCATCAAACAAAATACGCGTGAGGTATTTAAAGACAGGTTATAAAAATGCTATTGATACTACTATATTAAATTACGTAGTGTATTAACCTTAATACACTACTTTGCTACCAATTTAACTCAGTTGGAGAGGTCATAGAAAAAATTAGTAATTTCTGTAAAGATATAGGTAAATAGAGAAAAAAAATTCAGTCCGCGGTAGTGTCAAAAATGTATTGACGACGAAGTCTCAAAATGCTCATAAAACTCGTATGCAGAACAAATCAAATTGTTGTATTGATAGTATTATTGTCTGAACTACCGAAAGTAAATAATAACAAATATATCGCGACAGAATCCGTAAAAATTGGTTTTATTTTAATGAGTGACATTCGCGTAAACTTTAGAAAATATAATTTAAAGGAGTCGATTCGTATGTTTCGAGGTCTAATTCGTGCGAATAGTCCAATAAGCCGGTGGGGACGTAGTTGCTGTCCCCACGTACATAATTATTTTGCCATGTGTAGTGTGGGATATAAATTACATACCTGTATTGTATTCACTGCATTCCGGACAAGAGCTATGATGATCGGCGACACCACACACACTAACACAAGTATCCCGGCGCAGACCGCCTCTGATCTTCTAGCATCGTCGAGACTTTCGGTTACTCCATCTCTATAAAAAAAAAGATTCTTCTTCAATAGAATGCTAAGGTAAGGCGAAGGTAGGCGTTTTATCGACAGCTTTGTTAAGAGTTTTATCGACAGCCTCTGTGGCGTGGTGGTAGTGAATGCGATTGCTTCGCAGGAGACGCAGGTTCAATCCCCGCTCAGTGCAAATATTTGCATGCTTATTAATATGGCTATTTTCATTGGTCTAGGTGTTTCTAGGTATAATATGTATGTATTTACAAAAAAAGTATTAAATATGTTTATCCGCATGCTGGATTCCATAACACAAGCTAGTTAAGCTTACAATGGGTCTAGATAGTGTTATGTGGAATGTTATGGAATATTTAAAAAAAATGTTTCATCCACAGTTACTTGTTTCAATATATCAAGTAGATAAAGAGTTCAGAGTCCCTAGAAATGTCTTATCGGGCCATCTTGCACTTCGATATTATAGACCCAAGGCAGTGCGCGTTTTTAGTCGGTTCAAGTTCGACTGATCAGCAGTATAAGTGGGAATTTCCCAATGAAAATTAGAGATGAATAAACTCCCTTTGAGATCTAAGAGGTTGAAGCCAACATCACCTGTTGATAGACTTGTTTCCATTACGGGATTAAGAGGATGGGGGGAAACTTTAAATTAACCAAATTGAGGAATGAATGCGTTGGAGAGCGGACTTCGGATCCAAACTGTAAGCTTTTTTTATCGTGCGAAAAATTCCCACGGATACCACCCCCAATCGGTGCCGGTGGAGGTGGTTATGTCAGACTCGAACCGACTAAAACGCATGCCGTCTGTGGGTCTTTGGTTGCCGGAGGTGAGAATGCAGAACATATCTCTTGCACCCCGGCAGACCCAGGAACATCTCTTTCGAGATGGCCCCCTTCAGAAACTGTAAGCATTGGATGCAACTGGGACTAGGGTTTTAATGATGGTGATGATGAATATTTTCTAGTAATATTTTAGAGGAGTTACTAAATTATTGCAATAATTGGCATGGATACCTAAGTATCTGATAATGTACCGAATACTTTCCTCATTACTATTAATTTACGATAATGAATGAAATAAGAGGATAATTCATTCATCACTTCTGTGATTGTTTATAATGCCAATTCAATTAATAACTATTAATTTTCCCGTAGCCGGGTTATTTTAATACAATAGTAGTATTTATGTGTAAGTGAACATAATAATAATAACAACTCAATACGTAATAATTATACAATATTAATACGTTATTAACTGTTTACCTAAACGGTTCGATCACTTAGAGTTTACCTAAAGGTTTTTCCTGACCGCAATTCATTGCGTATTTTAATTGTGAATGAACTTTATCCTACTTACCCAATAGGCTATTTGACTAAGTCGTCGATTCTTCCCTATACTGCTTAATATGATAGCTTGTTCTGAAAAAATATGCCTCGCGAAATAAAATATTGCATATCTAAACTGAAACTATGACTTTTCATTAGTTGAAATTCCCAAAAAAAAAGTCAAAATATAAACACGTTTTCGGGCGGCGCGACAAATTGAATTTTTCAAAATCAAATATCTTGAACACTATTTGTCTTACGAAAATTTTACTTTTACAGTTCATTATATTATATAAGAAAGGGGTAATTTTTCAAAAGTAAAATAAAATTGTCATATACCCTATTATTGTGACGATGGTAAGCACTTACCATTCATAACCTCAATACAATAAAATAGGTTATTACAATCCACTGCCACTGGTTGGTACGGAGTTTTTTTTTTTGACATTTCCTTCTCTCGCAGTGATATCGTCTGCGTATTTTTCCGTTAATTAAAGAAATATAAATATTCCACAACAATCCACACAATGCTAGCTACACCCATGGTAAGCTTAACTAGCTTGTGTTTTGGAATCTAGAATGCAGATAAACATACTTAGACACTTTTTTTTGTAAATTAATAGATATATACATAGTAACACCCAGACCAATGCAAATGAAGGGCCAAGTTCCACAAGTCCCTAAGTCCACTTAGGGATTTTTTTGTCTGTTAATATTTTCTAATTCTACGTAAAAAAATACGCAAGACATGACCCTCGATTTTCGAATTAAAAGTACCCAAGTGATATAAAATGTAGCTTTAGTTTTTGACATTTCAATGATTTTGATCTCAAAAGTCCCTAAATGGAATGAAATCCCTTAGTCCTAAGTAATTTCATGAGAAATCCCTAAGTCCGTTATTTATATAATAATGATCAATATACCTCTACACAGAAAACTATGCCACAAAGGGCCTAATGAAGTGATAAGTTGTTCAGATGATTATTGGCAGCAAATTGAAGGAGGTAAATACAAAAAATTAGCCCTCTTTTGTGATAACTGCTTCAGCCAGAACAAAAATAAATATCTGTTTACTTATTTAGATCAGCTCTGTTCTAAAGGTACATTTCAAACAGTGAATGTAATTTACCCAGTTCCAGGACATTCTATCATGCTAATAGACAGGGATTTCCAGACAGGGAGCTCCATTGCCTTTGAAACCAGGGAAAGTTAAGGATATCCAACATCTATTAAAGTTTGTACCCGATACTGAAAAATATTATTACGAAGATGTTATTACTA
The DNA here is from genome assembly GCA_914829495.1 of Eilema sororculum. Taxonomy (NCBI): domain Eukaryota; kingdom Metazoa; phylum Arthropoda; class Insecta; order Lepidoptera; family Erebidae; genus Eilema; species Eilema sororculum. The sequence goes on along the minus strand of OU618544.1, from coordinate 20,350,570 downwards.
TTAATGTTAATATTATGCCTGAAAATGTAGGAGTTGACTCTGACCAGGAGGTTGAATAATGTTCACTAGTTTTTTATATATTTAGAAAAGTCTGATTATTTAGTTCCCCATACATTATAGTTCAGTGATCTCTATTGTCAACTAATAAAAGATCCTATGTCCTAGAAATGTAAGAAAAAGTGGCTAAGTCCTCACTGTAGAACATAAGTCCATTTTAAGAAAATGTTGATTATTTAATCATTTATATGATTAAGAAGATGTTTACCTGTAGAGAATAAAGGTTGATTTTTATTACATTAAAAGATGTTTGATTTTATGTTAACTTAATGGATAACATATTTCCAGAATATTTTTTAAACAAATGTGCTCGTTATCCCAAAATGACGTTTTTGGACTAAGGGACTTTTGGAACTGGGCCCTTCAAATAGCCATATTCATGCATACAATTTATTTGCACGGGAGCAGTCTCGTTCACTACCGCTACGCCACAGAGGCTTTCATTGCTTCTTACAACACTTTTCGGATGAGATGGGATAGTGATACTTATATTATTTCTCCATAACCACACAGACCATTAATTAATCATTGTTCAATTAATTTATTGTAATATAATGTATACCTTTGGGCCTTGGGGGAGTACAGGGCCGTATTACCATAGTTACGGCTCAAGCTAATCTCATGTGCAAGTTAGTAATCCGGTGAACAGCGGATGAAGCTAAGGGATAATAGTTCACCCGAGGGGGTACCTCGAAACTCGAGATTGTCGTAGATCAGCGGTGATGCAAGGGAAAGGCTTTATCACCTAACACCCCGGTATCTAAAGAACCGAGACGGCAACGTACTGTTTTAATAGGTTGCCTCTTTCTTGAGACTTTCCCTTCAACTTACCATCAGCCGAAGTGTAGTCAAATTGACAAGTAAAAACCGGCACAAACGCCCCCGACACGGTCTGAAAGGCTTATTCAGTAGTAGGCTTTTTTTTTAAATGACATGTCAATTTGACCTCACCCGCCTGATGGTGAGCTAAAGGCAAAGTCTCGGAAAGAGGGTCACTATCGTAAACATGTAACATGGGTTATTAACATTGGAGGTACTCAGCTTGACGTCCTCATCAGATGCCTTTTCACGCCCCGCTTAAAGGATCCGGGACTGTAGGATTATACATAGAACTTGTGGGCATTATGGATGTCACTTAAATCTTTTTTAAATTAGTCCTAATAAATACAATGTTACCGGTTTACTATAAATATATATAAATATAAAATATTCCACAACTTCTACACAACGCTATCCAGACCCATGGTAAGCTTAACTAGCTTGTGTTGTGGAATATAGAATGCGGATAAACATACTTAGATACTTTTTTTGTAAATACATACTTAATAAACATAAAAACACCCAGACCAATGCAAATAGCCATATTTATGCATACAAATATTTGCACTGAGCGGGAATCGAACCCGCGCCTCCTGCGTGGCAGTCGCGTTCGCTACCGCCACGCCACAGAGGCTGTCTTTTATAAAATGCAGGTGTAGATAATTACTATGAAGTATAATAATCTCGTTAGATCGCATAGGTGACATTAATGATAGATAGATTAAGTCATATCTGAGCGAGAGGTCCGAATGGGTGCGTTCGGATATACACATCAAATGTCTAACAGTACCCATTCATTTTCTTTCGGTTTATGATTGGCAAATGGGTACCGCCTGTTATCAAACTTATTTAGATATTTTCAGAGGCAGTCGGGTTTTTTATTTTTTAATCATTTCTTTTATTTTACAATATATACTAGTTTTGCCTCACGACATTCTCAAAGGTTTACTATGACGGTTTTAACTACTACTTCTAAATTCTACTTAAATATAAAATACTGTGGAAAAGTACAAGTGTCTTATTCAATATGTGTAGCAAGCTCCACCAAGTGCCGTCGAGCAACAGTATAAATAGTCCGACCAGTTTTCCAATTAATTTCACACTCTCCTTTCCTATCCAGAACAACACGTGCACGGTTGAGATAGACACACTCATACAGTGAAACTCAATAGTGTATGGTTCATTTTTTTATTATATAACATCACATATTGTACATGTCGAAGACAAAACTTATTTGCAATTATTATATCGAATAAATATGTGAAAACAAATAACACGTTTTGAACAATGCTGTTTGATCTAAATCTAGCTGACCTTAATACAGAGGTACAGTCGTCGTCACCCGTTCCATATTAACGAACACCTCTGAAACTTTTCGTAAATTTATAAACAAAAAATTTACAATGCTAAAGTTGAAGTTATAAATAAACTAGCTGTCCCGGTGAACTTCGTACCGCCAATTTTTTCCCGCCCTGCGATCCGCGTCAGATCCCGTTCCCGCTGCACTATTTAGGGGGATGAAAAATAGATGTTGGCCGATTCTCATAGATACCGGATAAGCACAAAAAAATTCATCAAAATCGGTCAAGCCGTTTCGGAGGAGTATGGCAACGAAAACTGTGACACGAGAATTTTATATTTTAGATATACTTAAGATATGAAGATTAACAAAAACAAATTATTAATAAAATGTTTATTGATTTATTTCAATGTACTTAAAGTTCTGTTCTGACGGCAACTGTACGTTACACAAAATACTATTTCAAAAGAATTAAGTACACTTCTTCTTCCTAGCTTCACACCCGGTCGCATCGGAAGCATTCATTTTGGAGTCGGGGGCCCGCTATTTCCAGTAAGTCTAACTGCGGATTTGGCCAAACTTCGATATTAAGTACTAAGTATGTAGTATTTGAAAATAACCAAAATAATACGTATCACATTGTTAGGTAACTACTTAACTGTAGGTACCTTATTAATACCAAACGTTTTTTATAATTTTTAAAACTTTTTTGAAGATAATATAAGGGTATACAATAATACTTAACGAAATTTAGATCCACAAAATATTATTATATTACGTACTAAAATAAACTAAAGTTATTTTTTTAGGATTTTAACACGTTTGTGTTTTTAAGGAGTAATAATTCGGATGAGAATATTCAATTTAAAAATAAATACCTATTTTAAGGTAAAGAAAAATAATATCTTTAGCATCGCATGGGTGATGGATGGAATGCCTCCTTATAAAAGATTTCAATGAGTATCAAGATCAAGAAAGCTTTGCTAAGAATTAAATAACACAATAATCAGTTTCTAACTACTTACTTTGAACCCGCAGTCTTTCCCTTACAGGGGGAATGCCTGACCAATTCGGCTACCGAGACACGCCCGATATGATTCAAATTTCCCATCTCATACGTCTTTAAGGCGACGTGGCATTCCCCCTGTAAGGGAAAGACTGCGGGTTCGAGTCCCGCCCGAGAAGATTCTTTTTCCCTATGTATTCGATTTGTATAGTTAGCATACTTAATGCTGTAAAAATTCCTTCAATACTTACTTTGAGTTTGGTTGAATAAAATAATAAATTAAATATATAATTATTTTTTTCTAAATGATATTTTGAAGCATTTAGTATCCTAACTATATAAATCTATTACATCAGGAATAAGTGAATCGCTCAATCCCTTGAAACTTAATAAAAAATAAATGCTTTCTATATCACAATAATAAACAATAGGTGGCCATAAATAGAGTCAAAAACATATTTTTGTTAAAACACTGGGTATTATGTATTATGTACCTGGTGGTGCCTGTATTATGTACCGACATTCAAACCGTATGTGGGAAAAAGTACAATATGATATAAGTATGTTTAAAATAATAATAAATTACTTATATCTAAGAGCAATATAATATAAAGTAGGAACAAAGGTAAGAAATACTTGAAAGCGATCACGATGGCATCATTTCAGTCGCGATGGTAACTGTGTTTCGTAACCAGTTGCAGTTTGAAACCAGTTACGATCGGAAACATTAGTTGCGATCTAAAAACATTCATCCGTGGTCGTAACCATTTACGTCGTTAGCATTGGGCTTCAGTGCAAACAGACGTGTTTACAACAATTATAATTAAATAATATTAAATTGCTGAATTGTGACCTACTTTATACCAATAGCCGGTAATAAAGAGTGTGTAAAATATAATGCAAAGTGAAACCACTGTGACAATAATGTGCTGTAAGTAGATAATATAAGTATATAATTAGATCGGATTATAACCCGAAAGAATGGAAAGCAGCCCGTTTAGTAAGGGTAGCCGGACCTGCCGCACGCCGCCACCTGCAACTCCTTCACCCGCTACTCACTCAAATGTGCAGGCTCAAATTGTGACCTATGTGGATACCATCCCAACCCCGGAGATCCAGAACTGGATGACCTCTATCGAGCAGTACCTTAATGAGGTATGTAATATTGCTGCAGAGGGAAAATTAAACTCAGAGCAAAAACTACGCATTAGCTCACTGTGCCGAAAAGTGAGTCACGGCACGTCCCAAATGGCAGTGCAATATCAGGCCCTCAAAGCAAAAACTGTTCAAGCCACCACAGCTGGCCGAGCCCTCCAGGATGACCTTAACCTATCGCAACAACTCAACGACCTAAAACATGCCATCGAGGAATCCACAAAGTACAAAGCCGGGACATCATTTGCAGATATGGTAAAAAAGGGGACTAACGAATTTTTACCTACATCTCGTTTCAGTTCGGTAGCGATCTATCCCAATGACAAGGCCAAATCAAGTGAAGACACCAAGTCCCTAGTCCAAAAAATTATCTGCCCTGAGCAAATGAAGCTGCAAGTAAGAGGTCTGCGTAAGACAAAGAACGGTGGCGTCATTATTAGCACTGACACAAAGGGAGACATCGAAAAGCTAAAGCGATCAGCCCAGCTAACAAACTCAGGCCTTATATTAGACGACCAGCTCAAAAGAAAGCCGAGGATTGTAGTAATCGGAGTACCAGCGTCTATGCAAGAAAAGGAAGTTTTTACCTGCATATACAACCAGAACCTGGAGGACAAGCTACAGGATTACAGCCTCGAAAAGTTTCTGGCTTCGATCAGGCTAAGCCATAAATCGGGCAAGAAGGATGCAGAGACCTGTAATTATGTGATTGAGGTACCTCCAAACATTCATAAAGCCCTGATTACCAACGAGAGAGTATTTGTGAACTGGTCGTCTTGCCCTGTCAGAGACTTCACGCTGGTTACTCGATGCTTCAAGTGCCAGCAGTATGGCCATGCGGCAAAGACTTGTAGGGAGACCACATACACCTGCGGACAGTGCGGAGAACAAGGACACTCAAAAAAGGACTGTACAAAGAAAGCAGAAGAAGCAAAATGCGCGACTTGCTCAAAGTTCAAGAAGCCCAGCAATCACACCACGGGAGCGCCTGAATGTCCAGCAAAAACAATGGCAGAAAGAAGGTATATTAATTCCATTGATTATGAAGGCGCCTAAGAGCGCCCTTAACCAAGTTATTGTTTTGACCTTAAGCCGTTATAGCTTTAAATTATCTTATAGTTTAAGAATAATGATCCATAATTTAATAAATGATATAGATTACTTCTCTGTATCAGAGTCCAGGACGTGTGAGGCGGAGGAGTGCAAACAATATCTGACCCCGAGCATTAACCCATTAAACATAATAACCCAGAACATACGTAGTATCTTCAAGAATTTAGATAGCTTTCTAACATTACAGCATAGAATAAATATTAATCTTGATGTCATCGTATTGACGGAATGTAGGCTATCCTTACCATATAACATACCACTAATACCGGGCTATAACATGCACAGAAGTAATACAATATATAATCAGAACGATGGTGTAGTAGTTTACATAAGAAATAATATAAATGCAACTGTAGAGGAGCCAAATATGCAAGAGTGTAATAGATTATTGATAAAAAATAGGAACAGACTTGGCCATACTAGCAATATACAGGCCGCACGCCTTTAATGATAAGTATAAATTTATTGATTCATTAAATGACACCTTGCAAAACCTGTCTTCCTACAAAAATATAATCTTAATTGGAGACATAAATATAAACATCCTAAAAGGACAACAAGACCTAAAGGAGGATGCCTTACACTATCTCAACCTCTGCTCATTTCACGGCTTGTTCCCCGCGCACTCTTTTATCACGCGTCAGGCAAGTGGGTCTTGCCTCGACCACGTCATGCTAAAAACACAATACCCAGCACACGCACTTGTCATCAATTCCACAATTACCGATCATAGCGCTGCCTTACTAAATCTGAGTTGCATGTTACCCAAACTAGATAAAACACGCTTAGTCACCAAATTAAACATGAACAAACTTGAAGACGATTTACGCGACATCGACTTTGACCCAGTTTATTTTTCTGATGACGTGCAATTTAGTATGCAATACATGACTGATAATATTAAAAATGCAATACATAAAAACACAAAATTAATACGATTGCATAAAATAAATCATAATTTGAAACCTTGGATTACACCAGGCCTAATCCGCTGCATGAGACACAGGGATCAACTTCACCTGAAATGTAGACCAGAACCCCAATAATTTAACGCTACAGTTGTCGTACAAAAGATACAGGAACTTTTGCAATGATTTATTAAGAAAAGTAAAAATAAATCATGACAAAATAAAACTGGAAAGTGCGGGGTCAAATAGTAAAAAGATCTGGCAGCATATTAAGAATATAACTTACACTACGAAGCAAAATGAATCGCCTTCAAATTTATTGAACACCCACACATCACATGTAACATCCGCTAACATAGTAAATAAGTTCTTTGTAGATGTCGGTAAGCGACTTGCACAGCAAACGCAAGCAAATACAATAAACCCCCTATTCCCGAGTGCGACTACCCTATCATCTCTTGTACTATTGGATACTGACGAAGAGGAGGCAGAGCGGATAATCTTGAATTCAAAAGATGATTGTGCTGTTGGCTGGGACCTCATATCAAATAAAATACTGAAAAAATACAGACATATACTGGTGCCACCGTTAACTTATATTTTCCAAAAATGTCTAGCGACAGGCGTTTTCCCTAAGTGCCTAAAAAAGGCGGTAGTAGTCCCTGTATATAAGTCTGGAGCAAAAGACCAAGTAACGAATTACAGACCTATTTCCTTACTACCAGCAATCTCAAAAATACTCGAGAAAATTGTGAATAATAGGCTGATGAAATATTTGGAAGATAATGCGCTTTTATCAAATACACAATTTGGATTTAGAGCTAATAGGTCTACAGCCGATGCCGTACATCATCTGACGGATTATATAGTACAACAACTTGATAAGGGTAAGCGTACAGTGGGAATCTTTTTGGACCTTGCTAAAGCGTATGATACGGTCTATATCCCTAAGCTGTTGAACAAGCTTGACAACATGGGAATAAGAGGCGTACAGTTAGAGCTCCTCAAGAGCTACTTAAAAGAGCGTACCCAATGTGTAAAGATCGGCACCGTTCTCAGTGAGGACATGGACAACACGTCATTTGGCATTCCTCAAGGAAGCGTGTTGGGAAGCACCTTATTCTTAATATATATAAATGAGTTATGTAGTATAAATCTAGAACACGGTAAAATCATATCTTACGCTGACGACACTGCCCTCCTTTTTTCTGCTGATTCAGAAATAGAAGTGTACAGGCTTGCGCAACGAGGATTTAACTTTGTAAATAAATGGCTTCAATATAACCTACTAACGCTAAATGCAGATAAAACCAAATACGTTTTATTCTCTATGCGTAAAAAATCAGCTATGAACCAACCCAATCACTTACTGTATGCGCATTGTTGTAAAGAACCTAATCATGACAACAGCAAGTGCACTTGCCCGGTTATAACCACAATAAATAAGATAAAGTACCTAGGTATCATAATAGATGAAAACTTATCGTTTAAAGACCATTGCGAAGCACTAGTTATGCGACTGCGCAAGTTGATATTTGTATTCAAAAAACTAAGATACATTAGTGACCCAAAACTGATTAGAAACATCTACTATGCCCTTTGTCAGTCTATATTAACATATTGCATAACGTCTTGGGGGGGAATGGGTAAGACGTTGCTACTGCCTGTCGAGCGAGCTCAGAGAGCGATCCTCAAGGTAGCGACGTTTCGCTCTTTCCTATATCCGACTGACCTTCTATACAAGTCCTGTGAAGTACTAACAGTCCGCCAGCTATTTATATTAAGCGCAGTACTAAAACAGCACGCATCGCTTCCCTACAGCACCGAAATTACTAACAAAAGGCGGAAAGATATTGTATGCACCGACAGAGTTGTAATAAAACGCCAATACACAGGCAAATTTTATATGTTTTTAGGACCGCTACTCTATAATAGGATAAACGCTTTATCAGACATTTATTCTCTAAATTATATATGCTGCAAGCAAGCAGTAAAGAAGGCCCTCCAACGAATGTCCTACGATGAAACAGAGGAATTAATGACAGTTGTTAAATAAATAGTATTAAGTTGTTTAATTAAGACATTATTTTAGATAGTAGAAATGAACCACTTTAGCATTGTATTATTCTTAGTAAATCGTTGAACCTGTAATATTATGTAGATAATATAACCGTTATTAAACTGCACTTGATGCCTGAAGCACAGGATTACCTAGTTCAGGCAGAAATTTTTGTAATATTAGTAAATTCCTATTTAAAATCCCTGAATGCTCACATTTAAATTTAACATAATATGGGTATGTATAATTTAATTATATATATATAATTATATATTTATAATTTTACATTCCTAGATAGAAAACCTACATAAGCAATAACCATAATATAATAATGCACGTTACAAGGAGTCATTCATCAACTCGCGGGCAATAAACTTGCGGGAAACCGCGAGTTGACAACTTTAAATTTTTGATTATTTTCCTGTCGTCAACTCGCGCGATTGTCAAAATTTACGTATTTGTGTACAGTCAGTTACGAAAATTTTGCAACAAATTCAATATACTTTGGTACCTCTTTAAAATGTAGGTACTTTATAAGATATTTTAGGCTATGTTATAGAATATAGTATTATAGAAGAAGTTTGTAAGTGGTATCAAGGAATGAAAAAAGAAAAGCCAGTGACTGTCGTGGTATGGACATATTACGAAAAAGGATCAAAGTAATATCACAGAATAGAGAGTAGTACTAGCGTACAGAATGGAAGCTCACACCCCCGCGCAGATTTCATTTCCTCACCCCGCATGTTCGAATCAGAAAAATCCATCTTTAATTATTATGTAATCGATTAGAATGATTAATAGATCAGTTACAAAGTTTAGCAGAGTAGGTACCATTTTTTGACCGATTTGTGCATTTTCAAATGTTAGTTCAATATTATAAGATTGCAGTCAATGTTCGATCTTGAAAAGTGTGTAACGAGAATACCATTGTAGACATTTGGGAGATTAGATCGGGATTAGATTTTGAACAGATTTTTGTTACGAGAATTACCTTTCAACTAATAACAATAAAAATCCTCTCAAAATCGACTAAGTCACTTCACTTAGCAAACAAATAGAATATCAGACCGACAGATTGACAAAATTCCCAAAAAAGCTATTTTTTATAGTATCTTGTATCCGTAGTGATTTATCCATACTAATATTATAAATGCGAAAGTAACTCTGTCTGTCTATCTGTCTGTCTGTATGTTACACTTTCACGCCTTAACCGCTGAACCGATTTTGATGAAATTTGGTATAGGAGTAGATCAGACTTTGAGAAAGGACATAGGCTATGTTTGGTCGCGATAACCGACATCCACGCGGATGGAGCTGCGGGAAAAAGCTAGTAGGTATTATAAATCCGAAAGTAACTCTGTCTATTAATTCGTCTGTCGGCTTTACACTTCCAGTTAAAAAGCTATTATTTTAAAGGTTATAAACAAACACTCCAATTTTATTTATTTGTATAGGTATTATAACTAAGCAAAAGGTAAAATAATTATAAACATGTTCTATCAGGTAGGCCCTGCGCTTCGACCGGGCTCGGTCGGCGAGAAATGTCGTGCGGTGTTCCGCAGGGATCGGTCCTAGGACCGCTACTGTGGAACATCGGTTACGCCTGGGTGCTTTGCGGTGAGCTCGCGAACGGTGCCGCCGTCACGTGTTATGCGGATGACACTCTGGTGACGGCGTGCGGGGCTTCATACCGCGAAGTGACCCTGAAAAGGCCACGACCGTGGTTGTCCAAGACGTGGAGGGGACCCGGCGGCTGGGTCTCGAAGTGGCTCTGCATAAAACCGAGGCCATGTTCTTTCATGGGCCTGGGAGCATGCCACCGGAAGATTCCAGCCTCATAGTGGGAGACATTTCCATCGGCATCAAGCCCCAGATGAAGTACCTGGGGCTCGTGCTCGACGGCCGGTGGAACTTTGGGGAGCATTTCCGAAGACTGGCCCCCAAATTGAAGAACATAGCTGCCGCTTTGGGGCGGCTGCTGCCCAACATGAGGGGGCCGGATGACTCCTGCAGGAGACTATATGCGGGAGTCGTGCGGTCCTTGGCCCTATATGGGTGCCCGATATGGGCGGAGACCCCGACAGTCTGCTGGGTGGGCCGCAGCGTGCAATAGCCAACAGGGCCATTAGGGGGTACCGCACGATATCCTTGGAGGCGGCGAGTCTCCTTGCCGGATCCCTACCATGGGACCTGGATGCGAGATCCCTTTCGATGCTATATCGGTATCGAAAGGAGGCGCGGGAGCAGGGACGGTAACCCGAGCCCGAAGAAATTCGGGCCGTGAGGTCTCAGCTCCACAGGGACATGGTAGCTGAGTGGGAGCTACGACTTGGGCGACCAAGTGCAGGGCACGCCGTAATATCGGCGATAAGACCCATCATAGAGGAATGGCTAGAGAGGCCACACAGCAGCTTCTCGTACCGGCTGACGCAGGTGATTACCGGAGTTACCTGTGTCGGATCCGGAAGGAGCCAACGTCCGAGTGCCATCACTGTGATGCGAGCGACACAGAGCTGCACACGCTAACCGTGTGCCCGGCGTGGGACACGCTGAGGCGAGTCCTAGTGGCAGCTCTGGGGGTGGGAGTCCTCACACTCGCCACATTGCTCACAGCGATGGTACGAAGTGCGAACGTTTGGGGTGCGGCCGCCTCCTTCTGCGAGCAAGTAATGCTCGAAAAGGAGGCGGTCGGTCTTGTCCGGACTAGATTCCGGGCCCGGGAAGCCCGCGAAGAGCGAAGGCGAACCGGACGTCGGAGGTCGCAGAACGACTTTCGTCCTCCATGAGCGCTGGCCTGGGGGTGACTAGTGGAGCCGCCTGTCGCCCTAGCAGAAGCAGGTCGCGGCGGCGGCGCAAAGTGCGCCTCCCTGTACCCGGTGCTAGATAGGGACACTAAGGTCCCCACAACCCGAAGGGGGCCATCTAGAATGAGATGGTCCTGGGTCTACTGGGGTCGAGAGATAAGCTTTCGGCAACCTTACCCCCGGCAACCAAGGCCCCAAGACGGCGTGCGTTTTGGTCGGTTCGAGTCCGACATAACCGCCTCCACCGGCTCAGTGGGGATTTTTCGCACGATAAAAAAAACTTGTCTGCCACTGTGATATAAAAAATATAAATTTATCTCCAAAATACATAAAAACAAAAAAAAATTCCACATTTTTACTAGACGAAATCTTAAATGTATAAAAAATTAACTGCTCTATTACTTTTTACCCCTAGTTTTATCCTTTTTTGGTCTTATAAATATTTAAGCTTATTTTTCATTAGCTTAAAATGTACTTTGTCTTATCCTACAATAAAATTTAATCACCACAAGAAAAAGACGATATTCCTACGTTTTATTCATATGACACTGTTGTCATAACCATAACAAATAGCATGTTTTATGCATCATTGGCCGTCTCCCCCTCACCTCATTTTGCACGTCTATATTGAAATCTAAGATAAATTAATATAAAAAAAGTAAACAGTTACTTTAACCAGTGCGGGTGTATAAATGCGCGAGTATAAATGTTGGTTTTATATAAAATTTTTGGTTTCGTACCATTTTTCTGACTGTACTTTAATATTTACGCGAGTTGACGACAGCAAAATAAAATAAAATTCAAAAATGCCAACCCGCGGTTTCCCGCAAGTTTATTGCCCGCGAGTTGATGAATGACCCGTTACAAGTTAAGAACCTTTGTAATTTACTGTACACTGATTTAAGAAATAAATTATTATTATTATTTCCTCTTTATTCAATTAAAAAACTTATAATTTATATTCTTAAATACATATAAAAAAATAACATCTATTTATTATTATTATTATTTGGGATACACCAGCCGTTACACAAGGTCACTTACAACCTAATCTTGGTCTCCACGGGCTGATGGGGGATGGGCTCAAGCGCCATTTCTTCATTCTGCTGACCTCTGCTTGGATATAGGCAGTTGAACCTGAGAAATTAAAACATAAATCTATATATCATACATTATACCTCACTGTTAGGTACACAGTACAATCAGTGGGCTAAGCTACCTAGCGCTTCTGGGCTTCGGAGCGATTAAAATTATGTTTATACTGTAGATTGATGGCGCTTGGTGGAATCTGCTACACATATTGAATAACACACTTGTACTTTTCCACTGACTTTATTTCTAGACCTGACCGGTTTCGCCTTACGGCCTTACGGCATGGAATTATGTTGTTTACCGTTTTATTGCAAATCAAATTTAGTTTAGAACGATTTGACATCATTAAATGAAAAGTGGCAGCCATCAGTTCACGGGATTTTAGAAAAAAAAACTGTCAGAAATGTCACACACACTAACGTAATACTTGTGTACACAAATACAACTAACGTTACCAACGCAAATTGTAAGTAAATACACATTTTGTTACATTATAAAACAATAACTAGTATTTTGATAGGCAATGCTTTGTTAATTTCAAGTATATACATACATACATACAATCACGCTTTTATTCCCGGAGGGTTAGGCAGAGGTGAATTATTAACACTCTCATTACATAAATCATTGGATTCGGTCTCACGTAATAGGGGTGAGCCTATTGCTGCATTCCGGGCACTATTGTTGACTCAAGCCGTGCATCTGAGGCTGAGTCTGGGCCGTGTATATAATATGTCTGATGTTAAAAGTATGTTTAAAACTAAAATATCCCTAAACAGTTTGCCTCGTGTTTATCATAGCTAAGGATGATACCGTGATTAATACTTACAATAACTCATATAGCCAATTCAGAATGATCACGAACAAACAGAGCAGTAATAATACGGTCATAATATATTCTGGTGTCCATAAAGAGTTACCAGGACCATCATCTTCTGTTGTTTTCGTAGTTGTAGTGGTATGGCCACTCTCTGTTACTGCAGGGGTTGACAATGACACATCAGGTTTTAAGTCAAATGTCGGTGTGGTAGGCTCTGTCATCTTAGGTGTCCACTGTGTTGCTTTAGGTGTTGAATCTGTGGCTACAGGTGTTGATTCTGGTGCTGTAGTTGTCAGCTCTGTACCCGCAGATGACGTATCTGTTACTGTAGGTAACAAGTCTGTCTCTACAAGCCTTGGGATAGTTGCAGCAGGCGTTGGCTCTGTCACGACAAATGTAGGTTCTGATACTGTTGTTGACGGCTCTGTCACTGTAGATGATGTTTCTGTCTCTACAGGCTGCAGAACAGTCGCGGCAGGCGTCGTATCTGACACAAAAGATGTTGGTTTTGATAGTGTTGTTGATGACGTTGTCACTGTAGATGATTTATTTGACTTTGCAGGTCTCGGAACAATCTCATCAGGCGTCGGTTCTGTCACAACAGATGTTGGTTTTGATACTGTTGTTGACTGTTCCGTCACTACAAATGAGGTGTTTGTCTCTACAGGTCTCGGGACAATCTCAGCAGGTGACGGCGTATTCACAACAGATGTTGGTTCAGATGATGTTGTTGATGGGTTTGACTGTTTTGTAATTGGTTTGAGCAAAGGCACAATTGATAATGGTTCTTTAATTTCCAAGGTATCGTCAAAATCGGATTTAGCCAAAGGTGTAGAAGCGATGTCATCATAGTCCATGGCTTTATACCTAGACAAAAAGTTTGAATTATTATATTATATTAGAAATCATTGAGAGGAATTTTATGTTACTATGTACTTATTAAGTATGTTTATCCGAATTCTAGAACCCTTTACATAAGTTAGTTAACTTTTGCCCACTCTGCGTATCAATAGCATGGTGTAGAATGTAATATTTATTTCATACAAGCTTGGATTAATTTGGCTCTAGACTGTTATTCATAAGGAGTCACTTAAGGCTATTTATGATAGATAATAAAATGTACAGTAATAATTTTTGCCATATCTACGGTTCTACTCAATTGATTGCAATTAAACAAACGCAAGATTTATTTAAATTCAGGTCCTTTATAACAAATGTTTTGTGTCAATTATAGTCAATCAATTCCACCAAAATTGTGAATTTTATTACTGTGAAACCAAAATTTTATAACTGTGAAGAAGTGCACATTAGAAATAGTTATTATAATAATTATAATAACTAGTTCTAATGTGCACTTCTTCACAGTTATTATAATAACTATTTCCAATGTGCACTTCTTCACAGTTATAAAATTTTGGTTTCACAGTAATAAAATTGCTTCAAAAAACTAAAAAACGCACTTTTTTCGTATTCCTGACAGCAAACCCTTTCATTTGATACCTATATGATATATCATGGGGTGGATTTCAAACAGCCAGTCCGCCATCTTGAGGAGGCCGCCATATTAGATTTGTAATGACGTTTCTTAGCTAGTCATGTATGGTCATCAGAACTCAGAGCGTGTGCAAAATTTCATCCTAATCGGAGACTAGGAAATGGGTCAAATTAAGATTTTCTTACATACATTATAAGAGAAGCTAATAAAGGCGTGTTAAAAAGTAGTAAAGCGGTTTAGATTGAATTAAATGCGTCTGATTCATGAGCCAAATCTAGCGTTAGATACGAAAATAGAACCAGAACTTCGAACTTGTCTAAAAAAAATACCTATCACATTTCTTTACGGTGCTGCGCAAAATGTTGAGTTAAGTAAAACAATTTATAGATAAATAATAGTTTTGTGAACAGTAGGCCTAGTACCCTTTCCCACAATTTTTTGGTACTCTTAATCAAATCTGCAGCCTTATAAAAACATTGGATTGGAAAATGCCTGGATGTTTCATTAAAAAAATAATGACGATCCATCATTAACAAAACGCTACTGTGAACTTCCCCCTTTTGCTTTTGTTTCAACTGTTTTTTTTATTACCTAAGTTCATCTTTACGAAACATTTTTTTTCACATCAACCTGTGAAGATCCAGCTTCTTGATCATAAATAACGTAACAACAAACTTCCCCATTATCTCCTCCATTTTCTATCCTATCAAAAAAAGTTCAACAAAAGTTGTGTTTTAAAACAAAGAACAAGTGCACCAGGTTTGGTGAAAATCGGTTAAGAAATGCGTGCTCTATACCGGAACTGTCAAACAGACATAGATACGATTAAAAGCAAAATTGTCCACCTTATTGAAACGGAGTATATTTCAGTATTTCAGTATATTTATTCATGAACAATTTTTACATTGTGTTTGCTTTACTCGCTCGGTGAATTAAAACCAATTGAAAAATGTAATGAAATACCGACACGAAAAACAACTTCAAAGAGTTGAAAGCAAATTGTGTTGGTTCAACATTTAACTTTGATATACCTTGTAATATTTTGATTCCAGCGTTGCTATGCCGGGGACCATAACTGGTGGAGCACTTTTTCATAACAATCCAACACCCATCTCTTTGTGTCGGGGGTTAAAGAATGACAAATATTTGAAAAGACAAAAATTTACTAGGGAAGTAAGTTATTATTAAAGAAAAAAAATCTAATAAGACAAAATGCGCGTAAGACTTTTGTGTAGCAGTCGGTGCTGTGATTAGTCATATATTCGCTCTCTCAGATTGAGAAGGGTCAAGGACATGATATAGCGTCGCCATCAGAATTTCACTAACAGACAGAATGAGGAAAAAATATAAAATATAAAAAACAATTTAGTTGTAGATAAATATCTAATTAAAATTAATCTTTTATTCATGATTAATCCTTAATTTATTCATACATCCACCACAGTTCAAAACGGATACTGATTTCCTTATCATGACTTGCAAATTCTTATCTCCCACATTCATTGGTCCCGATTATTATATAGCGCGTGGCATACTTACAAGATGCGCCTCCGGGACATATTAATTGTGTATCTGGAGATAATAACGAAGAAGTACAAAAAATGAAAAGGTATAGTCAAATTAATTATTCTGAACCAAAATTATTATATTCATGAAATCATCGTCTGTTTCTATGATGGATGCAATTTTTTATGCTGTTTTATTATCAGTCTTTTTTCAGACTTAAAATACTGCCGTAGGCATGTTTGAATGCAATTGGTAGAGTTGAGCCGGAGATACGGCTAGCCGTCTAGACATATCCACATGGGCCGAGCCGCGGGTTAAAAATGTCTATACGTACTATGATTAAATTAAAAATATATGTCTCAATCCGGTCAAATCAATCCGGGAACTGGGCAAAGGATAATTTCCTTCTGTATCCTTGGTCAGACCGCATTGTTAGATCAATCTAACCACGTCCACTATTTTGTGTCCTTGGTCAGATTTCAATATTATTTTGTTAGATCAATCTAACCACGTCCACTCTTTTGTGTCCTTGGTCAGATTTCAATATTATTTTGTTAGATCAATCTAACCACGTAGGTAGGTACACTCTTTTGTATCAGGTTTCAATAGACAAAGATAAGTACTAGATTATCCGAGAATCAATGATATTACATACAAAAAAGAGGCAGATATGTTATAAGAGTGCGCCTGGTGAAGACGCGAAAACGTCCCAATTGGGACGTATCGCATTTAGTATATGTCTGACAAACGCCGAGTTGTCACGTATGTAAGCGCATAATAAAATTGCAATAAAAATGCCATCGTGTGTTTTTAAAAATGTACAAATTACGACACTAAAATCAATAAAACACGAGGGATCTTCTATCACATGTAAGTACATACAATATTACCGATTTATCAGTGTATTTCATTAAAATTAGTTTAATAATGTTTTTAAAATAATGGCGGCAAAGAAAAAAGACAGAAATACTTTTTGATATGAGCACGACAAGGACACAACAACACTGCTTGCATAGATTATCAGTACAGATGCGACATAGGGTAATTTTCACTTTACTGCCTACTAAAGTAATAATTGACATGTTGTTCAGTTTTATTTTTTATTTTAAATTCAGTGACAAAATTTTTGTTTTATTTATTCGTTATCCTTTAAATATTTGTAATAACCTAACTTTTTTTTCAAGGTTTCCGACTAATGAATTTCGACTTCAAGAGTGGATTGCAATTGTTAGGGAACAACGAAATGAGTTTGACTGGACACCTTCAAAAAGCAGCAGAATTTGTAGCAATCACTTTGAAGCCACTGAGAGATTTACTTCGAAATAAAGTCGAACATTGCCGAGGAAGAATATAAATAATTGACAAATATACCACTGTTCGGCTTCATTCTGCTCATAAAAATAATCCCGATATAAAAAACTTTCTAAGATGCAGAAAAGAAATAAATTAAATTCATTTGAAGGCGTTTAATTTTTTATTATAACGTCATTGCGTCACTATGGTTTTATTTTCGAGAAGTTTCTTTATTCATCATCATCATCATCCACATAGAGACGTTAGTCCTGATTGCATCCGAGGCCACGGTGCCCTCGGAGCTCAGGGTCCGCCTTCTGGCTCTTCCTCCTCCACTCCGCACGATCTTGGGCGTCCAAGGTAGTGAGACCGTTTTCACGCATGTCACCCTCCACGACGCCAAGCCAGCACTTCTTGGGCCTACCCCTTCTACCTGGACCGGGTGGGGGCGCCATTGCCAGGCATTTGTTACCCACGTAGCTGGGCGGTTTCCGCAAGACGTGGCCGCACCAGCGGAGGCGGCTCTCTTGCATTTTATCTGCGATGTCACGGACATGAAGGCTGCCGCGGATGCGCGAGTTCCTCACGCGATCTTTACGCGTGACTCCACACATCCACCGCAGCATTTTCATCTCCGTGACACGCAGCATCTGCTTGTGTCGCTCCAACAGCGGCCACGCCTCATAGCCGTGTAAGAGGACAGGTCTAATGATTGTTTTATAGACCTGCCCCTTCAGCCTGACTGGCATTTTAGTGTCGCAAGTGACGCCAGTCATTTCCCGCCACTTAGCCTACGCGGCGGCAATACGTGCCTTGACGTCGTGGTCGATGTCACCAGTAACGTGAAGTACAGATCCCAGGTACTTAACCTGATCCGTGCGCTCGACCAAGTCATCGCCTATGCGAACGGGTGTGGGATCTGTTGAGTTTAACGCCAAGTACTCTGTCTTCGCCACATTTAGCTTCAGACCGCCGTTCTCAAGCGCCTCCTTCCACACTTTCACACGTCGCACCAATCTGTTCCTGTCTGCGTCCATCAGCGCAATGTCATCAGCATACATAAGCAACCATGGAGGCTGCTCATGTGAGTCTCTGATACTTTCCGACAAAACGTCTAACACCAAGCTGAACAGGTAGGGACTAAGTACGGATCCTTGGTGTACCCCGACGGTGATGGGGAAGGTTTTCGTGTCGCCAACAGTGGTCCGAACCACGGAACCGGAATCTTGGTACATGTCTCGGATGGTGTCGATGTAAGCCTCTGGGACTCCTTTGGACCGCAGTGCCCACCAGATCATCGCGCGAGGCACACAGTCGAAGGCCTTCTTCTTCGAGAAGTTTCTTTATTATCTTTTTTAATTGTTACCATTTTCCGAAGGAAATAATGACGTATTATTTTTTCATCGAATTTCATTTCTTGCCTACCAAAGAAATACCCCTTCTGTTCAACAAAATCATAATCTATGCTAAAAAGCCATCCTATAACGAACGAGACGATTGCAGTCCGAATCATTCCGAATTATAGCTATCTTTTTTACTCACGTGCTTATCACATCTTTCGTACTACTTTAACGCTAATTGTCAACTATTGTGCACTGACACACTGCTGGATCAGATTTGAGGAGTCAGTTACTATGAACGTAACATATCTTGTATAAAATATCATTGCCGAGAATAGATTTATATTATATATTCTAAAGAGATCACAAACTGTGTTGACCTTTTTGTGATTACTAGCTGTTAATAAATGAACTGCATATTACGTCACATTTGAATTGTCAAATGGATAATAACATTATTTTTCATCTCATTATCAATTATATTTACAATGTCATCCTCATCCGAATTAGAAAATTTAATTAACGATAAAATAGTCTTTATTAAAAGGAAACGTGGCCAAGTGTTGCTTTATTCCGGTCATCAGTACTACAAAAATAAAACATACAAAAGCGGGTCAACGATTTGGTTGTGCCGCAACTTTGCCAAGTTAAAATGTAATGGCTCTGTGACTATCGAAAATGTAAGTACCTACATATGCTATTTTATGTCCTATAGTGGTAGGTAGGTATTTATTGTTTGTCTACCTTTAGGAATTGAATTTGGATGATGATCAGCATTAATTGAAGCCTCCGTGGCTCAGTGGTTAGTGGCCCTGACTGCTTTCGGATTGACGGGTTCGATTCCCACCCAGGACAAATCTTTGTGTGATGAACACGAGTCTTTGTACTGTTTCTGGGAGTAATTTATCTATAATGTGTATGTATTTAGGAAAAAAAATGTATTTAAGTATTATATCAGTTGTCTGGTATCCATAACACAAGCATTAAATTGCTTACATTGGTACCTAGATGGTGCTGTGTGTAAAATGTCCGAACATTTATTATTATTAGGAAAAGGTTGTTCCTCGTGGTTGCCCTGTGAAAACTACTGTATTTTTTATTTTTATCATTTACTTATTTATTATTATTATTTATTTATTTATTATTTATGTTTTGTTTTGTTACTCGATGCGAGGTCTAATTTTTTATTTTTTGTTTTATAATTAAAGGATATCAATATACTGAAGGCAAAAGATCATACGTGTCTATCCGATGTTGGGCAAAATATGATAGACCTGCAAATGCATAAGTTGAAAGTTGCATCAACATCATTTAAACCAGTGCCTTTACTGTATAAAAAATGTGTCAAGCCATTAAAAGATCAAGGAATTGATATCGTCACAAAAATACCAAATTTTAACGCAGTCAAAAGTGGTGTTTACAAATTTCGAAATAGAGATGCTAATATACAAAAATTAATGTACAAAATAACCACTGACGTTATAGTACCACCCATTTTTGGTTCGTTTATTTTATTTGACTACAAGTATGAAAAAAACAGAACAATTGCATTTGCATCTGCGGAAGCAAAAGAATGCATAAAATCACTAGAACATTTGTTTGCAGACGGAACGTTTCGTAGTTGCACTAAACCATTTAATCAACTACACTGACGGACTCATAAACTGCATCAAAGTTCAGGTTTACTCTAAAAGGATTTTTTATAATAGGTATGCAAACTTTTTAGATAAAATTATATAAATATGGAAAGACTGGCTCTTAATCTTAAAAAAAAAATTAAATTTAAAAATAGAACTGCAGTAAAACAAATGAATATAGCCGGGAAAAGAAAATTTACTTGTAGTATCAGATTTGCGTGTTATTTATAGCAAAGTTTTAAATTGATTCTCATTGATTTTTTTTTTGTTTTGTCAATTGAATTATTGTTACCAGCATAATTGTTGGGTTAGTTTTTTAACACATCGAGAGTTTTTGAACCATAATATGGATACTTCGTCCGAACAAGCGGCACAAATTGTAGCATTGGTGCGGGAGGGCTTGGATCAACGAACGATTGGTAGAAATTTAAATTTAAACCAGTCTACGGTTTCTAGAATATACAGAAGGTTTGTAGAGACAGGTTCTTACAGGAGGAGACGTGGTACAGGCAGAACTCGAGCAACCACAGGTCGTGATGACCGATTTATTGTTATAACTTCCCTGCGAAATCGTTTCCTCACGTCAGTTAACATCAAAACCGAGCTTAATGAAGTGCGTGGAGTAAACGTGTGTGCACGAACAATAAGAAGAAGGTTAAAGGAAGCGGATATCACCCCTTTTAGACCAGCAAATGGTCCAAAGTTGTCTACAGCTCACAGACAAGCTCGCTTAAGATTTGCGCGTCATCACCTGAATTGGACAGAAGAGCAGTGGGCCTCTGTATTGTTCACGGACGAGTGTAGGACATGTTTACATGGTGCAGATGGTCGCAGAAGAGTCTATCGTCGACGTGGGGAGCGATATGCTCAAAGTTGCATTGAGGAGCGTGTTCCTTTTGGAGGCGGTTCATGTATGGTCTGGGGTGGCATATCGATGAACGGGCGAACAGAACTTGTGTTCATAGACATGGTCCGTCAAAACGGTAATAGAGGGGGTTTGACAGCACATCGCTACATAACAGAGATATTAGAAGATCACGTGGTGCCTTACATGGGATTCATAGGCGAAAATTTTACTTTAATGCAGGATAATGCCCGGCCGCATGCAGCTGCACAAGTTCAACATTATTGCGAAGAGGTTGGGATACGTACAATGAATTGGCCAGCACGCAGCCCGGATCTTAATCCCATCGAGCATGTTTGGGACAATTTAAAAAGAGCTGTATATGCGAGAAACCCTTCGCCCACGACAGTGGCAGCACTAAGAACAGCACTTTCAGAAGAATGGGACAATATTCCGCAAGATCTTTTAAAAACCCTTATAAAATCTATGCGGAACCGATTAGAATCCGTAATAAGGGCACGTGGGGGTAATACACCTTATTAAAACACAAATAAACCCTTGCATAAAGTTTGTGTCTATTGTTAAAACCAATTTTTTAATTAAACCAATTTTTCTTAAATTTCTGTTTTTTCTTCAAAAAAAGTCTTAAGGTCCTTTCCAGTACATAAACTTAAACTTAAAGATATGACCCTACGCTGTTTTAAAGTTCACGAACCAATCTAGAGGTTTCAATTTAAATCTGTATAGAAAGTATGCATACTTGGTTAAAATATTTATTTCAAAGTCGTCTATTACTTTGATGCAGTTTATGAGTCCGTCAGTGTATATGTAATACATGGAGACTTGGGTAGTTCAGCAAATGCCACAAACGTTGTGCCGCTTATATATGTATTGATGACAGACAGGACCGAAAAAAGCTATTACGCGTTATTCAGTATGCTTAAATCTCAAATTCCAGACATGAACCCTTCACAATTTACCATGGATTTTGAAACATCAGCAATGAACGGCATTTTAAAAGTATTTCCAAATATAAATATTTGCGGGTGTTATTATCATTTTTCGAACTGTGTATGGAAAAAAGGGAAGAAGCTAGGCATCACTGAAAACAGAAATTCGAGGAGGATAGTAGGACTTTCTGCTGTTCTTCCTTTATTGCCACTAGATTTAATTAAGGATGGTTGGAACTATATTGGCAATGAATTCCCTGAAGACAATGAACTTTTCAATAATTTTAAAAAATATATGGTCGCGCAATGGTTTAAAAATACAGAATGGATCAAAATATGGTGTGTATACGGCCAACGCCATCGTACAAATAATTTTGCCGAGGGTTGGCATAACAAATTAAATAAATTGGTTGGCAGAAAACAACCAAATTTAATGAAGCTGTTGCAATGTCTGTATGAAGATGCCGAATACTATACCATACGAATAAATGGTGGAATACCTGATACCAGAAACAAAGATCAAATTGAAAGAGATGTGTATATAATGAACTGTCAAATGATGTTGAATGATCATCAAATAACTGTGGGACATTTCCTTGAAAAATTAAGAAGTTGAGGAGATCTGTATCTTACAAGTGGTTATGTCGAAAAAAAAGTCCAAATGTTTAATTTTTTTTTTAACTAAACGTCAATTATTATTTGTTCATTAGCAGACAGAACATATCATTTTAAAAATATCCGATCAACTATTATATTTCCTAACTGTGCAACTAAGTATTTGATTGGACGATTATGAAATAATAGGTTTTTTTTAATTCTAGACGGACCAAATATTGTTGTGATAATAAAAGGTAATTTTCGATCTTATGGACAATATTTAGAAACACTTATTTCGGGTAATATAGATGACACTGATCACGAATATGTGAAAAAATCAGGAAACTGTGCAATGTCGATAAGGTCGAAAATTGCTTGCACCCATTTTTAACAAAAGCAATCGTTATCATATCACTTTCCGATAGTCTTTTTATTTCATTTGTTCATTTGTTTTATGGAGGTTCATTTGTTTTATGGAGGTTCATTTGTTTTATCGAGATTCGTTTGTTTTATGGAGGTTCATTTGTTTTTATGGAAGTTCATTTGTTTTTATCGAGGTTCATTTGTTTTATCGAGGTTCATTTGTTTTATCGAGGTTCATTTGTTTTAATCGAGGTTCATCTGTTTTATCGATGTTCGTTTTTTTTTCAAATGTATAAATAAACGCAATATTTTCAACCTTTGTTCTCATATTATTATACCTATATATTTTTTATTTATTCGGCTTATAATTGCGACAGTGACCAAGGGTACCTAATTATTTTTACACGTGGTCCTAACCTAGGACTCTAATTTCATCAGTCTGACCAAGGACACAAGGAGTTATGATCTAACAATGCAATCTGACCACGGATACTCTAGGATTACAAATTTAAATCAGTCTGACCAAGGACTCAAAAGAGTGGACGTGGTTAGATTGATCTAACAATGTGGTCTGACCACGGATACAGAAGGAATAATCATGTATACAGCCCGTTGAAGTTACTCTAATAAGATTTGTTCAGTGTAACACAATATTGCACAATGATATCTGACGCAATATATTGCAAAACAATTACTCAGTCCTCAATCTTGATTTATAACCAGTAATTAATGAAGAATCTGAGGAAATACGTATTTAAATTGTTACTGAAAATCTGTCAAATCTGTTAATGAAAATCTGATAAATTTGTTAATAAAAATCAGACAATGAAAATTTAAAATCTTTGAAATCTGTTAATGAAAATCGAGATTCAAACTAAGTATTGTTTACTCAGACTGATTATCAGCCTAAATTTACACTAATGAATACAAATACTTACTCTTCCTGCGTCTTGCAAACATTATGATACTTCACCATCCCCCAGGGACATCCCGGAGGTGCTTCGATAGCAGCTCTCTTGTTACTTGCAATAGGATAAAAATCTACTAAAGATACATTAATTAAGAAGATTACTAGGCACGTTTTCCCCATTGTTTATACGGTAAACTTCAACACTTCACAGAATTATTTTCGTCGATTCGACGAGACGACGAGACGAGAAAATTATCAATGCGCGTGAGTCACTGCGTCCAACGCGGTCAGCAGCCGGCTCAGAATTGACAGAACTCGCGCGCGGACCATTCATAATATTTTGGAATCAAGTCCCTGGTGCACGCTGATTGTTTTGTAATAATCTATTTCGATGTTTTCCTCACTAGCACTCCGTGCTATCCTCAAAATACATCCAAGAAACGTGTACTGCGCGTACAGGACACATTTTGAGCTCTTCTTCTTCTTATTTTATTAAAATGGCACCTTGCATCGGTTTTATGGGTACCGATGATTCTGCCAACTTCAAGGTGGAGAGTAGGTTTAATCGTTTATAGAGGTCTCTAAGTATTAATGGGGCAGTAATTAATTTGGGCTTATCCTTGTCAGTCACTGAAAAAGGACATCACAAGTGTTAGTAAAACACATATATTAATAAAAAATATGTTATGTGTTAAATATATATATCTAAGTTAGGGCTTAGGGTTAGATTAGTAATTTTGTGAAGGGGTGGGGGCGGAGGATTATAGTTTTATTTCGTTTATGGAGATAAATTTGTAGAGGATCTTGATAAAGGGGGAGGATACCAGAGTGAGTAAGTAGCTCAAATTTACAGGTCGAGGAATCTTTTGTGGGAGGAGATCATATAATGGTACCACTAATCTTGGACAGGAATAAAAAATATGCTAAGAGTGCCCTCATCCAAGCCACATTCACACAGAGAATGGTCCCGAACTCTAATTTTGGCCAAGAATACTGGTGTGCAGACAAATCCCAAGCGGAGGTGTATTATGACTGAGGTAGTTAACTTATTGAACCGTTTGTGCTTGAAAAACCATGGCTTGGAAGGGATAGATGGTTGTAAGGATCCATAGAATTTGCCCTTGATAATTCTAGAGGATTGCCATAAGTCATTCCAAGATTTATCCAGGCAAGCGCCGGATAAAGTGCGAAGGTCTCGGGCGAAAGCGTAGTTGTATGCAGCACATCCTGTACCAGTTGCCAATCTAGCGCACGAATCTACAGTTTCATTACCTGATATGCCAACATGACTGGGGATCCATGCTAAGGCCACCTCAGTGCCACCTGAGTAGTATGGCTTTTGTCTTAAGGGTGAGTGGAAAATTATTACTAGATTTAAAGGGATTTTTCAATAAATCTTTCAGACAGCTCAGGGAATCAGTCAATATGAGGGCTTTGTTCAGATTATGAGATTCTACATAAGTGACAGCTTCTAGCAGAGCAATAGATTCTCCTGTAAAAATGGAGTTGTACGGAGGGCTTTTGAAGCTGAGAATAATTTTATTTTTGGGAATCCATGCCGCAGAACCCACTGGTGAATCAACTGACAATTTTGAAACATCGGTGTAGAGGGTTGTCCAATCTGGCCAGTCACGACCCAAAATTTCCAAAAATTTTTGATTTGCAGATGGGCATTTTTTGGGTATGCCAAAATCAAGGATGATTCTTGGTTGAAATATTAATGATCGGTAGTCCTGATCAAAAAGTGGGTTTAAAGGGAATTGATGGATAGGGACTGAGAGGTTAGTTAGTTTTCTATATGAATTTATGAGGAGAGGGTGAGATTTATTCTTCCAGAATGCTGAAGAAGAGATTAAGGGGGAAAGTTGTTGTAACTTGGGCAGCATTAAAGAGAAACCTGTCGCATAAAAATTGCCGGCGAAGGTGGAGGGGAGGTTCCCTGCATTCAACTTGTAGGGCGTTGATAGGGGAGCATTTCATGGCGCCAGTTATAATACGAAGACACTTTGACTGAATTCTTTCTAGTTTTGTGAGTGGCAATATGTTGCATGGCTCAAGTAGAAAAGTACCATAGTCAAAGTGACTAAGTACAATGGCGTTGTATAAGAGTTTTTGGCAGAAGGGATGAAAACCCCACCGGACCCCAGATATAGACCTTATAGACTTTTCCATTACCTGATTTAGGTGGGGAAGTCCTGTCAATTCAGAGTGCAAGATAAGACCCAAAAATTTCACGGAATTTAAAATTGGGATTGATTCATTCGCCACAGAGAGATTAATGTGAGGCGTGTCACGTTTGCGAGTGAAAACAACTGCACTACATTTGGGAACTGAGAGGGAGAGATTATGTTCTAAGAGCCAATTATTTAAGTAGAAAAGAGTGGTATTGAGATTGGCGGCAGCCACCGAAAAAGAGGGGGAAGTAGAATATAGAGCAACATCGTCAGCATATTGCAGGATTTTGCAAAAAGAGTTGACAGAAAGATCCAGGTCAAGGGTGTAAATGTTGTAGAGGATTGGACTAAGGACAGATCCTTGTGGAAGGCCTTTCCAAACAATGTGAGAAGGCAGGGTGTTGCCCTGGTAACGAACAGATATTATACGACACATGAGCATGTTGCAAATGATATGAACCAACCTCACGGGTATACTCAGCTGGAGCATTTTCTGCCTGAGTAGCGGAAGATGGACATTGTCATAGGCAGCGGAGATGTCTAAGAAAATCCCTATAGTATGTTCATTACAAGACAACGCCAAACGTATTTCAGAAGTCAGGATACTCACGGAATTTACGCCAACCTAGAGATTTCTTTTTAGATAGAAGCCTAGATGTAGCAGCTGCCGTCTTCTTGAAGTTGACTCTCTGTGCACTCTGAATCCCACCAGGGTGGTGAGGGAGTGAGCAGTTTGGCAGGTTTTTTATGGGGAATGGAAGAGTCAGCGGCAAATTTTATTGCTGAGATTAAGCGGTCATACAAAAAGATGAAATTAGAGGAGCTAGGTTGAGGAAGAGATGCCAGTTCTGTATCCAATGTCGCGGAGTACATCTCCCAGTTAGCTCTATTGAGTTTGTACTTTAGGAGAGGTTCATAAAGGCAGGGAGGAGGGGTTGAAGCCTGAGAGTAAGAGATTAAGATTGGGAAGTGATCACTACCAAGAACATTAGGAAGAGTAGACCAAGACAGAAGTGGGGTTAGAGAATCAGAAGACAAGGATAGATCAGGGACACTGATGTTTTGTGTAGAAGGGACACGACGGGTTGCAGACCCATCATTTAAAATACATAAATTTAAGTCATCTAGGATGTCAAGAATAGGTGAGGCAATAGAGTCATGGCAATGTGCACCCCATAGAGTATGTCGACAATTAAAGTCACCTAATATAATCATTGGAGAAGGGATGGATGAGAGAATAGAATTAACTTCAGAGAGGATACTACGGTTAGGATGAGGGATATATATGGAGATAAAAGAAATATTCATTGCCCTAATGGCAACTATGTGAAAATCGTCATCATGAGTAGGGAGTTGAATTTGAGAGAATGTTATGTTTCTTCTAATCAGCAGAGCACAACCCGCCCAACCATCGTCTCTGTCGTCTCGCAGACAGAAGAAACCAGGGATCCTAAAACGGTGCATAGGTTTTAGTAAAGTTTCCTGGATAGCCAGGATAGCAAGTTGGTGTTGATTTATTTAATCAATGAGATGAGGTTTTCTGCGACGAATGCTTTTACAATTCCATTGAAGGAGATTGAGACCCATTCTTAGAATTGTTTTTTGAGATAATCACTAATAATTGTTCTACGAGAACAGCAACGTCGTGCGGTAGAGCATCTGACATTTTCGTCAATATATTTATGAGGGAGCAGAGTAAAAGTTGGACAAGATTGTCATTAGGAGTGGCCAGTGGAGTAGTCTCTGTTGGTGGATTAATACATCACCCATTGGGTTGGGAAGAAGGAGGGTGACTTATAATATCATTATGCTCGTGAGCATTGAAGGATTTCCCTGGAACAAACCTTGGACGTATGGGGAGGGAAACGGTTTTCTTATAAGTTACAGAGGAGGGAGACGAGACAGAAGGGATGGCAGGAGAAATGGGAGTGGAGTGCATGGGGGGAGACGGCCTAGCAGCTGTCTCAGAGTAGAGAGGTCTACGGCTCTGAGGGAGTCTAGATGCGGCTTCAGCATAACTGATGTTCTCTTCTGACATTATTACTTTGATAGACCTTTGTCTAGTATGTTCTGGACATCTTCTGTCTGTAGCCGTGTGGTTACCGCCAGAACATAGAAAACAAGTGATGTCTCTATCAGCAACAGGGCATGAATCACCGGCATGGGGCTGTGCACATTTAAAACAGCGGGGTTTTGACCGACATTGCTTGGCAATGTGGCCAAATCGGCAGCAATTTCTGCATTGAATAGTTGGCAGTTGGTAGAGGGAGACTGGAAGAGAGGCATTAAAGCAAAATACTCTTTCAGAGAGGACCTGGCCCAAATAAGTTAGGACAACTGTGTTTGATGGGACCCACACGGAAGCACCGTCTCTTACAATTTTCGTGTTAAGCCGTCTGGCTCTAACTACTTCTCCGGCAGTAGAGGAGATGCCCCCAACCAATTCCTCCAGCGTCCAATCAGTGGGAATATCTCTCACTACGCCCATCCGAAATATGCTATAGCTTGGTATGTTGGCTACATAGATGTGATCTTTTAACAGAACAAGATTTAAAAATTTATTCGCCGCAATTGCCGAACCGAACTCCACGCACACCCTATTCCGACCAACGTTTTTTATACCACCTACTTTAATATTTTCAACATTGTTTTTAAAAAGGAACTGGGCAAATCTTAGAGATTTGAAGGCTAAGCCATTTTTTGGGTCCTGTTCCAATCTTGAGACATACACGCAGTAGGGACCTTTGTCCGTACTAGAGTACTCGAGTTTAGAGTCCGAGTCGTAACCCGGTATTGAGTAGACGGATTGAATAGATTCCGCTGGAGAACGATTCTTTTTATTATCTGTATCCGTCGAATTCGGTGCGGCAGAACGTTTTACCGTTTTTTTGGGTAAATCCGGAGGAACAGACCCACCCCCATCAGGGGGTATATCCACGCTCATTTCCATGGAAATGAGCGCGGACGCCGGTAGATATGGATATTACTAACCTTATAAATAATATTCCACCACCAAAACAACACAAACACTTATTTTCCGGTTGTAAACGAGGACAATATTGAAGAAATAGCCAAATATAACCTCAAAACGTACAACTCTCAACCGAGTGTCGGACCGAATCCCATTTTGAGCTCATTTTAGGTTCAAGATAATATCTATATAGGGCGCAGTCATCAAAATTCAATGTTTAAAAATGGTTGAAAAATCATTCATTGTTTCCAACAGTTCGTAAGAATGTTGGTAGATGGCTGCACCGTCGCCCTTATATATATAGGATATAAAGAGAAGGAAAATTTGGAATTATTCAAGTGGTGCCCAATAGCTCAGTTGGCAGAGCAGTCGCCCTGTAAGCGAAAGGTCGTGAGTTCGAGTCTCACTTGAGCATTCATTTTTTCCAATGTTTTTTCGAACTCATCTATATTCTCAATCAGAGGTATAAGATCAGAAAATAGTTTTGTTCAGGCAATAGGTTAGCGCAATTTTGAGGTTGCATTAACGGTTGCGAAAACTGCAAGTGCAACACCGTACGCGTGTAAACGCCTGTTCACATCCGTACCGAAAATAATCTTACATTCGCTGACTGATTTGAATGAAAGGTATAATGTTTGTATGTTTGTTAATGTTGTTTTATTCGCGGATCATTTTGCGGCTTATTAAATTATAAGCAACAGATGACCTGGGATGTTAGTGCGATATAACATTGTGTAAATTGTAGTATCTAGAGATAACGCGTTATATACCTATGTAGTAGTACGGTTTATTGTGTATGTGTGTTGTATATGGTTATCTACTGTAAATTAATTATATTATACTCACGCCTGTAAATCCCCGAAGGGGTAGGCAGAGGTGTATTGGCACCCACGTTTCACCATTCATGATTTTCGGATTTACTAGCTTTTGCCCGCGGCTCCGCTCGCGTGGAGGTCGGTTATCGCGACCAAACATAGCCTTGTCCAAACATGTCCTTTCTCATGGTCTAATCTACCCCTATACAAAATTTCATCAAAATCGGTTCAGTGGTTTAGGCGTGAAAGCGTAACATACAGACAGACAGAGTTACTTTCGCATTTATAATATTAGTATGGATTCTCAATCGATCTTGCACAGCCTATAGTTACTCTATTTCACGTATATCACTAGCCCCACGTTCTTCAGTATCCGTTTTATCCAATGGAGAAAAGAACTCAGTGATACTGCTTACTGTCATTGGTTGATTATACAAATATTTGCACTGAGCGGGAATCATACCCGCGACCACGACCACTGCCTTTGCAGGCAAACTCTTTACCACTGCGCAACCGAGCATTAATAGGACCCTGTTTTATCCAGTGGAGTCATATTGACGTGGCTTACAGGCGTTATAAAACAATAATAATTATATATAATAAGGAAAAATTAATCTTCTCTGGCGGGAGTCGAACCCGAGATCTTTTCCTTACAGGGGGAATTCTTTACGGCGACGGTAGAGTCATCCACCGATGTTCTTGCGAACTATTGATTTTTGATAACTCCACCCAAATACTTGAATTAATTTTACAGCATTAAGTATGCATAGAATACATAGAGAAAACTGAAACTTCTCGGGTGGGACTTTTCGCGCGATCTTAATCTTTCTTATATGTAGGTATAATATGTATGTATTTACAAAAAAAAAGTATATAAGTATGTTTATCTGCATTCTAGATTCCATAACACAAGCTATAAAAGCTTACCATGGGTCTAGATAGCGTTGTGTAGAATGTTGTAGAATATTTATTTATTTATTTTTATCTTTCTTTTAAATACAGACAAAAAAAAACAACAAGAAGGGGAAATAGAAAATGCCAAGGCCAATGGACAAACATTAAAGTAAGAAATTTCTGACATCTAATATATAAAATGCTCGTGTCACAGTTTTCGTTGCCATACTCCTCCGAAACGGCTTGACCGATTGTGATGAAATTTTTTGTGCTTATCCGGTATCTATGAGAATCGGCCAACATCTATTTTTCATCCCCCTAAATGGTGCAGCGGGAACGGGATCTGACGCGGATCGCGGGGCGGGAAAAAATTGGCGGTACGAAGTTCGCCGGGACAGCTAGTATATATATATATAGGTATCGCCTGATCGTGCGACCTTGCGAGGCCCGTCGTTCGGGGCAACGCTCGCGGTACGTCACTCTGCAGTCCGCATTCTTACACGAGACATATTAATATGATGTTGATGAGTAATGTGCAAGGTCCAAATTAGTTGTTTCTAAATCCAGCTAAATCATACTGATTATAAAGTTCACAAACTCGAAAAAGAATGTTACATTCAATGACTTCTACATAAGAAGCGTCGGTAGCTTAGTGGTTAAAGAGTCGGCCTTACAATCGAGAGGTCCCGAGTTCCATCCTGGCCACTACACTACCGACGTGAACCCTAGCACAAGCAAATTAGCTTAGTTGGAGGAGTTAGTGGGAATATTAGTAATTTCGGTTGCTAATATTCTTAAAAAAATGTAGGTATAGGCAGGTAGAGTCAACATGAGAAAGATGATCTTAATTTCGTTTTTACCTACCTAATACCTACTAGATAGACTAGTTACGAAGTGCTTGGGTCAAAACTTTATCGTATTCTCCGTAAATAATGATTGTGGTGTCATTTAAATTTGTTTTGAGATAAGAACTTATCTACTTTTTTCGTTTTCTTCACCATAAGAGCGAGGTTTGCACAAGCCTCGCTCGTTGCCGTTGTAGACTTCTTCAACGGCGTCATTAATCCCGGCGTTATATGAATAAACGAGCTATACGCATGGCGAAAATTAAAACCTCTCTTTTTATAGCACTTCGGTGGCACATTTCATTTTTTTTTTTTTTTTTTTTTTTTTAACATTCTACACAACGCTATCTAGATCCATGGTAAGCTTTTATAGCTTGTGTTATGGAATCTAGAATGCGGATAAACATACTTATATACTTTTTTTTTGTAAATACATACATATTATACATAGAAACACCCAGACCAATGCAAATAGCCATATTCATGCATACAAATATTTGCACTGAGCGGGAATCGAACCCGCGCCTCCTGCGTGGCAGTCGCGTGCACTACCGCCACGCCACACTTTGCGAGAGGCTCTCCGGAACATTAATGCCATTTTTGCAGTGTCTGTGGTGCGACAGTGGTTTTACTTTAGCATAATCGATGGCCTGATGCTGCGAACTAGTTCGCTAAACAAACCATACACACAAAAAAGTAAACAAACTTGACAAATTTTCATCTTACTTTTATTTGCATATTTAGAAAAAGTGAATTGTTCTTAAACGAGAAAAAATATTCTCAATTTTGATTTGTAACAGTTGTTGAATAGATATTGTGAACATGATTGAAGGAAATATAGGTAAATATACCTACTCGTAAGTGTGTTTTAAGTCGTAAAACTGTTAGTGAAAGGAAACTGCCGAACACCATGTCCGGCGTCCGGGGTGATGTAGATGCAATACTGCAAAAGAAAAAAAATGAAAGTAAATTTGTGGGCGAATTTATCCAAGAATTAGGGTAATTTGTCTTTCAAAGTCGTCACACTTGTGTTACATAACGCCGTAGATAATATTACTATTTTAAGCATAGACTTAACGATTTTAAGCATTATAAGATTATTTATTCCTGGTCGGGCCCACTGAGTTTTGTCCCACATAAAAAAATCCTGGTTCGTCCCAAACAATATGCCTCCTTCGTCCCAAAATATAATATAAATTATTATATGCCTGCTTCGTCCCATTTTCTATTCCTTGTACGGCCCAAATGTTTTTTGTATATGCCAAACTTGCTTTTTTGTACAATCAGCCAAAAAATATTACATGTGTTATTAATATTTAATATCAATAAAATATTAACTAAATATTTAATATCAGTTGACTATTTTAAAACGACCGCTTCACTCTGTTTTCTTCGCGAGGCAAAATTTACTCATAATATTACCTATTTTATAATACACGCTTTAGCTGTTCTTAATAGTGAGCAAGTAATACGTACAGCTGACGTCACTGGAACAAGTTTAGAAGCAGGTAAGAAATGGCCAACCCTTTTTTAATGCTTCCTTTTGTTTGTTTGGTTGTATTGTCTCGTTCGGCCAATCGCATTACTTTTCGTTATCAGTTCACGCGCTAGCTTCCGTGATGCGAAGTGAGCATCATTCATTTGCCCCTAGTTAAAGAGTGAGTGTAAAGTGATATCCAGAATTTATCGAGTGTGTCATAGGTAAGTCAATATTTTTATCGAAAGTTTTATTGATAGATTAGAAGTTAATTAAGTACTAAATAATTGTTCTTATATTTAAAAATACAGTGTAACTTTAATATAACGACAGTTTCCCAGTAATACTACTAGGAATATGCTTCCCATTATTATTAAATTGTACGTATATTAAGAATCTAAAATCAGTTTTTACATAATATCTGTATTTTATTAGTTATGTTTTCTTATTTTGTAATAATAGCTCTATGATTTTATCAAAGAAACAGAACTAATGCATCTAACGAATACCTATGTACTGATTTCATTAAAAAGGTTGATGAATCGTTACCTCAGGTTGGTTAGGTTAGGTTTAATGAATAATTCAGCCCTAACCTTGTAAAAGATATAAAGTAGATGATTCATTTATAGTATTTTATTTTTAAAGTACTTAAGGCCCTCTATTCCTGCAAAAGTTGGCATTTATAGCGATCCCGGCCGCTCGTAAAATATTACGCGCGAACGCAGTGACGGTGAACTCGGCGATGACCTCGCCAGCGTCACAGTATAGAAATATGCAGTAGGAAAACTTGATTTGACTTAGAAAATTAAATGCAGTTTTTTTAACTTTATTTAGTTATATGATTATATATATATAAATAAATACGAAATTAAAAAAACTGTATGAGTTTGAGAACTGTTTGTTCTATGTGTTTAGTTGCTTGGGCGAAAAAAACTTACATTATAATAATAATAATGCTTGTAATTTTACAAACATTTGTTTGAATTGATGCTAACGGTTACTTTATATAATCGCACCGTTCGTCGTCGACAGGGCAGTTAAATACCTAAAGTTAACGAGATTAACAACTTTTTTCGTGCGGGAATCCCCTGGGATACCCCCCTGCCGGAGCCGGAAGAGGAGGTTATGTCGGACTCGAACCGACTTTTTAGTCGGTTCGAGTCCGACTGTGGGCACGCCGACTGTGGGTCGTGGTGCTAGTTTTTATGAAGTATTTATATAAATTTACACTGTACCTTCTTTTTTTCGTGCGGAAATCCCCTCGAATACCTCCCCTGCCGGAGCCGGAAGGGGAGGTTATGTCGGACTCGAACCGACTTTTTAGTCGGTTCGAGTCCGACTGTGGGCACGCCGACTGTGGGTCGTGGTGCTAGGCCTGAGGTGAGGTTGTCATCGAAATATCCCTCGCACCCCGGCTTACCCAAGGCCAGTAATTCTCCTGGGTCTGCTGGGGTGCGAGAGATATGCTTTCGGCAATCTCACCTCCGGCAACCAAGGACCCAAGACGGCGTGCGTTTTAGTCGGTTTGAGTCCGACATAACCGCCTCCACCGGCTCCGTGGGGGTGGTATCCACGAGGATTTTGCGCACGATAAAAAAAGGCCAATAATTAAACTAACCTACTTAAATATTAAAATTATTCTATCCTAAACTAAAACTAAATTTATATTTATTTACACACACACAAATTATATACAATGTACGAATATTGTAGGTACTAGGTACCCCTGTACTGATATAGATAAAATATGAATTATAGAAAATCGTAAGTAGCATCTTCAGTAGTAATACTGATATTCTTATACTATGGCGCTATGAGCGTAATATTTAGGTATGATAATTTTTTAAATTACCAATCGGAGTTAGAAATTTAGTTTATGGCTTTGCACGACTTCTTTAGCTTGCGTTGTTTATTGCCCATATTGAATGACTTGCAACAATTTATTATAAATACGTAAAACCGATTGATTGGTGCACGAAACTGTCGCGCAAAAACTGGCACAGGTCCTACTTCGGTAAGCGCCGAAAAGTTGCGCGACTGGCGCAACTTTTCGGGCCTCAGCGGCGCGAGCACTCGCGAATTTAGTAGGTATTTAAATATAACTTTAAAAATTATTTCATAATATAGTCAAAATCTGCGAAAATGTCTAGACATATGTAGTGGCTTTAGTTTAGTACAAAAATTTTATAGAAAGCATAAGTAATTTAGTCATAATATTCAAAAAAAAATAACGAAAAGGGGTAACTTTGGGATTTTTTTTCTATCGAGTGAAGTTCATCAGATCTGGTAACTGAATGCGAATTTGACTAACTAATATATATCTTTTTTTCGAAATTTAAAACGCTTTTTCCTATGATTCAAATGCTTTTAAAAAACTCAAAATGCGGCCTACCTGGCCTTAATGGGGATTATTGAACTTTTTAGTTCTAATAGAATTAGTTCACTAATCCCCATTAAATAATTTTTCGTCAACGGGGAATAGTAAACAAAAAGTTCAATAATCCCCATCAACGGGGATTGTCAACGGGTAAAAGTGGAGGAATTGAGTGTCGATAAATTGATAGGATCCGATAAATTGCTATAAGTTAACAAAATTCGATATATTATGCAAATAAATAAAACTTATTCTGTAATGATTAAAAATTAGTTATAGAGTTTTTATCAAATATTAATAAATTCGTAATGTAAAGATATATTTTGCATTAGCTCTTACGGGCAGTTCTAGGGGTTTTTTAAAAATATGTTACATCGAGGAGATCGTTATATTGAGGCTCGTTATATTGACCGTTTCCCAGTAGTAGTACCAAGTATTCCTACCAGTAGTACTACTGGGAATATTCTTCCCATTAATATTAAATTGTACGTATATTAAAAAATCTATGTTTTTTTCGTTTTAGTTCACTAATCCCCATTATATATTTATTTTTGTTCAGCGGGGAATAGTGAACAAAAACTTCAATAATCCCCATCAACTGGGATTGTCGACGGGGAAAAGTGGAATAAGCCCAATAATTCATGTCTCGCTCGACAGGTTCAGCTTCAGACACGTCAAAATTTTCGTAAGACAAGACTATCATGGTTGTTTGATGTTAAGTAATGTAAACATTACTGTTTGTCACTGTTGTCAGTTTTTAGGTTGCAAACCGTAACAGAGAAACGAAAAATCATAATCAGTTAGCTATAATTTTATTTACTTATATGTGAGTACCTACGTAATGTTGAGATTAATTAACACCTTGTTAATTGAAGTTCTAACAACAAAACTCATTGTAACAAATTATTTGAACAAATATTTCGTTATATCAAGGTTGCATTGTGTATAAATTATAATTAAGGAATCAATTATGTTAAGCTAATAATCCTATTGTACTTAACTTAAGTACTCATCATAAGTATAACTGTATGAAATCTAAATCATTTATGCTTTAATTTCAGTTGTTTAACAATGGAACCAAATCCATGTTTACCATCTACCTCACGGAAGCCGATCTCATTAATAGAATCCAGAAGAGGTAAACCCATTCTGCTCTATGGTGGTTATGAACACACACAAAAACGAAAAAACAAAAATGGCTCATTAATTTGGAGATGTGTGAACAGAAAGTGCCGAGTGCAAACAGTGAATAATAGTGTTCAAAAACTTTTAAATCACAAAGTATGCTCACCAAGTGTATCAAAAACTGACATCAAAGAAGAATTATATCGCTGCAAGAAAGAAGCAAAAGCTGCGGATGGGAAATCGATCCCATCTATCTTTAATGCCGGTTTAAGAAGATTAAAAGACAGAAGAACCGACATTGTAGAAACATTACCGAATTTAAGAAATGTTAAGAATAGTCTGTACAGTGCACGTAACCAATCGCAGAAAATCCAGAAATCTTCATTTCGAAAACCATCTGAAGTTGAAATTCCAATAAGCTACAATTCTTTTTTATTTTCTGATTATTTAGCGGATGGTACATTTAAATGTGTGTTGAAGCCATTTAAACAGTTGTATATAATTTACGGTGATCTTGGGAGTACCCCAGAAAAAATTAATGTTGTGCCATTAATATATATACTATTAATGGACAAAAAGGAATCCACATATGAAACTTTATTCTCCCTTATTAAATCGCAAATTCCTGATTGGAATCCCATTTCATTCAGAACTGATTATCCGTAAAATATTTTCAAACGTCACCTGTAAAGGTTGTTATTTCCATTTCTCTCAAGCTCTTTGGAAAAGAGCAAAGGCATTGCAATTAAATAAAAAGAAAATGTTTAAGAAGCATATTGCTTTGTGTTCATCATTAGCTTTGCTTCCTTCAGAATTTAAATCTGATGGCTGGCTATACATTATGGAAGATTGTCCCATTACAGAAAAAATCAATAAATTCAATGATTATTTTGTGTCAGCTTGGCTTGACAATGAATATTTGAATGGAAAATGGGATTTTTATGGTGATACGTATAGAACCAATAACCTAGTGGAAGGTGGTAATGCTAGATTGAATAGAACATTTTCTGGAAAATTGAGGACTTTTTTTTTTTATACAGGACACGTCAATTTGACTTCACCTCGCCTGATGTTAAGCTGAAGGCAAAGTCTCGGAAAGAGGGTCACCATTTTAAACATTTACCATGTTAACAGTGGTGGCACTCAGCTTGACGGCCTCATTAGATGCCTTTTCACGCCCCGCTTAAAGGACCCGGGACTGTAGGAAGAAGGAAACACGTGAGCTGGCAGGGAATTCCAGGTCTTAGTGGTGCGGCATAGGAATGAATCACTGAAACGCTTGGTTCTAGCAGGTATACTCTGGATATAAATGGATGACATCTTAGCCCTGCACGTGTCGTCCTGTGAAGGAAAGGGGAGGGTGGGACTAATTGGAAGAGCTCGTCAGAACATTCACCATGGTAGAGACGGTAGAAAACTGCCAAAGACGCAACATCTCTACGCATCTGCAAAGGCTCGAGGGTGTTCGTGACCTCAGGATCCCCAATAATGCGGACCGCACGTCGCTGCAACCTGTCGAGAGCATCTAATAAGTACTTTGCGGAGCCGTCCCAGAGATGTGAGCAGTATTCCACGCAGGAACGAATTTGGGTCTTGTATAGAAGACACCGCTGCTCCGGCGTGAAAAAACGTCTCACTCTGTTCAGGACTCCCAGTTTACGCGAGGCTGATTTGATGATACTCTCGATATAGTTTGGACTAAATAAATGAAGATCATTGTAAGAAATAGGAGCAAGCTGTTTTGGATCTGCTTGGACCTGATACATAAGAGATATACCTAGATGATTATGTACACAAAATTAATAAAATCAATTAAACATTTATTTCTTTTCAGAAACAAATTAAAACATTTATTTTTATTCCCGTCAATGTGACAGATATTGATTATTATTTTTAATCATCCACCCAATCCATAATAGTAAATAACTTGATAATAGTAAATTATGACGACGTTATAATGGTTTTTCCATACAAATCAGAGGTCAAGGAATTCGCGCATGCGTTCTTCTCGCTCGAATACCGTAACAACTCCGAATAAATTATATGTGGAGAAATAACAATGTACTCATACATTCTATACACTTCAATTATTTGCTTTATATTTTGCTCGAAGTATAAAAGAAAAAAATTTCAACTTAATTTTTAAAATATCAAAATAAAAATATAGATGGCAATTTTAGTAAACAATAATATTGTGCTGAGCAAACCATAAACCGATTGATAACCTAACTACGATAAACAAAATAACAAATTCATAATTCTACTTTAGAATTAGGTAAAACGAACTAAATGCAACATTTATCTTGCTATTTCGCAGTAACTATGAAATGTACGTAACATTTAGTTACTGCGAATACGAATATGTTGTTTTCACAGTAACAAGATGTACGTATCGGAACATAGGAGGAACGATCTATATTAAAAATAACAAGCAAGTGTGCTGGTTATTTCGTTGTTACTGAGTAACATAATATCATTAAAGTGTTATACCTATTCAATAACATGAATATCAAAATCGTAACCTAATATAACACCTCTATATACTACACTATGTTATTTTGTTGTCTGTACCTTTGCAATTTGGGACGAAGCAGGCATATAATAGTGATGTGGGACAAACTAGGATTTTTTTGGAATTTGGGACAAAACTTTAGGACGAACGAGGAATAAATCATTTGAAAATGTGTATTCTTATTAAGTTTAGGCACACTTTTTAAAATTCTTCTTCGTGTCAATGGCTCATCAATCTTTTATATTATATCGGCCCAATGTGTCTATCAGAACCGCGGGTGTACTTTTTTAATTGGATGAAAACTATCTTAAATAAATGTACCTAAAATGTACTATTTAGTACTTGTATTGAATTTAATTGTACCTCGTTCAATACCTTGTAATCACAATATGAAAGTGAGCCGCCATTCTGATATCAGGATAGCGAGTAAACTCTAAAGATCCAAGTGTATTTTTATTGCCGGATTACGAAAAAAATGTACCTACCTAAAATAGTAGTGTAGTACTAGTACTAGTATTAGTATGTAGTAGTAGTAGTATGTCAAGATCGAAGCAAGTAGAAGGCTGTGGTCTCTGGGTACCCCGATGGAAAAAATAAGCGTTAAACTTTCAGATTTTCTTTCTCTTATTTAAATAAG
Organism: Eilema sororculum; assembly: GCA_914829495.1. Lineage (NCBI taxonomy): Eukaryota > Metazoa > Arthropoda > Insecta > Lepidoptera > Erebidae > Eilema > Eilema sororculum. Next base: position 20,310,678 of record OU618544.1, on the reverse strand, counting down.
CGCCTACAATTTTTTTAATAACCATTTATCATTCTTAGTTTTAATAATTAAACCACAGGCGATTGACATGTAAATGTTGAGGAAACAATCGTATATAATATATGCGATGCGCTTTTATGAGATACATTTTTTTCGTAATCTGGCAATAAAAATACACTTGGATCTTTAGAGTTTACCCGCCATCCTGATATCAGTATGGCGGCTCACTTTCATATTGTGATTACAAGGTATTGAACGAGGTACAATTAAATTCAATACAAGTACTAAATAGTACATTTTAGGTACATTTATTTCGTAATGATAAAAAAAGTATGCTAACTGATTTAGAGTTTACCCGCCATCCTGGTATCAGAATGGCGGCTCACTTTAGTATTGTGATTATAAGGTATTGAACGAGGTACAGTTAAATTCAATATAAGTACTAAATAGTACATTTTAGGTACATTTATTTAAGATAGTTTTCATCCAAATTAAAAAAGTACACCCGCGGTTCTGATAGACACGGCCCAATACCTGGCTACGGCTACAGCACTGTCTGTTGCCCTGCACAGGTCGGCGATGGCACAGGTGGAAGGACACAGTGGGCAAGAGAGCAAGTGTGGCATGACTGGGATGCGGTCCCGCAGTCGCAGGGTGCTTGTTACTGATCTATATAGCCCCATTTTGCCAAATTTTCTTTACAGCGGCCAACTTGGGTCCGTAGACTTTTTAAATTAAGTTATATATATATAGGTGCAACCGTATCTCCGTTTTTCGTCTGTACTTGTTTGCATATCCATATCAATAAAATATTATAGCTAATGAATTTCAGTAGCTCCCGAACCGATACAAATAATAATAAGGGACAAAAATATCAGTGTGTCCCCAACTATTAACGACATAAAAATGATCGTTAAGTTTTTATAGGCAATTTATTGGAAAAATCATAAAAAAAACATTGGAGAATGAATCACTCAAACGGAGACGAACCTGAGCCGTTTAGTACTTTCTACTTCGTTATAATAAAAATGAAATATGCTCGAATATGATTACGGTGTCTAGATACAGTCATCTTCAGAATGATCTTGATAACAAAGTTCAATTTTTTTTCTTTTTTTTTCGTGTGGATATCCTATCGGCTACCTCCCCAGCCGGAGCCGGAGGGGGAGGTTATGTCGGACTCGATCCGACTTAAACCATTCGACGTCTGTATGTCGTCGTGCTAGGCCAAAGATGAGGTTGTCTTCGACATATCCCTCACACCCCGGCTGACCCAGGGCCATCACTAACGGTCTGGCCCTTTTTGGAGCGAAGTCCAATACCAAGCTATTAAGAGTTAATCAAACTGTGCTATAAGCACTTTACGCAGCGTGCTTTGCGCGTTTATAATGGTGCTTTGCGCGTGCAGTATAATAACGCGTATGATAGCGTTAATGTAGCGCTTCATCCATGTTAGCTGAGGCGCGTAGGGATTGCTTATACCATCATCAGAAAGCGCTGTGCCTCACTATGGTCGCGTGTGCGCGGCAGCTCATATATCATCCTGAGCACGCTGCCTAATCGGTGGGACTCCCCACTGATATCCAGTCGGCTGCAGCTACATGCTAGGGGCATGTATCGCCTTCTGCACGCTATATGTCTACTATTGCTAAGGCTAAGCTAACACTAGAGTAAGATTTTATCTTATATTATGCTACTAACACTTTATATGGATTAGAAAATAATCCATATCCATACTAATATTATAAATGCGAAAGTAACTCTGTCTGTTTGTCTGTTTGTCTGCCTGTATGTTACGCTTTCACGCCTAAACCACTGAACCGATTTTGATGAAATTTGGTATACGTGTAGATTAGACCATGAGAAAGGCTATGTTTGGTCGCGATAACCGACATCCACGCGGGTGGAGCCGCGGGCTAAAGCTAGTACATAATAAACGACGGTATACCCAAATAGCATTGAAAGAAATAAAGGAATTGAATACTTCTTTGTTTAAGAGGGGGTATAAAGGAAAATTGCCGATCTTTGATTTGATTTTTATACCCGAAAGTGTGCCTCAAATGAGCTTGTTTTTTTTAAATAGAAAATACGTTATATCTGAGAGGTACTCAATTTGGTGAAAACATAAAATAATGATATTTTGTCGATAAAATAAGATCACAAAGTTAGGCCTAATTTTTGATTATAATTAATTTATTGTCAAGATTATTCATATAACTGAGTCAATTTTTATGTACAAAGTATAAAATTATAAAACCTAGTGACTCAATTTTTCACTTTGTTAAAATTATCTGGAATTTACGAGTAATTAAAAAAAAACTGATTCGGCGCTTACGACGTTCTTATTCCGCGCATAACGGTCTCTTGCACCCAGGGCTTGTTAACGTTACCAAATTCCCACTATAAGTACCGGTAAGTATCGATATTTTCATACAGTTAACATTTTAACGGTAAAAAAGTAGCGATAATTTACTAGATATCCGGTAATATTAACGTTACCAATTTACCGCTAAAATTACCGGTACTTTTATTGATACTTGCGTTGTTGCCAATCCGTGCGTGCGTAAGCGCGCGCGCGCTGGCGAACGGGCGGCGGCGGGCGGGCGCGAGACAGCAAAACGGCAACATCGCATCGCATGCAATGCAAATGTGAACGATTATTGCAAACCAAAGCTAATATTAAGACTTTTTTCATAATTTAAAAATAGAACAGAAGGATACTGAAGCTTGTTCAATGGAGAGTAATGTTATAGTCACAGAAACTACTAAAAGTAGAGCTGATCTTTTTAAACACAGCATATTATAATATAATAATATAATATAACACAACAGGAATAGTAGCTAAAAGCATACATAGATATATAGATAAACTAAACGCAAACATTAACATACATATATTACAAAAACAAGCTGCCATTCACACTTCCACAATACTCAGTAAAGTTTTAGGGGACACAGTATTTGTAAATTCAGGGGAATCCGAACTTTCTCTTCCCTGAGGGTCTCAGGGTGGGAATTAGGAAAATACTAAGTGTAAACTTGTGAAAAAAATCTTTTTTAAAACCATAATATAATATAAGCCTTCCTAGGAGGTAGGACACGACGGTATCTCCTGTCCCAAATTGAGTAGTCCGACTGGGAAGTACCTCCGCCCTACAGAATACCGCGGCCATAATAACCTCGTGTTGTGTTTCCGACGGTGAGTAGGGTAGCCAGAGCTCACTGGAGGGGTCCTGTGCTGTCAGTAGGAAGACCAAAGGCTCAAGTAGACGCCGCTTGCTGGTGGGGGCGTGAAATGTTGGCGCTGCGGTCAGGGAGACCCGGTGAAACGGTTACGGACCCGGCTACAGTATCTGGGAGGTGACACAACCCCAGCCTGTATGTGGTGGTACAGAGCCTTGCTTTGTCTTCTGCGCTGACGGCACAGAAACTCTCTCTGCCTTCTCCCCCCCCCCCCCCAAACCCTGTTATGAAAAGAACGACAAAGAGAAAAGGATCCACAGCGGGACCATCTTCCACGATGCAAGTGGACTTCTGCAACATTAGGGGCCTTCACTCAAACCTTAATAAGGTCTACCACCATCTCGAAACCGCGCAGCCAACCTTGTTCTTTCTGACGGAGACGCAAATATCATGCCCGGCCGATACAGGCTATCTAATGTACCCTGTGTATAAACTCGAACATAATTTTATGAGTCACGCCGGGGTATGCTTGTACGTCCGAGATGATATTTGCTGCCGCCGTCTTCATATTCACGAAGACAGGGACCTGTCAACTCTATGGGTACGTATAGATCACGGTGGCCACACCTGTATCTATGCGTGCCTTTACAGGTCTCATAGCGGTGACTTGGGCACAACCCAGCTGTATGAGCGGCCAGTCGCCAGTAGCCACGGCTACCCGTGGGATACGCCACTAGCTCTTGACCCAGCCGTGCTATGCGCTGGGCATCCGCCTTGACATAAGCTCTCCTGCAGACCCTTATGGCTCTGTTGTTCGCCGCCTTGAAGTGACCCACGTTGAGATCGCGTGTGGTGTGCGCCCGTGCCCAAGCGTGGTACGCAGACTGCTTATGATCAACAGCCTCGCGCACTCACGCCTGAACCACGGAAGCGCTCCGCAGACTCCGGTAACATTGGTGAATGGGATATAGTATTCCATACCCAAACCAACCTCACCGGCGATACCAGTAGCACTTTCAGATGGGTTTTTGCCCTCCAAGCACTGTTCAATACACGGGATGGACGCAAAATATTCGCGCAATCCATCCCAGACCGCTGACGAGTAGTGCCAAAGACGCGGCTTCCCCTGTACGGGTCATGGGGGCGCTACAATGGCAACGTTAGAGCGGACCAGTGACCAGATAATGGTCGAAAATACCTAAAGTAGCACTACCCGAGACATTGTACTATTCCGGGAGACTCGTCAACAGAAGGTCCAGCAGGGAGGGAGCTAGGCTAGACTCTCTGGGTTTTCTAATGATCTCGTGTACTAATTGAGTCAAGTCATGCGCCAGGGCAAATTTTCTGGTGGAGCCCAGCCAGATCTCGTAGTGGGCGTTAAAGTCCACCGAAAACCACTCCTGCGCATCATCTGCCATCTGACTTAGGTATTCAAAAAGTCGAGTTGTCACGGCATGTCCTGTATGGGAGTGGGCGAGGCACACATAGATCTGACTCGTAGAGCCATGGTCTACGTGTACTCATTAGCTGAAGAAAGATGGGTCCTCTAGGCAGCGCATACATTCGCCCTAACTAACACGCACACGCACATCCCAGCTTTTGCTCGGAAATTTTCCTGGATAACATAGCCGGGGTAAAGCAGGTAGGTCGTGTCGTCAGGACAGCATATTTGTGTCCCCTTCAGAAACAGCACAGCATAGCTGGTTTGGCCGTCTCTAGGTGTTGATGGATGTAGTTGAGCTTTGTATGGAGCCCACAGATGTTCGTATACCCCACCTCAAATAGTGTTGTAGTGGTAGAGTGCCTAGCCGTTGTTCTGACTATATCTATTTTGTGCGCTGCCATATGGTAAAGGTAAGGCGTGAAAAAGAGGTGATTGTCGTCGCAGAATCACGTGACAAATATATATATACTAGCTTTTGCCCGTGGCTTCGCCCGCGCGGATGTTGGTTATCATGACAAAACATTTCTTCAAAAGCCGTAAGGTGTACGAAGTTTCATGATTCTAACTTTGAAAATGACGAATGCAAATGTTCATCACCTATTTTACCTTCTTAGTAGTAAAATTTTGAAAAAGCTGATATACGTATTCATTTATTTCTCAAAAGACGGATGTGTACGAAATTTCATGCTTCTAACTTTGAAAATGACGAAGTTTCCATACAAAGGTTTATCACCTATTTTACCTTGTTCTCCGTGTTCATTACATTCTTAAAAGACACATATTTATGAAATTTAGTGCATCTAGCTCTGAAAATGACAGACTTTCATACAAACTTCCATCCCTTATTTTACCCCTTTAGTAGCAGAATTTCCAAAAATCCTTTCTTAGAGGATGCTTACACCATAAAATGCATCTACTATAAAAATTTCAAGTTTGTAAGTCTGCGGTAGCCTAGGTGGTGTGGGTAATGGACTGCTGAGACGAGGTCTCGGGTTCGATCCCAGGTTTACCATGATACACACCAATGACTTTTCGATGCTTTTCGAAGTTATGTGTGTATTTATCGCAGGTTTACAAGTGCCCGGTTAATGGCAATAGGCTCGCCACCTATTGCCATTAACCGTTTATCCCATTGGGACCTAAAAATAAACTGGCGAAATGTGGGTGCTAGCACCTCTGCCTACCCCTTCGGGGAATACAGGCGTGACTTTATATTATATTATGTTTATATATATATATACATATATAATATATGTATCTAAATATATATATATATTATGCACCATATATACTCGATAGTCGGTTAGTTGTTCACGACACGAATAATACAGCGACAGCCACTGAATCAAATTATGCCGTAAGAAAACGAAAGAAAGAGATGAAAGAAAAATAACGGTAGTTACCACTATTTATAGAATACATAACGTTAACTTTTACCGGTATATCATCGGTAGCGATAAGTCAAATTACCGGTAAAAGGCCGCCCAGGTATCGATACCACGTTTAACGTTACCTCTTTTGGTAGCGTTATCTTCGTACTATGAAAGTATCGGTACCAAATTTTTAACGGTATTTCAAGCCCTGCTTGCACCTGACCCGAGGTGCCGGCCATCTGTTGTTTCACCAATTAGTCGGGGTCGCCCCGTTGAGACAAGAGGACTGTTTTTCTGTTTTCCGTCGAAAAAGTTCGTCGAAATTATGGGAAATAAAAAAAATCAAAAGATAAACTCTTAAAGAGAATCTAAAAGACTAAGAATTCCACTCTTGGCTAATTGTCGAAAGTAATATTTCTTTATTTTCTTTACTTAGTTACTAAGTACAGTTTTTGTATCAACCGTTGCCAGGGAGCCCGGGTATAGTATATGAAAATCAAATAGATGTCTTAGACCACATCACGTTTGAAGTATGTAACTAATGTTATTTTTTATAGCAGTAATAAAATTATATTTTGCGAAAGTACTTATAATTACGCGAAAGTACTTAATTTTAATGCTTTTCAGAGTTGCTTCAGCTCGTAATAATAATAATAAAGATTTATTTCAGGCAAGCCCATATTTTTGTTAGTTACATTGCTCTTATGATCTAGTGTTAGTAAAAAATAAAAATAAAATAATCAAAAATCTTAAAATCTGCACTTGTAATATAACATAAGCTGATGAATCCGATCCAGTCGCATCGCTTAGTAAAAACTGTAACTTGTAAGCTTATTGCAATTTTTTTTCTCACATTCAGTAAACATTTAAGATTCTATTCACTAAATAGAATTAAAAAATATGCAACGTTGTAAAATCTAGACACGCAGTAGCGTGTAAGCTAAGTTCAAGCAAAGGAACTGGCTAGCCAGCGCCGAGTGTAATAAAAACAAGTAGAGTGGTTTGAGATTCACATGGTCATTCACATTAGTTATGTACATCCCGACTAGTACTGTTTATAAAAAATATATTAGATAAGTGAGTTTCAAAACCTCACTACATAATAAGCCATTTCCTTTGCTTTGGTTAAACATTCATTTATATAAATCAAGCAAATCAAATATAAAACAAGTAATAGAAAAATTCGACCACATGGAACACGGACGACCGCCCGTGGAAGGCTAGCTCAGAGTAAGAGCACTGGAACGCCAGGGTTCACGACTCTGGCGTTGAAGTCCCATTGTGGTTTGAATTTTTCGAAAAATTTGTCCAAATTGAATATTTTTAGTTTCATATTCTGTATGAACTAGTTAAAAGTAATACACTCAAGTAATAGATAGTTTTGAGGAAAATACGTAGTAAGTTTTTCATACTGTTTAGCCGTCAAAACAATAAGTAATAGGTCATTTCCTAAACCTTTTCCACAAAAATTCACAAATAGGCGTAGGTTTCAGGTAGAATAATCAAAATCATGTAATAAAAATAAGTAAATACCGTGGGTAATGGTAATGGTAATGGTAATGGTGTGGGCGCGGGCTCATTTCAATAAAATTATCGCCATTTCTTGGCACGCAGATCTCATCGAAACAGATTACGCACGAATTTCACTGATCGGAGTAGATAGAGCTATTTAGGTTCATTGACCGCAAACATTGATGTTAGTATGGATATTCCAACTGATACTCCGGGATTTTAATGAATATAAATCTTTTTATCGATTGATAAGTATACTAAAAATGTTAATGTACGCCATTGTAAAACCGATATTGTATGACATTGCCAAACATCATCAACATGTTGTCAAACTTTTTTTGACAAACGTGCGACATTGCCGCTTTGTTGAAACTCGTGATATCGCTGCATTACGGAAACAAACGAAAACAATTACCATAGTCTTTCTATCGTTAGAGTGACGCGCCTGTTTTTTGTCTCTTTCTGCACTACTAGAATTCAATGGTTTACTGACAGCAACTTGTTGTAAAATGTTGTCTCACTCGATTACTTCCATTTCAAAAGTGGATACGTGACTATTTTGAGCTGATTTTTGTCGCGGCTCTTTGCGACTAACTGTAGGCACTATTTACTGCACCAAGTGTGAAAGCCATTTATCGGAAATCAATCTAATATCAATCGACATATTGAAGGTAATAAGTAAGTAAATTAATATATGCAGTTTAATCAATCAAGTTTCTTTCTATTTATTATACTACCCTTAAACCCGCCATTGTACATATCTAGCTTAAATTATAAATATGTATGTACATAAATAGCTTTTTATTATATTTCTACTTAAAAAGCAAATCCTAGGATTCAGGGAATATCCATATTATGTTAGACATATGGCAAGTACATAAAATAGCTCTACCTACTCCGATCATTGTTTATTACAGTAGGTGAAATGTGTGATTGCAAATTACATCTTTAATCACAACATGCATAAGTCACAAAACATATGATGACATGCAAATTCCTTCACTTTTTGGACATTATTCAATCTTTTTAACTCATAGCTAACATACATTTTAAACTCTCGCGTTCTTGCCCTCGATTCTACTAAATTTTAACAATTGTGGTGCCACAGTCACAGCAAAAATGACGTTGAATTTTAGACTTAATTTCTATACGCTTAAAATCCAAAATGAAATGAAAACAGTTTCATTAAACTTTTTCAATTACTCTGCAAAAAGTCATTTAATTTTGAAGTTTAACCGCATCACTTTAAAGTCTATTATTTAATGCCACTTTTTGCCGTGGCGGTTTTTTATGAACACCTCACGTCCCCCTTCTTTACCACATACCTACTTCTCTGCAACTCAAAGATTTGCTGGGAGCGAACTCATTGTGATATTAACTCGCCTTTGTATACATGTTCCATGAAATGTTTTTATCTATTATGATCACTGTACTGTTACCTGCAATACAGAATTAAAAAGTATCAAACTATCAAATCATAAATTAAGGTAGGGTGGTGGCACCAATTATCGGCCGCGTCAACTTTTTTTAAGCTGTGATTGCTTGTAATTTTTAGGTTAATAGCTTTCCCTTTCTTGCAATTCCATTTTTGGGTAGAGTGATACTGAATCTGCATTACTACTTTTGCAAAATTATCAATCCTTTGTTATATTTGATAATATATAGATGTTTTTATTCGAGTATGTCGATTTCTCTTAATATCGGCCTCCAACGCCCTAATTTCTGCCGCCTGTGACCCTAATATCGGCACACCTTTTCATAGGTGAAGCTAAAACTACTAAAATATAAATTATTACGTTTAATATTCCAAATCAGGTACACACTTTTCTTAACTCTTATCTCTTAAATCACTTTTATAACTCTTATCTCTAATTATAATTAATTAGTCTTTTCTTTACATCTTAGCCTTAAAATGACAATAATATTGCCGTTATTATAAATTAAAGATCACAATTATTCAACATTCTTAAAACATATAAAGATTTCCAAAAACAAATTAAACAAAAGAAAAATAATTACCAAATAAAATCAACAGAAAACTTAACTTTGCTTAGAGGATCTTCAATTTAAATGCACTAAACAGTGATGGCAAGTAAAATCTTCTTTAGCCACATCAATATAATTTCGGCCATGATGAACTGTACACTTTAAGTGGAACCATTTAGGGCATATGTCGCATCCAATATTTTTATCTTCATCTTCTTCGACGTCACTAATTAGTTCTTCATCACAGCCAGCACAAACAATTTTCTCCTTTTCCATACTCATGTCTTGAGAAGGTAAATCAGCGGTGTTAGTTTCGCGATTGCTGTACTTTAATATATCTACTCTTCTTTGCCGGCCACCCGGCCGATTTTGGGATTTATCAATATTTTTTTTTTTTTTATATAGGACACGTCAATTTGACTTCACCTCGCCTGATGTCAAGCTAAAGGCAAAGTCTCGGAAAGAGGGTCACCATCGTAAACATTTACCATGTTAACAGTGGTGGCACTCAGCTTGACGGCCTCATTAGATGCCTTTTCACGCCCCGCTTAAAGGACCCGGGACCGTAGGAAGAAGGAAACACGTGAGCTGGCAGGGAATTCCAGGTCTTAGTGGTGCGGCTTAGGAATGAATCACTGAAACGCTTGGTTCTAGCAGGTATACTCTGCACCGTAAATGGATGACATCTTAGCCCTGCACGTGTCGTCCTGTCTATTAATATTAATAATAATAAAGATCCCTAACCTCGGCCGTGCGATTATTTCGTAAAAAAGACAAGTAAATGTAAAAATATACTATCTAATCGGTACTTGGACTATTTTTCATCAATAACCAATAATATAAAATACCGTACGTATTTTTAATTCCATTGAAACACTTACCAACTCAATGCGTAGACTCCGGGATTTGACTCGGCAATGCCACTACACGACACACGTCCCCTACGCGCACGTGCTCTAGTGCCAACCGAACGTTCAAATTTGGAAGCAGTCTGCGTTCATTCTAAGTTAGACGCTTTGTGTGGTTCGTAAGGTTCGTAAAGACAAAGACTTGAATAAAAACTTAACAAATAGTCCAGATAAAAATATACAAACAAATACGAGGAAGAACCTAAGTACAGACATAAACAAGAATAATAAACATACTCAGACAGAAATAGTGTACAAAAATTCAGAAAATAAAGAAGCACTTACAATACAAAGCTCAAATACAACGAGCAAGGTACAGATGAAAACTGAGAAAAATAAAATATGTATTATAAGTGCTGATAACATACATAATGTCCTTCAAATTGCGGAGAATACTTTAAAGGATTCAAAGATCTGTCATTACATCACGCCCCATGGACGTATTCAAATTTTATTAAAAAACATACAGGCAAAGCTATTAAACTTCACTTACAAGGATTATTGTGTTATATTACTGGGTGAAGAGGACTTTAAGGTGTCAGATTGTTATTTTGATATTGTGTTGCATATTCGAAGTTTACTGCAGGAAATTAAACATACAAATATCATAATATGTTCACCGACTTACAGATACGGTTACTACTCTATATACAATTCGAGAGTAGAAAATTTTAGCAACCTTCTGTATCTAGATATAATGACACATGAACACGCATATCTTTTGGATAGTAACAAAAATCTACGTTGCGATTTCACTATGTTTGGCAGACGTAATGGTGTAATAAATAATTTTGGACTAAAAACCATATTTGACGACTTATCTGAGATGATTATTGACATACAAACTTACAATATATCCAACGCCGTGTGTATTAGCCAGGAAGCAGAAGCTAATCATGACCTTTTTCGTGACTAATCCCTTATATGTACTGCATCAGAATATAGCTGGACTGGTTGGAAAAGCGAACGCTCTTACGATAAAAATAAATGAATTACTGGAAGAAGATAAACAAGTAGATATTATTTGTATAACCGAACACTTCATGAGGCAAGGAGATGAATGTCATCTATACGTGCCTAATTATAGCTTGGCTGCACATTACAGCAGAAATAATGTGAGAAGAGGCGGTTCGTGTATTCTGGTAAGAAACGGACACGAATGGAAAGAATTACCAAAAGTATCGAAAATGGCTCTATCCTCCACATTTGAATGTTGTGCAATGGAACTTGTCAAGTATGGCATTTTATTTCTGTGCATATATAGAACACCAAACACAAATAATCTTGTTGAGTTTTTTACTAAATTGGATTTTGTATTAAAATATATAACAGCAAAAAAATACAAAAATATTGTAATTGCCGGTGATTTTAATGTAGACACTTTAAAATTTAACAATCAGTCAAAGGAATTTGAATGCATTCTACTTAACTCCAATCTAAAACTAGCACTAAACCAAGTTACACGAATTGCTAGCCAAACGTGTATAGATAATTTTGCGCATGATTTTGTCAAGTCTTGTAAAGCGGAGGTGTTGAAGTTTGGTCTTTCCGATCATACTGCACAGCTACTAAAATGTCCTGTAAGTAAACTATGTGCTATCGACAAGTATTATACACTAAAACGTAATTATAACAAAATAAACATTAGAAAGTTTAAACAGTGTATTTGCGATATAAGCTTTTCTGAAATATATGAAACCGAGGACCCTAATGAGGCCTATAACTTATTTATAGAATCTTTTATGTTCTTTTATGACTTATGTTTTCCAAAGTGTAAAGTAAATGTTAATTTGATAAAGAAACCAAAGTGGATTTCAAAAGGAGTTAAAATCTGTAGCAGGAAAAAGAGACAACTTCTATGGACACAAAGATTAAAACCAAATATAATTAATAAAACACGATACAATAATTACGCAAAATTGTTTAAAAAAATGGTATTACTAACGCAACGTTCACAAAATAATTACAAAATCAAAACCTCTAATAATAAATCGAAAACAACTTGGCAAATAATTAATCGATCAAAATTTAATACACCCAAAAATTATATTTATAAAATTAAATGCAATAATACGATAATTACAAACGCAAAACAAATTGCAAATGAATTTAATAACTACTTTATTGAAAAAATACAGCCTATTTCTACAGTAAGCAATACAAAAAATACTACTTCATTGATACTAAATAGAAAAACATCAATGTTTATGGGTCCCTGTTTACCCCAAGACATACGGAGAATCATCTTGACCTTAAAAAATACCAACAGTGTTGGGTATGATGGTATCGCTACTAAAGTTTTAAAGGCTGTAGCCAGTGAAATAAGTGAACACTTAAGTTACATTTTCAATATGTGTATTTATCAAGGTGTATTTCCAGATGCCCTTAAAATATCAATAATTAAACCATTATTTAAAAAAGAGGATAGAGAAGTCATGGAGTACTATAGACCAATATCATTGATACCTATTATTGCTAAAATTTTCGAAAAATATATACATAAAGAATTATATAACTATTTGGAAAAAAATCATATATTCTGCGATGAGCAAAAGGGGTTTCGTGAAAAGAAAACAATCAATTTGGCAATTTATGACTTTTTGTATGAAGTAATGACAAACCTTGATAAAAGAACAGATGTATGCGCGATCTACTGTGATATGACGCAAGCGTTTGACTACGTTAAGCATGATATCCTTCTTAAAAAACTTGAAGCGTATGGTATAAGAGGTAATGTGCTCGATTTAATGAAATGTTATCTAAATAACAGAAAACAATATACAGAAATCGCACGAATAAATACAGTAACTAAACATGAGGAATCACATCAGTCAGAACAGAGAAATGTTGTTTACGGTGTTCCTCAGGGTAGTGTACTTGGACCACTACTCTTTACACTTTATATAAATGACTTACCGAAATCTAACCGACATAATATGACATTATTTGCAGATGACAGTACATTGACTATTTCTAATGACAATAATGACTTATCTAAATATAAAATTGACATACACAATGCATTGACATCTATAATTCAATGGTTAGACATTAATAATTTAAGAATTAATTTAGGAAAAACTAAAATCATGCACTTCAACCAACGAAAAACATCACATATTATAGACATAGAATATCAGTCTAATATCATTGAAAATGTTAGTACAACTAAGTTTCTTGGGTTAACAATTGACAAACAAATTAACTGGAAATCACACATAGAGCAACTCTGTAAAAGAATTTGTAGCTCTGCCTATGCTTTGCATTTACTATCCAGCATTGTTAACCAGGATGCTCTAATTATAGCCTACCATGGCTTAGCTGCGCCCCTGCTACGATACGGTGTTATTTTCTGGGGTAATTCAACAGATACTGACGTAGCATTTAAGACACAAAAGAGATGCATTAGGTCTATGTTTAAGTTAAAAACTACCGATAGCTGCAGAACTTATTTTCAGGACTATAAAATATTAACATTACCTTGTCTGTACATTTTTGAAGTTGCAATGTTTGTTAAATGCAACCCTCGCTTATTTCCGACCTTGGATACAGCAGTTCCGCGAAACAGGCGTGATAATAGTAGGCTTCGCTTGCACAGGGCAAAAACGGCTCTTATGCGCAAGAGTATAATATGTATGGCTCCTATAATTTACAATAAGTTGCCTAAAGATTGGAAGGAGCTGAATGGCAATGCATTCAAATTACACCTAAAAAACTTCCTTCTACAGAAGGCGTATTATAGTGTTGAGGATTTTTTAAATGAGATATTGTGATTGTCTGAGAATTCTCTGAATTTCTTGACATTATGTGATTTTTTCTTAATGTTTTGATTATGTTACCTTCTGACATTTTATTTTATTTTTGACATTAATTTAATTTTATATAGACATTGAACAATACCTAATTTTATTTTAAATTTTATTTTAATTTTATTTTAAATTTACAAATTGTTGGACATCAAATATTATTTCTTTATTTTTTTTAATTAGTTTCATTCATATATTATGTTTTGCATGTGACTAATAAATTCATTTACGATACATTTGCACGCCGATATGTAAACGGCTAAACATGACTGAAACAATAAATGAAACGAATACCTTGCATGCCTATGTGTGTATACTCATGTTTAAGCGAATAAATGATTATCTTATCTTATCTTATCTTACCAACTCCGGCCCGCTTTCCTATTTAAAAAATAAATAAAAATAAACAATGTTTACTTGCGCTAGTTGTAACGTTGATAGCTCCGACGGCGTGAACTGTACCCTTTGCAAACGTACCCTTTCCATTTCACCCATGTGAAGCACTGCAAGATATTGGCCAGAAAATCTCCGACTACGAAGCCGTTTGTTATAAGGTCAGAAGCGGATTTACAAAAGATAATTTAAATTATAATAAGTATCCATCATTTGTTTTTAATTTTATATTCTATTTTCTTATTACGTATAATTTGCTTATAGGCGACCCCAAGTTGGTCGCCCCTGGCTGTTTATTGCCCGTCGTCGTCGACGCTTTGTATTTACATCACTGAATTCTGTTGTGCATTGCTTTGTTAATTAGATACATTTTACAATGGCATGAATGCAAGATATCGAAATCTTTGTTTACGGTGTTTACAGAAAAGTTGTATTTTTACTAACTTCTTGCAATTAAATTTAAATCATTATTTATCACGGGCGGGGCTTATTTGTTACTGCTACTATTATATTATTGTTATGTTAATATTAGTTATGTTGAGGGTATTATTGTACACAACTGTTACTGTTATTTTTCATCAGAATTTGGTTCGTTACTGACTGGCGATATTTTAATACTATGTGGAGCTGAACCGAGCGGCAGCGGCACTTTGTTTACATTTGGTTTAGTGGTCGATAAAAGATATTCCGCGCCGTTGAAAGTGTTCATACTTTTATATACACGGTGCATGAAACTTTATTGTTTTGACACCGACATAATAAAAATATATACGAAATTTCATATTTCATGCAAGAATGTTTGTATGCATAATTGTATATTTGTTTGTTTACCAATTAAGCTCGACTCGGTTCAACAGACTATGTTGATGAACTCTGCGGTAGGTTTAAAATTTATGAACATTTTGATGCAATTTTGCTATTATACTTTTTCTCGATCCAATGGCGTCTAATCTGAATATATACTACCAAAATGCTCGGGGGCTGCGCACTAAGACAAGTACTTTTAAACGGAACCTATGTCTTAATTGTTATGATATAGTCTCGATTACAGAGACCTGGCTGTTGGAGGGGATACGCGATCAGGAAATTTTTGATGATCGATACATTGTCTGGAGAAGAGACCGAGATTATAGCGCGACGAATCAGATCTATGGGGGTGGGGTGCTACTGGCAGTACGTCGGGACATAGTGGCCATAGAACGCCCAGAGTGGCATTCTTCTGCGGAGGACCTTTGGGTTACTGTCAGTTTGATGTCAGGAAATAATAGACATACATCTAAGATTCACCTGTGTACCATTTACCTCTGCGACGAAGGGGAAGGTAATTCACGAAGTTCCCAATTAGAAAATTATTCTAATAAATTATTTGAAAATGTTAGCTCATATCCGGAGGACATGTTTATTATAATGGGGGATTTTAACTTCCCTTTTGTAGAATGGCATCCTCAAGATGATCACCTTGTACCAGCTGGAACGATTGATAGGAATCAACAGGACTTTTTTGACACCATGACACAGTGTAATTTATATCAGCGTAGTCATATTTGCAATCAAAATAATAGGCAATTAGATTTGGTTTTTTCAAATAATATTTTAAAAATTGATCACAGCGCGGACTCGTTAGTGCCTGAGGATAAAACTCACCATAAGTCCATGATTATTGAGGTATCTTTTACTCCCATTAAGTCTCTTGAAGTAAATAAAATTATTAAATATTACTACAACTCTGGTGACTTCGGTGCCATATGTTCGTCATTAGATAAAGTAGATTGGTACCAAAATTTAAACCAAAGTTCTTATGAAGATAGTATTAAGCTTTTTTATGATGCCCTTTATGAGAGGCGTGACACTTACATACCCCATAAATTGGTGTCCACTGGCTCATTTCCTCCTTGGTTTAACTCAGCCCTCAAAAAGGTTTTAAAAGAAAAAAAATATTTTTTACGCAAGTATAAAGTTTATGGCAATCGTGAAGACTATTTAACCTTTTCTTTTCTCAGAAAAAAAGCCAAATGTTTGGAAAAATGCTGTTATGAGGAATACATTAAAAACATTGAAGAGGGTATTACCAAGAACCCTAAATCATTTTGGTCGTACATTAAGTATTCTAGTAAATCGTCTGGTAAGTTTCCTTTGACAATGAAATATCAGAATATAACAGCAGATACGGGGGAAAAGGTCTGCGCTTTGTTTACCGAGTATTTTCAGTCAAACTTTCAGATACCTGATGCTAATAATAAAGACGTTAACTCTAATGCTATCAGACAGAATCTGATCAGTATTGGAGATATTTACATTAGTGAGGCGGAGGTCCTGAAGTTACTCAAAACTGTTTGCCTGACTAAAAGTGCTGGGCCTGATAACATATCCCCTTTGTTAATTTCAAAGTGTGCGAGAAGTTTAGTTGTTCCTCTCTGTATTCTCTTTAGACGATCTCTAGATGAGGGGTACATGCCTACAATTTGGAAATCTGAATTTATAACACCCATTCATAAGGGTGGCAATAAGAATGAAATTAAAAATTACAGACCAATATCTAAGCTGTGTATATTTGCCAAAATTTTTGAAAAGATAGTGCATAAGCAGGTTTATGCGGCTTTATCATCGTGGTTCATTCCGGAGCAGCATGGTTTTCTGAAGGCGCGATCGACAGTGTCAAATCTGGTGCTTTCAAATAACTTTGTCACGTCTGTAATGGACTCGGGTGCTCAAGTGGATATGGTCTTCACCGATTTCAGCAAAGCGTTTGATCGTATTGATCATTCCATCTTGCTGCATAAGTTGTACTCTGCGGGCATCCATGGGAGTCTTTATCGTTGGTTCTCTTCATATATAGACAACCGCTCCCAAGCCATAGCCCTGAACGGTTATGTATCTGGTTGGAACGCAGTACCATCTGGCGTGCCCCAGGGTTCCTTGCTCGGTCCCCTTCTCTTTGCTGTATTTCTTAATGACATAACGTCATGTTTTATATTCTCGTCATTTCTATTATATGCTGATGATACCAAAATATTCAAACAAATAGAATCTATTGATGATAATCTCCATCTGCAAGCTGATCTTGAGAGATTTCAGAGCTATTGCCGGTTAAATAGATTGGATTTGAATGTATTGAAGTGTTGTGTCATGTCTATTACTCGTAAAACTAATGTAATACATTATGACTATACTCTTCAAAATCAGTCATTAAGTAAAACTAATAGGATGAGAGACCTTGGAGTTATAATTGACTCAAAAATAATTTTTGATGAACATGTGAACAATATTGTAGGCAGAGCATCGAAAGCACTAGGTTTTGTGATTAGATCGTCAGCAAAATTTAAAAATTTAAAGTCTATTAAGATTATTTACTGTTCCTTTGTACGTAGTATCCTTGAGTATGCTTCTGAAGTGTGGAATCCAAGGTACGACGTGTATATTAATAAAATAGAGACAATTCAGAGGCGTTTTTTAAAATACTTACAGTTCAAGTCAAACACCTTTCTTCATGATTACGACGCCAGATGCAAAAAGTTTCACTTTCTTCCTCTAAAATTCGTCGAATTATAGCTGACATTGTATACCTAAGTAAAATCATTAATAATTACGTGGACTGTCCTCAGCTATTAAATGAGATCAAATTCTGTGTTCCACCTAATCATCATCCTCGGCGATATCTGCCTTTTCATGTCCCCGCTTGCAATACCAATTATCGCCAAAATTCGTTCATTTGCCGAGCTAGCGCAGAGTTTAATTCATTGCTCCTTAATGACCAGTCACTTGACGTGTTTAATACCAGGCCAATCACGATCAGGCGGTTGATGGCCGACCTGGATTTTAACAGCCAGCCTGGTTCTTAAAATGTTGCCAGTATTATATTATATTAACTTTGTTTTATATGCATGCCTTATTAAATACCTATAGTTTATATAATTTATAGTGATGACCCTATTTTATCTTGTTTATATGGTTGTTAACCTAACTAAGCGTTAAGTAGAAACCCATGTGTGAAAACAATTAAATGGCTTTTAGTAGTTACGTTTAGATGTAATTTTTAGTTTAAATAAGCTGTATGTTTTCCTATGTAAAAAAATAAAAATAAAATAAATAAAAAATATAGAGTCACTTTTTGCATAAAAACCAATGATATTTTATACAAGATATGTTACGTTCATAGTAACTGACTCTTCAAATCTGATCCAGCAGTGTGTCAGTGCACAATAGTTGACAATTAGCGTTAAAGTAGTACGAAAGATGGGATAAACACGTGAGTAAAAAAGATAGCTATGATTCGGAATGATTCGGACTGCAATCGTCTCGTTCGTTCTAAGATGGCTTTTTAGCATAGATTATGATTTTGTTGAACAGAAGGGGTATTTCTTTGGCAGGCAAGAAATGAAATTCGATGGAAAAATAATACGTCATTATTTACTTCGGAAAATGATAACAATTAAAAAAGATAATAAAGAAACTTCTCGAAAATAAAACCGTATAATAAAAAATTAAACGCCTTCAAATGAATTTAATTTATTTCTTGTCTGCCTCTTAGAAAGTTTTTTATTTTGGGATTATTTTTATGAGCAGAATGAAGCCGAACAGTGGTATATTTGTCAATTATTTATATTCTTCCTCAGCAATGTTCGACCTTATTTCGAAGTATATCTCTCAGTGGCTTCAAAGTGATTGCTACCAATTCTGCTGCTTTTTGAAGGTGTCCAGTCAAACTCATTTCGTTGTTCCCTAACAATTGCAATCCACTCTTGAAGTCGAGCTACATTAGTCGGAAACCTTGAAAAAAAAGTTAGGTTATTACAATTATTTAAAGGATAACAAATAAATAAAACAATAATTTTGTCACTGAATTTAAAACAACAAATAAAAATGAACAACATGTCAATTATTAGGTACTTTAGTAGGCAGTAAAGTGAAAATTACCCTATGTACATCATAGCAGTGTTGTTGTGTCCTTGTCGTACTCATATCAAAAAGTGTTTCTGTCTTTTTTCTCTGCCACCATTATTTTAAAAATATTATTAAACCAATTTTAATGAAATACACTGATAAATTGGTAATATTGTATGTACTTACATGTGATAGGAGATCCCTCGTGTTTTATTAATTTAATGTCCTAATTTGTACACTTTTTCAAACACACGATGGCATTTTTGTTGCAATTTTATTATGCGCTTACATACGTGACAACTCGGCGTTTGCCAGACATATTCTAAATGCGATACGTCCCAATTGGGACGTTTTCGCTTCTTCACCAGGCGCACTTTAATAACATATCTGCCTCTTTTTTATATGTAATATCATTGATAAAAATATTATAATTTAAGGGTTATTTTTATACTTATGTTCTGTTTACTCGAAAAGGCCGATACTAGGAGGAGGCCGATACTAGGAGACTTCACCCTACCTGTTTATTAAACAGTGTTAGCAAATATTATTCTTCACAATGACAACACAGACTAAGTGGTTGGATGAATAATTAATTGAAATTAGATGGGCAGAGCAACCGCCAACAACAATGGAATATGAGTACCGTCGTGAGCAACGCGACACATATTTTCATACAAAACGGCAATTTCATTGGTAGATAATATATTAATATATGTTATTAAACATTTTTAAAATACCTAAAGGTATCTTGTTTAGAACTATTAAACGTTTTAATTATATATGTTTTTTACTATTACCTACCTATATATTACAACTCACTGTAAAGAATTTTATCCAGAAGTAGAGATCACGATCTCCCGAACTTAAAAACAGAGCCAAATTTTATCACGAATCAGGCGTCATTTGTATAGAAAAACGCGGGGTCCCACACACTGACAACGCAATCGCGCGCGTTACCGCAGAATACGCGCGTGCAAGCATAAAACGCGAGGTATGACACACTAAAATCTGCCTACACGCGCGTGTTTTTCGAGGGATTTTTAGTCCGAGATCTGTTAGAAATTTCTGTGTAGGCATTTGAGACGAATTTTAAATTAATATTATTGCAATGCAACATGACTATTTAACGGCAAATTTAGAGCGCTTTGACATCAACTGACGTCCGATATCCAATATCCGACATCCGAGATCGGAGGAAGTCAAATATCGATGCCCAATATCGGGTATTGGAGCCGACACCACTGTTTTGGCTCGTTATCGGAACACGCAGAGACTGCAAGTGACTTTCAACCTAAATGGCATTTTCTTAGTTACGTCTCTTTTCGCGTTAATAGATGACGCTGATCACGAATATAAGAAAAAAAATTAGTTACTATGTCATGTCAATAAGTCGAAAATAGCTTGCACTTCTAATCATTTTCTTTTCATCTCTAGCGTTCTTAATATAGTCTGGGCTATCGAGCTAATGGTCGGATGGCTTTACTTTACTTTTCTCAAAATTTTGGATTACTTCACACACCTACCTACCAAAAAAATTCTAATATCTCTCGGACTATACTGCGTCGACGCGCGACACCACGTCGAGCGTTGCAGTGTGCCAATCGCCTAAAACGCGAGGTATGGCACACTGAAATCTGTCATCACGCGCGTGATTTTTGAGGGATTTTTAGTCCGAGAGCTGTTAGAAATTTCTGTGTAGGTGTTTGAGACGAATTCAAAATATATATTATTGCAATGCAACATGTATTTAACGTCAAATTTAGAGCGTTTTCACATCAACCGACGTCCGATATCCGATATCGGACATCCAAGATCGGAGGAAGTCAAATATAGATGCCCATTATCGGGTATTGGTGTCGGCTCCAATACCCGATAATGGGCATCTATATTTTCACTGTTTTGGCTCGATATCGAAAAACGCAGAGACTGTAAGCGACTTTCAACCTAAATGGCATTTTCTTAGTTACGTCTCTTTTCGTGTTACTAGATGACGCTGATCACGAATATAAGAAAAGAAAGGTAACTATGTCATGTCAATAAGGTTGAAAATTACTTGCACTTCTTATCATTTTCTTTTCATCTCTAGCGTTCTTAACATAGTCTGGGCTATCGAGCTAATGGTCGGATGGCTTTATTATTCAATATTTTACTTTAATTTTCTCAAAATTTTAGATTACTTCACACACCTACCTACCAAAAATTTCTAATATCTCTCGGACTATACTAAAAACGCCGCTCCACGCGTGACAGTAGAAAATCTGCGCGCGGATGCCGATCTGCTCTCCCGCGTCCACGCACGACGCGGCGTCGGGCGTTGCAGTGTGCCAATCGCCTAAGACATCCTACAAATTCATCACTGATTGCAGATAGAAAGAGAAAATAAAAAAAAATATATTGCCTGTTTGCGAGCCAATTTATCCAAAAACTAGGGTAATTTATCTTTCAAAGTCGTCACACTTGTGTTACATGGCGCCATAGATAATACTAGCTTTTGCCCGCAGCCCCGCCCGCGTGGATGTCGGTTATCGCGTCCAAACATAGCCTATGTCCTTTCTCAAGGTCTAAACTACCCCTATACCAAATTTTATCAAAATCGGTTCAGTGGTTTTGTCGTGAAAGCGTAACATACAGACAGACAGACAGAAAGACAGACAGACAGACAGACAGAGTTACTTTCGCATTTATAATATTAGTATGGATTACTATTTATAGCATACACTTAACGATTTTAAGCATTAAAAAACATTCTCTGTCTCATGCGTGGACACGCTGAGCCTGTGTCTAATAAACGTAGTGTATTCAAAGTCTTTGGCGCGGAGTCATTGATGTACAAAAATCCCTAGATACACAGTCTCGAACTAAAGTAACATTCGAATCTGTCTCCAATCACACATAAGTAGTTATAGTTATGTTATAAAGACATTTTTTTGCAAATTCAACCTTATGCACATGACTTAAAGCTCTTACAACAAAGGAGTGTACAAAAAGCAAAAAAAATTTACGACCCAAGTCTGTCTGTAGGACAAGACACGGAATGGACACATCTTTATAATTTTTAATTTTTGTACTACGTTCACTTGGTATTTTAATAATTTATAAAAGTATTGAAATAAAACCGCGAAAATGGCTGCTGCAAAGCAGCAGAAACGTTGGGTTAAAAAGTAATAATAACAAATATATCGCGATAGAATCCGTAAAAAGTGGTTTTATTTCAATGAGTGACATTCGCGTAAACTTCAGAAAATATCTTATAAAAGTGTGTTCTCAACATATAATTATACTTTTATCTGTGGGTAAATATGTTTTGGGTTCTACCCAAAACATATTTACCCACAGATATTTTAATCAATGAAACCAATATTAGCTTATAAAAAACAGTTATTTATATATTTGGTTGAAAAGGTACCTATTGTACAAACTAAGTAAAAGCTTTTTGAATCTTGGTAACATGCATCATGAAAAAATCGGTACAAAATCGTTTTTTTTTTAAATAGTCGACATGATTACCTCTTCAACTTTTGAAAGTAGATTCAAAACTATGTTATTTTATTGTGTGATATATAAATATTAGTTAAACATTGAACTCAACTAAAGTTATAACGTGAACAAACTTATTATTAAAAAATAAAAAGTCAATATTAAAAAATCGACTCCATTGAAAAAAGAACAGGGTCATTTGTAATATGCGACTAAAATTAAAGGACTTTGTAATGCGTTGTTTTTACACTGATACGCGCCTATTGAAATTTGCTGTACTATAATGGACCGTTGAGTGAAGATTTTAGAAAAAATAAATCAAAATCACATAATACTTGCTATATTTAGTCATGAAAACCATAAAAGCAAATCAATAAACTATTTTACTTACCGAAAATAAGGTATCCCATCCTTTTTTAAAGTTTTTGACGTATTATTTCTGCAATTTCTCATAGAACACTTTGGCATTTTTGACGTGCGTGTGTTAGAATCATGTTAAAATATGGTGTAACCAGTGATCAGGCGAGGTGTAGTTTGATGTATTATAGTGTATAATATTACGATAAAGCATAAATTGTCATCATTTTGTAAAGGAAACTACTTTGTATAATATTTTTATAAGGAGGTAGGTTAAAATCATTCGATGCAATGTGACGTATCAAAGTGTTATAAAAAGACGACATCGAGTGTCGTGGGGACAGTCGATCCCGAGCCGTCGAAGTGTGAGGTACGATATACCTCTGTTGTATTTATAATCATAAAATAATATGTAAAAGTATAGTGTTATACTTATAACAGTGAATGTAGTAATAACTACTGTTATAGTGAATAATATAATAGTGGATTGGTATTTAAGAAGTAATTGAATTAGCAATTATAATCAAATACCCTCTTTGGGTGTTCTAAATATTGTGTAACTAAAATATACTCGTAACGTAACCGAATCAAAGTATTACTTGATGTATTTGCGATAATCCTTGGGGATATTAAACTATCATAATAATAATGGCTGTAAAAGTACGGCTAATGGCTATACCAATGATTGTAAGGGCTGGTTCGATACCAGTGTGGTATCTAAGTTTTATGTACTACCTATATATCATAGTGTTGGCTATTAGTCTGTTTAACTGATATACCAGATGATACAATATCACTATAGCGTATTACTGACTGTGTAAGTATTGTCATACTAATAATTATGAAAAGTGGTTCGACTCCAATGTGTTTCCTATGTGATAAGTATCTGTGTTATAGTTTTAGCTATTATACTGTTGTAACTGGTCTGTCTGAAACCAGGGTTGTCTCATATTGTAATAATTGGCTACGAACCTGCTGTAACATGAAAGTGAAATAATAATTATGTTGTTGTTAGAAGGCAGACAGGTTTTCTTGTTAGTTCTTTCCTGTCTACAACAGCCTTTGGAACTGACGTAGTATAACAGAATAAAAGAGTGATAAAACAGAATTGTATTTATTGTTTAATTTCCTTGGTTCAAATACATAATTACAAATGGCATCCTGTTTATGGGTATATATAGTAAGTTATAGGCTTATATATATGGTCACATCTAGTTTTACCCCACCAAATCTAACATCAGAAGTGGGATACGCAAAAACCGTATTCTAATACATATTGTACAAGTTTCAGATTGTATCTGCATCTGGGAGGCTTGGCAAAAGCCTTCCGAAATATGTGCTAACCACTGGAACAATGAGTGACGGCACAGCTATCTGCAAGGCAGTGAAATCCAGCATCAATTTGCAGAGGTACTGCGAAGCAGTGTATTTCCAAACCATCAACAAAAAAAGTGCACAAAAACGGTATTGTAGCTTTTGTGATTAATAAGATTCAAGTTGGATAGTGTTTCGTGATAGTTCTAATTGCAAACCACTCGGGCTGATCACCAATGAATTTTTATTTTTATTTTAAATTTTCTGGCTGGTATCATTGAAATAATACTGATTTCAAATTTAAAGCTACCCTATTTAATAAAAAAAAAGAAAGTAATGATCAAACTGTTTATTTTCTTAAATAAAATATGTGGCTTGACTAATACCTATAGCAAGGTTAATCATTGGGGTGAACTGAAATGGTTTTATCAGAATAAATGGTGCTAATATTCCGTACCTATTCTAAAAGTTTGGTGATCAGAATTAGTGGTGTTAATATTTTGTATTTTAGATTAATATACTTATTTTCGGTACCTGATAAGTAACCTATTATTAAGATGTATCAGGTTGGCCGAACAGTTGCTTATTATGATTACTGTGTAAAGTAGATTTACTTATTATGAGAATTACTAAAAGGTATGTTTACACATACACCGAGATAGAAAGATTGAAAGAGCCTCATAATCCATTTGGATTCATTGATACTGATAATATAATCATTAATGTGTGATGGTTACCAGGTCTTTAAAATACGACCCATTTTTTTTTATTAGTTGGACACATTTTCAAGTTACCTAAGACTAAGTAAACTATGTAAAGCCAATAAAGTCAAAAGTCATTTAAAGCCAATGAAGTAAAAGTACAGTCGGTCCAATATTAAAGTAAAAGTACAGTCAACCCAATATTAAAGTAAAAGTACATTCAATTCAATATTAAACATAAAAGTACCGTCGATTCAATTTTAAATTCAAATTTAAAAAAAAAAACATTTATTCTGCATGGACTATTAAATCGGAACTTGCAACACGTCAATATAAAAATAAACATTAAATACTAGTTTAGCAAATGGACCACCGACCAGTTCGAAACGCGGAGTACAGTCGATGCAATAGTAAAGTTTATTCAAATTAAGCTGCAATAAATACAATAATAAAGTAAATTTCAGTCAAAGTAAAGTCAAGTATAGTTGAAACGAACTAAATTCGAATTATAAAAAAAAGATAATAGCGTTTACACTAAGTATGTTCCACAAAGGAGTACAATAGGTATTATTTTATTATGGATTTACTAACACTTTGAGATCAAAGTGCAGTTCAGAATGGCCGTGATAGATTAAAAACATTGCTATTTGTGTTACTATATATATATAGTGTTATTGGCTTTTGGCATTAGTGGTGGTTATAAGTAAAAAGAAAAAGTAAGGACGAGACTAAAGACTAAGACTAAGACTAAGGTTAAAATACGAGACTGTAATACCTCGTGGAGAATACGAGTCTTACATCTCGGGTAAAATACGAGACTTGTATCTCGGGTAAAATAAGACTGTTATGATCAATTGACGTGATGCAGAATTAATTTAATGGTAAATTTATAGATGGTATTTGAAATGATAAAGTTTAGATTATTCCGTTAGATTCGGAGGTAATCAATATTCGTAGATAACTGATCAATGACAAGACATTTTATAAAAGTTCAGATTATTCCGTTGGATTTGGAGGTACTTAATATTCTTGGATAACCGAACAATTACAAAAGACATTTTATAAAAGTTCTCATTATTCCGTTGGATTCGGAGGTAATTAATGTTCTTAGATAACTGAATAATAACAGAAGATAATATATACATACATTTTACACACATTTTATAAAATGTTTTTTGCCCTTCTACAATGCTAAGATTTCATAAAGATCGAAGACTAAATAATGTTTAAATCTTAAATTTGAGACAAAGTACCAAAATGTTGTTGAATATCTATATTTTTCTGGTGTTGACGATTCTTTTTGGGGTAATTTTGATACTAAGAAAAAGTGTTTTTTCTTTTATGTATAAATTCTGTTTTGCAAAAAGTGATGTAAAAGAAATATAATTATAACGACTAAGTTTAACTATGTAATATGTGATCGCAATTTGCAATAAAATTCGTTGTATATACTTCGAGAGCGAAGTAATCGTCAGTATGGCCGTGTTAGAATCATGTTAAAATATGGTGTAACCAGTGATCAGGCGAGGTGTAGTTTGATGTATTATAGTGTATAATATTACGATAAAGCATAAATTGTCATCATTTTGTAAAGGAAACTACTTTGTATAATATTTTTATAAGGAGGTAGGTTAAAATCATTCGATGCAATGTGACGTATCAAAGTGTTATAAAAAGACGACATCGAGTGTCGTGGGGACAGTCGATCCCGAGCCGTCGAAGTGTGAGGTACGATATACCTCTGTTGTATTTATAATCATAAAATAATATGTAAAAGTATAGTGTTATACTTATAACAGTGAATGTAGTAATAACTACTGTTATAGTGAATAATATAATAGTGGATTGGTATTTAAGAAGTAATTGAATTAGCAATTATAATCAAATACCCTCTTTGGGTGTTCTAAATATTGTGTAACTAAAATATACTCGTAACGTAACCGAATCAAAGTATTACTTGATGTATTTGCGATAATCCTTGGGGATATTAAACTATCATAATAATAATGGCTGTAAAAGTACGGCTAATGGCTATACCAATGATTGTAAGGGCTGGTTCGATACCAGTGTGGTATCTAAGTTTTATGTACTACCTATATATCATAGTGTTGGCTATTAGTCTGTTTAACTGATATACCAGATGATACAATATCACTATAGCGTATTACTGACTGTGTAAGTATTGTCATACTAATAATTATGAAAAGTGGTTCGACTCCAATGTGTTTCCTATGTGATAAGTATCTGTGTTATAGTTTTAGCTATTATACTGTTGTAACTGGTCTGTCTGAAACCAGGGTTGTCTCATATTGTAATAATTGGCTACGAACCTGCTGTAACATGAAAGTGAAATAATAATTATGTTGTTGTTAGAAGGCAGACAGGTTTTCTTGTTAGTTCTTTCCTGTCTACAACAGCCTTTGGAACTGACGTAGTATAACAGAATAAAAGAGTGATAAAACAGAATTGTATTTATTGTTTAATTTCCTTGGTTCAAATACATAATTACAAATGGCATCCTGTTTATGGGTATATATAGTAAGTTATAGGCTTATATATATGGTCACATCTAGTTTTACCCCACCAAATCTAACACGTGCATAAACACGGGCGATGCGAGACTATTTCAAATGAGCGCTAAATTTGGAATTTAGCGCTCTTTTTATGCGGACGGTTT
The DNA here is from genome assembly GCA_914829495.1 of Eilema sororculum. Lineage (NCBI taxonomy): Eukaryota > Metazoa > Arthropoda > Insecta > Lepidoptera > Erebidae > Eilema > Eilema sororculum. The sequence goes on along the minus strand of OU618544.1, from coordinate 20,282,687 downwards.
TGACACCCTGACGATTTATTCCCGCGAGGTCGAGTCCCATTATGTCGAGTTCCCGCTACGTCTACTTTGAAAACTCTCGCCTTTATTCCCACCTAGTCGAGTCGTTGAAAAAGTCGATTTAAGTACCGCCACGTCGACTTACAAATTCTAATTGTACAGTCGCCCGCGTTTAAGAGGCATACGACCACGGCTATCTTTGATATTTTCTTGTTAGTTACTTTTAGAGCGTGATTTTTCGGTAGTCGGGTTTTAGTTTTAAACTTTTTTTTATTTATATTATTTTGGGGCAAGGTAATAATTTATACATATTTGAAATGTGCTTATCAAGCCCTTTCATTTGATACCAAACACGGCATATTTATCTCAAATTTATTTTTAAACACTGTACCTGATGAGCGCTAGAGGGCGCCACACAAGATTGAGTGACACATCAAATAGCCTATAACCATCGGACGATCAAGCCGCTTGTAACGATACCTCATTTGTCCAGTTATAATAAGTAGTTGAGGAGCTATGAGGGAACAAATGAACATACATACATACCGCCCTCCCCGGCGAATAATATGGTATTGTGCTATTACCACAGTTTAGGTTTTATTGCATTTTCGGTTCTTAGAGCATCGAATACACATTGTAATTTTTTTTTGTAATTTTTCAGTGGATATTTTTGAAAATACAATAATTCCCATAGGTCCATAATGAACATAACACTTTTGTTCAGTTAAATTAGAAATACAATTTGAACACGAATAAAACCGTAAACGATAATGCAAAGTTATTTTTTTCCGTTAGTTTCGGTAATGCATTTTTACAATAAATTACAGATTTTAATAAAAACGGTAATGTTTCTTACCGTATTATATAGATAAAATTCTAAAAGTAACGGGTTTTACATTGAAAGATTGCAATTATGTTGGAACGCAATGCAATAACACACTACTATTTTCGGTAGTATTAGCAGAGCAAAAGCGCTCACATATTTTGTTTCCTTATTTATGAAAGGTATAGTAAAAAAAAGAATACTATATAAGGTAGAAAAAAATTGAAGTATCAGGAATTGGTCTTTCTATTCAGATGGGTGTTCAGGGCAAAGTGAAAATCGGTATATTTTTGCTTTATACCTCCATGCAATAAAAGCCCATGATATGCAAACTATAATACATAGGTTCTTCGATACTAGACATAGCCAAAACGAAGGCGATAGCATGCATTCATGCATAGAAAGAGCTTTAAAAAATAAAGTCCTTTATACTCCAGACCAAATATATGGACTAATTGTAAATGCGAGATCTCAAGAAGCACCAGGCTCAGCGATATGCCAGCCAGAAGAACCAAGAAATTATGTGGTATCAACGAAAATAATTTCGGTACGGCTACCACAGTCTCGACCGGCTCCGCGACACAATGCGCGACAAATGCAATCACCATCCCGACAATCATCGCCTCACAAAAACTCTCCAAAGATCGACATACGATTGAGAGACTAGGTACAAAAAAGGCAAATCGAACACTTCATCTTCAAGAAGAAGAAGAATAAGAATAGTAGAAGAATCTATGATTACGAAAATACGGATCGTAGCCACTGATGCACGCATTCGACTAAAAGTCATCAGTGGCCGAGTCTCTTCGAAGAAAGAACATAATTGCAATAATCTCACATTTTCGAAACTACGGAAACAAAAAAGTCAAACGATGACGCAACGCAACAACCTACATAATGGCAAGTTAGCAAAATGCAGACGGAACTATATGCAACTTAGCGCAATAGCAGAAAATGTCGACGCAGCACACGCCGTCATAGCAATCGTCAACAATGTTAACGTCAAGGAAGCACCGCACGCGGCCCGCATCTAAGGGACCAGCGGTTAGTCTTGAAATTACGATGACTACTGAAGAAAAGTACTCCGCAAATTAGTGGCACCCAGTTCCGGCGAAATGGAACTGCCCACAACTGGCATTGGCGCGCTCCAAAGAGAGATAAGACTGCTGAATCTTCAAAAAGCCATCGAGACCAAAGTGACCAGCCAGCATAGACGGCCACAACAGGGGTACCACTAATTGCAGCGACCGCGTAGCCTGGATCCTACGACCACAGCAGCGTGTCGGCACATATAGCAACTGCACACACGGTTAACGAAAGAAGAAGACATCTCTCTCGTTAAGAAGCAGTCAGCAAAAAAGCCATACGCAGCTATATTTACAGTCTACTTCTCTTCTCAACCTCGCAAGCAACGTGCCGTCGTAAGCTTGGTGGAGTGGTACCAGCTAGTGGATACAGTCTGTTCAGGGGAGTAGGCTTAAGGCAGCCCGTTATAATGCGGCATGTGTCGTTTAGGGCAGTATCAACCTCCTTAGCATGCGCAGAGCGGTGCCATACTGGATACGCGAACTCACCCGCTGAGAAAGAGAGAGCGAGGCCGGTTGTCCTGACAACATGTCCAAGACGTGGATGTTAACCTTTGCCTCAAATTTTGCCTGCTCGCCACTTTTTGTTTGGTGTTTCGGCAGTGGGTTTTATAGGCGAGAGCTCGGTTGAGAGTAACGCCGAGGTAACGTGGCTTTGGGCAGAGATCGAGCAATCTCGACCCCTCGCCACGAGATGTTAAGGAGTTGGTTTACCTCCCATTTTTAGTTTATTAGTCCATTATATGGTTATTAGTACATTCTCTTTGCGGTACTGGTCTGGGCTTTCCAAAGCTGCACCCAGTCTTAATTCAGCCTCTTCGAAATTTTTTGTTTTACCAGTAAGCGCCAGGTCGTCCGCGTATAGATAGTGTTTTGTGTTCAGGGTTATTGGTTGGTGCACGATTTATCGGGTCTAAATCCAGCCTGTTCGGCAATGAGATTAGCCTCCAGTATTGGTGTTAGACGGTTCAGCAACATTCTTTTGAATATCTTGAAGGTGTGGCAGAGTAGAGAAATGGGGCGGTAGTTTTTAGGGTCGTTGGGGCTCTTGGCAGGCTTGAGGAGCGCTTTTAATTATGTTCTTCGCCACAGTTTTGGAATTCTGGAGGATTTTAGGCAGTTGTTAAAGAGATCAAGAAGCCAGGACACTACTCTGGGCCCAAAATGTTTTATTTGGTCGACAGTGATATCGTCTACGCCTGCTGCCTAACTCGTTTTTAGTATTTTATGGTGTCTATGATTTCCTGCAGTGAAAAGGGCTGGCCAATTTGGTTGGTTGGTGAGATGACTGTCGAACTTAATGGGTCTTAGGTGTTGTGTCTTCCCGTTTAGGAGGAGTTGGTGGGCCGCTTGGTTTGACGTCACTCGACCAGGGTTGGCAGCGACTGGTGGGTCATCTGTGAGTTTTCTCACAGCTCCCCATGCCTTCTTCAAGTCAGTGAGAAGATAGGACGTGACCACAAGCATCGCTCCCACTCCACCAATGGTGGATAAATCAGTATATAAGCCTGTTATTTAGTTTGTAAGACATTGCTTTATTAAATCATTGAGTAGTAATAAATATACTGCAACCTGACTGTGGTAGCTCTCTTCATTCCCGCAATATTATATAATTTAACTAATTATTACTGTATTGTTTGATCAAATATTATATTTGCAATATAATATTACAAATAATCTGTTGACACAATATATTGATGAATAGTTTTGCAAAGTAATATTACCGTAGACACTATCACATGCATTTCCCCGAATAATATGGTAATGTTCATTTACCGTAAACATTTTTAGCTCCATATTTACATGAACAATACTGTAATGTATTATTACTGACCACGGCAGCAATGGGAATAACACGCGAATAATATGGTAATGATACATTGTGTACTATAATTTTTATCTACATTTTCGGTAAAATGTTTTTCTTAAATTACTTTATTCCAATAGCCTAATGAAATAAAATTAACATAGAAACTAGTCTGCACAAAAATTAGCTTTCTTTTGACATATAAATTATTGCCATACAATCTACCTGCACTGAGATATAAGCAAAAAACAGTTATTTGCTTCTCCTGTAAAATTTGGAATTTGCGATTACCATTTTATTCGCCGGGAAGGGCGATACATACATACATACATACATACATACATACATACATACATACATAGCCTGTCAAAATCATAACCCTCCTTTTGGCTTCGCCGTAGTCGGGTAACAATGGTTCATACTTTGATTATTTAAATATATTATATTTAAAAATATTCGACTTTTTGTTCCTCCCATACAAAACGGGAACGCCAATTTCATATGTAAGGACCTAATATTTGTATGCATGAATATGGCTATTTGCATTGGTCTGGGTGTTTCTATGTATAGTATGTATGTATTAACGAAAAAAGTATCTAAGTATGTTTATCAGCATTCTAGATTCCATAATACAAGCTGGTTAAGCTATGCTTACTATAGATAGCGTTGTGTGGAATTTTGTGGAATATTTTTTTTTAAAGGGCTAGACAAAGGTGTAAACCATATACCGCCAACTATGATTTTCAGTCCTAAGTAATAGGAGGCGAGCCATCTGCCGTCAAGTGGGCACTTAGTCATGGGTTGTATTTATGGTCGGATGAAGAACAACGCTATCTCTTAGTCGCCTTCTATGTCACCCATAGGAAGAGATGTGATTTTCAACAAGTGATTATTTTGTATCATTTCGGTGAGATTTCTCTATTACAATGTTTTGTTAATATATTTTGTAACGAAAATAAACTTTAATCTTATTTGTAACATATGCGTGAGTGGACATCATGTAACATCAAAACTTACCTACTGAAATATTTAAGATTGAATTTTTGGGAGCACACAGAAATGAAAAGTGTCCACTGAAATGATAAATCGTCCACCGAAATGACTAGACTGTGTACTGGAATGAAATTAGACCACTGAAATGATACAGTCAAGGACATCATTTATTTTTAGGAGGATTCCGTAGATTGTCTGAAACGAATCTAAATAGGTAAATTCCATAGAGATATCACGACTGTATTTGTGACATTTATTAAATATAAGATCAAACTATTATATTAGAGAAAAAAAGTTTTTTTTTTGCAGAACGAGTGTTGTGTTTTTACCCGACTGCGCGATGCTAAGGAGGGTAATGTGTTTATCAGTCTTTTTTTTTTTTTTTTTTTTCGTGCGGAAATCCCCTCGGATACCCCCCCTGCTGGAGCCGGAAGGGGGGGTTATGTCGGACTCGAACCGACTAAAACCGCACGCCGACTGTGGGTCTTGGTGCTAGGCCGGAGGTGAGGTTATCAGAGACATATCCCTCGCACCCCGGCTGACCCAGGGCCATCCCTTACGGTCTGGCCCTCCTCAGGAGGGGGGACAACGGTGTCCCCAAGTCGCCCCCGGAATGGGGAGGCGCGCGTTATTCAGCGCGCCGCCGCCGTGGCCTGCTTCTGCTGGGGTGACAGGCGGCTCCACCCGTCACCCCCAGATGCTTATCAGTCTATGTATCTATGTTTGTTTCTATGTGGCGTTCTAGAGACCAAATGCATAGGCCGATTTTGATAATTCTTACGTCAATAGATTCGTCTTAACCTTGTGAGTGTCACTAGAAACATGACAGTAATCGAAATTCACCACGGCGGCAACCAGACGCCATTAAGTCAAAATGAAAATAAAAGTCGATGAACTAAGTCAAGTGGGGTGTCGTTGAATAGGTATTTTAAAATCATCTTTAGGTTCTTTTTATCATTTTTCATTTAAAATAATAGTTTAGGATATATAACTATTTAAAGTTGTTTAATAAAACAATCGCCAATTTTCTTAATTGTTGATTTTAAGTTCTTATTAAGTTATAAGTTTTTATTTCAAGTATGAACGATATGAAGGAAATTAAAAGGAGATTACAAAAAGATATACATGTCATATCATAATTAAAAAGTATCAAATAAAACATTGATAAAAAAATAAAAATACCCGACTGCCACTGAAAATACCGAAATAAGTCCGATAGCAGGCGGTACCCATTTGCCAATCACAAACCGAAAGAAAATTAATGGGTACCAGCTGCTATCAAACTTATTTCGGTCTTTTCAGTGGCAGTCGGGTTTTTTTATTTACTGGTAATAATAATAGTGTTTTGTAAGTAAAACTTCAAAATGTACTAAATCAACTCTTATATTTTTACGACACTATGATTTAATAAGAAAAATTATAAAAATAATGTAAGTATGTTCAAAAGAGCTAAACACTTAATCTTAAACATAATAAAAAAAAATAGATCACGTTATCGTACATTATTGCAAACAGTTTGGCTATATAATCCGATTATATACCTACTTATGCGAAAACAATGAAAATAGCGCAATCACTAGTCACTATTGCAACAGAATGAATGAATTCAATGAATCAATCCTGCTTCTTGTTATCTAGCATATTATCTCTCCCTGTCTTTTTTAAGAAGCTCTTCACGTGTGACGTCATTGCTCTTAATTCTCTCTTTTCTTCTTCTTTCATATAACCTTATTTTTTCTAACCTTTCCTCTCTGGTCTGTAGTTTACACACATCAAAAAAAGTTTGCGATCACTTTGAAAAACTGAAATTAATGTTTTTTGTTACTGTAAATTATAGTATGATTTTTTCTTCTTTTTAGATTCTTTATTTAAAAATAAAGAATTAGAACACAAAACAATGACACCGTTCAATTATTTTTTCTTACAAAAAGGCTTTCAGTCCTAGCTTACGCTCATTCAGAAATCTGATTTAGTGAATTATAACCGATTCAAGATTTTTTCGCGGAAAGTAGTGATTGAAAAAATGCCAAGAGGATTATCAGAGGTTTTACGAGCTAAAATAGTAACTTTGAGGGAAGAAGGATACACCACGAGAGTAATAGCACGCAGACTTGCTATATCCCAATCCTGTGTCGTGGCTACGTTGCAGAGGTACCACGGAATGGAGAATTTAGCTGACCGACCCCGCAGCGGTCGCCCAACTGTTTTGACAGCTGCCCAAAAGCGCTATATTAGATTGCTGGCAGCCCGTGATCCCACAATCAACGCCACTAAAATAAAAGCAGTAGTCAGGGCCGCCTCTGGGCTTGAAGTTAGCATGCAGACCGTTCGCAATTGCTTGCACCAGGCTGGATTACGAGCACGGAGGTCATGGCGAGCTCCACTCAATTCCGTCGTTCTGTGATTAACCTATTGCGGGGTATCCAAAAAAGTAGAATAATATCTTTAACCTGTATATTTATTTATTTATTTATTTATTTATTCTTTATGCACGAAGTACATAGGCGGACTTAAGAGGAATAAAAATGATAAATCTGGTTTTCAGGCGTATGTTTAGAGACCAACTCCTTTTTTATTTGTGGACATATTTGAAAACTGTTTGCACTGTTTTATTTGTTGGTTTCTTGTCTACATTTGGTACATTTTTAGTTATTCTCACTTTATAATTACTATATGAAAATCATTCCCAAAGCAAAAAGGTCCCTCAAAAGAAAACTGGCAACTACTTCTAAACGAAAAAGAATTCTTACGTAATTTTTGAACTAAAAGAAAGACAAAGATCTGGAGTATAAGTGGTACATTTTTCCGTTCAATACATTGACTTTTGAAGTCACAGGCCATGGTTTTGTTACGTTCTCGAGAGTTTGACTTAGCGGGTGCCTATGCGGGGGCCGGGCGGCAGTGCCGTGATGGCTGTTGGACGGGGAGGTTGTGCTTCACGTTTTCGCAGCTTTGACAGCAACACAATTCAAGACTAATGCATAAGTGGACAGATAAGACACTTCTATGAGACGCCGAAAGTAAATTCGGTAAAAAAGCTAAAGCTTTAAACTCTCAAGAAATACATGAAAATGTTGTGTTGATTATTTTATTCACACACTTTATTTGTTATCAGCTGTTACCCACGGCTCCAGCCACGTAGATTTTGGATGCCGTTCCGGATGGTGATCCTCACTCGTAGTGTAATAATATAAAACCTATGACACTGATAAATAGTGTGGGTTTCTATTGGTTAAATAATTCTTAGAATTGGTTCTGTAGATCCAGAGATTAACCTATATAACGTCACAAACTACGTCTGTATAATAATATATGTATATTAGAATACTATACATACCTATAGCTACATATTTAAATATATAATATTATAAAACCATGATCACTACATATAATCTCTAGTATAAAATAATTCACTTCCCGCTGTCTGTCTGTCTCTATGTATGCTTGATTTTTAAAATTAGATAAGATAAGATAAGATAATATTTATTTGTTCAATCATAATTATTACAATTTCATATCATTAATTTAATACAAGCAATATATTTGATTTTTGTATACAATAACTAGGTTTGATATGTTGAACGTTGACAGCCGTACTAGTTAAAACTGTGTGACAGCTGTCAGCGCCTTCAAAAGTAAAGTACAATAACTTAGGTGATCATTTTCAGGGAACAGGTAATAGTGTTTGCTTACTTAGAAGATATGGCAGAACATTTAAAAATAACAAAATTAAATTAAATAAATTAAATTAAATTTGATGTAAGTGGTTGTGTGTGTGTGTGTGTGTGTATGTGTGTGTGTGTGTGTGTGTGTATGCATATGTTTGTTGGAGAGTTTATATTGAAAATTAAAATTTTAAAATTTATGCACTCACTGCTTCTGTATCTATATAATTTAATTGAAGTAACCATTCTGTGATTTTAGCTTTCGCTTCTGTATACTTCACTTCCGAGATGTTTAGTTTATTGTTTACTCTGTTATAAATACGAGTACTTATTATGTAATACTGCCTTCTTGCCAAAGCTGTCCTATGTGACTCAGTAAAACATAGCGAAGCATTTCTACGGCTGGTACCAGCCAGGGTGCTAGAGGTTTTTGAATGTCTCCTCAATGCAACTCGTAGTATAAACAATTGCCTAACCGTTAGGACATTGCATTCTCTATACAGGGTGTCAGTACAATAGCGACGAGGTTTATAGGTCATGACCTTTAAAACGGCCCTCTGTGCCCGTTCCATCCCCAACATATAAGTTGAACCTGAACCTCCCCACGCCAGTATCGCATATGAAATTATTGACTGCGCCAAGGCATAATAGACGGTTTTAAGTGTTTCAGGATCAGCCGAATGTCTTAGTCTACGAAATATTGGCATGAGCCTTCTTATCCGACATATGGAGTTATTTATATGTGTCTGCCAAGTTAATGCCCTATCCAAAGCGACACCGAGATACTTCACTTCAGAGGCCTGCTCTATGCTATCACAAAGGCACGTCAGGGATTCAGGGTGACATGAATGAGCCCTAAGGCGAATTGCGTCCAGATTTATGTTCTGTCTTTGTGAAAAACACATAAACTTTGTTTTGCTGACATTTAGTGTTAGTAAGTTGGAATTCAGAAAGACCGTAACCTCTCTCAAAGCATTTTCAGCGTGCCGATGGGTCAGCTCCCAGCTCCTCCCACTTATCAACAATACTGTGTCATCTGCGTAAGTAATTATTTTGCAGTTAGAGATTGTTTTATTGCACAGATCATTGATATAGATAAGGAAGAGCGTAGGCCCCAACACACTACCCTGCGGAACGCCAAAGCCAGGGCTGGATGACTCACTTATATGGTTACCTATTTTGACATGTTGGACCCGGTGAGAGAGATAACTCTTGAAGATATCGAGCACATCACCCCTGATACCGATAAATTCCATTTTGGAAATTAAGATGGGGATTGACACAGTATCAAAGGCTTTAGAAAGGTCCAAAAATATCCCCATAGTCTTAGATCCCCCATCAAGCCACCTCACCACCGTTTCAGTGAGTTCTATTATAGCGTCTTCAGTAGACTTACCCTGTCTAAAGCCAAACTGTGTTTTTGCAATAAGATTGTTAGATTCTAAATAGTTTAGTAGTCTTTTATTTAAAATTTTCTCTAATATTTTGGAAAGGGTAGTGAGAACGGATATGGGCCTATAATTTGTGATACTATCTCTCTCCCCACTCTTGTAAACCGGGGTAATAAGGGCTCTCTTTAATACGTCCGGGAAAATTCCAGTCTTCAGGCAGAGGTTGCAAATATGCGTAATATGGGGAACAAGAATATGCCTTGCAGCTTTTATCACAGAGGCAGGTATGTTGTCGATACCCACTGCAGAGTCACTACGAATGCGCGACAGATTTTGAAGCGCTTTTCTATAATAGATAGTATCATTCAAGAAGTAGGTTTATATGTACAATACAATCTATATAATATAAAAATGAATCCCTATTTCTTTTTTGTTGGGTTTGTTATTGTCTTGTGAAGGTTTTTATGAAAGAAAAAGTAAAAAATATGCGCGGAAAATAGAAACATTTAAGAATACTTAACCATTATATGAAATATCTGACCCGAAAGACGTTGTTATGTCCTATTGGTGTCAGGATCTCCGTGGGCGTATGGAGTCCCTGTCGTAATGCTTTCTGTTCTCAAAATAATTAGGACAACTTAATACAGCCAATGGAGGTAAATTCTAATTTTTAAGGTGAAATGAAGTTTGCCGGGTCAGTTAGTGCATAATATAAGAGGTTTGAATGTGATGTCATTTAGATAAACATATTTTTTGGGCTTACTTAGCAAACGATGGCATTGTGAGAATGTGTAATGTGTGTGAATTGTTATGCCTATAGCATACTTATAGCTTTCATATTCACCTACCTCAATGTATCTATGCAATAAACACCCTAACCAATGGAAATATATATTCTTGACTTAGATTATTAATAATCTAAGATTCATGTAATATGAATATAAGTGCTGAGTGGGCATCAAACCCACAATCTCTGAATGCTCTACCGCTACGCCATAGAATTTGAACCTTTTAAAATTGAATTTGTGTGTTTGTTCACAATGGACACAAACGCTACTTAGTACACGGATTTTGATATGGTATTTTAATTTGAAAGGTTTTGGTAGAATGGTACCAGAGATAAAACCAAAGTCGCGATAACAGACATACATACGAGCGGAGCCGCCGACCTTAGCTATAATAAAGAATCAAGAATCAATCAACATCGATGTCAAAAAAATACCAAATCAGTTAGGTACGTGAAGTTAGGCAGAATATGATGTGTCCACTCTGTACCCTTTTTATCGACATCTTTTCCCATATTTTTATATTATAATCACTTTAGTGACATGAGTGCGGGGTGGTGCGGGGCTGCGATTATTACGTTCGTAGACTCCACCCATTCGCTCTAAGGCATCGTCTCTAGTAAGGACCTTAATGCCGTATGCATTCTCTGCCAGTCTACCATAGGGTGGTGCAGAGCTATTACGTAGTAGGCGCATATAAATGTGGGAGGATATATATATAAACCCATTAATACAAATATATGAATAAAACAATGTACATATAAAATAATAAAATATACAAATAGAATAAAATACTAATCATCATCCGGCCCCCTCATGTTGGGCAGCAGCTGCCCCAAAGCGGCAGCTGTGTCCTTCAATTTGGGGGCCAGTCTTCGGAGATGCTCCCCGAAGTTCCACCGGCCGTCAAGCACGAGCCCCAGATATTTCATCTGGGCCTTGATGCCGATAGAAATGTCTTCCACTATGAGACTGGAATCCTCCGGTGGCACGCGCCGAGGCCCATGAAAGAACATGGCCTCGGTTTTATGCAGAGCCACCTCGAGACCCAGCCGCCGAATCCGCTCCACGACTTGGGCAACCGCGGTCGTGGCCTTCAGGGTCGCTTCGCGGTATGTAGCCCCGCACGCCGTCACCAGCGTGTCGTCCGCATAACAAGTGACGGCGGCACCGTCCGCGAACTCACCGCGAAGCACCCAGTCGTAACCGATGTTCCACAGTAGCAGTCCCAGGACCGATCCCTGCGGAACACCGCACGACATCTCTCGCCGACCGAGCCCGGTCGCACTTGGGTAGACGACTGCTCTCTCCGACAGATACGCCCCGACTATGCGGCGAAGGTAGGGAGGCACCTCGTGATACACGAGCGCCTCCCTAATGCAGCTCCAGGGCAGGGTGTTAAACGCGTTGGCGATGTCCAGTGACACCGCCAGCACCACCTCGCCCCGAGCGACGGCGTCCTTCACCAGAGTCCCCACGCGCATGATGGCATCCACGGTGGAGCGCCTCCGGCGGAAGCCATACTGGCCATCCGCCAGGTCAGGCCCCACTCTGGATAGGTGCTCGACGAGGCGCTTTGCAATCACTCTTTCAAAGAGCTTGCACACCTCGTTGAGCAACACTATCGGCCTGTAGGCGGACGGCGAGTCCGCCGGGCGTCCCGCCTTTCGGGTGAGGACCAGTTTCCCCGTCTTCCACAACTTCGGAAACTGGCCTCGCTCCAAACATGCGCTGAGAAACCCTCTCAGTCGGGGCTCGAGAGCGTCTTCTTCGCCTAGAGCTAGGACCCACGCTCGGCCTGGAATGCCGTCGGGTCCCGGGGCGGTGTTCTTGGCCTTAAGCCTTAGCACCGCCAGCTCTAGCTCTACCCAAGTGACCTCGGGCATGTGGTCGTCATCCACGTTGGGTGCCATAGGCGACCTAGGTGGCGGAGTCATCTGCGGTGGAATATGTTCCACCGCCCGCGCTGGGAACAGGGAGCCAACGACTCCTCCGAGCAGCTCCGGCTGGAGACACCGGGTTAACGGTGGAGCCCGGGGGCGCAGCTTGCCCCTTACCATAAGGTAAAGCCGGCCCCATGGGTCCCACTCCAGCGTCTCCAGCAGCTCCTTATGAGCTGCAGCCTTCGACTGCCTTATCGCCACTCGGAGGGCCTTTCTGGCCTCCCTGTACCCCGCATGAAGCTCCACCTCTCGGGGCTCCGTATCTGCGGGGCGGCTACGCCTCCTTCGGAATCTGGTCCAACGGCGGAAAGCGATCACGGAGGTCTGTCGCAGCCTCGCGATGTCCGCTGACCACCAGTAGACCTGACGCCTCGGTTTATAGGGCGGAGCCCTAGGCATAGCCACGTCGCAGACACGTGTCGACAGGCCTGTCCGGCGCAGAGGCCCAGGCCTGTACGATGGCGACCTCCCGATCCAGTCGCTTAAGCACCCAACGTGGCTCGCGTGGAGCCGGTGTAACCGGCGCGGCGCCCGCGGGGGGAGAGACGTCGAACCGAATGTATAGATGATCCGACGCTGTCTCCACCTCCTCAAGGACACGCCAGCTCTGCACACGGCCTGAGAGCGGGGCGCTCGCGAACGAAAGGTCCACAATTGAGTCGCCCCGTCTCTTCACGCACGTGGCGACGGCCCCGCGATTCAGAAGAACTAGGCTGAAACTATCAGCCCAGCTCTCCACTGCCCTGCCCCTCGGTCTAGTGCATCGGGAACCCCAGTTCAGAGACCAGGCGTTAAAGTCCCCGAGCACCAGAACCGGGTGAGGGTAACAGGTATTGACGACGACGCCCAGCTGATCCAGCCACTGCTGGTACTCAACTAGGTCTCGGTTCGGCGAGAAGTATACTGCCACGACCGCTATCTCCCCCATAAGTGCCGCCATGCAGCCATGCCCCCTTGTCACGACAACAAGGGGGGGGCTGCCGGCAGCAGCGTTGTGCACCAGTGCCACCGATCCGTCCAGGTCGATTTCCCAGGCAGGCCCGAGAAATCGGTGAATGTACGGCTCGGCGACAGCGGCGACATTAATGCCCCACTGTGCCATGCTCTGGAGCAGAAGTGCCTGAGCATCGACACAGTGGTTCGCATTTGCCTGCAGGACGCGGAGCTGAGGATCCATTATGGAACGCCCATCTCCACGCCCTGCCGCGAACCGGAGACGGAGCGCCTGCCTCCAGGCTTCGGCCTCCCCGCGGTGCAGGCCTTGGCGCCAACCCTGTGGTCGGCCGGCTTGCCCTCTGCTGCACACCTGATGCAGTGCAACGGAGCTTCGCAATTACCGGCCTTATGACCGGGTTGGCCACAGCGGAAGCAACGGTCACCGACTGTTACCTCCGCCGTGCACTGCACCCCCACGTGGCCCACCGACAGGCACCGGAAGCACCGTGCCGGTCGGGCCTGCAGGAGCCGTACCTGCACCTTCTGGAAGCCTCCGATGAGGAGGCTCCGCCCATCGGCAACTTTTTGGGCTGCCGCGATGGGGCAGCCGACAACTGCTGCCCCCAGTCCACGACGGCCGAAGCGTATTGCTCCGACCCTCACTGTGTCCTGAGGACAGCCTCCGGCCTCCACCACGGCGAGCCTAAGCTCCTCGGCCGAACCGCATTTAAAACTTTGAAAAATTTATATAGCTAATTAGCATTGATAAACCTATACAATATATACATATTTAGATTCGGGACGCTGCCGGCTATTCAGCGTGACCATAAATTTTCACAATTTTCATAGATTTTTCACGAAAATCCCTTACTTACGTCACTTTGAGCTATTTTCGAACGTTTTTTGGCAGCAAGTTTGCTTGTTGCCAAACTTTTTGTACCGACCGCTGAAATTCTAATTACTCCATATTGTGTGAGACGACTTTGCGCGTCTTCTGATACTACACACGAGAAGATCAGGCGAGTCCTGTGCATAATAACACCATATTTCGCCAGCCGAGTAGGGATTTTCACCACATTTTAACTTTTAAATAATTATTACTAGACTTTTTGCTACGGACACTCGGTGCTAGTCGTATACCATCAAGTGCGCGGATACATTACCTGTCTTCCGACACACCACACGGATACATCATAGTCATAGTCATAGTCATTTATTTTTCAATATAGAACAATAAAATTGTTTCTTATTGACGTCAATTTTAATTCTACTTAATCTAAGTTTACCACCGCTTCCAAGGCGCTGGTGGAGAAGAAACGGCGCAACAAACTCCACTGCGGCATTTTTTGGACGTCAATTTACATATTTATTTTCTTAATTCTTATGTCCTCCTGACGCTCCGGAGGCCTCCGCAGCAGGTTTGTTCTGATTTTCGGGTTTTCTGCGTGCTAATGAGGACTCCATAGACGTGAATTTATTTTCCAAAAACTCTAAGAAATCTTTTAGTGTTTGTAGGTCTCTCGGCTGCTTTAAGGACTCCATGTAATCACTATGAGTATCCGAATCCAACTTTTGGGATATGATATGAACTAATAACGGATCCCATGTGTTTATGTCCACACCGAGATTTCTAATTGCGTTTAAACACTCATTAGTTGTGTCATGGATGCGCTTAATCTGTTTTGCATTCGGCTGCTGTATAACTGCGAGATTCAAAATCCTGTTTATATGAGATGTGAAAATGAGCCTCTTATTATGATAACGGTGATTTAAAATGTCCCAACAAGCTTGATAGTTGTCGGAACTAATTTGGAGATGCTGTATCAACTTTTCCGCTTCCCCGGTGACTTTGCTTTTCAAAAATTGCATCTTTTGTGCATTCGAGAGCAACGGATTTAGGTGAATTGTTTCCATGAACAGATCTCTGAAAGATACCCAATTGTAATAATTGCCATTGAACGATAGTATCTCCATCTTTGGAGTTGATTTTTCGCGGTGTGCACTGGACCATAGCTTACTGTTTATAGCCTTTTTCATAAACTGATAAGTTTTTTCATGAGCCGAAAAAGTACTCTCATACTCCTCGTTCTCGCCACCTATTTCACTATCCAGCTGCCAGTGCAGAGAATCGATTACTGACCATCTTCCTTGTAGCTCTTTCAAGAGATCCTCGAATTCCCACTTTTCTGTTATTGCCTCTAAATCAATGTTGTTCACTGTCCAAGACAAGGCTTTAAAGTTACTGGCTTGTTTCTTTAGCATCTCGGCAGTCTTACTATCTGTTGCTTGCGACCGTTTGTTTGGAAGTCCAGGCGCGGAGGAAAGCCCTGTTTTGCTGGTGCTAGGGGTCGTAATAGCCTTGCTTTCTTCCTGGCCTCGCTGCGGACTTGCTGGTCTCTGGAGATACTGTGTGAGTTGTGCTTTAGCGCCTTCATAAAATTCTAAAGCTTGCTGAAAATGATCATCTAGAAAGTATGTATCATCTGTTTTCCCGAACTCACAAAGACGTGAATGATTATTTTGGTAATCCTTCCAATACATTTCCAACGTTTCTAACTTCCTCCTAACATATTCGACCGTTCTACGATCCCGGGCAGTCTTCTTGAATGACGCCATAAGCTGCTCCATAGCTTGACCAGTTTGCTCCTGATTAGCTAACAAGTTCTTCATTTTTAGGGGAGTGTAAGATAAAATAATTGGAAAGATCTTACTTGATATACACGTACAACACCTGCTGGAGGGCTGCTGATGATATCTGCCTCGTTAGCTGGCACTGTTGTTCCTGATAGTCACTGATAAATACACCACACACGCGATCGATCCTTGCTTTCAACCAAACCGCGCGCTAGGTAAAGCTTCGAAGGACCATATGTACGAGCTGCTACTCGTACCGAGATGATAAATAAAAGATGAAGTTAATATCAACTGTATATTGACTCAACTTAATCCAAAATGATATGCTATGATTGATAGTGATAGAATAGTGAGTACACCCGAACTGATTGATTGTCGTAATGATACATATGTGCTGCTAGCCTGCTTAGGTTCCTGCTTTGCCTCCGTAGTAGTATAAACTACGTCATTCGTAAACGCCTCGTGTAAAATTGTATTATGCTGATCGTTGCATTCCCGACACCTTTTAGTTGAATAGCAAGATTTACCTTTATGGTCATGTAGGCAATTTTTGCATAAATAGAATAATAGCCTTGCTTAAAAAAAAATTAAAATAGAATCAAGAGATGTTTGTTCTGAACGGAAATTGTTTATTGTTAAATTATACACTATAGAGTGTACTTTCGGTGACCGTCGCGACCGGGTGCATTCACCTAACATTTACCAATAACATTCCAACATTAACATCCCATACTTAACATTTAATATAATTAACATTTTCTCAACTATCATAAAGTGCAATCTATAGTGTATAATTTAACAATAAACAATTTCCGTCCAGAACAAACATCTCTTGATTCTAAACCCATTTCCGATCGCAACCGAACATCATCTGTATTTGGTATCCTTAGGTCGATTCCATAGGTTGTTTATTAAATTTTCATTTTAATTTTAGTTTCTGAATTTTTTAGGGGTCTAGGGGGGTTCTGATACCTAGGGACGCTCAAGGGAGACGGCAACTACACCGCCGAGCCGTTCAGGCGATTATACTCCAAGGTGTTCCCGAGGGAGCGAAGTGCCAACTTAGTACCTACCTACTAAAACTTAAGTCCTCGTTTTTGCTTTACCATCAGTCGTAACCTGTGCATCTAGCGATTGGAACGTGTCCACTGGGACGCCCTCTGTCCGTCGGTACCGTTCCCGACTTTCTAGGTGGTACAGTCCGCCCAATAATAAACTTTTTATTCTAAATTTTTAATTCATTTTTCAGTTTTTGGGCGTTATTTTCTAAATTTTTCAGGAAAGCCTATACTGCTTTTTGCACCACCGTGTGGCCGCCGACGAGGCCTTTCCGTAGGTACCTCACACGACCGCCTAGGGTCCGTAGTTTTCGTGAAAACCGCGATTTTCATAAATACGAGCGAGATTTTACGAGAGAAACTAATGGTAACCGCGATGATTCGGTTTTGACTAGTGTCGCGCGACCCCGCTTGACCCCCCCATCCCTCGCCGATGGCCGAAACCTCGATCGCTACAGCCCCCATGCCGGTGGGGAACAGAGCGGACGAGGCTAAAAAATGTAATAACCGGGCCAAAATGTCTATTAACAGCGCGAGGAATTTAAAGACCGATATTAGGCTCACAGTGATCGGGGAGATAGAGCGCCTTTTCCAACTCGTGAAGGAGAGCGAGGCAGAACTAAGAGGCTTGCGGACAGGGTGCATGCCCAAGGCCGGGACTAAACATCTAGAGCCCACACAAAGCCTTGACGCGATGGTACCGCGGGACGGGCTGGAGAGTCGCGTTCTGGAAAAAATGGAGGAGAGTGCCAGACTCATCAGTGAGAATGGCAGGAAGATAGATGAGCTTAGACTGGCTCTCCAGAGCCAGGCAGAGACCGCAGAAAAAGTCGAAAAGTCCGTGGATAGGGTCACATACGCATGTGCGGCGGCTGCCAGTCATTGCAGGGAAGCAACGCTCCCGCCACAGACGCTCCACTCCGTGTGTGTCTCTTCCACGGACGAGACCGACACTGCCGACATGGTCCTGCAGCACATTAGGCAGACCATGGACGCCAAAGAAGGGTGGGTCAAGATAGAGAGGGTAAGGAAAGCAAAAGAAAGGAAAGTCATCATGGGATGTAGAAGCGTAGAGGACAGGAGAAAAGTAAAGGAAAGGCTCGAGGGAGTCGCGGGTCGGTTCGTCGTCGAGGAGATCAAGAATAGGGACCCTCTTCTGATTCTGAGGGACGTATTGAAGGTTCATGATGACCATGAAATACTTCGCGCCCTTCGGAATCAGAATGGGGCCCTGTTCGAGGGCCTCGGCGACGGGGACGACCGCGTGACCATAAAATTTAAGAAACGATCGCGCCACTCACAATTTCACCACGTAGTGATCAGCACGTCACCTGTTGTCTGGAGGAGAGCGACGGAGGCGAAGCGTCTCTATATCGACCTCCAAAGAGTCGCGGTGGCAGACCAGACGCCACTCATCCAGTGCACCAGGTGCCTGGCTTTTGGTCACACGAAAAGATTTTGCTTAATGCCAGAAAATCAAGATCTGTGCGCAAAATGTGGCAAACCTCATGGACGGGACGAGCCCGAAAAATGCAGTAGAAAAGACCTGGAGCCCCACTGCGTAAATTGCACCCGCGAATATGGCGAAGTAAAACATCATCACGCCTTTGATAAATCGTGCCCAGTCCTACAAAAGTGGGAAGCGATGGCCAGAGCAGCCATAGCTTATTCCTAGGGATGCTCTGACCACCGCCGAAATTAAATAGATGCAATTGGCTATATTATATACAATATAACTCAAGGCATTCATAACAAGTAAAAAAGTTCATACAAAAATTAAATAAGAACAAAAAATTATCAGAAAATTAAATTAAAACTTACACCCATTTTAAATGTTACAAATAATGCCAATTTAAAATAACCCTCTAAATACCAACCAAAACTAAAATCGCCTCTTTCTGTCTTATATGTATAGTATATTCATGCATAGCCAAAGTATATATATCAAACTTCTGTCTACTTATGTCTTATATCGCTATCGTATACTTTATAATTATATATCAATTTATCTATTTATATTAAGTATGTTTTCTATATATTAATATTATGTAAGAAAATTTTGCTCGATAATCTTAAAAAAGGCACTTGCTACAATTTTCTGGTGAAAATTTAACCAAGTTGACAACCAACTCTTCCGAACTCAACCCTACTTCATTAAACGCCAAATACTCTCGTAAATTCTGTCTTAAGGTATACTTTTAAATTTTTTATCGCTATCTGTAATGTACATCACTTCTTTTGTACCATATCGTATCACATTATATATAATATTTTCCGTATAGTTAAATATATAAGTAAATAAATATAAAAATAAATATAAAATATAGTTATGTAATTATGTACCAAAAATTTTTTAACAGTGAGTGAGGGCGGCTGGGCAACCGTCTGGCCAAAGCCCGTCGGCTGCCGGGCCACCCTCACCCAAACGGCCTAATGCTAACGACGTTGTAAATTGATCTGCGCTGATACATATTTTTAAACCGGGCATTCTGTGGCTTATTATATAATAAGCCGCTCAATAAACCGTGTGAAATCGCATAACTTTTCAATAATAGTTTAACTTTTTCCTTGAAATTATAAACAATGTAAAACTTCTCAAAATTCTATTTTCTAAATTAGCTGCAACTGAAATCCGCACACAAAGACCCCACAAGATTAATCCAGTGGGGGAAATGGCGCGAAACTTATAAAAAAAAAAGCTCCTCGGCCGTGATGGAGTCGTCCAGACCCGATATGCGCACTTCTGCGCACTTGTTGGGCCTGGACACCCGGACGTCAGCTACGTCCAGCGTCTCCCTGAGCCTAGCCGCTAAGGCGTCGGCTTTAAGGGCCGCTGGTAGCCCCGGGGACCTCGAAGATCCGAGCTCCGGTGCGCGTGGGCTTGCACACCAGATCCGGGATCTCGAGGGCTCCCAGGTCGATGCAGGCCCTTGCCTGCCTCACCACCTGGGCGTACTCCACACCCCTCTCCGACGCCTCCGTCGTCAACGTTATGACGACGGCCGTCGTTCGAGGGACGCGGAGCCTCCTCGGCGCTGTTGCCATCGCGGCAGCCTTGGCCCTTCTGGCCAATTTGGCTGCCTTTTTGGCGGCGTTCCGTCTCTTTTTATTGGCTCCGGCTACCTCCCAGCCCCCTGACGGGGGGCTGGAGGATTATGTCGGAGCCAGGGCTCGGGCCGGGACTGAAGCCCGGGCCGGGGGCGGGGCTGAGGCCAGGGCTGGGGACTTCTTCCCCTTGCCCTTGCCCTTCCCCTTGCCTTGAGCGCTCTGGGCACCCTGAGCGGGACTCGGAGGACCTGGAGGGGGGCGGGGAGCCGGCACCGATGGGGCCGCCGCCGCCGCCGTGGAGGCAGGCCCCCCCCTCACTGCGGCGGCGTACCCGGCCTGCGTCGCGAGAGGAGGACGGCGGGCGATATCGAGGATCGCCTCCAGCCGCCGGTTGGTGCGCTCCTCCTGTGCCGCCATCTCGGCACGTATGGTTGCCATCAATTCGGCCAACGACGCCGGCTCTGCCGGTCGGGTCGGCAGCTGCACCGGTTGCGGAGGCTGCGCAGTTTGCGCTGGCCGCTCTGGCTGTACCGGCCGCTCCGGCTGCACCGGCCGCCCTGTCAGCGCCAAGTGCGCCGACTTCTCCTGCTGCGACCTCCGCATTGACCGAGTCACCACTCCCGGCAACTCGGTCAAGTTCTCCACTCTCTTCTCGAGGGCCTCCAGCTCCGCTGTGACCCTCTGGAGCTGGTGCCGGGACTCTGCCTCTCGTTGTTGGGCCTCGGCCTCCCTCCTCGCCTGTTCGGCCATCTGGTCAGCCAGACCCTCACCGGCATTTCTGCCTGCTCGGGAGTCGCAGACTCCGCCTGCCTTGCCACCATCCGGTTAAGGTGGTGGGCGAGGATCATGGTCCTCCTATAGATGGGCGAGTCCAGCGCCACATCTCTCTCAGTGCTGGATGGACCAACCCACGGGGAGGAGTCCCGAGCGGGGGTGGCCTTCCTACCGCTCCTCCTCGCCCTTTCGCGGCCGGTGGCCTGGACTTTGGCTGTCCGCTCCTCCTCTCCGCTACTACTGCCACTACTGCCGCTGGCGGCCGACCCGAGCCCGGGAGGGATGAAGTCCTCATCCCGCTCGTCCACCAGCGGCAGGGTAAACCGTTTGTTCCCCTTTCCCTTCCCCTTGCGCTTTTTGGCTGCAGACCTCGTCTGCAGCCCAGGCAGCGCCTGCCTCTCTACCTCGGTAGTGACGCTAGACTCCTCTGACGTCACCGCCGCCGCCAATGAGGACGACGAATCGTCCAGGGGTAGCGCGACCTTCGCGCTACTTTTTAAGTTGGGGCCGGATCTAGAGCTCGGCGCCGGGCTCAAATTATGGTTGTCCCCCCCAGAATACGAGTGGGGACTGCCGTTGCCGACCGGCAACGGGAGGGACTCCCCAGCTAGGCTGGGACCCTCCTGGGTAGATATTTTGGTATCGTTTTGTGCCATCATTAGTTTTTTGAGGTTAACGTCCTCCGACGTTGACGCCCTTGGGACTGGACTCCATCCAGCCACTCATCCCATCGCCAGGCGTCAGAGCTTGGGATTGGGGATTTTTTTTTAAAAGAGGTTTAAAAGAGGAACTCCTTGCGGATCCGAAGATCCATCGGTCCTGTCAGTTCAGGATTACGGCCGGGCCGAACGGGGTCTGCACCAGACCGAGTCCGTCCGCCCCTCGGGGTAATTTTTTATAGAGGTTGTCTTCCTCGCAGCCCACTAGGGGCCACCGTTCCTGACCTAGGTCAAGCTTTTTTTTTCTTTTTTTCTTTTTTTTTTACGGCTTGGCCGCACGGTGGTCTGCACCAGACCTTGTTCCCCACCTCTGGAAGAAGCCAAAGGTGGAGAACCCGTCCGCCCTAGAGCGCGCCCTCCACTACGCCCTCTGCAAACAGAGGGACATGTGGAGGGCCCACGAGCTGCCCCTAACAGGGCCACTCCCACCTCGATTGTCTAAGCGTCTCTCCCCTGTCCCCTCTGAAAACAGAGGGATACTGGGAGATACGCCGACGACCACGGGCCTCGCAGACCCGTCATCCCACGACCCCACCCCAGTGAGGTCCGCCGATGGGTTATTCGTCAACGGCCAACAGAACTCCCAAAGTGGGAGTCTGTTAGCCGTTGTCCAGGGTGCACCAGCCCTCCCGCTTCCGCTCCCCAGGACCGCGGTCCAAAGGGGGAAGAAACGGGAAGGCCAACGTGGAGGTTACCCAACCAGCACCCCTAACTTTAACGGTTGCCATGTCGGGGGACCCTAAATGATTAAGCACTCCGTTATATTATCGGAACAATTCAAGGTCCCTCGACATGGCAACCGTTAAAGTTAAAAGGCAAACTCTATTTATTTTCAACTTTAGGAAGTGTTTTTTTGTGACGGGGGTTTTTTAAATTTTTAATTTATTTTTTATTTTATACTTTTTAAAGTGATCTACTAGTCAAGCTCTTTCATTGATACCCATATTGAGGGAGTTATGAAGAAATTTGTATTCCGATATGTTGTGGCGGCGGCCATGTTGGACCGATTTTTTCCAAACATACATAGCTAAGAACACTCCCGACTAATATACCTTTCAAACACAAAAAACTACATCGAAATCGGTTCATCCGTTTGGGTGCTACGATGCCACAGACACACACACACACACACACACACACACACACACACACACACACACACACACACACACACACACACACACACACACACACACAGACATGTCAAACTTATAACACCCCGTCGTTTTTGCGTCGGGGGTTAAAAATAACATACTTACAGCAATTTCAAGGCTCAACTGCTCAACGTGCTTTCTGACTTTTCGAGACACACAAAATATCAGATGTCTAATACACAAACATCGCAAATCTCCCATATAACAAGCAGTAAGAGAATTAATAACAGTCATACAAATATTTGTTATTCCCTAACTAACCGCATTACGTCTTCTGCACGATCTTTGCTTCTATTACGTTTTCCCACACTGCAATCTGCAATTAACTCAAGCATTATTCAGAAACATGCGAACTCAAAATCTGGGATTCCTGGGATTCCAGACGCTTACGGCACGAGCCAACCCACGAGCACAGAATAGATAATATAATAGTTGCCAAGAGCAAGCGCGTGCGAAGTTTTTCCTTCAACTTATATCCGAGAATTACCGCCAAGAAGGTGCATGCCTATGCGGTTATTGACTCAATATTTTATTAACTTTGTTATGATCTCATTCTTCGTCAACCAGTGACGTCTTTTCTTTTCAATTTTATTGATGAAGTATGAGATATAAAGTGCTGGACAAGTTGCTTAGATTCGAAATACATCGGGAAAAAGAAAAAGCGCTCAAGTGGCGGTGTATGGTTCTAGGGGCAGATGGCGATGAGGAAACGGTTTGAAATACAGAGTTTACAGGGTCAGCAACACATGTTTGACGTTCTTGCTAGAACAGGCGATCGGATGGACCTATAGTCGTTAACCGGGTACTATTTTCTAGACTGAATGCTTAAAGACGAATGATGAGCCGTATCTATTATTAGTAACATGATATGAGTCATGACTCACACCCCATAATTTTACTTTTACTTTCAAATCCTACTACTTCCATACTTCATACTAATATTATAAATGCAAATGTAACTCTGTCTGTCTGTCTGTACTTCTGTATGTTACGCTTTCACGCCTAAACCACTGAACCAATTTTGATGAAATTTGGTATGGGGTAGATTAGACCGTGAGAAAGGACATAGGCTATGTTTGGTCGCGATAACCGACATCCACGCGGGCGGAACCGCGGGCAAAAGGTAGTTATATTATAAACGCGAAAGTTTGTAAGAATGGATGGATGGATGTTTGTTACTCTTTCACGTCTAAACGGAGCTGAAAACTGGAGCGATTTTAAGAAAATTTGGTAAGGAGTTAACTGACACCCTGGATTAACGCATAGGCTATGTTTGGTCGTGTCAACCGAAATCCACACGGGCGGACCCGTGGGCAAAAGGTAGTTATATATATTTTAAAGAAAACACAGTCCTATGACCAATCTGTGAGATAACTGTCTCAATGGCAGAACAGAATGGAACAATGATTTTTATTCATGGTGTAACTTATGCAAATCAAGATACAAAATACGTGGAAGGAATAAATATAATCAAGTGATTGCTTCATTCTCATTGTATAGTAGGAAAACACAACGGAATTTTAGTTGGAATTTACTTGAACGTCACAAACGTATCCTTTTTCCGATTTTACTTGATTTGAATCTGTGTGAGTGGGGGCCCATCAAGATCATTGGGGCCCAAGCTCACACCTTACTTAATAAATGAATATTTTTATTTATGATGTTGAAAAAACAACTAATCACTGTATGTATGTGTATGTAGTTTCTCACGTTTTTGTATATAAAAAATGTTTTGTATGTCTTTTTTTGTGGATATGAATAATTTCTCAGAAGCTGATGTAAGTTTAAAAATATTTGTGCATATTTTTACTTTTTCTACCAATTTCATAATTATGTTTATTGTTGTCAGTTTTTAGAAAATATTTTTACTTAAGTATTTTCATAAATTCTGTAACATTCTTGAACCTTTGATTGAACAATAACTTTTCATCACATTGAGTGCACGAGGAACGAAAATGTCCCGTAGTTCTTTCAGTGTTGATATGGCCAGTGGATCAATATTAATAAAAAAAATGTTTTTCCTTCCAATAATAGGCTGGTTTCGATGTCGGCAAATCATTTTGTACTACGTATAGGAATCATCATGAACTTAAAGTTAGGTTAGCGACTAACCTAACCTATACTACTCATAATGTACGTGACCAATTATGATCAATTTGGTAGGTATACCTGCCTGTTAGTGACACAAAGTTTGACATGGCATCGGAAAATGCCGCACAAATAAGTACTTAATCGGTGCTGGCTATTGTGCGAGTCACTAAGCATTTTTGTAGTTAAATCAGTAGCCTAGTGGTATGGGTCTCGGTTTCGATCCCAGGTTTACCATGGTACACACCAATGACTTTTCGATGCTTTTCGAAGTTATGTGTGTATTTATCGCAGGTTTATAAGTGCCAGGTTAATGGCAATACGCCCGCCACCTATTACATTGGGACCTAAACATAAACACGAAATGTGGGTGCCAGCACCCCTACCTACCCCTTCGGGGAATACAGGCGTGAGTTTATGTTATGTTAGATGGAATTCTATGACAGCCTTCGTGGAGGCGCGGGTTCCTCAATGCAAATATTTATATGCATGAATATGATGATTTGCATTGGTCTGGTCGTGCCTCGGAGAACACGTTAAACCGTCGCGTCGGTCCCGGTTGCTATACGAATATCTATGGCAGTCGTAATTTGTAGTGGGAGCCTAGACAAGTCCAACGACTGGTCTAGCTACAATGCTTCGATATCGCTTTTGTGTTGTGAGGTCAGATAGCAATTGCTTCACAGAAAATATTGAATCTTAGCCAAATCCGCAGTTAGCTGCAAATTTGACCTTGAACGCCGACGACGACGTAATTCAAATCCGGCCGTCGGAGTTTAGATAAACAAATCACTTGACGAACACTTCACAACTTTATAAGCTGAAGTGTATGGCTCCACGTATTTATAATAAATTGCCAAGAAGAATAATGGAGATTGCAAAATTAAGTGTATTTAAAAGACAAATTAAGAATATTTTACTGACCAAATGTCACGATAAATGACTATTTAAATGACAAAAAATTAGATGTGAAGTAGGTAAATTAACATACTATACCTTTAACATTGATTAACTTTGACATTATTTACTTCTACATTATTGTATAGCTCTAACTTTGACATTATAAATTATGGTTATTTGTTAATTTATAACTGACTAATTTAATGTTAGATATATATTGCAAGAAGGCGATTATTATGTTGTTTATGTTGAGCACGAAAACACGGACATGTACATTTTGAACAAGACATATTTTTTCACTTACTTTTAATATCTAATCTTTAAATCATAATTTTAAATAATAAATGTTAAATTTCTGTCATTATTGTCATAGTATGTGACATTATTGCATGCCAAGCTGGCTGAAATATGGTGGAACCCAATTGTATTTCCTGTAACATCTTTGTATACCCGTATATCGCAATAAAATATATTTGAATTTGAATTTGAATTTGTTATTTTTTATAAAGGATATGAGTCATTCTTTCAATTATTATAAGAATCTTGTTGATAGTTATCACTGGAGTTATTATAAGCAACTGTAAACATTGGCGATAGTGAAAATTATGTGTCAAGTAAAACGGTACCTTTAATTTCGAGGTAGCGTCTCAGTTAGGTTTCACAATTATTTTAAAGTTTATATTAGGTATCACAATGAATATAAATAGTGATGTAATTATAATTACGCGAATTCCTTCTGACATTGAGTCCTCGCTGCCTGTAGAACTGTGCCGTATGACGCGATGAGTTAACTTCGTAGGATATCAGAAATAATGATGTAATATTAATTACGCGAATTCCTCTTGCTTTTAAAACTTCGAAGTCTAAATGATGCTAAGTTATATTTAGAAACTATATTATTATTACAAGCATTCTTGAAATAGTAACGCGTAAATACTTATTTCCAACAATATAGTTACCGTTACGGAAATTCAAGTATTTATAACAATTAATTAGTCATAATCCAATGATCTAGTATTGGATACAGATTTCCTCTACGGCGAGCCTCTTGTGAATCATAAACACCCAGACGTTAACTATTTCAATTTCCTAGCTTCATCCCGGAACGAAGAAAAACCCACATAATTATTCCACAACATTCTACACAACGCTATCTAGATCCATGGTAAGCTTATATAGCTTGTGTTATGGAATCTAGAATGCGGATAAACATACTTAAATACTTTTTTTTGTAAACACATACCTATATACATAGAAACATCCAGACCAATGCAAAATAGTCATATTCATTCATACAAATATTTGCACTAAGCGTGAATCGAACCCGCGCCTCCTGCGTGGCAGCCGCGTGCACTAGGTACCGCCACGCCACAGAGGCTGTCGTCACATTTGGTAACCTATTACGAGGTGACCCTATAGCCATCAGGTCATAGACGGTATTTTTACTGTCTGATGGAAAACAACCCTATCCTTAAGTCATTAGAATATGGTGTTGCCTTATTCTACTGTTATTATTATGAAAGCCTCTGTGGCGTGGCGGTAGTGATCGCGACCAATACCCTAGTCAAGGGCTTCTGCAAGTCGATAGACCTAACTGATTGATGGGTGAGCCTCTAGTGCAGGTTTTCATTTCAATGAACCAGTTGGATAGATAGATAGACCACTCTGCATTGTACACCAACATGCCAGCTCACGTGTTTGCTTCTTCCTACAGTCCCGGGTCCTTGCGGCATGAAAAGGCATCTGATGAGGCTGTTAAGCTGAGTGCCACCACTGTTAACATGGTACATGTTTATGATGGTGACCCCCTTTCCGAGACATTTCCTTTAGCTTACCATCAAGTGAGGTGAAGTAAAAAAAACATCAGATTACAAGAGATTAGGAGAGTTGAACCTAAACTCCAAAGTACAGGTTTTGGATACACCCCTGATTGGTACAGGACGCTATTAAGTCTACGGCAGAGTCCTACTAATATTATAAACTAGCTTCCGCCCGCGGCTTCGCCCGCGTGGTGTGTTGATAAAAAGCAGCCTATTGCAAAAATAACAAAATCGAAGAATAAATAAGCTTACGTCTTTTTTTAAGTTTGTGTCTCCAATGTAAGAACGGCACCCTAAAGAATTTGAATTTGAAGAATTTGAAAATTTTTGAGAAGGATAGATAGGTACGGATATAATGATTGATGGTGATGGTAATACAAAAGTTATAGCTACTGCAATATACTCCTATAAACTACATTAAAAGATTTATTTCGTTCAGCAAAGACATGTAGATTTTGCGATTTAGAAACGCGGGAGCAAGCCACATAGAGCTGGCCGTGGGAAACACATGGACGAGTCGCAAGCGCTTGCGGCAAACTCCTTTTGCCGGGTTTACACGCTTGCCAAGCCTTGGCAAACGGCAAACAGCCCCAAGGCATCACAAATCTCGTTTGGCGTTTGGAAAGCGTTTACACGCTTGTGAATGGATCAGTCTGCAACCTACCTCCAAGCATGGCAGACACCGAACTTGTCACGGCAATTGCATTTGGTTTAACGTACTTTTATTTGAAATGCAAGCAAAAGGAAAGTGCTAGCGAAAAGTACTTTATTAATTTTTAAATGCTTCACTGGCCTTCCGATAAGTTTAACAAGACGAATCCATGCATCTTCTTATCTTTACCTATGATTTGCATCTTTCTCCAGAAACGAAAGACTCTCCTCATTCGACCAGCCACTCATTTTTAGGGTTCCATAGCCAAATGGCAAAAACAGAACCCTTATAGATTCATCATGTCTGTCTGTCTGTCTGTCCGTCCGTACAGCCACTTTTCTCTGAAACTATAAGGCCTATTCTGTTGAAACTTGGTACGTAGATGTATTCTGTGAACTGCATTAAGAATTTCATACAAAATAAAAAAAAAAGCAATCAATTTTGGGGGTCCCCATACTTAGAACTGAAAGTCAAAAAATTTTTTTTCATTAAACCTATGCGTGTGGGGTATTTATAGATAGGTCTTCAAAAATGCTATTGAGGTTTCTAACATGGTTTTCTTCTAATGGTATACATTGCTATGCAAACTTCCAACGAAAATTGGTTTGAACGAGATCTAGTAAGTAGTTTTTTTAATACGTCATAAACCGCAATTTTCGCCTTTCATTCAATTTAACATAACATAAACATAAACTCACGCCTGTATTCCTCGAAGGGGTAGGCAGAGGTGCTAGCACACACATTTCGCCAGTTTATGTTTAGGTCCCAATGTAATAGATGGCGAGCCTATTGCCATTAACCGGGCACTTATATACCTGCGATAAATACACACATAATTTCGAAAACCATCGAAAAGTCATTGGTGTGTGAGATGGTAAACCTGGGATCGAACTCGAGACCTCGTCTCAGCAGTCCAATAACCATACCACTAGGCTCATTCAATTAACTCAAAAAATTCTAAAAACAAAACATTTAATGAACTACAAGAATTTTTATATTATATTACTTAATGCTGCGGAACCCTTTATAGGCGAGTCCGACTCGCACTTGGCCGGTTTTTATTTTTTTAGCATGAGCATGCATGCGTGTTGTCGCCACGAGAACACAATGGCTACTAAACGCGGACCAACGTGTAAATGCGTCGCAAACGTTTGCCGCAAACGCCCTTTGATCTGCGTCAAAAAACCGACACTCGACTGGATCGGAAACAAGCGCTGACGAGCTCACGCAAGCCAAGCCAAACGCCTTCTTTACACGCTTGTGATTGTCGAGACTTGCCAAGGCTTGGCAAGCGTTTAAACCCAGCATTTGATTTGTGACAAAAAAACCGACACTTGACCGATCGGCTACAAGCGCTTGCAAACCTACACAAACCAAGTCAAACGCTTTATCCACACGTTTGAATTTGTGATGGCTTGTTTAGGTTTGGCAAGCGTGCGGACGCGGCTTAGGTTTGGAGTTTGCGGCAAGCGGCAAGCGTGCGGACGCGGCAAGTATTCTATTCTAGGGAAAAGTGGGCGGCCGAAGGCGCGGACGCCGCCGGCCGCTTTTCGTACGGCCAGTCAGCCACGGTCTTTCAAGGCGAATCCACGCTTATTCAGATTATTTTATAGTTCGCGTCCAAGTTCAGTCAGCTTCAATAGTAGCTGATCAAAAACTGTGTTCCAAAAGTATTGACTCTATAATTTTTTTCAATAACCTGACATCCTTTCTTTCCATATTAATCACTCGCGTTATGGTTTCAAAATAATCAAAGAACTATTTTCAAAATAAGCTGATTCATATTTTTTTCAATATGCATAACTAAATAGTGTTTTTAAAGTGACTGATATTTATCAAATACATAGGGAAAAATAATCTTCTCGGGCGGGACTCGAACCCGCAGTCTTCAATTGTTTGGGCGCAGTTATCAAAAATCAATGTTTAAAAATGATTGTAACATCATTCATTGATTCCGATAGTTAGAAAGAAAATCGGTAGATGACGCCACGTCGTCGCCTTAAAGACGTATAAGATGGGAAATTTGAATCATATCGGGCGTGTCTCGGTAGCCGAATTGGTCAGGCATTCCCCCTGTAAGGGAAAGACTGCGGGTTCGAGTCCCGCCCGAGAAGATTCTTTTTCCCTATGTATTTGATTTGTATAGTTAGCATACTTAATGCTGTAAAAATTCCTTCGACTGATATTTAATTGTATCAAAATAGTCAGACAAAAAAGGAAGTGGTATAGCCGGTCTTTATTCAATTATTAGCAGCAGTGCGAGCAGCAGGGTCGGCAGCACGAGTGTGACGCCCCTGGCGTTGCAAATGTCTATAGGCCACGGCGCGTGCCACTGGAGGATCCCAGCCTCATAGTGGGAGACATTTCCATCGGCATCAAGCCTCGACGGCCGGTGAAACTTCGGGGAGCATTTCCGAAGACTGGCCTCCAAATTGAAGGACACAGCTGCGGCTTTGGGGTTTGTTTTGTTTGTTTTTAAATGTTCTTTATTTCACAACAAATAGATTTATATGTACAGAGCAAACAACTGCTGTCTGAGAGCAGTCAAATACAAATCGATGGCTGCGGGGAATAAAGCCACAATCGACAAATCTCAATTTTACAGTAAAAAAGATTTAGTGAAAATCTTGAATTATTTCTAAACTACGAGATGTATCAAAATGCTTTATATGTCAAACGATGCGTTATTTTTTTCCGGAGTGACATAAATTAACGTGAAAATGAAAGGTTCACAGGAAATAACGAATAAGTTTAAAAAAGCAGAATGCCGTTTTATACACTGAACGTTTTTGACGTATGAGTCCATTGTCGTTCTATTGCGGTAAAAGTGCAAAACCAATCAAACAGCAATAGTCTGCGACGTTGTCCGCTGACCTTTAGGATGTGTGGCACATACAGTAATAGTTTTTTGCAGTGTTATTACGTTATTTTAATGTTCGATTTCAAAAAACGTATTCCGTATTGCTGTGTATGAACATTTTACGAATATGGTTGTATTATAATGAATACAGTGTCTATTTTGATTATTACGTAAATATCTCTAAATAATTGGAGCTTATTTAATGTAGTATCATTATGTGCAAAATTACTGCAATAGACAAGAAAATTACTATTAAATTTGTTATGTACTAAGAAGAAAATGTAATTATTACACGTAATTTTATTTTGACTAGTGGTGGAATAAACAGTTTGAACTCCATTCAGGGTCGAGTCTGTATTTTGTACCACCTCTGAAGTTTTGTTTTTTTTTTCCCGCCGAGTCTTGGGTCCAATTTGGGCCCTCGAGAAGTAATTTTATATCAAAATAGTCAGATTGTTCCATCTTGATGACATTGTATTTTTCGCCACTAACTTTGGCATTCATAACTACTGCAGAATTGTTCTGGTGTGTATATGTCTTTTTAACTCAGGCTCGATGCAGGTGTGCATCGGGTCTCCTTCGTTCTTTCCTTGGCCGGTTTGCAATAAAATGCATATAAATGCAAACCTATTCCTAAATTCTTGACAGCATCTGTGGCGTGGCGGTAGTGCACGCGACTGCCACGCAGGAGGCGTGGGTTCGATCCCCGCTCATTGAAAATATTTGCATGCATGAATATGGCTATTTGCATTGGTCTGGGTGTTTCTATCTATAATATATATGTATTTACAAAAAAAAGTGAGCATTCTAGATTCCATAACAGAAGCTAATTAAGCTTACTATGGGTCTAGATAGCGTTGTGTAAAATGTTGTGAAATATTTAGTTATTATTTATTTATTCTGATTTTTTCCGGTACATTCATCCGAGTACAATGAAATTTTGGAAACATCGTGTTTATTTTAATTTTCCGAAACTTTAGTAAGCAACTTCGATAGCCCCTCTGTTGGCCATTTTTAAATGCCACATAATAACAGTATCCCAAAATAAATTTGAAATAGTAAGACCCTCTTCCAAGTACCTAAAGCTTTTGAGAGTCTTTTCTCACATAGTGTGCTTCTACTTTTGGGAATAACGT
Source organism: Eilema sororculum (assembly GCA_914829495.1). Classification (NCBI taxonomy): domain Eukaryota; kingdom Metazoa; phylum Arthropoda; class Insecta; order Lepidoptera; family Erebidae; genus Eilema; species Eilema sororculum. The sequence goes on along the minus strand of OU618544.1, from coordinate 20,250,419 downwards.
AATATGTTTGACTACGTTTTTTTCAGTTATTGAACTCGTTTTATGAGGTCTATTTCTGTGATGACCACGGTGATTGACCAGGTTCTTCACGCTGCACCTTTTCCAAAGCAATAAATATAATGGAATCGGATATATTCAAAGTATGTATAGTACCTATGTATAGTATAAATACCTTACATACTTGATTTTTTCATTTTCAACTCGAAAGTAGTACATACTTCAGTGTTTGTGTTCTATTACATTTCCTGTTTATTGTCGTTTTCTTTATTTCTGTATAATAATTCAAGCCTTTAGACTATATTTCATTTCATACCACACAAGTATTATACAATACCGTAACTTGTAATACATACTAAGTTTTCTGCTATAAAAATTATTTAAAAGAAAAACATTCATCTGAGGTTTTTGCTATGTACTTTTTAATAATTTATTAATAGGCTTAATTCACTTTTATAAAACGACCCTATCTAGAAAGAAGAAAGAAAGAAAATACATTTATTTCTCGCAGCTGCAGCACATACACAGAAATGTTACAAAATAGCTATAATTAAAATATATAATAATTTCTATTCCTACAATAAATAATCATATTTTTTTACAGTGGCAACACTTCCCACCATTATCTCCTTCCGCCCATAGATTATGACTATGATTTTATAATTTCAAAGGTAAAAAATATGACATCGTTATGACATAACAGTGACATAATCCATGGAACTGGCTTTATCTACATGCTTAAATGATTAAAATATCAGAATGTTCTTTTGTTTAAAAACAATTATTTCTTGATTAATTTGCTATTAACCAAATTGTGTGAAATAAAATACTAAGTTTTCTGGTAGGTTACAATTTACAGCATTGGTTATTGAACATTAATCAATTTCCTGGTAGAAAACAAGTATTACTTATTATTAGTGACAGTTTAAACTATTTATATAGCAATGTTTATTGTGAATCGGTCATCAAAGTTTATTTCGGGAAACAAAGCCACAATGGCCGCTACTTGTGCAAAGTAGAATTTTTTATTGTATTGCACATAGCACGATTATGCCCGCAAAATATTCAGTGATTATATTCGAGGAACAACGGGGTTTTACCCAATGCGCCTTTGCTAACTTGGTCAGTTTTCAAGATAAAATTCTGAAAAAAAATTCACAAGGTGTAATAGCGTACCTACGTAGATAACGAAAATGACTTAATCGGAAAACTGCTGCTATGATACTGAGGCGCCTATAAAAGTTTACAAAATGATAATTCAACTTACTTTTTAAAAACACATATCATAAACACTATTAAATTTTTTTGAAATAAAACCACTCTTTACGGATTCTATCGCGATATATTTGTTTTTGTTACTTTTTAACCCGACGTTTCAGCTGCTTTGCAGCAGCCATTTTCGCGGTGTGACTCACGATGGTAGTTGTCACATAGTTTGAAGTATAAGTTATCTCAAAATACCCGAATCATGGTGAATTATTGGTGTTCGTATTTACGCAGAACGAGCTCACTGTGTTGTTAAGTCTTGCTGGATTTTGCTGCTTAACACCTTACACAGCACTGAGGTGACGGCTATGGGTCGATAGTTGGCTGGGTCCGAGCGATCCCCCTTCTTGGGGATCGGCTGGACATTCGCCTCCTTCCAAGCCGAAGGCACTGTACCCGAACTGTAGGACAGTTGGTACAGCCGCGTTAGCATAGGAGATAACTCCGCTGCACATTTTTTAAGTACAACCGCTGGAATACCATCAGGACCACTGGCTTTCCGGACATCGAGTGATTGCAGTACTGCACGGACATCGCGTTGCCTGATACGTATATCAGGCATTGCGTGGTCACCAGTGGGCACTGTCCGTGGTTGCATACCACAATCATCGACTCGGGAGTTGGCCGCGAAGAGATTGACCAGCAAATTTGCTTTCTCTTGCGGCTCATGGGCCAGAGATCCATCGGGATTGCTCAGCGGGGGCAGCGAGGGCTGGCAGAAGTTGGCTTGCACGGCTTTGGCCAGTTGCCAGTAGCCACGGCTACCCGTGGGATGCGCCACTAGCTCTTGGCCCAGCCGCGCTATGCGCTGGGCATCCGCCCTGACGCATGCCCTCTTGCAGACCTTTGTGGCTCTGTTGTACGCCGCCTTGAAGTGACCCACGTTGGGATCGCGTGTGGCGCGCGCCCGCACCCAGGCGCGGTACGCAGACTGTTTATGTTCAACAGCCTCCGCGCACTCGCGCCCAAACCACGGACGTGCTCCGCGGACTCCGGTGACATCGGTGTATGGGATATAGTATTCCATACCTAGACCGATCTCACCGGCGACGGCAGTAGCGCTCTCAGATGGGTTCTTACCCTCAAAGCAGCGTTCAACCCACGGGATGGACGCATAATAGTCGCGCAATCCATCCCAGTCCGCTGACGAGTAGTGCCATAGCCGCCTCTTCCCCTGCACGGGTCGTGGGGGCGCTACAATGGGCACGGTGGAGCGGACCAGACAGTGGTCGGAGTTACCTAAAGCAGCAATCACCGAGACACTGTACTGGTCCGGGTGACTCGTCAACAGAAGGTCAAGCAGAGAGGGCTCTAGGCCGGACTCTCTTGGTATCCTCGTGACCTTGTGCACCAATTGAGTCAAGTCATGCGCCAGGGCAAATGCGTGAGTGGCTCTTCCCGCATGGTTTGTTATGGCGGAGCCCAACCAGATCTTGTGGTGGGCGTTAAAATCCCCCAAAAACACCAATTCGGCGTTCGGAAACCGCTCCTGCGCATCATCTGCCGCCTGACTCAGGTATTCAAATAGTCGAGTTATCTCTGCATCTCCTGTATGGGAACGGTAAAGGCACACATAGACCTGACTCGTGGAGCCATGGTCTACGTGTACCCAAAGGATGGAAAAGGATGGGTCCTCTAGACAGCGCAAACGGCGACAACAAATGGATATTTGTTTGCCGGGGTGTGCGTGTTTGTTAGGGCGGATGCCCTAACAAACACGCACACCCCGGCTTTTGCTCGGAAATTTTCCTCGATAACATAGCCGGGGTAAAGCATCGTGTCGTCAGGGCGGCGTATTTGTGTCTCCGTTAGAAACAGCATAGCTGGTTTCGCCGTCTCCAGGTATTGGTGGATGGCGTTGAGGTTCTTATAGAGCCCACAGATGTTCGTGGACTCCACCTCAAATAGAGTTTTTGTGGGAGAGTCCCTAGCCGCTGTTTCAACAATTTTTGTTTTGTGCGCTGCCATGAGGTGAAGGGTAAGGGAAGGCGTGAAAAAGAGGTGATTGTCGCCGCAGCACCGCGTGACAAAACATGGGAGATTGGTTTCATCTATGAATGTGAGGCGTGACGAGAGCCGACGCGCCGAACGGAAGGGCCCCCGTACCCTCCCGAATATGGTCGCCGGGCTCCCGTCCGGTCGCCAACCGGCACGATGAGCCATATCGGGATTATGCGCGACCTGGTGGGGCAGCCTCCCAGGGTGGTTAGTCCCAGTTTTTTTCTTTTTCTTTTTTCTTTTTTTTCCTCCTATTTAGTTGCTTCTGTGTTGTACAAACATATATATTTATTGTGATCTGTTCACATAGTAATTGTACTGTGTCAAACATTTAGTCTAGAAATTTCTGTGTCTAGCATTCATGGTTTTGGGTATATACCTATATAATAGTAAGTAGTTAGTAAAAAAATACATAGCTGCTTTGTACTGTATAGACTTGAGTAGATTTGTAGTTAACTTTGTAACATTTTTGCTGAATACCTACATCACCTTTAATTTATATAAAGAAAATTTCTGTAACTTCAACTATAATTTGAACATCTGGTATTCACTTCATTGGGTTGCTGAGCCAGTATTCTGAAGATATTTATCTGGGTGATTCTATAATACCTACCCAAAATCAAGTAACATAATGCCCCGTCCGCACGCTTGCCGCTTGCCGCAAACTCCAAACCTCTACAAACGTTTGGCTTGATTTGACAGACCACCACACGCTTGCGAGTGCTTGCGAGTGAGACATTGTGTTCTGAAGAAGCAAGCATGACGGACGTTGAGATTGCGGCAATATAATTTGGCTGAAGTTATTTTTATTATAAATACAAGTATTTTCTTGAAAGGAAACGAAAAATAAAAAAATCTTCCTAAAGGTGACCACAAGAATTTCCTTCTTACTTTTCAGTTCCTGAACTGGCTTATTAAATACTAGCTTTTGCCCGCGGCTCCGCCCGCGTGGATATCGGTTATCGCGAACAAACATAGCCTATGTCCTTTCTTATGATCTAATCTACCTCTATACCAAATTTCATCAAAATCGGTGCAGTGGTTTAGGCGTGAAAGCGTAACATACAGACAGACAGGCAGACAGACAGACAGACAGAGTTACTTTCGCATTTATAATATTAAGTATGGATATTAGTATGGATTGCACTAAGGCGACACTATGCATCAGCTACTTTTTTTGTCCTTGCGATCAGTATTTCCCGGGTCCCAAATGCATGGTTCTGCCTGGTAACATTCCAGGAAGTTCAAAATGTTTTCATTTGACCATTTGACCAGTCACTCATATTTGTACTCAAGACGACCCATACGTCTGTACGCCGCCAGTACACAATCGAGACTGAGTGTACGCAAACGTGTGGACAAGTCGCAAGCGCTTGCGGCAAATTCCTTTGATTTGTGACAAAAAAACCGACACTTGGCGGATCGGCAACAAGCGCTTGCAAACCTACACAAACCAAATCAAACGCCTTATCCACACGTTTGAATTTGTGACGGCTTGTTTAGGTTTGGCAAACGTGCGGACGCGGCTATAGTCTTTTCCAGTAGTAAATTTTTTGTAACTACCTCCTAATTTATTAATCTAAAGAAAGTATACCTGGTGTCATATTTCTTGGACAAAGCTATTCTTACATTTAGTTAATATAGTTTCTCTATTCTAAAATATTAGATTTTTGTAGCTACCGCACAAATTGTGACCTAGAGGCAGCATATTTAGTAACTTATCTGTTAATATTAGTTGATTTTGTCTCTGTGGAAACTTCATTTAACCTACATTTATAATTTGTAAACGGGGCCTACCACAACCGTTTACAAAACAGTCTTATTGCAGGAGAGTTTTGTGTCAAGCTTGAAGTAATCTTGCTTATATTCGTACCACAACCGTACATTGTGCATGTCATGTATTCCTGCTTAGTGCTTTTGTGACGTCAAATTAATTTTAGTTCATTCAATTCGTACCATGACGAGATTTTAGAGCAGTATTGTATTTAGCATTATTGTTTTTATGTCAAATTTGGCCGTTTTAAAAAAGTTGCTAGGTAGCAACTTTTTTATTATTGTTTTGCAAAATACTGCCCAAAAAATCATTTTCGTAACCCAAAAAGCAAGTAAACCGTATTTATATACATTAACCTAAACAAGAAATGGTCAAGCTGACTATTATAACGGTTTAAAAGTACTTTTACACGGATACCTCCTGTTTGGCCAAGCAGCCGTTATATCTAACTCATATCGACTAAAACCGCACGCGGTTTCAATTAGGTGGATCAATAAGGCATTTTCGTCACCCACGCTCAGTCTTCTCCGGTTTTTAGCTAGCATGGTGCCCAGTGAGAAGACTCACATCCCGAGGAACTCCTATAATTGCAAGTATAAATTGTATAGAAGAATGCATAGAATTTGCTTAGATATTAAGCAAACAAATACAATTCTAAAAATTACAAGTATTTTACTTCAAAGTAAAAACTTATTTATAAAAATCCTTTTTGAATAAAAAAAAACTCTATGGTCTTCTAAAAAAGAAATCACTGACATTAGCCGTAGGGCTTGACTCCCGGGAAGATTGCAGTATCCGGTGATTTTTCTCTAGGTTTAATAAATCTTCGAAAGCCTCCAGACGTTCTTCGATTACGCGGAAGTATATTTAGTCAGTTTCGTAATTTTTTTAAGTACCTACCCAATTGAGACATTGTATTACTATTATTATCATAATCCTTTTATTAAAACATTAAGAAAACGTCCAATTTGTACACTAATGAAATCAACTTTTTACCGACTTTGTGCCCGGAATACGGCAATAGGTGGACCGACCGAATGCAATGATTGATGAAATGTGGGTGTTGATGTTAATTCGCCTCTGTCTAACACTCCGGGGATATAGGCGTGATTATATGTATATATTACCTACTTTTTAATAAATGCACGAACATCTATACGTCATATACCTACTTCGATAAAATCGTATCGCTATGGAATCTAATTATATAATCAAAAATATATAGTAAAATAGTGTTCATGAAAAAAGGCGAATATTTAACTTTATATGAAATCTCCGGAGTTTTTGAGAAAGATAACCGGTTGTTCGCAAAAATCTCCAGAGGTGCTCCAGTTTTTTTGTCTCTGGAGCACACCCCTAATGCGAATGAATTATTGCAAGGAATACATAACTCTTTCTAAATAGTTCATTCATTTCCGTCAATTAGCAGGAATAAAATAAAACATTATTGTACGCTCATGGTACGAATTTGAGTAAGGTTATTTTTGTGCCTGCAAAGACGGAAAAGAGAGATCGCTATACGTTCTGTCATACTGTATAGCGCCATCTCTTTCTCACACACAATGGAGCAACATTCACGTAATTTGTAAAACGTTTTTGATATAAATACTCTTAAGTAACTGGCAGAATATTGAAAGAAAAAAAAGAAAACTATCTGTCATCTGACATTAAAATAATTTTATTATGACATTTTATTTTACACCTACACCGCAAATAATATGTAAAACCATTAATAATTTAGTTTAAATTGCCTGGGCATTTATGATCAAATCATGCAAATATTACCTATTTATATGTTATATGTACTATTTAAAGTGGTAGCAGAGCGGGGTTGTAACTTGTAAGCTGGGAGTCCGAAGCAAAGAGCATCTACTATGTCAACTGCTTATGCTGAATGAAGATTTTAATTATTATTATTTCGCTATCCGAAGCTGTGAAAGATCTCTCCATCTAAGGCTACTGCTGAAAGACATGACAGCAGTGTTTGATAAATGTGAATGATTTTCAGTGATAACCAAGTGGCATTGAAGCTATGTGAAAATGCTATCCTAAGTGGCAAATTAAAACACATCGACCTGAGAAAGCACTTCTTTATTATACAACGTGGAATAATTAGTGTGCGATACAAAGAAACTTAAATATCTACCAGGGCCTCAACATCTAAACCTAAGTAAACGCTTAATCATTGTAAGGAGGAGTGTTGTTTTGAACCCTCTTTGTGACAAGCATGCAAACATAAGAAGAAAATATAATTCATTCATATTCAATGTCTTCTCTGACATAACAATCGTGAATTTGGTACCTAAATTGTAGGTACCTTATTATGTAAAATTTTATTTTCTACCGCAAATATAAAGCCGTAATAATTTTATGTTTTTAATTATCTGGGCATTCATGATCACATCATACAATTATAACAGGTGCAAGGGGTGCGAGGCACCGGGTCCTAGGGGCAAGTTTTATATTTAGAATTAGGACATCGATAGCACCGACTCGAGTGCAATACGTATGATGTTGCACGGAGTTGACACCCGAATTAGGAATACCTACTGCTTTTGAACTTGACATTCAAGGCTCTCGAGTCCCAAGGTTAGATAGAGCTTTTTAGAGCATTCCACAATGGGACAGGACAATGTTTGTGTGAAAGATTTGTATCTAAAAGTGCGCAAAGGCGCAAAGTGCCCTCCCCGTACCCGGGGCTAGATGGGGACACTAGGGTCCCCACAACCCGAAGGGGGCCATCTCGAAAGAGATGGTCCTGGGTCTGCCGGGGTGCGAGAGATTATGCTTTTGCTCCGGCAACCAAAGACGGCGGGTCCGAGTCCGACATAACCACCTCCACCGGCTCCGTGGGGGTGGTATGCTTGATACGCGTAGCTTGATAGATATTTACACTGAGCGGTAATCACCTCATCGACATCATTACAATTGACTCGCGCTCCGGATCGTTCTTGGTGCTGAGGCTGGCCGTCGCAATCCAGCTTGGAAACGCGGCAAGTGTGATGGTGGAAGCAAGCGTACAAAGATGGTTATTTGATTAATATAGACACCATATTATTTATTTAGTAGGTATTACATGAAATAATTTATAAAAGCAATAATATTTGTAAAATAGTTATCATTATAACTGGATCTTAATGCGGCCTTTCGAGCAACCGTTGAACTCTTGAATAGCCATCATGCATGTTATTATTTGTGCGTGGTTGTTCACTCAGCTTATCCTATGGCTCTCGCATCAGTTGCCTATAAAATGGTAATGCAATGAACACCTAGAAAAAAACAACTATGTTAAGAACATGATATATTTACGAAACTAATAGTGGTCAATCACACATTACAATACATTAGCGTGTACCTACTTAATTCAATATAAATATGGGCTTATCTTAGTCTTTACAGAGGATTCTGTAGATTTTCTAGGGGTTTTCAACAGTGTGGACTCTATCCATCACTCTGTGGGAGTCTCTTTCGCTTAATGAACCAATTTCATAAATGGAAAGGGTCTCATTTTTATCGCGACTGCATTCGACGACGATTTCTTGAATAAGCAATATTAGCACAGCTTTTAGAAGCTGATAAACTCCTCGAATTATGTTTCTTCAATAGTTTTTTGTAACTATTGACTTTATAAAGGATGTCATATTTGACGCTGAACGAACAAAAAGAACGAAAACTATGGGTGACGTCCCAAAACTGCTAATTTAAACAACATTATTGTAATATTGCTTTACGAGGTCGTGGTACCAAAACACGAAGTAAGATTGAAATAATACTGCTTTAATAGGTTGTGGTTGGCCCCCTGTTGTGAGTTGAATCTCCATTACTGTTAATTGTTTTTGATAAAAACTGAATCTTGGACCACTATGGCCCAATTATCTACATCACTGCTTCCTACAGAAGTACTTACCTATCGAGTTTCCTTATTAGGTAGTAGCTAAAATAAATGCCGACCCGTAGTATTTGAGAAAAATGGCAACATGTATTTGCATAACTGAAAACTGCATCAAAATCGGACTAGTAAAAATCTCAACATTGATTTGCATTCCAAATGCTTGCTGTAGCGCCCCCTGTGATTGTGATTGTGAATGACAATCTCTATCGAGCACAGCGTTGCGACTCGCATCGTTGTGCTCGCTTAGTGAATTGCACAGCTGTTGTCATCGTAACACCTATCTACACACCGGCACCAATCAAACTCGAACCCAATGACAATATGGATTTACCCTAAAAAAAAATACTGCAGCTCCTCCTAATGGGTTGTCATCGTAAAGCCCAACTAAGAATATCATCATCATCCACATAAAGACGTTAGTCCTGATTGCATCCGAGGCCACGGTGCCCTCGGAGCTCAGGGCCCGCCTTCCGGCTCTTCCTCCTCCACTTCGCACGATCTTGGGCGTTCAAGGTAGTGAGACCGTTTTCACGCATGTCACCCTCCACGACGCCAAGCCAGCACTTCTTGGGCCTACCCCTTCTACCTGGACCGGGTGGGGGCGCCATTGCCAGGCATTTGTTACCCACGTAGCTGGGCGGTTTCCGCAAGACGTGGCCGCAGCAGTGGAGGCGGCTCTCTTGCATTTTATCTGCGATGTCACAGACATGAAGACTGCCGCGGATGCGAGAGTTCCTCACGCGATCTTTACATTGGCTTGTCACCGTAACACCTATCTATGAACATGCACCAATCAAACCCAAACCAATAATTGTTAACTGCAGCAAAATCGGACTTGTTGTTTTGGAGAAAAATGGCATCATTGATTTGCATTAAATATGCTTGCTGTAGCGCCCCCTGTTGAGTTGTCATTGTATCACCTATCTAAGAACATGCTCCAATTAAAGTCGAACCTATAACTGAACACTGCATCAAAGTTGGATTTGTATTTTCGTAGAAAATGGCAACATGGATTTGCACAAACAAACACACAAACATCCTCTCACCCCAAACGCAAATACCCTCTCCGTTCCGTAGTGGGTAAAAAGGATAAAGGACAAAATCGGATCTTGTGTTAAACATAAAAATATAATAGCTGTTAGATCTAAATAAATTAAATGATCGCAAAGGATATACGAAACATATTCACAACAAAACAAGGAATGACAGCTGAAAATATTTATTATAAATATAGGGTGTCTCAGCAAGAGTGCACTTTTGAATTTTAAAATACAAACAAGTATTTTATGACAAAATTGTGATATTTATATTGTGCTAGCTTTTGCCCGCGGCTCCACCCACGTTGATGTCGGTTATCGCGACAAAACATAGCCTATGTCCTTTCTCAATGTCTGATCTACCCCTATACCAAATTTCATCAAAATCGGTTCAGTGGTTTTGGCGTGAAAGCGTAACATACAGACAGACAGACAGACAGATAGATAGAGTTACTTTCGCATTTATAATATTAGTATGGATTTTATAAAAGATATGTTCCGATTAAGTAGGGAATAAAATATCCGACATTTTCATGAATTTATCCATGACTTTTGCACAGAGATGTGGCTGTATCTCACGGTTTATTCGCACAAACCCGAGATGTCACAAAACCCCAAAGAAAAAAATCTCGTTCACTTTATGAATATTTCACACCGAAAAACTTGTTTTAAAAATATAAATTAAAATTTTTGTTGTTTCAGAATTTCTTCAAAAAATTCAAGGATTCGGATTTATATTGTCCCTGATATTGTACCAGGTAAATAAGGCGGTAAGTTGCATATTTTTCTCTTATACTGTCCACATGGAGAGAGAGGAGGGTTATTGGAATTTACAACTAGCTGACCCGGCAAACAACAAAATCTCAATTAGGTGTATCAAATTCTCCTAATTATATTGGAACGAAAAGCCCCATAACGCCCATGGCGCTACCGACACCAATAGGTCACCGGGGCCCATACACCTACGGAACGCATGCGTCAATAGGGCGAATTCACCCTTGAGGCCCATATATCTATTAAACCACGGCTGTTATGAACTTTTATTTCGTTTATCAGTGGCTATAATGACAGACTGATCTGATTCATAAATGTTGATATTGTTGTGGTGTTAATATTATGATAATTATAATTTTGTTGTTTATGTACAATATACGTTATGTGGCTTATCTGTAACGTTTTGTTTCAGTGTGCTTACTAACCCCGAGAAAGAAGATTTACCATCAGTCCAATATTGTCAAGCACTTTCAGAATTTTGGACAGTGCACAAATCTTTAGCAGGATCATCGATAGCCATATCGGCAACGATCACCGTAATAAAAATAATTATGGACGAGAAATTACAAAAATGTTTCACGGTCACCATCTGTGTATGGATTATTGTACTAGTCGGACACTATCTAGCTGCACCGTCTGAAGGTCGGGAGGTTTTAAATAATTCAGACTTAAGGGTTAATGAAGCAGCAAAGAGTGAATTAAATTTGGAGAAACAACAACCCGATACAATCTTCCAACGAGTAGCAGAGGGTTTCAAAGAACCATATAATTTCATTAGGGGCGTATTGAATTCAAAGTAAGTTTTTACTTTTACTTTTTCTTTTCTGTATTTTCTAAATATTATTATTTTGTGTGAAACGTTCAATTGTCTATAATACGGTAATGCGGATAGTGACTACTTTCTTTTTGGGTGATCTACTGCAGCACGAATGTAGATACCTTTTCTGTGTTTTTATGTACTTTTTTTTATAAAGAATATTAGAACCGACGTTACTAATATTTCCTGTAACTAACCCCTCCAACTAAGCTAAATTGCTTGTGCTAGTGTTTTCACGTCGGTAATGTAATAGCCAGGATCGAACCCGGGACCTCTCGATCGTAAGGCCAACTCCTTAACCACTGAACTACAGACGCTTTTACTTTTAATTACCATTGAGATAGTTGATATGCCCTATCATTTGTGTGGCAAAAATTGCTCTAGCTCTTTGTGGAGATTTAGGATGATATTTTAAATGAGTCTGGACAACCAACCCCACAAACTCAGAGGCTGTTATTTCAAAAGCCGACCCTAAGTTTCGCAGATTCACATTAACGTGTCCAGTCCAGTTCCAGCCGGGCATGCTCTAGGAAATTAATTGCCATATCGAATAGGTATTTTTAACCGACTTAAAAAAGGAGGAGGTTCTCAATTCGTCTGTATACATTTTTTATTTTTCATGTTTGTTCACCGATATCTCCGCCAATTATGGACGGATTTCAAGTTTTATTTTTTTGTTGGATAGGGTTCACTTCTGAGGCTGTACCACTCTCCCTAACCTATACCATCCCCTACCTAATTTCGGCTTCCGATTTATTATAAAAATTAGATTAGATAGATATTTCATAAGGTAGTCAACACTTGCTACACTTCTGATTGAAACTTATATAGAAATAACATCTTCTATTGAAGACATGGTGGGTTGTAGGACGCTATTAGACCGGGGTCATTACTCGCGCCGACATGATAAGGTATTAGAAGTCGTACGTGAGGCGGTAAGTTTGGCGGTAGCTAGAGCGAAAAAGGGTTTAACCACAAACCAAAGAAATGACGTCGCGTTTGTAAAGGAAGGCTGCTCAAAAAAGACAAATCAAAAGCCGTACTCAATTTTGATAGTAGCAGACAGATAGTAACAGACATTACTCGCAGATTCGTATGAGAAACACTATAAAATACCGGAGGATGTTTGTGCCTCGTCATCCAGACCCGATATATTCCTATTTTCAAAACAGCAAAAGCGTGCAGTACTAGTAGAACTCACAGTACCGTGGGAAACTAACATACCTAAAGAACACGCTATAAAAATAAACAAATACTTTGACCTGACCAACGAGTTAACCAAAAATGGCTATGTGGTTAAACTCTACGCCGTGGAAGTAGGAGCAAGGGGAATTCCAGCTAAATCCCTGTGTAACTTATTTAAAGACCTCGGATTGCCAAGAGCTTCAGTAAGCTCTTTACTCAAACAAATATCTAAAACGGCGTTGATAGGATCTTACCAAATTTGGATAGGTAGAGGGGGGAACACGACGACACGACTGACGGTGGAGGTGAGCACTGATGCATCACAAGGTGGCCAACCCAAACCTACAGCTGGGTCGCAAGTCCCAGGCGCCGTCACAGTTTTCCTCTCTTTACCACGCCATGGCAATCCATGGAATCCGGATCTCTCTACAAGAACTTCCGTTTAGGTTACCGGACAATAGAACATAAGTCCATAATTGGACGGTTCTCAACTACCGTGAGAATGCTCCACTAATATCCATTCAACCTAATTCAATCAAATAAATGCACCAAGTATTATATTTGGTAACTAGCTGTCACGGCGAACTTCGTACCGCCAATTTTTCCCTGCACCCGTGGCGTCAGATCCCGTTCCTGCTGCACCATTTAGGGGGATGAAAAATAGATGTTGGCCGATTCACATAGATACCGGATAAGCACAAAAAATTTCATCAAGCCGTTTCGGAGGAGTATGGCAACGAAAACTGTGACACGAGAATTTTATATATTAGATATAAATAATATTTTGAATAATGGCATTCTTAATCAATCGGTCTATGGTATCCATTAGCCAAATGACTTCTAATCTTACTAGATTACATGTAGGTAGGTGAGTATTTAACCACCATCTGATGTTCGTCACAATGATGACCATGCCTTTCACATTCAGCTAGTATTATAAAAGATCTATTTCACATTTTATTATGAAGGTAGTCAACACTGAGGATACACTTTAGATAATAATTGTTAAAGGCCTGGATTCTGACCCGAATTCTCCCAGTATTCATTCACACCAAAATTAGACGCAATTAACTGACTATCAAAAACCTATACAAATTCGATTCTACCTACATAACCGACGTCCTATATTACCGCGAGAAGAATGTGTACCTATTCCTTCTACCTATAAAGACTATAATATGTGTATTTTAACCCCAATAAACTCCTCCCTTTATTTAATTCCAAACGTGTAGTGTGCAATGTACCTAATCCTATTCTGTAAGGGAACAAGCCAGTCAGACTTGATTTTGTATGACCTATGACTGTGTGCTTGCCTTAGTTAACGGCCGAAGCCAGGGATGTTAACTAAAGCCCTAACGAGATATATAATTGTGTGTATAAATAAATATATAAATAAAGACTGAGCTATCAGCTCCAACGACACCGATACTTCGGGCCACTGGTCACCGATACCCAGAAGGCTTTATTCGACCCTGAAACAGGTAAAATCGAATAGCTGCTCGCCTTAACTTGATCAGCTCCCTAGCTAGACAGAGACAAGGGCTTCGTTGGCACCGTTAGATGTTCCACCCAAGACCGATCACTTCGATTGGCTTTCCTAAGGGACTCCTAGCTAAAAAAAAACCCCATCACTGCTGCTTGTATCATACCTGCTGATTCTACCCACTTCAGAATATCTAATCTCCGTTCCCATCCTGCTTTGTTTCATGAAGTCACGGGGAAGACTCTCCCAAGCGTGAGTAACTACTCCATATGAGCACTTCAGCCCATACTTCGCAATCACAGAAAAAGTGTCCTATCTCGACATGAACCAAAGCGGGTTTATATAATATTCACTAATACCCCAATTCGATATTCAAAATCCTAACAATCCATTTGACACGTATATTTCCAAATCTCCGTTCCCATCCTGCTTTGTTTCATGAAGTCACGGGGAAGACTCTCCCAAGCGCGAGTAACTACTCCATATGAGCCCTTCAGCCCATACTTCGCAATCACAAAAAAAGTGTCCTATCTCGACATGAACCAAAGCGGGTTTATATAATATTCACTAATATCCCAATTCGATATTCAAAATCCTAACAATCCATTCGACACGTATATATATTCTCAACACTGAAGTAACGTTGAGATTCTCAAATAATTTCAAACGCGAATAAAATTAATGTACAACGGAATTTTAACATGGTAACCTCTCAGTACCCTCTTAACACAATTTATAAAACGCGAAATGACGCACCAGACTTTCTACTCCTCACCACCTCTCTCCAGCAGCTCCCAAGAATTAATCTCCCTTCCTATCCTCAAAACTATCCTCACCCCAACCGCAATAATCCCTGCTTTCGAGACAAAAATATCGTATGATTTCAACCAGCCAATCGTAGCGCTGTTTGAAATCATCGTCAAATCAATATATCCACAATTAATTCTAATTTGGATTTATCTTCCCAGAAATTGTTGAAAATATAACTTAAAATTATTGTATTTATTTTCAAATTAACTTCAATCAATTAACATCGACAAAATCTTATCCATTTAGTATTTACGCTTAAATATGTAACGAATATCTCTGATTTAATAAGACACGGTATTTGAATATTCAAATAAATAACTGATTTATAAATGTCCTTATTTGTTTAATGAATCTTTAAAATCAAATTATTGTAATAATTTATCATGTAAAGAAGATGGAAAATGGTGGGCCCAAATGTAATAAGTTGAGATATGATCTAAAAAATTAGTCATATTTCTCTATCTTAGAATATGAAAAATCACCTCAATTCTCAATCTGGATGCAGAGAAATATAAGAAAATAGTTTTCGTGAGATATCAATTGAGTAATCGATTACACTATAAAGACATATTTGCTGTAAATAATTAACTCAAAGTAATTAAATGCACTATATATACTTACATGCATTATAGTGCATATAATTACAGTCATATTATTAAATCAAATATCAATTAATTGCTGAAAAACCAATATTAATGATTATCGATTTCATACCGATTCAAATCTCTCGTATATTTGTAGTCTATGTCACTGACATGGCAGCTGACTAACATTGACACTAGACAGTTGCTGATTGTTTTTGTTTGCTCATCGTTTCGTGTTTTTCGATGCGTTTTGAGTGCTTTACCGATTATTCATCATTTTTTACGACAACTGCTTTGTATTTTACGGATTCTGACCCTGCCTACCTTGTACGACCCTTGCTTTCACCTTGGACACCGAAGATCGCTCACACGTTTGACTTGGAATTGTTATTTTGCATTTTACCGCCAGCTTGTGGATTGCATATTATTGAAACTATGGATCGCTGTGTGAATTATGGTATATCCACTGGTCACTGCAATACAGTGGGCTGACGGCCCTTTCACGATGAAACAATTCTGTCACTGATTCGGCAATGGCTTGCACCTCAGTCTGTACCTAAGTAAATACCTGTAACCTCATCTAACCAGCTACCATCCTGGCAGGTTTAAAATGTAAAATGTGTTCAATAGAAGGTGAATAAAACACTATATTCAATGATCTTTTATTTTATTTTAGAAATCCTTTCCCTATCTCCTTACCTGTTACCTACCTATCGCTTGAAGTCGTTGACGTTCATTCATATGATTTTTCAAACATTTTCTAGTAAATATAATAACTACTCGTATTAGTGCAAAAGAACACATTTTGCGCTTCAGGAATCAGCTGTTAGATAAAGATTGTAACATAACCTCACTTTTTTTTTTTTTTTTACACAGGACACGTCAATTTGACTTCACCTCGCCTGATGTTAAGCTAAAGGCAAAGTCTCGGAAAGAGGGTCACCATCGTAAACATTTACCATGTTAACAGTGGTGGCACTCAGCTTGACGGCCTCATTACATGCCTTTTCACCGCTTAAAGGACCCGGGACTATAGGAAGAAGGAAGAAGAAGAAGAAGGAAACATAATCTCTTATATCTCTGTTCTCAGATTGACAAAATCCGCAGAATTTTCAGTGAAAGATTGATAATATATAAGCTATTAATTGACACCACTTTCATCTTCTTACAACTAGGCCCAAGATTGTATGTAATCATTTCAGTCTCCGTTATATTCAAAATTGTTTTTCTTCAAATCTCATATAAATAAACATAATTTATACTAGCGACATCTGTGTGATTAATGATGTACTTCTACTACATCAGATGACAGATTTTGTCCCGTTACAAGGTGGTCCCATTTTCACCAGGTCAGGATCTGATGATGGGATCCAGGAGAAATCGAGGGCAACCATCGAAAATTGTATGGTCGTATGGTACGTTTATTACGTAATCATGTCTTACTCAGGTATATACTTCAGAGTGTCAAAATCTGATGCTGCTGTGCTGATGATGAAGCTACTGAACTCCTTAATGGTTAGGAATTGGGAGACAGTACTGCCATTGGTGGTTAATAATTTCTGATTATTTTCCCTTCCCCTTGGACCGCTAAGGCGTTTGGACGTGTGCACCTCGCAAAGTTGAATAAAATAAAATACATAAATTCATTTATTTCGCATTTAAATCAAAAATTAAAATCATTGAGTGAGCTGTGAAGTACTAGGCGCGCATAACGTACCAAGTGATCGCGCGGCAGTGGATAGTGTGCGAGAAAAGGACGGCAACTCCCGAGTCGGATATATACACCACTGTCACGCACTCGGCTCAAACAAAAGTACAATAGCTGTTTGCTACGCAAGGACCCCACCACTGAGACGCCACCGCCGCTACAAGCTACGAACTGCTACGATCTGCTACAAGCCTACTTGAACACGCTACGGATCAACAATATACTCGTCACTGAGACCGCTTGTCTAATGAATGTAAACAAGTTGTAACTAGCCTTCCGTTGAGTTTTAGCTTCTAGTATCTGAAGAACACCAAACAACATACCTGCCTAGCAACTGGTCAAAATGCAAGAACAAAGAAATAAATCCCTATCAGAATCAGACATTACTGAACAGACAGAAATCATATGCAAGTCTCCAACCTATGTATACCAGCGTAACAAACGCGCTAAAAGAGAACTAGAACAGTGTGACAGTGATGATTTCACTGTCTTTAAAGAGGAAATAAAAAACATCATTTCAACCATGTTTAAAAAACAACAGGACGAGCTCAAGAAATTTCACCCCACCTTAATGGAAATAAAGGCAACAAACGTTGGTATAGAAAGCTCAATGGCAGCCTTATCAGTGCAAAACGAAGATCTTAAGAAACAGATAGAGCAAATGGAGGTGCGAGCGAGGAAGGACAGCGACTATATAGTAATTCTAGAGGACAGAATCGAAGACCTACAAAGAGAAACCCGTAAATCTAATATCGAATTGAGAAACGTACCGAAAGTGCCTAAAGAATCAAAGGATGACCTCCTCAATATGGCTATAAAACTTTCAGAAGCGGTGGAATATAAAATTGAGAAAAAAGACATCAAAGATATTCATCGTGTACACGACAAACGCAGCAACACAAAAACTAGCACAATAATCATTGAACTAAGCTCCACCATTATAAAAACCGAACTACTTCATAAAACTAAGGAATATAATAGAAAGAACAAGGATAAAATCTGTGCTAAAAATCTTGGTTTTAAAAGGGATGAATATACCCCGATATATGTCTCCGAACAGTTAACCGCTAAGGGTTCAAGACTGTTTTTTCTAGCTCGCGACTTGGTCAAATCCAAAAACTACAAATATTGCTGGACCACATTCGGCAAAATCTTTGTTAAGAAAGGTGACGACTCACCTTCTATACATATAAAAAGTGAAGCTCAAGTAAATAACCTTATGCAACTTAAATGACTAGAGGTAATTTCTATATATTTTTTAAGAATACAATTCCTCAGCTTACCAAAAAACTTTGTGCACTTCAATAACGATAAGGTTAGTAATAATTTAAAGAATAAATACAAACAAAGCAAGTGCGCTTTCAAACAAAAATTATTAAATGCTCGACTACACAATAAACAAAACACTTCTACTACTAAAAATTCATATATTATACACAAAGACGTACTCAATAAACACACACCCGAACACAAACACTCACATGTAGATTCCCTTAAAGTAATGCACAACACATATTTCTGCAATGATTATGGATAACACCTTACAAACACTAAATAAAATTGATAAAACTGTTACTGCTAGAGTTTACGACTGCTCCCCAGAGGACTTCACAAAACATATACAGGTGAAAACCTCAGACTTCATTATTGTTTCCCAAAATATTGTTAGCGTTTACAATGATAAACTACCTGACTTCCTTCTTAACCTCAAAACCCTAAAACTAGAGCCAGATCTTATAGCTCTTAGTGAATGCAGGCTAAACAGTGACAAACCAATACCTCAAATTCCAAATTACTCATCTTTTCAATCTACAAATCACCTTAACTCTGCGGATGGAGTAGTCATCTACATAAAAGACGCATACAAAATCAATGTACAGGAAGTAATATTAACACACGCATCTTGTCTTCAAATTAGGATACATCCTCATCTTATAGTACTTGCAATTTATCGGTCTCCATCAAACCTAAAAGCAGATCAATTCATTAACTCACTCAGTAAACATCTATCGACCATTGCATCTTGTAAAAACATAGTAGTGACTGGGGATATAAATATAAATTTAATTTACTTCGAAAAAGAAAAACATGACGAACGTAACAACAGACACGCCTATTTAAATATGATGGCGATACATGGATTCCTCCCAGGCCACACGTCACCCACTAGGAAAGAGAGGTGTTTGGACCATTTTATGCTAAAACTAAGCACACAATTCAATAAACCTACTATTGCTATCATTGAAACCACCGTAACGGATCATTCAACTATATTCTTACAACTATCCTCACGGCTACCTACACTGCAAAAAAGATCTTACATAAAAACTGAAATAAACATGGAGAATGCCGTAGAACACTTAAAGCTAAGTGAATTTCCAACTCTTATAAATATTACCGACCCTAACATACTAACTGACCGCATGATACAAATCCTACAATCAAGTCTTTCAGCAAATACTATTACTAAGAAAACTCCCTTAAAATATCAATTGATCAAACCATGGATGACATATGGTTTGCTTCGCTGCATCCGAAATCGAAATAATATACAAAAAAGACTAAAACAAGATCCTTTCAACGAGATACTAAAGATAACATATAAAAGATACCGAAACTACTGCAATAGTCAAATAAAACAACACAAACGTAGATATGATAAAAACCTCTTAAATGTGCAGAAACAACCTAAAAAGCTATGGGATGCAATAAACACCATCACCCAACGTAAACCAAAGAAAACCTCTAATACAGATCTACTAGAAATAAATGCAACACAAGAGGAGTCTGTTGACACGGTAAATAAATATTTCTCGAATATAGGCAAGATCCTTGCTGATGAAATAAGCTCTAAAACTGTTACAGACCATAACAAAGACCTCAATATTCCTGTACATACACCACTGACATCCTTTGGTATATTGAACACTGATAACTACGAGGTACATAATATATTGATGAACCTCAGACCAGACAGTGCTCCTGGCTGGGACAACATCCCAGTAAGGTTTCTGAGGGCCGCATGTGGTTTTATTGTTCCGATAGTATCCCACTTAGCTAACCTGTGCTTCGAGCAAGCAATATTTCCCAATGCCTTGAAACTAGCCTTAATTACACCTGTTTTCAAGAGCGGAGACAAGACAGACGTATCAAACTATAGACCCATATCAGTCCTAACGTCACTATCAAAAATTATTGAGAGGCTAATTAACTCGCGGCTGATACTATATTTAAACCATGCAAACTTACTATCCCCTTACCAGTTTGGTTTCAGACAGGGTAGGTCGACTGAGGATGCAGTTCTGGCCCTCACCTCTACTATAACTAATATAGTGGACAGAGGAGATAAGTGCCTTACTGTATTCCTTGATCTGAAAAAAGCCT
Organism: Eilema sororculum; assembly: GCA_914829495.1. Lineage (NCBI taxonomy): Eukaryota > Metazoa > Arthropoda > Insecta > Lepidoptera > Erebidae > Eilema > Eilema sororculum. The sequence goes on along the minus strand of OU618544.1, from coordinate 20,229,710 downwards.
TCGATACCGTATCAGTGCCAGTCCTCCTAGACAGGCTGGAGCAACACGGTATAAGAGGTCGTCCGCTTTATCTAATCAAGGACTATCTCACTAACCGGAGGCAAAAAGTTAGGATTTCAGAAGTTACTAGCTCAGAAGAGACCGTAACATACGGTGTGGGTCAGGGCAGTGTCTTGGGACCAACACTGTTCCTCCTCTACATAAACAGCCTCTGCAATATGAAAATTACCGGAGCACACATCTATTCGTATGCTGATGATACTGCAGTAGTTTTCTGTGGTCGGTCGTGGAAAAATGTCCAGCAAAACGCAGAGGCTGGACTCGCTAAGATTGCAGCCTGGCTTGATCTAAACCTACTAACTCTGAATGTCTCAAAAACAAAGTTCATCTGTTTCACTAAATATGAGTGTTCACAACCACCAGAGATCAGTATAAAAATACACAAGTGCGACGGTATTTCCAACTCAGTCTGTTCTTGTACAAAAATAGAAAAAGTCAAAAATCTAAAATATCTTGGCATAATGATCGACCAGCGCCTCTCATGGCACAGCCACTTAGAACTTTTAATCACTAGAGTCAGAAAGATGATTTTTACATTCAAAGCATTGCGCCATGTGGCGTCAGAAAGCCTAATAAATCAAATTTACATCTCACTTGCTCAATCAGTGCTGTCATATTGTCTTCCAGCCTGGGGAGGAGCATCTAAAACAAAATTTTTAGAACTAGAAAGATCTCAGCGATCCCTTCTTAAGGTTATGTTTTTCAGGCCCTTTAGGTTTCCAACAGAAAGTCTGTATATAAACTCATCCCTCTTAACGGTCAGAAAACTTTACGTACTTCAAATAATAATAAAAAAGCACAAATCACTGACTTTTGATCCGAACAGAATAACAGGTAGAAGGAAACATTTTGTCGCCCCTATGGTTCCTGCTAAATCAACCTTTGCTGACCGACAATACATAAGACAATCAGCGCGATTGTATAACTTTATAAGTAAAGATATAGACATCTACTCCCTTCCACTTCGAGACTGCAAAAATGTTGTAATAAACTGGCTTAAGGCCAAAACGTATGATGATATAGAAAAAATTGTACAGTCTATCAACTAAATTATAGCATCCCTTCACCTTTTTACATCACCTCCCTCACACACACACACACACACACACACCCACACACACACTCACGCTCACACTTGCACACACACACACACTCACACCCACACACACACACTAACACCTATGAGCATCAGTACATTCTTATGTAAAAATTAAGATTATCTTGTTAAATATTTTAAATACTGTCTGTTATACTCAGCCTATTCATCTCACCTGTATTAGTTTCTAAATAAAAACAGCTTGCCATGTAAAACCTAGAATAAGAAGATATCATTGTGGAAGGGGGAATTTCCAAACACAAGCATTATTTTAGCTTATATGGAAATTCCAACTGAAATATTTTTATATCACCATATCGAAAATGAATAAACGTTTTTTTTTTTTATTGATGCTGCTGTGTTGATAGTGAAGCTACAGAACTCCTTAACGGTTGCGTATGGTGCTTTTGTTACGTAATAATGTTTTATTTAGGTATATGCTTCAGGGTGTCAACATCTGATGCTACTGTGCTGGTGATGAAGCTATAGAACTCCTTAACGGTTAGGAGTTAGGGGACAGTACTGCAATTGATCTATGGAAACTTGGTAGTAGTATGTAGATGTAGATTATATACCTGTTACACATAGAAACACCCAGACCAATGCAAATAGCATACAAATATTTGCACTGAGCGGGGATTGAACCTGCGACTCCTGCGTAGCAGTAGCGTTCACTACCGCCACGCCACAGAGGCTGGCAAAATATGGTGTCATATTAAGTTTTAATATTTATAAATACAGCATTAGTAGTCCCACAGCCGTACAGAGAAACACCAAAAACAAGTATCACTACCTCAGTAAGAGGCGACTAAAGGAAACATACGCAGACGATATAACCGTTAAGCACAGCACAGCACAGTCCTATGGCTATGTGATACTTGTAAGGGTAGGTGGTCTACTCCTGAGATAATCATGAAATTTCAGAGATATCATAATAAAAATCTCAGTGACGATTCCTCAATTCATAATAATAATAATAAGTATGTTTATAAAAGGGTATATCTATTTCTGAGGTGGTCTTTTTTATCGTGCGGAAATCTTCTCAGATTCCCCCGCCGGAGCCGGAAGGGAACGGTTGATGTCGGACTCGAACCGACTAAAACCATACGCCGACTGAGGGTCGTAGTGCTAAGCCGGAGGTGAGGTTGTCTTCGACATATCCCTTGCACCCTGGCTGGCCCAGGGCCATCCATTACGGTCTGTCACTCCTCGGCAGGCGGCTCGCCCCCGGAATGTAGAGGCGTTCCTACGCGCGCTGCTGCCGTGGCCTGCTTCTGCTGGGGTGATAGGTGGCTCCACTTATCTTGTCCACTTAAAGCAACATACACTTGACCTTTAGCAAAAAAAAAATATTTTCTAAGTCAATTACCGCTATAATTAATGTGGTGCCCTGAAGCTTATGAACCGTTACAGCCCAGCTCAAGATTAACGGATTCTTCTTTCCACATCCCCATAGCCTTTTGTTGCAATTGCAACTAAGCTGTCACTACCTTTCAATCTAGTGTCAATAGTATCATTGTCGAATATAATAAAAAATTAATAAAAACTTTAATAAAAGATTCCGACCAATCGCGACGCAGAGCAGACCACCTAAACGTACACATAATCCGCATTGCACCGTTGACAAGACCCTCAGTAAAATAGTTGAGCTATCATCTTAGACTTGTTGTCATTCACAAATTTGATCGTTAGTAAAATTCTAACTGCAGCCCCATCTGCGAAATAACCAACCTGTTCAACTCGCCGTCTTTCATATAAAAGTTCCAGTGCCCTTAACTTATGAGGAGTATTATGCTCCCAATAGACGAAAACTGTGGTTAATGGCATGCTGGACTGGATTAAACTTGGATTACGAACGCAAACCTTGGCCCACTAAAAAGGGAAAAATAAATGATTTAAAAAAAATTGAACCGACCTCAAAACCAAATAGGAAAAAAAAAGTTTAAAATAACAGAATTTAGAGAGATAATTTAGAGATATTCGATCAGTTAGAAGTCAGTGCCAACTTTGTTTGCTGGTGCTTTGCTGTACCTGAATTACCTGCCATGATGCATTTAAATGAAATATCGATCATTTCAATACAAAAGTCGGTATGAAGTCAAACAGGTAAAATAATATAGTTAAGTAGGATAGGCTGCCCCTACCTCAACTAGTCATTATACCTAGATTAATGGCATTATAGCAGGTCAGGCATAGCAAACAAAGTTGGCACCGACTTCTAACAGATCGAAAATCTCTAAATTCTCTCTCTAAATTCTGTTATTTTAAACATATTTTTCCTATTTGGTTTTGAAGTCGGTTCATTTTTTTTAAATCATTTATTTATTTAAGTTAAATGGTAAACAATGATGGAAACCGCAAAATGAAGACTTACTGTAGTCCGTAGTAACATCTAATACCTCGCGAATTTGACATTATGAATGTCTCATATATTTGCGTATTTTTTCAAAACAGTCAAATAAGATGAAGTGCATATACATATGACACATAAATGAGCAACATTTTATGATTCATCAAAAGTACCCATTTTACTATTAGTGAATTTTTACAGATAATCTTCATATTATGAGCACTATTATGAAACATCGTATGTGGCCTTTTCAGACCTGCTGCAGAGCCAGACAAACCATCCACAGAGACAGAGCCATCAAGAACAGTATCAGAAACAACATCTGTTGTGACAGAGCCGACACCTGCTGATATTGTCGCGAGACCTGCAGAGTCAGACAAACCATCCACAGTGACAGAGCCATCAAGTACAGTATCAGAACCAACATCTGTTGTGACAGAGCCGAGACCTGCTGATATTGTCCCGAGACCTGCAGAGTCAGACAAACCATCCACAGTGACAGAGCCATCAAGAACAGTATCAGAACCAACATCTGTTGTGACAGAGCCGACGCCTGCTGCACCTGTCCCGAGACCTGCAGAGTCAGATAAACCATCCACAGTGACAGAGCCATCAAGAACAGTATCAGAACCAACATCTGTTGTGACAGAGTCGACGCCTGCTGCGCCTGTCACGAGACCTGCAGAGTCAGACAAACCATCCACAGTGACAGAGCCATCAAGAACAGTATCCGAACCAACATCTGTTCTGACAGAGCCGACGCCTGCTGATATTGTCCCTAGACCTGCAGAGTCAGACAAACCATCCACAGTGACAGAGCTGTCAAGAACAATATCAGAACCAACATCTGTTCTGACAGAGCCGACGCCTGCTGATATTGTCCCTAGACCTGCAGAGTCAGACAAACCATCCACCGTGACAGAGCTATCAAGAACAATATCAGAACCAACATCTGTTGTGACAAAGCCGCTAATTATTTCCTTAGCAGTAATAATACTGTTCGGGATCTGTCTGTATTGGCTATGGGAGCAATTGTAAGTATTATTAATGTTATCATCCTTAGCTATGGTAAATAAACAGCAGGCAAACTATCTAATAGGGATATTTTAAATCTACTTGAAATTAACAAAGCATTGCCTATCAAAATACAAACTATTGTTTAATGATCCAACAAAATGTGTATATACTTATAATTTGAGTAGGTAACATCTATACAAATAAATAAAATTGGAGTGTCTGTTTGTAATATTAAAATAACCGCTTTCTACTACATGCATATGAATGTATATACGGTACACATACCAAAATATATATTTTTAAATTTTTTGTCTGTCTGTCTGTCTGTCTGTCTGTCTGTTTGTTTTGGCTAATCTCTGGAACGGCTGGACCGATTTGGACGGGACTTTCACTGGCAGATAGCTTATGTAATAAGGAGTAACTTAGGCTAAAAAAAAATGCCAAAAACAAAAAAAAAACTGATTTTTTTTATTAAGTACATTCCACGCGGACGAAGTCGCGGGCACAGCTAGTTAGTTATATTTGTGTACACATGTATTATGTTAGTGTGGTGTGTGACATTTTTGACAGTTTTTTTTCGAAAATCCCGTGAACTGAAGGCCGCCACTTGTCATTCAATGATGTCAATAAACTGTATTTAATTTTTAATAAAATGGCAAACAACATAATTTTAACGTACGCTCCAAAGCACAGAAGCACTCAGGCCAGGCTTAGATACCACTAAGCGTTCACCCATCCGAATGGCAGCCGCGCCTAAGTAGCTTAGCCCAATGATTGTTTACCTAACAGTGAGCTATAATGTAATGTATGATATATACATTTATATTTTAATTTTTCAGGTCTAACTGCCTATATCCACGCAGAGGTCAGCAGAATGAAGAAATGGCGCTTGAGCCCATCCCCCATCAGCCCGTGGAGACCAAGATTAGGTTGTAAGCGACCTTGTGTAACGGCTGGTGTATCCCAAATCGTAAATGGTTACGACCACGGATGAATGTTTTTAGATCGCAACTATTATAATACCCCGTCCATTATATTACCTATTGTATTTTTAGAAATGGAAGTAGTGATTGCATGAAAATTTAAAATATCGACTAAGTTAAAAAGTTCGATTAAAAAATAACTAATAGATAAATGAAAATATTATGATAAATAAATATATGATTTCATGTGGAATCATAATCTATTATCTTTCTATACATAACAATAAAGCAGTAACTCAGATATTGAGTTAGTAGTCAATTCGCACGAATTAAACTAGTACGAAGTAATAATAATAAGTTAATCGTGTCTATAAAAAAATATTATTTTTCTGTTACAATTGGTACGAAGGTAATTATAAAGCGTACCAATCGTCCACTTCTGAAATTCGTAGTGGATGGTTCGTACACTTTGTTTTTAAACAGAACTAATAATTTCATGTACATTGGTGTACAGAAGTCATTAAATAATATTAAGTATATAATTATTATAATTATTATTAATTTTATATTATTATTTCCTCTTTATTCAATTTAATAAAACTTATAAATTACATTTTAAATACGTATTAAAAAAAAACATCTATTTAAAAATATAAAAAATAGTACCCCACCGGCATCGGGTACAGGGACCAAGCTACCGGTGGTAGGGCTCCATGGAGAGGAACCTCCGCACAATGCGTGCCGTGCCGTGTCGAGGAGTACCGCCTTCTGCATAAGGCCCTTGACCCAACCGTCTAACGCGAGCCTCTTGAGGTATTGGTCGAGGCTCTTGTCAATCAATCCGTGAACCGACACAACTATCGGAACAATAATCGCCGAATCCACATTCCACATGTCGACAACCTCGTGAGCCAGATCCAAGTATTTTATTTTCTTATCTTTTTCGGCTTTCACGAGATTCTCATCATGCGGAATGGTGACATCGATAATTATTGCGCGGCGCTCTAATCGATCTATCACCACTATATCAGGCTTATTGGCTACAATAGTCCTGTCAGTGATGATAGATCGATCCCAGTACAATGTGACACGACCATCGTCAAGAACTGGATCGGTCATAATACGGCACCTCCGAATCTACAAGTTTATATTTAAGAGCAAGTTGCTGATGGACAATCCTGGCTACTTGGTTGTGTCTATGCAAATACTCGCCGCTGGCTAGACGAGAACAACCAGAGATTATATGTCTGAGGGATTCTCCAGGACGGTGACATGCCCGACAGATATCAACCGTACCATCCTTATGAATATATCTCCGGTAGTTGTTCATCATTACAACTTCATCAGTAATACTTACTTGTGGTAGAAATTTGATGGCACAAATTTGACACTTATTTCGACCGGGTTGGTACCACCGTGCACAAGTGCGAAAAACCCTCCATAGTAATCCAATCTCGGTTGGATTGCGTTCAGGGGTCAGCAAGTGCATAGCCGGGCCGAGGTGATGGTAGTCGCAGCACTAGTGGGACCGGTGGGTGTTGGCGTAGTCTAGTGGGGTGTGACGCGGGGCGCCGCGCCGGGCAGGGAGACCCGTAGAAACGGTGGTGCCGCTGGCCGCCCGCGGCATAGTACAGGGGCCCAACTGGGACTAACCACCCTGGGAGGCTGCCCCACCAGGTCGCGCATAATCCCGATATGGCTCGTCGTGCCGGTTGGCGACCGGACGGGAGCCCGGCGACCATATTCGGGAGGGTACGGGGGCCCTTCCGTTCGGCGCGTCGGCTCTCGTCACGCCTCACATTCATAGATAAAACCAATCTCCCATGTTTTGTCACGCGGTGCTGCGGCGACAATCACCTCTTTTTCACGCCTTCCCTTACCCTTCACCTCATGGCAGCGCACAAAACAAAATCTGTTGAAACAGCGGCTAGGGACTCTCCCACAAAAACTCTATTTGAGGTGGAGTCCACGAACATCTGTGGGCTCCATAAGAACCTCAACGCCGTCCACCAACACCTGGAGACGGCGAAACCAGCTATGCTGTTTCTAACGGAGACACAAATACGCCGCCCTGACGACACGGCCTACCTGCTTTACCCCGGCTATGTTATCGAGGAAAATTTCCGAGCAAAAGCCGGGGTGTGCGTGTTTGTTAGGGCGGATATTTGTTGTCGCCGTTTGCGCTGTCTAGAGGACCCATCCTTTTCCATCCTGTGGGTACACGTAGACCATGGCTCTGCGAGTCAGATCTAAGTGTGCCTTTACCGTTCCCATACAGGAGATGCAGAGATAACTCGACTATTCGAATACCTGAGTCAGGCGGCAGATGATGCGCAGGAGCGGTTTCCGAACGCCGAATTGGTGTTTTTGGGGGACTTTAACGCCCACCACAAGATCTGGTTGGGCTCCGCCATAATAAACCATGCGGGAAGAGCCACTCACGCATTAGCCCTGGCGCATGACTTGACTCAATTGGTGCACAAGGTCACGAGGATACCAAGAGAGTCCGGCCTAGAGCCCTCTCTGCTAGACCTTCTGTTGACGAGTCGCCCGGACCAGTACAGTGTCTCGGTGAGTGCTGCTTTAGGTAACTCCGACCACTGTCTGGTCCGCTCCACCGTGCCCATTGTAGCGCCCCCACGACCCGTGCAGGGGAAGAGGCGTCTATGGCACTACTCGTCAGCGGACTGGGATGGATTGCGCGACTATTATGCGTCCATCCCGTGGGTTGAACGCTGCTTTGAGGGTAAGAACCCATCTGAGAGCGCTACTGCCGTCGCCGGTGAGATCGGTCTAGGTATGGAATACTATATCCCATACACCGATGTCACCGGAGTCCGCGGAGCGCGTCCGTGGTTCGGGCGCGAGTGCGCGGAGGCTGTTGAGCATAAACAGTTTACGTACCGCGCCTGGGTGCGGGCGCGCGCCACGCGCGATCCCAACGTGGGTCACTTCAAGGCGGCGTACAACAGAGCCACAAAGGTCTGCAAGAGGGCATGCGTCAGAGCAGATGCCCAGCGCATAGCACGGCTGGGCCAAGAGCTAGTGGCGCATCCCACGGGTAGCCGTGGCTACTGGCAACTGGCCAAAGCCGTGCAAGCCAACTTCTGCCAGCCCTCGCTGCCCCCGCTGAGCAATCCCGATGGATCTCTGGCCCATGAGCCGCAAGAGAAAGCAAATTTGCTGGTCAATCTCTTCGCGGCCAACTCCCGAGTCGATGATTGTGGTATGCAACCACGGACAATGCCCACTGGTGACCACGCAATGCCTGATATACGTATCAGGCAACGCGATGTCCGTGCAGTACTGCAATCACTCGATGTCCGGAAAGCCAGTGGTCCTGATGGTATTCCAGCGGTCGTACTTAAAAAATGTGCAGCGGAGTTATCTCCTATGCTAACGCGGCTGTACCGACTGTCCTACAGTTCGGGAACAGTGCCTTCGGCTTGGAAGGAGGCGAATGTCCAGCCGATCCCCAAGAAGGGGGATCGCTCGGACCCAGCCAACTATCGACCCATAGCCGTCACCTCAATGCTGTGCAAGGTGTTCGAGCACATAATTAACACACAGCTCATGCGCCACCTAGAGGATCACTCCTTGCTTAGTGACCGGCAATACGGTTTCAGACCGAAACGGTCAACGGGTGATCTTCTGGCGTACATGACCCACCTTTGGGGTGAGGCTATGGAGAAGCACGGTGAGTCACTGGCAATTAGTCTTGACATCGCCAAAGCTTTCGATAGGGTATGGCACAAATCGCTTCTTTCCAAGCTACCAGCCTTCGGCCTGCCTCCTAGACTGTGTAACTGGGTTGCAAGCTTCCTGCAGGGGCGCCGTATTCGCGTCCTTTGTGATGGACGAGCTTCGGAGTTCTTGCAGGTAAATGCTGGCGTGCCGCAGGGTTCCGTCTTATCTCCCACTCTCTTTCTTCTGCATATCAATGACATGCTCTGTAACGGAAACATTCACTGCTATGCAGACGACAGCACCTTACACGGGAGTTATTACGCACATCCTGCGGCCAAGCAGTCTGATATCGCGGAAAAAAGGCAGCTTCTTGTCACTGACCTGGACCGGATCCTGGACCACATTTCTCAATGGGGCGCTAGGAACCTGGTCGAGTTCAATGCCAAGAAGACCCAGGCATGTGCGTTTACAGCAAAGGTATCTCCTTTCCTTCCCCTTCCCACTCTTCAGAGCACATCACTGCCACTGCAGGATCACCTCACTATCCTCGGTATGGATGTTCGCTGCAAACTGAATAACAAAAACTATATCGAGAGTATCATCAAATCAGCCTCGCGTAAACTCGGAGTCCTGAACAGAGTGAGACGTTTTTTCACGCCGGAGCAGCGGTGTCTTCTATATAAGACCCAAATTCGTTCCTGCGTGGAATACTGCTCACATCTCTGGGACGGCTCCGCAAAGTACTTATTAGATGCTCTCGACAGGTTGCAGCGACGTGCGGTCCGCATTATTGGGGATCCTGAGGTCACGAACACCCTCGAGCCTCTGCAGATGCGTAGAGATGTTGCGTCTTTGGCAGTTTTCTACCGTCTCTACCATGGTGAATGTTCTGACGAGCTCTTCCAATTAGTCCCACCCTCCCCTTTCCTTCACAGGACGACACGTGCAGGGCTAAGATGTCATCCATTTACGGTGCAGAGTATACCTGCTAGAACCAAGCGTTTCAGCGATTCATTCCTATGCCGCACCACTAAGGCCTGGAATTCCCTGCCAGTTCACGTGTTTCCTTCTTCCTACAGTCCTGGGTCCTTTAAGCGGGGCGTGAAAAGGTATCTAATGAGGCCGTCAAGCTGAGTGCCACCACTGTTAACATGGTAAATGTTTACGATGGTGACCCTCTTTCCGAGACTTTGCCTTTAGCTTAACATCAGGCGAGGTGAAGTCAAATTGACGTGTCCAGTATAAAAAAAAAAAAATTGCGCAGACAAAACCTTCGGTTTCTCCAAAGAGATCAACGAAACGTAACCAGGATACAGAGGCTTTTACACCAACATCAGGCCCATATAAGGCCCGATAAAATCATCCATGCAGTTCTTTACTCCTCCGTACTTCCTTGCGATCATTAATGCTGAGTATTGCAGGTTTGCACAAGTTCTTCTCCTCTTTATTCATTTAAATAAAACTTATAAATTATTGAAATAAAACCACTTTTTACGGATTCTATCGCGATATATTTGTTATTATTACTTTTTAACCCGACGTTTCGGCTGCTTTGCAGCAGTCATTTTCGCGGTGTGACTCACGATGGTAGTTGTCACATAGTTTGAAGTATAAGTTATCTCAAAATACCGGAATCATGGTGAATTATTGGTGTTCGCATCCACGCAGAATGAGCTCACTGTGTTGTTAAGTCTTGCTGTATTTTGCTGCTTACTAATTTGATTAAGTGTATGACTGGGTCCCAAGCTGGTGGTACGTTCCATCGATCCTCTCTATTAAAATTTGGGTGTTTTTTAATTTCGTGGATCATTCTAGGAATATATCGATGTTCTTTGGCGAGTATCTGTGGTTTATCAAACCTTAGGTAATGGTTGGTGCCTTTTTGCGTGTGTTCACATACAGCTGACATTGTTGAGCGTTGGTGTTTTATGTCAGCTATGTGTTCTTTGACCCGAGTGCCAATGCTTCGCTTCGTTTGACCAATATATGAGAGCCCACAGTCACAGTCTATTTTGTAGACCCCTGCATCTCGTACATACGGTAGTACAGCAGGCTGGCGTTTGACCGTGGCTGGTTTTTCTCGGGATCTGTGACTCAGGCGCGGTGGTTTGAGCTTGTTGTCTTGCAGTACTTGCTTGACATGTTGAAGCTCAGCGTTCAGGTGTTTCTTGTCACAGATCCCACGGGCTCTCTGAAACAAAGACATTCCTACGGTAGCTAACTGTTTAGGGTGGTGGTGAGATTCACCGTTTAAGTACCTATCAGTAAGAGTCTTTTTTCTATACACAGTGTGGCTCAAGGTATTATTAGGATTTCTGATAACAAGAACATCTAGGAAAGCTAATGAATTATAATTATTTGCCTCTGATTCCATAGTGAATTGAATGTTGTTATTAATGGAATTAAGATGGTTCAGGAATGTATTTACACTATCTGTTGGTAGTATTGTGAAAGTGTCATCTACGTACCGTTTGTAAATCCTTGGTGTGAAGGCGGCCGTCTGCAAGGCTCGGTCCTCAAACACTTCCATATATATATCAGCTACGACAGGCGAGACTGGAGAGCCCATCGCCACACCATAGATTTGTAGGTAGAACTTGTTGTCCCACAACAGATAGCCAGTTGTTAGGCAATGTTTTAGTATGTCGGCAAATTCCTCAGGCATAGTGTTCTCTATTAGTTTGTTTGTTCCTAACGATGTCTATGCAGTCATGTACAGGTATACGTGTAAATAAGGACTGTACATCGAAACTGACCATTGTTTCATTGTTTTTTTTTTTTTTATTATTTTGCATGAAACACATTGTGAAGGATGTTACATAGTATGGTTTCTAAGCGTGCGGTGTGTCTCGCCGATCTATCGACATGCAAACTTTGTCATTATACAATTGTCAAATTTTAGCTACAGTCACAAAATTCTTCTCATTCTAACGTTAACCTTTTTTTATAATTAGTTAGCCTTTAGATCATTAGGTATTATATAATGTTTATAAGTTCTTAAGATATCACATCAAAAAAAATAAGAATTTAAATAAATAATAGAAAAAAGTCAATATGAAATTAATTAGAAATACAATTTTTTACACGAATCAGGCATTAATGAAATTTTTTAAATAATATTTACTTATATTAATTCTTATAATAATTAGGTACATTTATTATCTAGTAATTCACGAATTGTGTAAAAGCACTTTTCAGTTAACCATTTAAACAAATCCTTCCTAAATTTTGGAAAAGGTAACTCCCTTAGTGTTCTTGGTATATGATTGTAAACTTTAACAATCATGCCGTTACAATTACTTTGATTAAAGTGCTTACTGACCGGGTGAGACGTAGGTGTTTAATTTCACTAACAAAATGGTATGAATCTCTAACATACGCTGTTGTGTTACCTCTGAGTGGTGAGAGTATCTTTGCTACGTGCTGAGCCAGTCTGTAGGTTGGTGTGTCGATCTGACTCACAATAGGACGTAGGGGAGCATTTTCCTCGTGTATTTTTGGTAGACCATACAGTTTCGGAGGTTTTGGGCACGCAGGTATTAGTGTTTTGACGTCGAACTGTAATTTTTCGGAGTATTTACTAATAATATCTCGAGTTTGTTTGAGTATTTTATTAGTAGGGTCTGTTTTGACCTGTTTATATGTGGTCTCATCCGATAAAAGATCTTCGATTTTTCGTTTGTAGTCCGACGTATCCATAACGACCGTAGCGTTTCCTTTGTCTGCACGGAGCACTGTAATATCTGGCCTAGCTCGCAAGTTCTTCAATGCGATAAATTCGTCTCTGGAAAGGTTCGGCTTGGGAGCTTTGCTTCGACGCAAGACCGATGAAACATCCTGGCGTATAGCTTCCAAATCTTCCTTTCTCATGGTATTTTTAACTAGGCAGTCCTCAACATTGCAGATGATAGTTTCGTACGGTATCCTAGCTGGGGTGTTATTGCAAAAATGGCTGCTGCAAAGCAGCCGAAACGTCGGGTTAAAAAGTAATAATAACAAATATATCGCGATAGAATCCGTATAAAGTGCTTTTATTTCAATGAGTGACATTCGCGTAAACTTTAGAAAATATCTTATAAATTATATTAAAAAAAAAAAGCCACGTGCCACTACATCTCGATGGACATCCACATTCACCTTGAGAAAATATTCTCTAAGGTTGCATATCTCGCGGTTGTGTAGAGTTTAAAAAACCACGACCTCCAAACTTCCACGGGATAATATACAACCTCATTACTGAGTAACGTGGATAGTGCATTCGATATGCAGTAAGCAGTGTACGAACTCTTCTATCCAGGGCTTCCAGCTCAGTTTGAGTCCATCTGAGTATTCCAAAGGAGTAGGTTAGGACTGGTATGACCCAATTGTTATAGGCACGCACCTTGTTGCCGCCTGATAAAAAAACTCTTCAGTTCAAAAACGCTCCCGTAACGATTGCTTCATACCTGCCTCATTAACACCTAACGCCTGTGACATACCCAGATATTTGTAGGTATCGCTCACAGAGAGGGATCCAAGTTTTGTGGAATCAGAGAGTTCCATCCCTTCAGATTCCACAATTTCACCTTTTTTTTACATGCATGACCGCACATTTATCCACACCAAACTCCATCCTAATGGAGTTACTAAAAGTTTCCGTTACCTTTACTAGGTCCATTAGATGACGGTTGTTGGGGGCAAATAATTTGAGGTCATCCATGTAAAGGAGGTGGGATATAACCTGACTACCTCTCCGCAAACAATAGCCTAGCTCTGAATCCTCTAATATAGTACTTAGGGGATTCAGGGCCAAATAGAACCACAAGGGACTCAAACTGTCACCCTGGAATATACCTCGCTCAATCTTTTTATGGTCACCGTCATCCGGAATATGACGACACCCAGGATAGCGAAGAGCCGTACTCCATTGCCCCATACATACCTTCAAGAAGGTGCAAAGAGTTGTATCAACTTTCTACAACTCAAGAACCACGTATGTGGCACGGAGTCATAGGCCTTCTTATAATCTATCCAGCATGTCGCCATATCCCTCCGATTACGGCGAGCCTGCTGGTTGACAGCCGTGTCAATAATAAGGAGCTCTTTTGTGCCAAGAGCCCCACTTCTACATCCATTCTGAGAGTAGGTTAGAATAGAGTTTCTAGTTATAAGATCAGTTATTTTTTCTCTCAGAACAGATCTAAGAAGTTTATAAACTGTAGGCAGACACGTGATCGGCCTATAGTTTTTGTTTTTGTCCTTATTATTATTATTAAGTATATTTTAATACATAGGTTAATGTTTCCATTATATGAGAAAACTAGGTCTAATGATTGCAACAATAAAGATAGTATATTTTTTATTTATAATACTAAACTCTATTGTATTTACATATCTGTTGGGGACATATTGTGACGTTAACATTGTTTTTTTAACCATCTCCTTCGAGTAATGTGCTAATTGGGCACTACTACTTTTTTTCATGGTATATTCTGTGTAATTATTATTATGCCTCACGTAAACCTTTTTTTAATTTTAAGACAAGTTTCGGTGTCGTAGCTTATCATTTAAATATCTTAAAATTGTTAATCACTAGTTACTAAGTATATTAAACTGTTATTTTGATTCAAACATTCTTTTATTTCCAAACATATTATTCCTATAACCTCTGTGCGCTACTGTACTTTTTTATTATGTTAACTCTATTTAAAAACAAAACGTACGAATCATCTACTACGAATTTCAGAAGTGGACGATTGGTACGAGTTATAATTACCTTCGTACCAATCGTAACAGAAAAACAATTTTTTTTCAAAGTCACGATTAGTACACTTCGTACTAGTTTAATTCGTAAAACGAGTGTTAAACTAAACTAAATTATAATAAAAACAGTTGGAACAACAAAAGCTCATTAAGAAATAGGATCTCCTGTGAGAATCAAATTCTTCTACCTGTAACCTTAAACAAGAATTATATATTATCTAACTCTACTCATTGAAGGCATAAGTGCTGGAAATGTCAGATACTTATTGCCAAATACTAGGTCCTACCATATCAAAATAATGATACGTACGTACCAAGCTTTCATGTTCCAGGTGAGAAAGAGGGATGCATATACATATTGTTCTATATAGAGTGTATAGCTCCATCCCCCTTTCTTGTCTGAGTAAAGGACGCTGTAAGCCCTGAACAAAAATCTTGCATGACATTCTTTTACAGGTTGCAACTTTTTAACATACTGGCTGACCCGGCGAACTTCGCACCGCCAATTTTCGCACCCATAAAAGCGTGTATTACACAATATTAACATTCCTCTTGAATCACTCTATCTTTTAAAAAAACCGCTTCAAAATCTGTTGCGTAGTTTTAAAGATATAAGCGTACATAAGGACGTATTATGTAGTGATGATAGTGAAGTAAAAAATGGAGTTTAGCACAAATACACCTACTGATGTATCGAATCTAAACCTAACTCCCACAGACATATAACATAAAATTCCGTAACACGAATTTAAAGTGAACGCCTTGCGTCGCCCCGTTGTTACCAAATTCCCCTCCTCAAGCTGACGAAACTCGCAAGTGTACCGATTGGTGGTCTTTTTATTTACGCGTGATATTCAGCCAATGGCAGCCAGGGCACATGACTCTTGAATAAATAATATATACTCTTCACTTTTTGTTGTTCTCGCGTGCTCTATGGCGTCTATTACAACTAGAAAGACTGCGGGTTCGAGTCCCGCCCGAGAAGATTTATTTTTCCCTGTGTATTCGATTTATATAGTTACCATACATAATGCTGTAAAATTCGTTCAAGTAATATGTTGTTATGTTAATTTTTATTAAGTTTTAATTCTAAATGTGAAAGCTTGTTGATAGCAATTTGATATTTTTGTTTGTACACTCGTTTGTTGATAAGTCTGTAAGCCTTCCTCAATAATAATATAATTAATTAATAAATATACGAGGTTAAGCTAATGCTAGGAAACTTAACGCATTATTTACGCCCAGATTCTACAGAATCGGAAAACAATAGAAACATTTTAAGGTAGGTACTGTTTCTGAATTTCCTAGAAGCGTTTAGTAGGAGCACGAGGACGCACTCGAAATTAAAATCTCTAAACAACAAAAATGTAGTGCACACACGTGTTAAATTTAGCACGTGTTTATTTAGTTAAAATATTGCACGCCGCAAAGCTAAATACAGTGTTACCTGAATATAAGAACGTGATACCAGTTACCTGGTGTACCTGTATTTGTAATTTATAATTTTTTGCTTAATACCTAAATAACAGGTAAATAAAAAAATAAAATTATCAGCTTATTATGTGCGCAATGGCATCGAATCAATTGTATTCCGAATTAATAGTGCAATCTACCAATCAAACCGTCCACTTGGCTTGTAAAATATTAATAGATCAACAAAAAATATCAGCAGCCGCTTATCGAAAGAGGGCAGACATATTTTACGAAACAAAACTTTTAAAAATAGAATATTATACTCAGATATTGCAGATGGACACCTAGTGTGATAGAGGTCACTTGACTCAGTATACTTTAAAAGATAAAAGTTGCCTGCCTCTCCATCACCCTTGTGCCTACATATTTATTATTATGATCTGTTTTAATTATAATGACCACCACTATCTATGAGTCTCAGTGCTCGGTCGGCTGCTCACTCACGCGCATCGATAAAACATACAATACAATTTTAATTCTAATCAGTATCTTACCGTTTGCAAGATCCAGAAAGAGTAAGTACCTATTTGTATTCATTAATCTTAATTTAGGCTGATAATATAATCAGTCTGAGTCAATAATACTTAGTCCTGAATCTCGATTTTCATTGACAGTTTTCACAGATTTTAAATTTTTATTAACAGATTTTACAATTTTCATTGAAAGATTGGTCGGAGTAAACGTAACGGGCTATGAAAAAGATTTAAAAAAATCGACGAAACAGGTCTTAGAAAATTTTCAACCAAAAAACTTCACCTCTTCACACTTTTGTGATCCGGTGTCATTGGGGTGGGGGAGGAGGGCCGCATCTTGTGATTATAACACTCATAATAATATAATAAAATAATAATAATAATAAAATAATCAGGACCAATGTACGTTGGAGATCAGAATTTGCAAGTATGCGGAGTCGTGTCGAGTAAGATAAAGGGGTCATTCTTATTCGCCAGATAATATTGTTTTTGCTAAGAGAACGTATTCAAAGTAAATATTTATATAATTTTATCATTAATAAAACCAATTAAATAATAAGTTTACAGATAATAGTTAAAACTAATTAACCCCGATTTTTGTTGAATTTCTTAAGATTGGTCACATTATTGCCGCAATGCACGTGTTAGAATCATGTTAAAATATGGAGTGGCCAGCAACCAGCTGAGGTGTAGCTTGTTGTATTACATAACATAACATAACATAAACTCATGCCCGTATTCCCCGAAGGGGTAGGCAGAGGTGCTAGCACCCACGTTTCGCCAGTTTATGTTTAGGTCCCAATGTAATAGGTGGCGAGCCTAACAGGGCCGGGCACTTATAAACCAGCGATAAATACACACAACTTCGAAAAGCATCGAAAAGTCATTGGTGTGTGCCATGGTAAACCTGGGATCGACCCCGAGACCTCGTCTCAGCAGTCCATTACCCATACCACTAGGCTACCGCGGTTATAGTGTATAATAAATAAATAAATAATAAAAAATAAATATTCCACAACATTCTACACAACGCTATCTAGACCCATGGTAAGCTTTTATAGCTTGTGTTACGGAATCTAAAATGCGGATAAACATACTTATATACCTTTTTTTTGTAAATACATACATATTATATACAGAAACACCCAGACCAATGCAAATAGCCATATTCATGCATACAAATATTTGCACTAAACGGGAACCGAACCCGCGCCTCCTGCGTGGCAGTAGCGTTCACTACCGCCACGCCACAGAGGCTGTCACGGTAATTACGATTAAGCATAAAATATAGTCATTTTGTAAATAAGAAACAGCTTTATACAATATTTTTTTGAATTTTTGAATTTACTTTTTTCAATAATTCAATGCTTTTTAAATTATTTTTCATCCCTTCTATTCGATAAATGTCACTTTACTGTCACTGTAGCGGGGAGCAAAATAGCTCTGTTCTCGTCTGTTCTGTTCAGAGCCAAGCAGCGGGCCGGCAAAGTGATTTGAATTTGGAACATTATCATTCATAGAAATCGAACGCAAATTGTACGGATTACTGGCTGGTACGTGTTGGCTCCATAGCGCGGGGTGACAATTACCTCTCTGTTCTTGCAATTAGTACATAACTACCTATTTAAGTTGTATTTTGCAAAATAATATGAGTTGTTTCGATAAGGTCGCCGATTCGGCCATTGTCCGTATGTATGTCAGTTCCAGTCTTGTGGGCGGTTTTCTTAACCGATTTTCACCAAACTGGGCACTCACATGTTCTTTGATTTAAAACTCAACTTCTGTCGAGAGCTTTTTTTGATAAGAGAGTAAATGGGGTGGAAAAGGGAGAATGTTCGAAAACGACTAGGATACAAACGAAACGAAGTTTATATGATTGCTAACACAAACTATATAGGCGCGTTTCCCTGTAAGTTTGAGGGTTTCCCTAAATTTCCCTAAAATCCGAACTTCTTGGATATTGGACCAATCTAAACGTATACCCTATCCAAGGCCGAGTGTGTTCATCTAAGGTGCCTAAATGAACACACTCAGCCGTTGCCATTTACGTATCTTAAAAGTCCCCTAGTGTGGGATACGAGCCCGTGGTGGGGGAGATGGGGAAAGGTCCCTTTTTTCAGATTTTTGCTTCCATATTGAAAACTATTAATAATATCTCCTTAGTTACTTCTACATTACTTATTTACAGTTAGTAGGTATGTTCGATTGGTAGGGTAGAGCCGAACCGCATTCTGAAAGTATAAATTTAGATGCGAATTAATATTGTTAACGCCTTCGTCTACATGCAAGCTGGCGTAATAAAACGCTATTTTAAAACCGAAATCGAGAACGGGGGGAACGTCTGATGAGTTTTTTCTGCCAACAGTTTCCGTCGCGTATGCCAAAGAGTATATAAGAATGTGTGTTGTGCGTGCGTGTGTTCCGGGCGAGTCGTGCCCATGTCTTAATAATTATATTGGCTTTTTTTTTTCTTTGCACCTTAATTTAAAAATATAACGTCATGTTACGCTAGTGCTTTTATCTATTCTGTGGTCATGTACTGAACAAGAAGTTTTCTTCTCGCTTCACCCCAAGAAACAAGAAGTTTACCTCGTGAATATGAGGCGACCGTGAACATAATATGAACCAAGAGAAATAGTGGCCATCACCTTACGACTTTGGACACCTGCTTGCAACGCAACAGGATTCTAAAAGTCTCTGCCGATGATACGAAGTAAGCTCGTTCTTTTCCCTATTAAGTCTATTTATAATTGTACCTACTTCTATTTGCTGTAGTAATGGTTTGTCTATAGATGTAAGGCCGGTTTAAAACCATTTAAACAAGTAGTTTAAAACGAAAAAAAAAACGTTTAAAATCCATATAAGCCGGCAGAATTCGGTTTATAGAATCAAAGAATCAATTTCATTCATTCAGTTTACAGAGCACATATGAACATCAGTAGGCTATTTGACTAAGTCGTCGATTCTTCCCAATACTGCTTAATATGATAGCTTGTTCTGAAAAAATATGCCTAGCAAAATAAAATATATTGCATATCTAAACTGAAACTATGACTTTTCATTATTTGAAATTCCCAAAAAAAGTCAAAATATAAAAAATCTAATAATTCAATTCAAATAAACAACTTGTTAGATTCCTCATTACATTTTAAATAACTTTTGTTAAGAACTATATACGTGTAAACGCAACGTAGACCGAGATAAATGCGATATTCTCTTGCACTCCATACATTTGCACTACGCGCTACTGTAGCGTGAGGTCACAATTTAGTACGATTTTGTATGGAGCGTTTTCGGGCGGCGGCGGCGGTTTTTATTTCTAGTATTATAATTGCGCGGACTAAAAAATGGCGAATTAGGCTAAACGAAAGCAAGTCAATTCACGTCGACTTCACCAATAAAAGATCACAACATTTTCCTGTATTTATTAATGGCCAACAAGTTCCATACTCTAATACAGCTAAATATCTTGGTATGACTCTTGACGCTAAGCTGTGCTGGAAAGAACACGTCAAGAAAAAGAGATCTGAATTGAAAATACGCTACCAGAAAATATACTGGCTACTTGGAAGACACTCCCCGCTATCAGTACACAACAAAGTCCTATTATACAAACAGGTATTGATGCCAGTATGGACTTATGGTATCCAGCTCTGGGGCTGTACCAGTAAGAGCAATCGTCAGATCATACAACGATTCCAAAACAAAGTACTCAGGGACATAGTTAGTGCACCCTGGTATATTCGGAACTGCGATCTACATCAAGACCTAAACATGGATGTTGTAGACCGAGTAATACAAAAATATGCAGAAGCCCACGAAAACAGACTTCATCATCACGTGAATGTCGAGGCTATCCAGCTTCTTGACATCACTAATATAGTAAGAAGACTGAAACGAACGAAACCGTTCGAGTTAGTGTAGTGTTTTAGCGACCAATAAACTTATGTAGTGATTAGTGCTGCTTACAAAGAACACATGAACAAAGTGTCTTCGCCTTAATAAAAACTAAGTAAGTGTTAATGGACGCATTCTTAGGATAATGTTTACGTAGTAATTTAGGTGAAATTTGTTTACTAATTGGCCAACTAGGCTAGATCGTAATAATATTAAATAAAGTATAAACTACTTTATTAGAAAAAAAAAAATTGGTTGGTCAGAGTTTTTTTGAAAAGATCTAGGTTCTTGCGTACATATTATAAGATATTATCATAAATGTATTGGGAAGCAACTGTTAAAATAATAATTTCTTTAAAAACTCTCAGCGAGTCACGGGGTTTGAGGCTATAGATTGCACGTATCGCGCGTTTCTGTAATATGAAAATAGTCCCAATATCGGCAGCTGAGCCACACAGCATCAGACCATACAACATAACGCTATGAAAGTAGCTAAAAAAAACTAATCGTGTCGTTTCCTCATCAGTTAGTGATCCAAGAAAAACTGTGGTATCGACTATTTGAACAGATTCATCGTTCATTGTAATACTAGCATCAACCTGTCTTACATTAGGCATAGTAAACTTGACACATTTTGTTTTTTTAGCATTGAGCAGCAAGTTGTTACTTGTAAACCAATGCAAAATTTTAGAAAGGGTATTAATTACATCGTCAAGTACTACTGTTTGTCTATCAGTTTTAAAAATTAATGATGTGTCATCAGCAAATAATACTATTTCACAAAGGTATTTACTGAAGTAAGGAAGATCATTAACATATATCAAGAACAAAAGGGGTCCTAATATCGAGCCCTGGGGTAATCCCATGACTAAAGGGGCTCCAGATGAATTGGTGCCATTAATGTTAACTTTTTGTACTCTGCCAGTGAGGTAAGACTTAAGCAAGTCAAGTGAGCCGTTCGAAACACCATAATAACCTAATTTTAGTAACAAAGTCAACACAATCAAAAGCTTTTGATAGATCGCAGAAGATACCGGTGGCATCTTGCTTTTTACCCATGCATCAAATAGTGTGTGCAATTCCTGCATCTGTCGTGTTTCTGCCTTTAGTGCAACCAAACTGTTTATCATGAAGTAGCTTGTTATACGTTAAATGTGAAAGCAGTTGATTAAATATAATTTTTTCAAAGATTTTACTGAGGGCTGGAAGTATGGAGATGGGCCGAAAATTTGATGGATCACTTTTGTCCCCTGCTTTGAATAACAGAATGATTTTACTATACTTCATGAGACTAGGAAACTGTTTATCATCTATTCATATGAATGCAAGATAAGGTGCAATAGCGGGCATTACTGATTTTATTAAATTGGTAGAAATGCCCCAAAGATCCTCAGTCTTTCTTATATTTAGTTGCTTAAAGGTCTCAAGTATGGTTGCGGGGTCAATATACTGAAAAACAAAAGTAAAACCGCTGGTATATAGATATTTATAAAAATATCAGTACATTTAAGAAAAATATAGATTTGATGAGTCAAAATCCATATCGATATTATAGTCCATACTAATATCACAGTATAACGAGTGATCTTACAGTAGTTCATCGATGATGTTTGCGGAAATGCCGCCTTTTGCGGTTTTGTCAGGGTTGTCACAGTTTTTATTTATAATTATTTTTCTGTAAAATTTTATATAACCCCTTTTTAGTATCTTTGTTCTGGTCAAGGCACATCAACTTACGCTAATATAAATAAGGATGTCGGCTATTGCGACGTGATTATTATGTCGATACGTATTTTAATTTGTAGGCTCACATTTCATTAACATCATCCTTGTGTTAGGCGCAGTCGCATCCGAGTTTACCGGGGGTGACTGCTGCTGACCCCAACCTCTGTTGTGATTCATTATTATATTTTATGTGAAACCTAGACATGTTAAATGCCTACGCTTGTATTTACCTATGTAAATCCTAGGTGCCTTAAGTACCAAATAGTTGTATTCAAGTAAGCAATATAGAATCTATTTTTATACCTACCGCGCTCTACGGATAGCAAACGCTCAAAGCGGGAACACGCACTACCACAGAACAGACAAAACTAGTATAAGTGTGATACGACCACGGAACTATATAGACTATATCAATAAAGGTTAAAAGATGTCAATTGGCGGCTCGGTTTCAATGATGATCTTGATGAAGATAAAAACTTAAATAACTTCTACGTAGGTATGTTGGCGGATTTGAAGACGGTTTCCAGTACACCAAAGCCTGTTTCGCAGTCTTTAAAGTGATATACTTTTCATCCACGACAACAAACTTTTTAACTACGATTTCGATTTTATAAATCGTCAGAGCAACGTAGTGCGCACGGAACACAGAAAAAGAGTGGAACTGTGAAGTAGGCGTGGCACGCATGTCAATAGTATGCGGAGTATCGCAAACCCTCACAATTTCGGCCTTCAGTCGATCTGTCATTACCAGTCAATTATGTATATTTGACAGTTCTTTTAATTTCGATTGTTGCTCTGCACATTTTTGGGAAGCCAGCAGTAGCAGCTACCCGCGGGTCCACCTGCCACCTGTTACATCCAAGTCTGTGCTCATTGACGACGGAGGTTATTGAGCGAGAGCAACCGACCTCCAAGTCACGCGGGCAACAGAGGCTATTTTTTAATACGACTTAGGTTGGAGAAGCACACGGCTCTCCTGATGGAAAGCAGCAGTACTACATTAGATATTGTTGGCATCCAATTAACAGCATCTATCCGTTTCTCTTTGATACTAGGGTCTTTGGGAAATCTAAAAGTATTTTAAATATTTAAAAAAGTGTCAAGCCTTTTGACGAATGTTTCTAAGAACTTTAATATAAGTAGATATCGATAAAGTTTAACTACATCACTAAATGAGTAGCGTAGAGAGTTCTAGAATGAAAAAGAATAGCGTGTATAGAGTTTGTGATCAAAAACAAGCTTTATTGTAATGAAACAAGGTTGATTTTAGTTTGATTTTTTTTATTGGAAGTCAACATGATTTGTGGAAAAATCAATTATATCCTCACTTAAATAAAGGTGGTATGAAACACCTCCAAATGGAAGATTTATGCTACTACTATCATATTTGCACTGAAAAATAGCGCAGTAAGGCATTATTTCTATTAAAATAGTATAAAATAGCGTAAGATGCAGAACTGACAAATATACGTAATGACAGATCGACTGAAGGCCGAAATTGTGAGGGTTTGCGATACTCCGCATACTATTGACACGCGTGCCACGCCTACTTCACAGTTCCACTCTTTTTCTGTGTTCCGTGCGCACTACGTTGCTCTGACGATTTATAAAATCGAAATCGTAGTTAAAAAGTTTGTTGTCGTGGATGAAAAGTATATCACTTTAAAGACTGCGAAACAGGCTTTGGTGTACTGGAAACCGTCTTCAAATCCGCCAACATACCTACGTAGAAGTTATTTAAGTTTTTATCTTCATCAAGATCATCATTGAAACCGAGCCGCCAATTGACATCTTTTAACCTTTATTGATATAGTCTCTGCTACATTGCTCTTCGATATTACAATTGTAATGCAATTTTATCTGACACTAGCTGACCCGGCAGACTTCTTTTCGCCTTAGAAATTAGAATCAATGATGTTATGTTGTTCTTACCTCAATTAGCTGTATCAAATTCTCCTAATTATTTTGAGAACGGAAAGCATTTCGACAGGTTACCAGGGCCCATACACCTTCGGAGCCCATATACCTTTGGTGCCCATACAACGCTCAAGGGCGTACATACCTACAATGATATAATCATAAATTTTTCGGCCTACATTAAAAAAAAATAGCCACCATAAAGATTTTCGCGGACCAAGCATTCGACGATATCCTATTTATATTCATATTACTAACTAAATTAACATTAAATTAAGAGATCGTTTGTAACTAACAATACTAACAAAATATGGATTTTATTATCTGATGAATAAATGATTATTATATATATATATTAATAATCGACGAAGGCCAGTGGGTACAGGCGACTCTCCTTATCCGTTACTGGGGTATAGGGATGTAACGCGTGTTGGATGTCGGGTTGCCGGCTTTCCTGGTGTCGGCACATGGGGTGGCGGACCTTGTCACTTGAATCCTCCATAATAATGGTGGCAGGGTGACCGTGCCCTTTGCAGCCGATGCCGAGATAGAGTGGCTTGCCCGTAGTTCGGCGGTATCAAGTCCTGTCACGGCTCACGCTCAGCGCGCAAGTGGTGGAGGGTGCAACGAGAGCCTATCTGGCAAGACTTCGGGCAGTGTCGTAGCCAGAATCGGGAGCATGACTGCACGCGCTGCCTTCGCCTCACCTGGGGACTTTACTGAAGGACAATTCTTTGCGGGTGGCGGTGGCTCTCCGCCCAGGCTGCAAGGTGTGTGAATCCCATAGATACAGTTCCATGCGGGGGTTCCATGGGGATGACGGCCAGCATGCATTGAGTTGTCGTAGAAGCGCGGGTAGTTTCCACAGCACCATGGTTCTCAATGATATACTGCGGAGAGCCTTTATTTCGGCAGATATACCGTGCCTACTGGAGCTACCTGGTCTCAGTAGATCCGATGGCAAAAGACCGGACGGTCTGACTCTACTGCCGTGGAGGAATGGCAGATGCCTTTTGTGGGATGCTTTTGCGGTTGAGACGATGGGTAGTTGGGTTGCTGACGCCAAGAACCTAGTTAGCGAATTGGGGCGCCAGTTGAGGGATAAAATCGTTGCTATCCAGCGGGGCAATGTCGCTAGCGTCTTGAGCACCTTTGCCCCTGGTACAGTGAGGAGCGGGTTAATTCATTAATTTTGACAATATATATTGCTGATTTAGTACTTAAGGTGACAATTATAATAAGGACATTGTATTGTTATTCAATAAACATTACATCTATTTTTAGATGTGTAGGATGCTAATCTGCGGTCCGCACGCTGGCCGACCGCGCCTAGTCACATAAATGCACTGACGTTGTATACATGTCCGTCGCGCCTTGATTAAATATCGCTTCGTAGTTTGTCGTGATTGCCTAAAATTAAGTATTATTTCCGGTCCTAGTGCTACCTATATCAATCACAATTCTGTCTGCTCTTAAATCTGTAAACGATACGAACGGTAAGTGAACTGTACCTATCCTCCTTTTTTTTGAAATAGGGAGGCAAACGAGCAGACGAGTCACCTGATGGTAAGCGATCACCGCCCATGAACACTCGCAACACCAGAGGAGTCAAAAGGGCGTTGCCTTCCTTTTAAAAGAGAGTAGGCTCTTACTGTGTCTAAGTTCAATTAAACTTTATTTCCTTCTACTCTAAGTGAGTTGCTTATTTAGCTAGTCCAGCCCTGCACGGGCCGTTGCACGGCGGTCGCGGCGGCTAGGCCAGTGATCAAACAAGTTTAGTTATTTTCGCTGCGAATTTTGCTGAAATACTAGCAAGACCACCTATTTGTATAAACATGTAGTAAAGAGATTTTGGGAAGAAATTAAAATAAAATTTCCAGATTCTGAAGGTAAGCATTTTTTTTATTTATAGGTACAAATAATTAGTCAATAGGTTACAAAGTAGTCATTAAAATTATTTGTTACGTCTATAGCACGTACGGAGCTCTATTGTCCCGCCGAGACGTCATCGTCATAACTTCATTAGACGTAGATCTAGAACTCATGTATTGTCTAAAATCAGGATCACTATTTCCATATTTATGTATTCATGTTTCATTCTTTATGTAGTAGTATACATCCAATCTTAATTATTATTTTAGTTTTATTTGTGTAGTGTATGTTTGGATTGCTTTGAGGAAAACTCGCCACTTATTAGTCATTACGTGGTAAACAACCAACCTTAATAACTAGTTTTGCATGTGTAGTGTTTGTTTCGATTGTTTTAAGGAAAACTCGCCACTTAAGCCTACACAAGTCATAATACGTACACTCAATGGTCACCCGTGCTATCAATCTTTTATTAAAAGTTCTTCGGGAATCATCTAAATTACTTGACGGAAGGGGCCGCGTAAGATACATTTGCAGTGGATAGGCTTCGTCGCCAACTAGGACGTGTGAGTAAAATATTTGACCCAGGTAATGTTTTTGGCAGTGGCATATTAAATCGATTGTTCGTAAGCAGTTCATTGATTTACGAAAAAATTAAACGTGTCTCCGTCAATTTGTTTTCCTTTTCCACCAATCAGAATTACAGAAAATGTATAACCTGCACCAGAAACTGCTTTTAGGCCCAATGAGAAAAAGTCTTAGAATTATAATATTGACTACCGCTCCATGGTGGCTTCTGACTTGCAAAAATGATTATTATAAACGCAAATAGGGAATTGCCACCTTGAGAAAAACATGTCTGAAATTCTCCTTATATCTACACTAGTTAGTTTTGGTGACATATGCTGAAAAACCATTTTCCAAATTGCCTTTAAAGTTTCATATTATGGCGACGGTGCTTCGGCCTAGAGATTATGACTGAGCCAGATCGATGGAGCCAGAGATTTAAAAGTCATCCCAACGGAGAGAAAGCTGAAAAATAAAACATTTTTCTTTAT
Source organism: Eilema sororculum (assembly GCA_914829495.1). Classification (NCBI taxonomy): domain Eukaryota; kingdom Metazoa; phylum Arthropoda; class Insecta; order Lepidoptera; family Erebidae; genus Eilema; species Eilema sororculum. The sequence goes on along the minus strand of OU618544.1, from coordinate 20,202,423 downwards.
GTACCTACCTTCAGATGTACTATCTTCATTATTATTTTTCAAATTCCCTATCTTAAATATTATAGTTCAATTTAAAACTTTTTTTTCACTCGGTGATATCAAAAGTAAATGAAAGAACCTGAGAGACACAAATATAGTATGGAGCTAAAGAACAATAAGTCTAAGTTGCAAAATGTTGAACTACCCTAAACATCTAATTAGCAATACGTCCAACTCGCAAATCGTCTTTATAGCAAAACGTCAAACTATTGAAACATCTATGTAGCAAAACGTCTAATTAGCAAATCGAATTCACATTCGCAAATCGAATTCTAAAACTACCCTTTAGTTGGACATTTTGCATCTTAGACCTATTAATCATAAAGCAAAGAAAATATGTACCTAAATTATTCATTCATTCTCAAATTATGAACCAGCCTGGAAATATTGAATTTTTGAAAGATGAATACATGCCTCTAACTGCGTAATGAAACTTAGATGAAGGAGACCGTGTAATAATCGATCACGGAGACGCTGATATATCCATGTTGAATGCAGAATAAATGATTATTTGTTCTGATTTCGATTTTGAATTGTATGCATAAAATTATCTTCTTCATTTCTATACACATCAGTATAAATAAGGCGTTCCTACTCAGTAAAGCACAAGTTTTAATAACTTTAAATACGCGCTGATAATACGCGTTTAAAACTCACTAAACAACATAATGTGAATTTTCTTTTGCATAAAAACATTACTCTTGCTGGCACGGTCGGGTAAAAATAACAGTTATAAATTTATACTACTTTAATAACTAGGTTATTGATTTGCGAATCATTGGTGATTGTGTCTCCTTTTTGCATAATATCCGCTTAGTGGGTTCAATTTCTGATCAAAGTCGAAGTTTGGTGAATTTAGCCAACTTTATATTATGTTGAAGTTCAAAGTCCACCGCGGTACGTTCCAGGGTTACCGCTGCTGCGCGCGCCAGCCTGCTGTTGCCTGCAGCTGCGGTGCAGTTTAAGTGCTGGTTGCGAGTTCGCTTGCGCTGCCTGTGCCTCCTCCGCGACGCGGTCGGTGTTGTTGGGGCTCAGCGGGAGCAGCGCTGCACTTGGCAGCTCGACCGTATAGCCGGTTTGATTGCACTTATTTACTTACCTAGCTCAATGTTCATTTAAAATTACTAACTGATCATAAAAATCAATCAAAAATTAAAAGAATTCGCGGTGGAATTAAAAATCAATTGACTGTGAAGACTTTACAAAAAGTTAAGTTTGCAAGGGTCTGAGCTTACGTCATTATTAGTAAAAGAGCTCAATTCGAAGCTAGATGGACTTCGTAAAATATTGGTTTATTATCTATAGAAGTTCATTAAAAACATATTTCTACTAATTTAAATGGTCTCGGCAAAGTTAAACACCAAAACTAATGCAAGTGGGGAGAGTACAAGGGTAATTTTTCACTGCTGCCCGTGCTAGTGAAACAAGTAATAAAATTAAAATTTTTGAAAAAACCCACGACATAAAAAAAAATTAAAAAAAAGTTCACTGCTGCGCCCCCTAGTGGGCTATCCCCGTAACACCTATCTAAGAATATGCACCAATCAAACCCAAACCAATAATTGAAAACTCATCAAAATCGGACTAGTATTTTTGGAGAAAATTGACAACATTGATTTGCATTAAAAATGCTTGCTGTTGCGCCCCCGGGATTCCATTTTTTCTCATAATGGTTTTTGTCCTAATTTAAATTGTCATGATAAGTTAGGCATAAGTTTCTTTGTCATAATAATAGTGTGCCATAATTGTTTTTTAGCATTTTGTGTTATTGCGCATTAATATTGTACTAGTGGTCGCCCGGTGGTCGAAATTCGACCATAAATAATTAAAAATTAAAAGTTTTAACATTATTAACGTTTATATACTATATACATAGATATTATAAGACTATAGACAAATAATAACTTTATCATGTCTGAAGTTGACTACATACTAATAAAGGTTTGGAAAATATCGTATTCTCCGTCCACGCAATTTTCGGTAAAACTGACACAAAGTGTTAACTTCACCCTGCTTCGCCTATTAATCAATAATGGTATTAATTTATAACTCCTTACAATTTTTTTTCTATCTCTTTTTTTATTCGTCAGCTGTGAATATTTCAAATAGGTATAGGACTGTGCGTATTACCAAAGCTTTAAAAAAAGTATGAACACTTGAGTAAAAGTTGACCACAGACTAACAATAATTAAAGTTTTGGGGAATTGCATACTTCTCCGTTCGCGCAATTTTCGTAAAAAGAGATGCAAAGTTACCTATTTATTTATCAATATATATTAAGTTAAAACCTCTTTACTATTTTTTATATTATTTTTTTTATGTCGTCAGCTGTCAACATTTCAAATAAGTACGGGTTTTTTTTTGGCCGGAAAGCGTAGAGGACGCATCGCGGTATTATTTTATTTTCCGAAATTGGTGTGAACTCAAGTTTTTATGTATAAAAATGGTGAATTTTTAGCCTGAATGCCTTGGACAACGCACGTGTAGGAAAGTGGTATATTACAGTGAATAGTGATTATACGCGTTCAATCCAAATCCTGGGGAGATTTGGATTGCTTTTAGTAAAGTCCCCACAACGTTACTAAGGCATGAATTATCTATTTATCATTCACCATCATCATCATCATTATCATCATCATCATCAACATCACCATCGCCATCTCACCATCATTAATATCATCCACTGTTATTTCAATGAAGATAATATTTGTAACTGATGATAAGGCAGCGTGGTCATAGTACCTTAGCCTGTTCCGAGAGGAACTAAAGAAACAAAAAAAATCCAATAGTTATGGAACTTTTGTGATGATTTACCTATGCCTAAAAAAAATAACTGTATGTACACGTAAGTGACATGCGTATGTGTGTGTGAAAATTGGCTATAGTGTGCGTAACGTTTATTTTAATAAAAATAAGGTATTTTAATGCATTATTATAAAAAAATATTAATCTTATGCACTTCTCTTCGGTATAAACTATCAATATGCCAAATCTCACCCTCCTACGTACCCGCAATTTTCGTAATATCCTAATGTTTTTGTTTTTTATTTTTTTATTCATTACTTTGATATGCATAAAGTTGTAAAGCATATTGTTTATTTGTTTAATAATTATTTTAACACGCCGACTCAGTGCAATCCGACTCGGATAAGTTAGGTTAGAAGACTAGACACCTTAGTCTTCGTGGTTTTTTTTAAACCACCCAGAAGTAGGAGCCCCGCGAAGCGCACACACACGCGCACCCACACACACATACACGCAAACGCTTAAATCTAATTTTTGTCATTTTTAATTTTCATTTTTAATTTTTCATTTTTTTTTTCATATTTCATTTTACACTACGTAATATGCAATTATACATAAAAATACACATCTGCGAGATATTTGACATTTTTTAATTGTAATTGTAGCACACTATAAACCAAAAACTGGCTCTTAAGATACAGGTTAAACCTAGTTTAAGAGGCAGTATTTCACTTTTTGTGGTAATACAATAATGGCAACATTTCACTGTGATTAAAAATTGTACCTAATTGTGTCTTATGTACCTATCAATAAAAATATTCTATTCTATATTCTAAACTTAAAGTATGCTTATAAAATATTATGCTTATAGTAAATAGCATTTAAAAATTATGAGTAAAAAGTTATGGCAAATGAGTATTATACTAAAATAATGTTAGGACAAGTAACATTATGCAATATTAAATTATGACATAAAATTGTAGGAATAAAAATAGAGAACCTGCGCCCCCTGTTGAGTTGTCATTGTAGCACTTATCTAAGAACATGCTCCAATTAAAGCCAAACCCAAAACTGAAAACTGCATCAAAATTGGATTGGCAGTTTCGGAGAAAATGGCAACATGGATTTGCACAAACAAACACACAAACATCCTCTCACCCCAAACGCATATTATACCATCTCCGTTCCCCCCGTTCCCAACCGACCACCTGAGTTGTCCACAATAAATGTTCCTAACCACCCACCTTGTGCATCTGGTGGGTCAGTTAGTAACAAACTATACTAACCGACCATCTGTGACTGTACAAAATGCTATGGCTCGTTACCATCGTGGGTAAAAAATAAACAACTGACTTTATATGCATTCGGGTGAATGTCTTCATATTTATTTACACATTATATTTGAAGTAGTATTTACAAGTAGATTGAAGATTTCAATTGTTAAGCCCTTGTTCAAAAAAGGTGACCAACAAATTGAAACAATTATAGACTTGTGACACTAGGGATAACCATACTTTCAATAAATTATTCTACAAACTCGAGTCAACCGGTCACATTCTGGTCCACTTCGTCTCCTTCGTTAATAGCTCTACTACGGGACATTGGCTCAAATTGATGCTCAAAGCACCTCTGTGCTTTGAGCATCAATTTCGCCAATGGCTCTCCATTCAACAAGAATTGAATTGAATTCAATAAATTATTAAAAAAAACTTGACTGCTGCTTAAAAGATTGAAATAACAACACAACTGAAGAGCAAATAAAAAAAAGTATTAATAAAAATAAAAATATAGGACCACTCGTTATCAGTTTCCCTATTTTGGTTGTTTTAATTATGGCAACACTTCTTCTGATCAAAACAAATACCATAGACAAGGACATACCTACTTGTCTATGGTAGGTATTAAGTTCAATTTTGGCGACAACTTGAATTGAGAATTTTATTAAACGGTTTTAACATAACATAACATAAACTCATGCCTGTATTCCCCGAAGGGGTAGGCAGAGGTGCTAGCTAGTTTTAACTGTAATATAATTCAGTTTTAATGTCACTGTAATATAGCTAATCAACACTAATAATATTACCGTGCTAATAATGTTCTTTAATGTGTTTGAGGCTATTATGGCGTACACACTGCCACTTTAACACTTATGGACATACTAGCTTTTGCCCGCGGCTCCGCCCGCGTGGATGTCGGTTATCGCGACAAAACAGAGCCTATGTCCTTTCTCAAGGTCTAATCTACCCCTATACCAAATTTCATCAAAATCGGTTCAGTAGTTTAGGTGTGAAAGCGTAACATACAGACAGACAGACAGAGTTACTTTCGCATTTATAATATTAGTATGGATATTTTATAAGTATGGATTCTATGGATGATTAATTATGTCTTCATACTACATAACATAACCTCACGCCTGTAAGGGGTTGGCAGAAGTGCTAGCACCCACATTTCGCCAGTTTATGTTTTGGTCCCAATGTAATAGGTGGCGAGCCTATTGCCATTAACCGGCACTTATAAACCTGCGATAAATACACACTTATCTTCGAAAAGAGTCGAAATGTCATTGGTGTGTGCCATGGTGAATCTGGGATCGAACCCGAGACCTCGTCTCAGCAGTCCATTACCCAACCACTAGGCTACCGCAGATCTTCTTCATACTAATGCAAACCATTACATGTTATTTATAAGGTAGGTATGCACTTATACACTATTCTACTATTTACTATTTTTAGGAAATTACAAATACGTAACGGTTTTGACTTTGGCAAAGGGTTGCCAACAAATAATTGATCCATATTTGATATTGTATTTTCTAATACATCAAATACTTCTTTAATTAAATACTTTATGAGCGCTAGAGGTTGCCACATAAGATTCAGTGATACGTCATATAGCTTATAACCACTTATAACTATTGGACGATCAAGACGCTTGTTACGATACCTCATTTGTCCAGTTCTAATTAGTAGTTGAGGAGCTATGAGGAACAAATGTACATACATACCTACATACACACAGTCTACGCTTTTTACTCGGTTGATGAGTTGTTAGAGATGAAACCGTCAAAATGACCGGAATTGACTTATTTGTTATTAATTTTGTTGTGTTTTATTATTATTGACATCCTATAATTGTTTTATTTACATATTATTTTTATTTGTGAATTGTATGAATTACTCACTCAGAAAGCCAAACTTTGTGACTATTTTGACTTTGACTATTTGAGTGATATTTTTGTGAAATGTTTATGATGTAACGGACACAATCTCACCTGTGGAAGCACGATTAACTGATTTGACAAATGATGTTTTTTATACACTGACATCTAATATTCTTACAAATAAATGAGTTATGTGTTGGTCGTTTTGGCTTTGCCGGAGTTGGGTAAAAATGTGTAGGGACGCAGTAGTGCATTGTACAAGGAACATTATATACAATTCCATTCGTGGCACTTCGTGGCGACTAGCGACAACCCGCGTTAGGTACCTCCCAGAAATTCGGCCGTTCGCTTGTGTCCACACCTGAACCCTTTTTTTTTTTTTTTTTATCGTGCGAAAAATCCCCACGGATACCACCCCCACGGAGCCGGTGGAGGCGGTTATATCGGACTCGAACCGACTAAAACGCACGCCGTCTTGGGTCCTTGATTGCCGGAGGTGAGATTGCCAAAAGCATATCTCTCGCACCCCGGCAGACCCAGGACCATCTCTATCGAGATGGCCCCCTTCGGGTTGTGGGGACCACAGTGTCCCCATCTAGCCCCGGTTACGGGGAGGCGCATTTTGCGCCGCCGCCGCGGCCTGCTTCTGGTAGGGTGACAGGCGGCTCCACCGGTCACCCCCAGGCCAGCGCTCATGGAGGACGGAGGTCGTTCTGCGACCTCCGACGTCCGGTTCGTCTTCACTCTGCGCGGGCTTCCCGGGCCCGGAGTCTGGTCCGGACCCGACCGGCCGCCTCCTTCTCGAGCATCGTACCATCGCTGTGACAGCCGCACCCCAAGCGTTCGCGCATCGTACCATCGCTGTGAGCAACGTGGCGAGTGTGAGGACTCCCACCCCCAGAGCCGCCACTAGGACCCGCCTCGGGGTGTCCCACGCCGGGCACTCGGTCAGCGTGTGCAGCTACGTGTCCTCACTCGCATCACAGTGATGGCACTCGGACGTTGGCTCCTTCCGGATCCGACACAGGTAACTCCCGAAACACCCGTGTCCGGTGATCACCTGCGTCAGCCGGTACGAGAGGCTGCCGTGTGGCCTCCCTAGCCACTCCTCCATGATGGGTCTTACCGCCGCTATTACGGCGTGCCCTACACCTGAACCCTTCGCGATTATTAACCTCGTAACCGTGTTAGACTAGGCTCAATAATTGAACAGTGCAGTCAAAATTAGTTATAATTTACACCATTTCCATAGTTGTTTGGTATTCTAGAGGTACCCTAATTATTTTCTATTTAAACTACTTTAATAACTAGGCTATTGATTTGTAAATCATTGGTGATTGTTTCTCCTTTTTGCATAATCTCCGCTTATAGTGGGATCGATTTCTGCTCATAGTCGAAGTTTGGTGAATTTAGCTAATCTTTATATTATGTTGAAGTTCAAAGTCCACCGCGGTACGTTCCAGGGTTACCGCTGCTGCGCGCGCCAGCCTGCTGTTGCCTGCAGCTGCGATGCAGTTTAAGTGCTGGTCGCGAGTTCGCTTGCGCTGCCTGTGCCTCCTCTGTGACGTGGTCGGTGCTGTTGGGGCTCAGCGGGAGCAGCGCTGGACTTGACAGCTCGACCGTATAGCCGGTTTGATTGCACTTATTTACTTACCTAGCTCAATGTTCATTTAAAATTCCTAACTGATCATGAGAATCAATCAAAAATTAAAAGAATTCGCGGTGGAATTGAAAATCAATTGACTGTGAAGACTTTACAAAAAGTTTGCAAGCTTACGTCATTATTAGTAAAAGAGCTCAATTTGAAGCTAGATGGACTTCGTAAAATATTGGTTTATTAACTATAAAAGTTCAATTAAAAGATATTTCTACTAATTTAAATGGTCTCGGCAAAGTTAAACACCAAAACTAATGCAAGTGGGGAGAGTACAAGGGTAATTTTTCACTGCTGCCCGTGCTAGTGAAACAAGTAATAAAATTAAAATTTTTGAAAAAACCCACGACATATAAAAAATAATTTAAAAAAAGTTCACTGCTGCGCCCCCTAGTGAGTTATCCCCGTAACACCTATCTAAGAATATGCACCAATCAAACCCAAACCAATAAATTGAAATTTCATCAAAATCGGACTAGTATTTTTGGAGAAAATTGACAACATTGATTTGCATTAAAAATGCTTGCTGTTGCGGGATTCCATTTTTCTCATAATGGTTTTTGTCCTAATTTAAATTGTCATAATAAGTTAGGCATCATTTTCTTTGTCATAGTAATAGTATGCCATAATTGTTTTTTAGCATACTGTGTTATTAAGCATAAATATTGTATATCCTAATGTTTTATCATAACTTTGATATGCATAAAGTTGTAAAGCATATTGTTTATTTGTCTTATAGTTATTTTAACACCCCGGCTCAGTGCAATCCGACTCGGATAGGTTAGGTTAGAAGACTAGACGCCTTAGTCTTCGTGGTTTTCTTTTAAAACCACCCAGAAGTAGGAGCCCCGCGACGTGGGGCTTCGTCGAGCTCCGTTAGTAGATGCCATTGTTTGCTTAAAATAAACTTAAAGTAAACTTATGCTTTGGGATAGTATGCTTATAAAATATTATGCTTATAGTAGGATTAAATTAATAGGATTAAAAAAAATATGATTAAAAAGTTATGGCAAATGAGTATTATGCTTAACTAATGTTAGGACAAATAACATTATGCAATGTTAAATTATGACATAAAATCCCACATTGGATTGACCGTGAACCCAACTAAGTGCCAGGCTATCATCATTGGAAGCCATTGGCTGATCAACCGAGTGGATACGCTGTCTCTTCCACCTGTCGTATTTGACGGATCGACCATACAACTGAGCAATGAAGTAAAAGACCTAGGTATTTTCATAGACTCGACCTTGACCTGGCGAAAACAAGTGTCTAATGTTAGCCAGAGAGTAACTAGGACGCTTCGTGCATTTTATCCCCTACGGACCCTTCTGCCAACCGAAACCAAGACTATGCTCGTCCAGGCTTTACTATTCCCTATATTCGACTATGGTGATGTTTGTTACTTCGACCTCAATGCGGAACATTTCAACAAATATGACAGACTTCTAAATAACTGCATTAGGTTCATTTTTAATCTCCGCAAATATGACCATGTGTCTGCTTGCCGATCCCAATTAAACTGGCTGCCAATTCGTCAACGTCGAAACCTGCGAGCAGATCAGAATCAGAAGGACTCCCAGCCGACAGGTATTCAAGGCGAAAGTTCGCCAAATTATGTTGGATAAATTGGCATCATCATCGGAATCATTGGTATAACATATAGTTAGTGTTTTAGACTGTATATAACTATGTAATATGTGTAATATGTACCTACTGTATTGTGTTATATTATGTATACTTATATATTTTATTTTATTTATTTTATTTTATTTGGAAAACAAACAGTATCTTATAACTAAGCTGGCAACTGATTGGTTAACTTAAAACCTATTTCAACCATTTATGAGTTTTCGCGTATACATATTTAGTGCTTGCCCGAAGGTACAGTCACAATTCGAAATTTCAGATACAGTCAGAGAACCGACTCAAACCACCTCCCAGAGACAAAGCGACTATAGGAGGATGGACTTGTGTTAAAGAGATCAAGTTCAGGGTGATTTCCGAATTTATTGACATAGTCAGCCGCTCTCACCACAAATGTACCATTTCGGTAATTTGTAGAACCGCGGGGGACGTGAAGCGGATATTGTGTCCTAACCGATCTAGTAGGTACTCTCAGTTGTATCTTGTTAAGAAGGTAAGGAGAGTCTATTTTATCCTGTCCTAGTTTGGCTAAGCATGTGATATCTGCGCTTTTCCTTCGTTCGTGAAGTGTTAGCAGATGTTGCCTTTTACACCTCTTCTCGTAACTGTCGTCATATACCTTGCATCTAAATTGCAAATACCTCACAAATTTACGCTGCACTAATTCAAGTCTTTCTATGTAAGCATCGTACTGTGGGTTCCAGACCTGTGAACAATAGTCTAGGATACTGCGGACGTATGAGCAATAAAGTATCTTAGCCGGCTTCACACTTGTGAACTGAGAGCAAGACCTCATCACGAAACCTAACATTTTATTAGCTCTTGTGGCAATGTCATCGCTGTGCCTTTCGTATGTTAATTTAGAGTCGTGTATTACTCCTAAGTCACGGATTTCAGTCATCCTTGCGAGTGCAACTCCTTTCAGGGCATAGTTAAAATCGTGCACTCTGGGTTTGCGAGAGAAAGTTATTGTATAACATTTAGAAGTGTTGATTTCTAACTTATTAAGTATACAGTATTGCTCAAACCTCAACAGATCCCGCTGCAAATCCGAGCAGTCACTGTCATTCATGATCGGTTTGAAGATCTTCATATCATCAGCATACATTAAGAACTGCGAGTGTAGGAAGCATGTGTTGATGTCATTTATAAAGATATTGAATAACAGAGGGCCTAGTAATTAAAGGGCCTTGTGGGACTCCAGAGGGTACAGTATGCCATGTTGATATAGATATATATAATGTATATGGTATATAAAGTATATAATGAGTATATTTGCGCTATTAATATAATATTATGTATTGTTCATTATTATAATATTATGTATATTTAATGTAAGTACACTTGTTTAGTTATATGTATCTAAATTGTATACCAGATATTATAGGTGCATGCCTGTCGTGAGGTATGTTGGTATACATGCCTCATGGCAGGTATGTACTGTATGTATGGTACACTCTCTCCATTGAATGTTACTTTAATAATGCACCTACTGAGTCTTTCTCTGCACCACCTTTGGTTGACTGGTAGAGAATGCCTGTGGCATTAAGTCCGCCTATGTACTTGTGCATGAAGTTTTATAAATAAATAAATAAATAAAAATAAAATCGTAGGAATAAAAATAGAGAACCTGCGCCCCCTGTTGAGTTGTCATTGTAACACTTATCTAAGAACATACTCCAATTAAAGCCAAACCCAAAACTGAAAACTGCATCAAAATTGGATTGGTAGTTTCGAAGAAAATGGCAACATGGATTTGCACAAACAAACACACAAACATCCTCTCACCCCAAACGCATATTATACCGTCTCCGTTCCGTCGTGGGTAAAAAATAAACAACTGACTTTATATGCAATCGGGTTAATGTCTTCATATTTATTTACACATTATATTTGAAGGAGTATTTACAAGTAGATTGAAGATTTCAATTGTTAAGCCCTTGTTCAAAAAAAGGTGACCAACAAATTGAAACAATTATAGACTTGTGACACTAGTAATAACCATACTGCAATGATATTACATACAAAAAAGAGGCAGATATGTTATTAGACTGCGCCTGGTGAAGACGCGAAAACGTCCCAATTGGGACGTATCGCATTTAGTATATGTCTGGCAAACGCCGAGTTGTCACGTATGTAAGCGCATAATACAATGGCAATAAAAATGCCACCGTGTATTTTTAAAAATGTACAAATTACGACACTAAAATCAATAAAACACGAAGGACCTTCTATCACATGTAAGTACATACAATATAACCGATTTTTTTGTGTATTTCATTAAAATTAGTTTATTAATATTTTTAAAATAATGGCGGCAAAGAAAAAGGACAGAAATACTTTTTGATATGAGCACGACAACGACACAACAACACTGCTTGCATAGATTATCAGTACAGATGCGACATAGGGTAATTTTCAGTTTACTGCCTACTAAAGTAATAATTTTGACCTGCTGTTCAGTTTTATTTGTTATTCAAAAGTCAGTAACATAATTTTTGTTTTATTTATTTGTTGTCCTTTAAATAATTGTAATAACCTAAATTTTTTTTCAAGGTTTCCGACTAATGAAGTTCGACTTCAGGAGTGGATTGCAATTGTTAAAGAACAACGAAATGAGTTTGACTGGACACCTTCAAAAAGCAGCAGAATTTGTAGCAATAATTTTGAAGCCACTGAGAGATATACTTCGAAAAAAGGAACATTGCTCAGGAAGAATATAAATAACTGACAAATATACCACTGTTCGGCTTCATTCTGCTCATAAAAATAATCCCAAAATAAAAAACTTTCTAAGAGGCAGAAAAGAAATAAATTAAATTTATTTGAAGGAGTTTAATTTTTGATTATAACGTCAGTACGGCACTATGGCTTTATTTTCGAGAAGTTTCTTAATTATCTTTTTGAATTATTATCATTTTCCGAAATAAATAATGACGTATTATTTTTTCATCGAATTTCATTTCTTGCGTACCAACGAAATACCCCTTCTGTTCAACAAAATCATAATCTATGCTTCGAAGCGCAATCGTCCGAATCATTCCGAATTATAGCTATCTTTTTTATTCATGTGCTTATCCCATCTTTCGTACTACTTTAACGCTAATTGTCAACTATTGTGCACTGACCAGCACTGACAGACTGCTGGATCAGATTTGAGAAGTCAGTTACTATGAACGTAACATATCTTGTATAAAATATCATTGCCATACTGTCAATAAATTATTCTTCGTCTCCTTCGTTAGCTCTACTACGGGACATTGGCGAAATTGATGCTCAAAGCACAGAGCCATTCAACAAGAATTGAATTGAATTCAATAAATTATAAAATAAACCCTTGACTGCTGCTTAAAATATTGAAATAACAACACAACTGACGAGCAAATAAAAAAAAAATATATATATAGGACCACTCGTTATCAGTTTCCCTATTTTGGTTGTTTTAATTATGGCAACACTTCTTCTGATCAAAACAAATACCATATACAAGGACATACTTGTCTATGGTTTAAGTTCAATTTTGGCGACAACTTGAATTGAGAATTTTTTCAAACGGTTTTAACTGTATTATAATTCAGTTTTAATGTCACTGTAATATAGCTAATCAACACTAATAATATTACCGTGCTAATAATGTTCTTTAATGTGTTTGAGGTTATTATGGCGTAAACACTGCCACTTTAACTGCTACTTATGGACATATTCTATGGATGATTAATTATGTCTTCATACTACATAACATAACATAAACTCACGCCTGTATTCTCCGAAGGGGTAGGCAGAAGTGCTAGCACCCACATTTCACCAGTTTATGTTTGGGTCCCAATGTAATAGGTGGCGAGCCTATTGCCATTACCCGGGCACTTATAAACCTGCGATAAATACACACTTATCTTCGAAAAACATCGAAAAGTCATTGGTGTGTGCCATGGTGAATCTGGAATCGAACGCGAGAACTTGTCTCAGCAGTCCATTACCCAACCACTAGGCTACCGCAGATCTTCTTCATACATGTTATTTATAAGGTATGCACTTATACACTATTCTACTATTTACTATTTTTAGGAAATTACAAATACGTAACGGTTTTGACTTTGGCAAAGGGTTGCCAACAAATAATTGATCCATATTTGAAATTGTATTTTCTAATACATCAAATACTTTTTAATTACGTACTTTATGAGCGCTAGAGGTTGCCACATAAGATTCAGTGATACGTCATATAGCTTATAACCACTTATAACCATTGGACGATCAAGACGCTTGTTACGATACCTCATTTTTCCAGTTCTAATTAGTAGTTGAGGAGCTATGAGGAACAAATGTATACATACCTACATACACACAGTCTACGCTTTTTACTCGGTTGATGAGTTGATAGAGATGAAACCGTCAAAATGACCGGAATTGACATATTGTTATTAATTCTATTGTGTTTTATTATTATTGACATCCTATAATTGTTTTATTTACATATTATTTTTATTTGTGAATGGTACGAATTATTCACTCAGAAAGCCAAACTTTGTGACTGTTTTGACTTTGACTACTTGAATGATATTTTTGTGAAATGTTTATGATGTAACGGACACAATCCCACCTGTGGAAGCACGATTAACTGATTTGACAATAGTAGATTGTACACCAAGGGGATAAAGCACTGTATTATGTCACGGGCGCGATATTGAATCCTGAGCGTACCTAACGAAGGACTCCAGATTTAACTCCCGAGCGTAGCGAGGGGGTTTTGAGTTGATTCCCGAGCGAAGTGAGGGAATTAAAATGGAGTCCTGAGAGCAGTGAAGGATTTAAGCGCGCCGAGGGCAAAATCAGTTTTATCCCTGAGGAGTATACTCTACTTTTCTCACCTTTTGCGAGACAATAAAAACCAGGGCTACTAGAAAAGTGGTATGGGTAATGGACTGCTGAGACGAGGTCTCGGGTTCGATCCCAGGTTTACCATGGCTCACACCAATGACTTTTCGATGCTTTTCGAAGTTATGTGTGTATTTATTGCAGGTTTATAAGTGCCCGGTTAATGGCAATAGGCTCGCCTAAACATAAACTGGCGAAATGTGGGTGCTAGCACCTATGCCTACCCCTTCGGGGAATACAGGCGTGAGTTTATGTTATGTTATGTTATGTCTTTTGCAGTTTTTCACACTCGCGGCTTTTGTTTTAAGTATTGTTTTTTTTTCATTCGGCTTGCCGTGGCGTGACCAGCTCGATTTTCGAATAAGTTCGATTTTCAAATAAATGAGGCGCGGCGCGCGCCGCCGTCCACCTCCTCGGCGTCGGCCACCAGCAGCTGCAGGAGCCGCGCGCCGCGCGATTTTGACGAAATTAGACTTTAAATGCATAACAATAAGAACTAAGAGAAGTGAGAATCACATTACTGCCCGGCGGGTTATAATGAAATTCAGTACAACATTACACCCCGGGAAAAGACAAGGGCTATAATGATTTACTTTGAGTAAGGTTTGCATGATATATAATGAGGCATTGTCGAGCAGGTGGTGTGAAAATGATGTTTTTTTATACACTGACATGTAATATTCTTACAAATAAATGAGTTATGTGTTGGTCGTTTTGGCTTTGCCGGAGTTAGGTAAAAATGTGTAGGGACACAGTAGTGCATTGTACAAGGAACATTATATACAATTCCATTCGTGGCACTTCGTGGCGACTAGCGACAACCCGCGTTAGGTACCTCCCAGAAATTCGACCGTTCGCTTGTGTCCACACCTGAACCCTTCGCGATATATTAACCTCGTAACCGTGTTAGACTAGGCTCAATAATTGAACAGAGCAGTCAAAATTAGTTATAATTTACACTATGTCCATAGTTGTTTGGTATTCTAGAGGTACCCTACTTATTTTCTATTTAAACTACTTTAATAACTAGGCTATTGATTTGTAAATCATTGGTGATTGTTTCTCCTTTTTGCATAATCTCCGCTTATAGTGGGATAGATTTCTGCTCATAGTCGAAGTTTGGTGAATTTAGCAAATCTTTATATTATGTTGAAGTTCAAAGTCCACCGCGGTACGTTCCAGGGTAACCACTCCTGCGCGCGCCCACCTGCTGTTGCCCGTAGCTGCGGTGTGGTTTAAGTGCTGTTCGCCAGTTCGCTTGCGCTGCCTGTGCCTCCTCCGCGACGCGGTCGGTGCTGTTGGGGCTCAGCGGGAGCAGCGCTGGACTTGGCGGCTCGACCGTATAGCCGGTTTGATTGCACTTATTTACTTACCTAGCTCATTATTCATTTAAAATTACTAACTGATCAGAGCCAGCGCTACCGCCTTCTAACGCAGAATCAATCAAAAATGAAAAGAATTCGCGATGGAATTGAAAATCAATTGACTGTGAAGACTTTACAAAAAGTTTGCAAGGGTCTGAGCTTACGTCATTATTAGTAAAAGAGCTTAATTTGAAGATAGTTGGACTTCGTAAAATATTGGTTTATTAACTATAGAAGCTCAATTAAAAGATATTTCTAATAATTTAAATGGTCTCGGCATAGTTAAACACCAAAACTAATGCAAGTGGGGAGAGTACAAGGGTAATTTTTCACTGCTGCCCGTGCTAGTGAAACATGTAATAAAATTAAAATTTTTGAAGAAACCCACGACATATAAAAAATAATTTAAAAAATGTTCACTGCTGCGCCCCCTAGAGGGTTATCCCCGTAACACCTATCTAAGAACATGCACCAACATGTACCATGTCACTGTAATGTAGCTAATCTTTCTTTGATGTGTTTTAGGCTATTATGGCGTAAACACTTATGGACATATTCTATAGATGAGTAAATGTCTTCATACTAATGTTACACTTCTGTAAATCATGACATGTTATACACTATTCTATAAATAACTATTTTTAGGAAATTACAATACGTAACGATTTTGACTTTGGCAAAGCCATGCCAACAAATAATTTATCCTTCCCTCTCCTTTCCTTCACAAAATGGGCTAAAATGCCATATACGTTGCAGAGTATACCTGCTAGAACCAAGCGTTTCAGTGCAAGCCTCTGTGGCGTGGCGGTAGTGCACGCGACTGCCACGCAGGAGGCGCGGGTTCGATTCCCGCTCAGTGCAAATATTTGTATGCATGAATATGGCTATTTGCATTGGTCTGGGTGTTTCTATATATAATATGTATGTATTTACAAAAAAAAAAAGTATCTAAGTATGTTTATCCGCATTCTAGATTCCATAACACAAGCTATAAAAGCTTACCATGGGTCTAGATAGCGTTGTGTAGAATGTTGTGGAATATTTATTTATTTATTATTTATCATTCCTATGCCGCACGACTAAGACCTGGAAATCCCTGCCAGCTCACGTGTTTCCTTCTTCCTACAGTCCCGGGTCCTTTAAGGGGGCGTGAAAAGGCATCTAATGAGGCCGTCAAGCTGAGTGCCACCACTGTTAACATGGTACATGTTTGCGATGGTGACCCTCTCTCCGAGACTTTGACTTTAGCTTAACATCAGGCGAGGCGAAGTCACATTGACGTGTCCTAGATAAAAAAAAACCGTGAAAATGACCGGAATTGACATATTGTTATTAATTCTATTGTGTTTTATTATTATTGAGATCCAATAATTGATTTATTTATATATTATTTTAATTTGTGAATTGTATGAATTACTCACTCAGAAAGCCAAAGTTTGTGACTGTTTTGACTACTTGAATGATATTTGTGAAATGTGTGGAAGCACGATTAACTGATTTGACAAATGATGTTTTTTATACACTGACATGTAATATTCTTACAAATAAATGAGTTACGAGTTAGTCCTTTTGGCTTTACCGGATGCGCTGTATTACACACTCCGTGCTAGTACAGTACGGTCGGCAAGATCGAATGCCTTCGACAGGTCACAGCATATTAGTGCTACTTGTTGTTTGTTTTCGCGTGCTGCCATAATTCTTCGGATGAGTTCCCGCGTTAAGGATGTGGTCGATCGACCCTCGCGATATGCATACTGTCGGTCCGAAAGTGTACCTGAATCCGTTAGGAATTCAGTTATCCTAGTACACAACCCATTCTCCAGTACTTTCGATATAGCCGGGGTGATGGATACGGATTCCCCTTGCCCTTATACAGAGGAGAGACCTTTGTGAGTTTCATGTGAGTGGGGTATATACCTGTTTTTAGACAGAAGTTAAATAGACCTGACAGTACAGGGGCAAGGGGATCCGCCGCTACTTTCAGGATTTCCATCGAGATACCATATATGTCTTTAGATGGTTTAGGTAATAATTGGTAATAATCTCGTACACTTCACGAGGGCTAAACGGCCGTAGCAAGCGGTCTGCCGGGGGTCCGACCATACCGAGCCAGCCACGCACCGCATGTCCGCGTGATGTCCGCGCGGGGGGCACCACACGCGGCTGCTGCACATGCAAGATGAGTATTCATTGCATCCACAGCAGCCTTGCTCGAGCTGAATTCAGAGCCATCACAAGGTTTTATGATTTCAGTGAATTCGAGCCGTGGGGAGTTGTTTTTGCCTCTTTCTTTGTTTACTATTGGCCACATTGCCCCGGAGGCATTTTGTGAAACCTTCACTAATTTAGAATAGTGTTCAGCCTTTTTATTTACTAGAAGAATGTCTTAATATTGATTCATGTTAGATATAATTGTATTTAAGTTAAATGTGTCAGAAATCCTATTATTGATGTCAATTAAGTCAAAAAGTTTATTATCTTTAACGTCTGACGTCACCTATGATGAGTCATTTCTTGAGTTAGTATAATTATGTTTTCCTCACTGGAAAACAAATGTCAATTTTATTATTTAATATAATTTATGATAGACATTGATAACGCCTCCGGAGATGGAGATGTATTCCGAGTCATTGTTCCTTCCCAATCTACACTGTCTATTGCTGCACAAAAAATAATTTTATTCATCTGAGAGAAGTCTCCAATAAATCTTGTAATTTTTTGAGAATTCTGTACCGCGCACGATATGTTACATCGGATTGCGAGATGATCACTAACCCGCGTATCAATCGGTGTTGCACTCGCCGAGCCTGATGGTAAATGTGTATAGGCATGGTCTTTTTTAATTTTTTTTTTTTTTTTTTTTTAAATATTTTCCAACATTCTACACAACGCTATCTAGACCCATGGTAAGCATAGCTTAACTAGCTTGTGTTATGGAATCTAGAATGCTGATAAACATACTTAAATACATTTTTTTTTGTAAATACATACATATTATACATAGAAACACCCAGACCAATGCAAATAGCCATATTCATGCATACAAATATTTGCACTGAGCGGGAATCGAACCCGCGGCCTCTGCGTGGCAGTCGCGTTCACTACCACCACGCCACGGAGGCTGTCAGTGGATCTAAATTCACTTTTTCTTGTTGGAAAGTCAAGGTTGGTCATGCCATGGGCCGCAAGTACATCCGCCAGTTGTTTACATTCAGTGGACCGAGCTTCTAATATATTATCACTTTTTGATATTGAAAAATAGGATTATAATTTGACTTTTATTTTGAATGGGCGAATCTCACTATTCAATTCAGTTTTAGTTAGTTGTTCTCTTGAAGTTTCACCTAAATATAGGAATATGGTATGTATAAACACACAATACGATCGATTTCACAATACATTAATGTTCATAGTTTACACACTTTAACTCAATGTTAGATGTTTTCCACAATTTATGATGCTAATGTTTTCCACAATGTATGATGTTAATCACTTGTTTATTTCTTCACTTTTGTCTCTTTCACTAAGTAAATGCACTAATTTTCTTATTCCAAATCATTTTTAGTATTGAGCCGAAGCTAATATCTGCTACTACTAGCGCCCTCTTTTAAATAATCCTATATTTATTAGATATTCGTACAACCGGGAACGACGGCTTAACGTGCTCTCAGAGGCACGGAAATGCGCAGACGAGTATATATAGACATATTCATGCATACAAATATTTGCACAGTGTGCGGAAGACGGAAGATGGCGCACATTGTTCCCGTTCTTCCTAGTTCCGCATCCCGTCTGTCCCGGGGGCGTCCCACTTTCTCCTGGTCTCTACTGACTTGTTTGCTTAGTGAAATTCGTACATGTGCCCTCCATTTAACAGGTCTGTCACTAGGATACCTATATCTCATGGTTTTATTAGTACTAGACATGAAAATGGTTTTTATTAGAAGACATTTTGCTGTAACAGCCAATATGACAGTTGAAATTATGGCTGTAATGTTTGACATATTCACGGTACTGTGGCTGCAGCATAATGGATTATGGAATAAAATATTTATAAATCATCATGAATAATGTACAATACATATTTATTTCATACTAATAATAAATTTATTGATAAATATTTCACAACATTTTAAAAAACGCTATATTTGAATTTATTTTCATAATGAAGTATTTAAATTACAATGTCAACAATAAAAATTTACACAACTATATTCCACTAATGACAAAAAAAACATATTATTTGTAATTATGTCACGTCAAATAACCCGCCCCGTATCGTTCCCGGTGGCAAATGGTGGCCATTGCAATTCTCGATTTGCGATGGTCATCATTTGCCTAAGAAACGAGCCGGAGTGGGGGTCACCGCCCTGCTCGTTAATACGGCGGCCAATTTCTGCGATCAATCTTTTTGTCTCCATCCCCCAGCTGCCCATAGTCTCCACCGCAATGGGCACAAAATAATATTATGACTCCACTGCAGCGTATTTCGCACTTTTCTTGTTCGCCGCGTTCGCAGCCGCCGCCGCCGGGGCGTTGATTGTGCGACTCAGATGCGTGGTCGCGACAGTGCTGACGCAAGTAGCGTCCCACACCAGGCACTTGCCTTTTTTCAGGCCACTTCCCATCTGATCTGCTGAGACCCAAGGGCTCCATCACGCATGGTACGTTCGCGGATACGAGAACCCTTCGAACTAAGTCGTTAAGCATGGTGATGCGGGAACCTGTCTGTGCATCTGTGTAGCAACGACAGCTCAGTGCTGGCCGTCCTCCTCCACCGTGGAGCCGCAGATGCATCTCTGCACTCACCTACCTTGCAGCCCAGGCGTAGCGCCACTGCCACCCGCAGGCAGTCGTCATGTAATAGGGTGCCCAGGTGCCGTGACGGCAGTGCGTGCAACCATGCCTCCAATTCAGGCTGCGACACGGATTATTCCATTTTGTTCACCTGGGTGATATCACCTAGGTGAACAAAGTGGAATTGATTAGACTACTTTGATCACCTCGGAAATAAATTACCTGGGTGATATCGCCAAATCCGCGCCCGACGCGCCATTCACACTGTTTTCTCGTGGACCCACGAATTTGTTCCACTAGTGGGACCACGAGGGAGAGTTATTTCTCGTAGACCCACTACTTATTAATCCACTAATTTGTCTCACTGGTGGAACCACGAGGCAGAATTATTTCTCGCAGATCCACTCACTCTGATTTCGGCTCTGATTTTCACATGAATCACTTTTTTATAGGACTTTGCTTTTTGTAACTACCTAGCTTCTGCGACATTGTTAACTTCACTTATGTTTAAGTTGATCGTACTGCATGCAATTATGACGAAGTAAATAGATCACTTATATAAGCTGACTGGTTTATAACCAATAATTTTACTATTGAAACCCAATAAAACCAAATGTATTAAGTTTAGTGAACACTAGGAACAAACAAAAATTAGCTGGAAATTATCATAAGCTACACTAAGTAGACAATTCATATTAACAAGTATTTCATATATGATCAAAATAAAATTTGATTTTCAGTTTAATAATAAACATAATGAACATAAAAAGTATATTTTTTGAACTTAAAACCTAAGTACATTGTTAATTTGGGTCGCTAGGTTATGTAGTGATAGATAACGTGAAGTCAACGCATTTTCTCAAGAAAATGACCTAATGTAATATCTCCGTGATTAAGTTGGAGTTGGTATTGTATTAGGTATATCATCATCTTGATCGATATATTCTTGACACCGTGATGACGATTCCGATACATCATCTTCTTTCTCGCATAATAAAAAAAACAGACTCCAAAAAAGGATGAAGTTTTTTAACTCGGATGTTTATATGTTTTTTTATGCATGTACGGGCATAACTCCGTCATATATAGACTAGGATTTGAAATTTTTTTTTGTTACAAAGAGGTTTATTCCAAAATGGTCCCATACAAATTTCATGTAGATCTGATGAAGAGTTTCAGAGACAGACAACTAGTGCTACACTTGTTCGGAAGGGTGCTCTCTCAATTCACACATCTACGAAAATCAGTGCCATGACTGAGTGGGTCTGCGAGAAATAATTCTTCCTCGTGGTTCCACCAGTGAGACAAATTAGTGGATTAATAAGTAGTGGGTCTACGAGAAATAACTCGCCCTCGTGGTCCCACTAGTGGAACAAATTCGTGGGTCTACGAGAAAACAGCCGCCATTCAGCATATCCCTCACCGTCCCACCAACACGGATCTCATACCATGCTCTTTACACGCATGAATTTACTGGACACCGTTTGCCCGGGTTGAGGACCGACCATGACGACAGCGCCTCGACAGAGCATGGTAGCGACCAAGTCAACGCAATAAAAATCAACACAAGATAGATACTATCAATAAAACTAATATTTTTTTTATTATTATTTTAACTCTTTATTGTATGGTACACAGATGATACACAATTATTACAATCTTTTGAAACATATTAAATAAGAAATTCCTAGTAGCATACAATTGGCGGCATTATCGCACAGGGCAATCTCTTCCAGGCAACCATGGGATAGAGTGAATGTGTAATTTTTATTTTATATTTGTGGTCCATACAAAGTCCAATATTATATTCTATCATAAATATATATAAGACTATAGATACATGTTTTACTATAATATATACTACGTGGTTAAATTCATAGTTAAACAGTACATACCTAACGTCAGGCACATGATATACTTACATAAATTACTTATATATAATATACTTACATAAATTTATAAACAGTGAAGCATGATTGAGGGGGGATATAGGAATAGAAGGCGAAAGATAGTAACTATCGTTCTTGCAAATAATAGGCCGTGACTAGTTTTTTAAACACAGGCAGAGATCGTGCACGTCTTATGGTCACGGGTAAATCATTCCACAATCGGACAGCTTGGACAGTATAGGACTTGTCCATAAAACGTGTGGAGTGCGCTGGCATTTTCAGCCTCAGATTCTCTGACGATCTCAAGAAAGAAAGAAGAAAGAAATAAAGAAATTTATTTGGCAATCACTCACATAGGTACTTAAAATTAGAGTAATGATTAATAAGGCAACTTAAAACTAAAAATTGCGTGAGTGCCAAATAGGTCGCCATCTCAGCATAAAGCTGCACAACCAATAATAGTTGCGCAGCGCTGGTTTTCAGATGGCACCCTATGTAACGCCACAGACGTGCAAAGAATGTACCAACTTGTCTATGCTTCCTAATAGGTACAATATACTCTGTGTCAGTAACTGAAGTGCTCCCGCGCAAGCGAGTCACCAAGAAATTCGAAGCGTTCTTTTAGGCAGATAGGAGTAGAAGGTTGAAATAAAATATTATGTAATAGATAAAGAAAGTGAGCATTCCGGCGAAGGCGTATAGGTAACCACTTGAGCTTTTCGCGAAATTCGGAGATGTGATCATATTTGCGAAGTCCAAATATAAATCGTATGCAAAGATTTTGGAGTCTCTCAAGTTTATTAAGTTGGTCTTCGGTGAGATCTGGATAACTGACATCGGCATAATCGAGGATGGGAAAGAGAAGACTTTGTGCAAGTGCAGGTTTCGTGGAACTGGGAAGAAAATTTTGAAGCCTACGCAGGGACCCCGCGCTGGCAAACAATCTGCGACTAATTTCTTGAAATTGAGGGCTCCAAGATAAGCTGCTGTCCATATTATATCCCCAGATTTTTTATTTTGTTACTATATTGCGCCGGATGTGGGCTGCTTCAGATCGGTCATTCTGGAGGTCTATGGGAGAGGCCTATGTTTAGCAGTGGACTATGTGGGGCTGATATGATGATGATGATGATGACTATATTGTATGTTCATCCCATTGCAGAACACCTGCGGTAGCAGTGACCAGTCGATTTTTGATATATAATTTGGGCTACCAATAATTATGACCTGGGTCTTAGATGGGTTGACCTTCAGACCATACGACCTACTCCAGTCACATATACGGACCATATCCCTGTTGATGGTACCTACGGCTTCCGCAAGTTTCTCTGGTGCAGCTCTCGCGTATATCTGAAGATCATCTGCGTATAGGTGGTAGGAAGAAGTCAGATTGTGAGAAATAGAGTTTATGAAAACTGCGAAGAGTAGTGGAGATAGAACGCCACCCTGAGGGACGCCAGCAGACGTTGTACTCCAAGAAGAGACAGTGTCTTCTACACGGGTACGCTGCCGGCGACCATACAGGTAACTTTGAAACCAGTCAATCACTGCCGGAGATACGTTAAGTGAGCACAATATCCCGAGTAATACGTCGAAATCTACGTTGTTGAAGGCATTGGTGAAGTCTAACAGCGTTAGGACTGTTAGCTCACCTTTCTCCATCCCAGATCTAATGTCTTCCGTAATACGAACAAGTGTAATCGTGGTGCTGTGACCTGTATGAAATCCGGATTGGAAGGGGTTCAAAAGAGAATTTTTAGAGAGGAAAGAGATCAATTGGTAATGGATCAGGCGTTCAAGGGCTTTGGAGAGGAAGGTGAGTATAGAGATAGGTCTGTATTCGGAGTAGGAAGACGGGTTCTTTCCATGCGGTTGGAAAGGTGCTGCTAGCCGTCGAAAAGTTCAATAAATGGCTAATTATAGGAAGGATTTCGTCAATGATTGGTACGATCATATTACGGCTGACACAGTTGGTTCCGACTGCCTTTGAAGTGATCCACATTATGCTCTTCTTAACACCACAGTCAGTGAAAATGAAATTAGTGAAAATGAACGGTGGGCAGTGTTGGGAGTAGCAGTAGATGAGAGATTATTTAAGGTAATAAGTTTATTAGCTGCATCAAAATTGATGGGGCTGAGAAGTGTTGATTAAGGGAATTGATATCTATATATTTTGAAATGTTGTGATGTCGAAATTTACCTACTCCCAATGATCTTAGAAATTTCCAGACGTGAGCTGGATCACCATATTGGACAGAATTATGGATATGTTAGCGATGAGTATTCCTACACACCTTACCGCAGTGATTTCGAATCGCCACATATTTCTCCCGATTTAACTCCGTAGGACGTCTACTGTATTTAGACTTGGCTGCAGCTTTTTTAGATATGAGCCTTTTGATTTCATCTGTTAGCCAAGGTGATGGAAGATTCTTGACTTTAATGTTGCGTATAGGTGCGTGCAGGTCAGCAGTTGAGTCAGTTTGCTTGTGAACAATTCAACCTTCTCATTTATGCAACTGGAGGAAAGAAGTAAACTCCAGTCTATGGCACTAGCATCCCTGCGCAGGGAGCCAAGGTCCATGTCACGGAAACTGCGTTGCAAGAGGATTTTGGGTTTAGATTTGGGAGGGTGAAGTCGATAAGATAGATACAGTAAGTTATGGTAGGAAAATTGCAGGGCGGAGTGTTTACCATGCTTCACAACACGATTAGGGGAAGAGACAATAATGAGGTCAAGTAGAGAAGGTGCACAACCTGGAAAATGATGAGTAGTGTCAGATGGAAGTATAGACAAGTTGTTGGATCGAATGATAGAGTGTAAGGTAGAAGAACGTGAGTCGCTTTTTGCCAGACAGGTGTTAGTATTAATACATTAATATACAAATTAATACAACTAACTCTTAAATTAAAAAAAACACAACCGTGCGCCACACGAGCTGCGGGTCGACCGAGATCAGTAGGAATCTGGAATGTGTACTAAATCAAATCAAATCAAATCAAATACTTTATTGCATTCATGTGTTGTACAGATCTTACACCAAATTTTGTTTCAACATGAAGCCACAGCAAATTTATATAATATTACAAAAGGTCATTATATTAACTTTGTATTAAAATTTATAAGTTATAATTTAAGCATTATGGATTTGAAAATAATAATCAAGCATTAAGAATTAAGCATGCAGTCATCATTATTATTCTTAAACTTAAGCATTCTACATTAAAACATTTTCCCTACTTTAAAGTGTGTCATATTAGTCATGGAAAAACTCCTGCAAGGTGTAGTAGCATTTTTGTGATAGTAGCTCTTGTAATTTATCTTTGAATTTATGCTCACTATCTCAATCCTGTATAGCCTGCGGTATTTTATTATATACTTTTATGTACATTATATATGGGCCACAATGGCACATAGACAGGCCTACGACTACGACTACGACCTACGACTACGGCTACGTAGTCAAAATTAACAGTAACAACATCGACACCACAGTCACACAACCACAGTATGTACAGCTCGTGTTGTGTTTAAACAACAGAATCTTTAGAGACTTGATGTGCGCGCTTGCTGATGATATTTACATAATCATATCTGGAACAATGACATTTACATACTTTTAATATTGCCCAAAAATCAAAAGAAATATTTAAACTTAAATAGTTTACGATCGATACCAAATATGCACAAAACATTTCAGAAGAATCGATCAAGCCGTTTCGAAGAAGTTTTTGTAAAGTAGTATCATATAATAAAATAGAATAATATAAAATAGTTCTATACCTACAGACAAAACTATTCTATACGGAAAAAACGATTACACTCGTAACTTCCAAAAGCAGGCAGGTAGCTTTTATTTCCCAGCGTTGTTACTAGATGGTGACAGTGCTTTGGCAAATGTGTGTATTTATCGCAGGTTTATAAGTGCCCGGTTAATGGCAATAGGCTCGCCACCTATTACATTGGGACCTAAACATAAACTGGCGAAATGTGGGTGCTAGCTCCTCTGCCTACCCCTTCGGGGAATACAGGCGTGAGTTTATGTTATGTTATGTTAAAAAATAACTTGTCAAAAATAAAAAATACAAAAACACATTATTGAATATGACTGAATAAAACTATAAATATTCTGAATTAAATTGATTCTGCAGTAATTTCAATATTTATGAAGAACATGGATGGATGAACAACGTTGCTAGATGTAAATAGCTAGATGGCGGTTTCCTAAATTATTACTAACTAAAAATGAAATGCTCACTTGAGCATTTCATTTTTCCCGATGTATTCGAATTTATTTATTATATTACCAACGAATTTTATAATGTTTTAAGGTTCCGAAATAACTTACATGATTCTAAATGGGGAAATAAGCGTTTTAACTTTTCGAGACTTCGAGACTACTAGTGCCATCAATTAGTTTTTGAAATATAATAAAGGAAGTCAGTATAATAAAGATATTTTTTTACCCTATGATAGTATAGATAATAGATATGTACTTACAATAACTCATAGCAGCAAAACAAGACTGCAACGAAGAAACCAAGCAGAAATATTGTGTAAAATACAACAGCGATTACAACAGTTGTCTGATCGGTCAGCCCAGGTGGTGGGTCCTCTGTGTTTACCGGTGTTTGATTTATCACTATAATCGTTGGTTTAGTCGCCACAATTGTGACTGTCATTAAAGATTTTGAATCTGTTGCAACAGCATTTAGCACTGTACTTGCTGGTTGCGTCTCCAACATAGGTGATTTTGGCTGATAATCAATCGTTTTTCGCTGAATGTAAGCAGTTGTTCCTTGTGGTACAATAGAATCATGTTTTAGCAGCGGTATAACTGGTAATGGTCCATTAGTTGGGAAGGTAACATCGGATTCATATTTATCTCTTTTTGCAGCCTCAGTTGATGCGATGTCTTTATGTCTACAAAAAAAAAGAATTGTTAACCTTTATTATGAATCAAGGCATAATAAAATTGGAAATGGCCTACATTATGCGTAATGGCAACACTGCTGCCATTATGTAAACAATAGCTCCGTATATAAAATTCTTAGAAAAAATAGTTATCTTCATCTACTACGATAAAAAGATTTAATTCGTTGCCAATAAGTGTGATATACGTGCTGAACAGCTGAAATATTAGAATAATAATAATGAAAGTTAATACGTGCTATATAGAAGCTTAATTTACCCCGTTAAGTGATAAAGTAATAAAAGTGAAAATCAAAGAAATGCAAAGAACTTTAATTAGTGATTAAATTAAAAAATTTGAAAAAACCCATGACGTTTAAAAAATAATTCAAAAATGTTCACTGCAGCGCCCCCTAGTGGGTCGTCACCGTAACACCTATCTAAGAACATGCACCAATCAAACTCAAACAAATAATTGAAAACTGCATCAAAATTGGACTAGTATTTTTGGAGAAAATTGGCAACATTGATTTGCATTAAAAATGCTCTCTGTAGCGCCCCCTGTTGAGTTGTCATTGTAACACCTATCTAAGAACATGTTTAAATTAAAGCCGAACCCATAACTGAAAACTGCATCAAAATTGGTTTAATAATTTCGGAGAAAATGGCAACAGGGATTTGCATACTAAACAGAATCACTCTTCACGTCGCGTACCAATCTTGACAACACAACACAATTAACATTGTTCCTTATTTGGTGTTGAGTATTGTGGAATAAAAGAGGTGCTATGATGCGACCAATTATTATGAATGTCACGACAATACTGGTGGGGGTGATATCCGTGGGGATTTACCGCACAATAAAAAAAAATGCAATTTCATTATATAGATACATAGTACATAGGTCGGCACAGTACACCCCCCTTGTTTAAATTTTTGGGGTAACCTTCACACAAAAAAAAAAACAAAAATAACATAATAACCTTATAATATTATAGTGGTTACATAAAGTAAAAAAATAAAAAGTGTATACAAAAAATCTGATAACTGAGTAATATAGGTATCTGTATATAATTTGATTCGAGTAATTGGTAAATACCTTATATTATTAGAGTCCGAGTTATGCGCAAATAACGATCACTTAACACTTCTTTTAACAACACAATCACTGCCTAAACCACGATCCGCTGTGGAGGGCCACCGCGGGAGCCAAGCTCACCACAGCGGGGCTCGATGGGTTGCTGCATCTCTCGCCTTATGAAAGAGGTATACTTCTTCTTACATTTGCGCCAAATAAAATATATAATTCCCGCCAGAATGCATATAATTATGCATAACAGGTACATTTCGAATTAGTCGCTATCGCTCGCCGTTGTACTGCGCACCATGGCGGCGCTATTGCCCGCACCATTTTGGGCAATAATTATCTGTTCACTCGGTAACTTAGTCTGTGATCCACCCATAATCAACATGTGCTTATTGCATAAAGCGCACGACTGGTTTGATGGTACGTCCGAATAATCGTGACACCATAGAATCCTTAGATGCACCCGACGCCTCCGATGCTGCCTTGTTTTGCGCGTCAGCACATTCCGTATTGGGCTTCAATCTACCGATACTAACAACTTTCTGTGTATCCGCTTACATTAACATAAAATATTTGCCCGTCCTGTTTAAAAGCTTGCAAGGGCCTTCGTATGGCTGTGTTGAAGGTTTTGTCACCTTGTCAACACGAACAAAAACATGACTGCAATGTTGTAAATCGGGATGGATAAATATTTTAACTTGGTGATTTTCTCGCTTCCGAACTGAAGCAAGGTTCGAAATCTTCTCTCGCAGGTCTTTTAAAAATGTTATGTTTTCACAATTTTCCTGTCTTAGTGGGTTGAAGAAGTCACCTGGTAAACGTAATCCTTCACCGTATACCATCTCAGCTGCGCTTATCTCTGTATCGTCTCTTAAACTTGCTCGCAGTCCCAATAGAACTGATGGTAATTCAGAAACCCATTGATCGGTGTTTGCTCTACACATAAGGGCAGTTTTCAATGAACGATGCCATCTTTCTACGAGTCCATTTGATTGCGGATGATAAGCTGTGGTACGAAACTTCCTGATTCCCATTCTATTCGCAAGTGAGATAAACAAGTGTGATAAAAATGTTGCTCCTTGATCCGTTGTTAAGTATAACGGTGTTCCGAATCTGGCAATCCAGCCAGAGTATATTATATCGGCTACTGTTTCAGATGTATTATCCTTTGCTGGATATGCTTCCGGCCAACCCGTTTTTCTGTCCACCATAGTAACGATGTATCTGTACCCTTGACAATACCTCAGGGGACCCACGATGTCAGCATGTAAATATTCAAATCTATTGGTTTGGATAAAATGTCCGTGGGGTGATACAGTGTGCCTATGCACTTTAAACTTTTGGCAACCTATGCATGACTTCGTCCAAATTCCTATGTCCTTATTCATTTCCTTCCATATATAGCGCTCTTGCATCATCTTTCTTGTAGCCCGTACACCTGGGTGGCTAATCTCGTGTAACGCTTTGAAAGCCGATATGCGAAATTCTTTGGGACGCGCTCTATCGTATAACACTTCGCAATAAATAGGTTTCGTGCAATTCTTCATGAATATTTGTTGAAAGTCAAATGACTTATTCTGCAAAAAAATTTGCAATTCTGGGTCTTTTCCCTGGGACTCTGCTAACTGTTCATAAATTAATAGGTAACGGTGACATATCTATAGTTGCTATGCGTGATAAACAATCGGCGGCTACATTCTCGCTGCCGGAGACGTGTCTTATATCATTACAAAACTGCATAATAAAGTCTAAATGTCGGATGCTCTTGGTGTATCGCTCTCTCCGACAGTATTTCGCTGCAATGAATATACAATCGGTTTGTGATCTGTATATTCTGTAAGCGGCCTCCCTTCAATAAATGGTCTAAAATGCTTAATAGCCATATACATCGCAAGCAGCTCGCGATCATATGTTGAGTATTTTTGTTGCGCTTCACTTAATTTGTTAGAAAAGAATCCTAAAGGTTTCCACGTGTCACCTTCACGCTGTTGCAATACGGCACCTGCACAAGTGTTCGAGCAATCTGTCATGAGAGCGATTGATGCATCCGCCGACGGAAAGGAGAGTGTAACAGCGTTTTTCAGGCTTTGTTTACTATCCTCGAAGGCTTTTATCGATTCATCATTCCATGCAATAATACTCTTCTTTCTTTTTGGCATTATTTAAATAAACATTCAACTTTGCGTGTATCTCGGCTGCTTTAGGAAGGTGTGGTCTGTAGAAATTCACCATCCCCAAAAATCGACGTAATTCTTCCACAGTATTCGGCCTTGTAAATTCGGAAATGACCTTGACTTGTTCTTCTGTTGGACTTAAACCATTAGTTGACACACGATATCCAGTAATTCTGTTCAACTCTGTTTTGCCAAATTCGCATTTTGCCAAATTAATTGTGATTCCATACTCATCTAAACGTTTCAGCACTTCCCGTATATGTTTTTTATTATCTTCTATAGATGATGCTATGATAATATCATCTATATATATGAAAACAAAGTCCAAATTCTTTAATACATCATTGGCTAAAAATCTTTGAAACGTTGCATTTTTGTACCCAAATCCTAATTTTAGAAATTCCCATAATCCGAAGCTTGTAGTTATTGCTGTCTTTGGAATGTCATCTTCATTTATAGCAATATTATGGTACGCTCTCTGCAAGTCTATTCGTGAAAATATAGCTTTACCATGTAATAGATATGTACAATCTTGAATACGTGGTATTGGATATCGGCCTGGTTTCGTTATAGCGGTTTCGTTAGTCTACGATAATCGCCACACAGTCTTATTTCACCATTTTCTTCATAACAATGTGTAACGGACTTGCCCAATTGCTTTTTGATGGTCTGCATATACCCATTTCTTGCATTCTCTGGAACTCTGCCTTTGCTAAAGTATATTTGTCCGGCGGTAGAGGTCTCGGGCGCGCGTAAACAGCTGGGCCCGTAGTCTCTATGTAGTGCACTACAGAATGACGTGGAGTAGTTTTAAAACACATAGGTTTAGTTACATTCGGAAATTCTAATAAAATGTCACTATATGAATTTTTATAGTCAAGTTCTCACTGTAGGTTGTTCTTGCACTGATACCGATGCGATCGCCTGTAAGTTCGTCACAAAATCTATAAGTTTTCGTTTATTTAAGTCAACTAATAACTTATGATGGGCTAAGAAGTCAGCACCTAGTATGGGTTGCTTGACTTCAGCCAGCACAAATGTCCACTGGAATGGCCTACGTAAATTAAAGTCTAATTTGAACATTTTTACACCATACGTCTTAATTCCTGTGCCGTTCGCTGCATACAGTTTATAATCATCGCACTTTGTGTTAAAATAACGAGGTTTATTCACTGGCAGCACTGAATTAGTTTTCCTGTTTGCCGTATTTTTTCCATGCACACGGCTCTATACATTTTCTAGCTCTATATCGGTATCTAAAGTGATAATAACAAAGCCAGTCTGGGCTGTTCGGCGAGCGCCGGTTCATATTTCTTCCACGCGATCGGGATCTCGACCGAGAGTGATACCGATTAAAATGTCTTCCTTGATTTTTCTGATCTTCTAAATTACACACTTTTAGGCTATGTTTTGCTAACTCTGCTAGGAGAAAAGAATTGTCACTGCTACTGCCGGGCACTGCTTGTACTTCCGAAAGTTGTAAGGGTTTTGTTGTTTCTAACACCTTATCCGCGATAGTGGCAAAATTTTCTAGATCCTTAACCTCCGTAACAGCTAGGACGCCTCGTATTTCTGATGGTAGATGGCCTTGCCACATTATTTTAAGCGTTTCATCCGGAATTTTCTCACGTGCTAGATCTCGCATTCTTCGTAGAAGTTAGGAGGGTTTTTGATCCCCTAACTGCATCTCGCTTATTAATTTTTGGAACTGTCTCATCTCTGACTCTTCGTAAATTTTTAGTAGTCGCTCCTTTAATGTGTTAAATTTCCTGGTTTCTGGCGGCTTCAGTAGGGGGTCGCCGACTTGCTGTACAACCTCTTTCCCTAATTTGGTAATTACCATGTTGTACCTCGCCTCGTCGCTGAGTTTTTGTGGGCCAAGGACAGCTTCACATTGTACGAACCAGAGCCTTGGCTGATCCTGCCAAAACTCCGGAATCCTCGACGATACTGAAACTACAGCAACTTCTGCTCCGTTAGCGGCTTTCGGGCTTTCTTTATCTGGCATCTTGTATTATTTCGCAGAAAATTTTGAACACGAAAATTAAATACTGCACTTTGTACGCGTGTATCAGATTGAATGTCGGGTCACTACTGTTCCTTATTTGGTGTTGAGTATTGTGGAAGAAAAGAGGTGCTATGATGCGACAACGAAAGTTTATTAAAAGAGGTACTGAATCAAACGTTACAATTAACGATTATAGAATGGTATCATCTATTTCCCGAAATGACAAGAGCCAGGGAGGATCATGCATTTTAATTAGAAACAACTTAACATTCAAAGAAGTCAATGGTTTAACTCTAATTCTCCCAATAGGATTACAATTTGAATACTGCGTACGAGTAATATAAATAACGAAATTCAATCTCATAGTGGTATGTACTTACGGGACACCAATATCAAACGCTAGCATTTTCCTAAAAAAATTAGAAGCCCTTGCCCACAGAACAGTTAAGTTAAAGGAGGTTAGAAGGACCTTGTGGGCGGGGAAGGCGCGCCGCACATATGAGCAATGCTCATATTCCACCGAAATTTAAACACAGTCGCGCTCTTATTGTGACAACGTAAGAAGCTCCTTGAAAAAAAAAGAATTATGCCGTCTTGCGCTATAATGACGTGTCGGAAAAGAAGCCAAGTATGTAGTGTAGCCCGAGAAGGGATTTCTTTTCATCGGTAATGCCAAAAACCTTAAAATACAAGTAATATTTGTAATTATTACAAAAGTATTATGTAGTTTGTAGACAAAAACGACATAATCGCAAACTGATACAAAATTATACATTGCTTGCACTACATGAGTGCTATCGTGTACTACGTGAGCGATTACGCAGTGTATTGCGTTCTTTGCGATAGTAGCGTGTGCCGAGCCAACGCTTGCAATGCCGCGACATCCATGCGTATCGATAGTGTTGGCCAAATGATCCGTTATAAACAGTGTCGATATTAAGTACGTACACAAATTGTTATTATCAGTAATATTTTAATCAAAATACATTTGCTTATTACAGTCACTAATAATTGTTAAATTTTGTTTGATGTCAGCCGTTTATATTGAAAACACGTTTATAATTTAATTTTAGGTTTCCAACAAATCCAGATATTAAAAAAATGTGAGTTTAGCTGAACCTCGATATTTTCAGTGAAGCGACTGCCCTCTGACCTTCACAACTTATTGGCGATATCGAAGCATTGCAATCAGACAGACAGAGTTGTTGGTTATTTTAGGGCTCCTGACTACCCGTAATAACTGCCATAGGTTTTCGTATGGCAATCAGGACCGACGGCATAGCGTGTTCTCCGAGGCACGACAAGATCAATGCAATTACCCATATTCATGCATAGGTACAAATATTTGCACTGACCGGGAATGTCATTAGTTGATGTTACTATTAACGCAGAATGAGCTTACTCTATAAAGTACGCGACTTGTGTACCAAAACTTCAGATAGTATCAAAATTACGGAAGTTTTATCGATATCGAAAATCGACCTTTGGTCACCGTAACATGTATGAGAAATTTTTATTGCTTTTGTGCGTGTGTAAGTACACGTCCAGTGCAGTATTTGCATTAGTGTGACTGATTTGAATAGCAAACTCGTGATTTAAGTGTGCTGATTTATTTGTGTGCGTAAACCACGTCGTATTGGTCTATTTTTTATAGTGGAGTTAAAGAGTGGGAGACAAGCGGCGACACGCGTCCTAATACAAATTAGGAACTGTATGAATAGGTGGATATAATAAAAGAAGCAATAGTTATAAAACTGATATAATAAGAAAACATGAGAACAAACACGTGCTAACCAAGTAAACCACAGAGAGAGTCCCCCTTGCCAACCACAGACTAGTGATGCACCATACGCATAGGGATGTTACTACAACATCCTCCCTGTTAAGAAATATAAAATACCTAAGCACTTATTCAAACAATAATGACCTAGTTACATCTTTTATATTAAATGTAATTTAATAATTAATCAGTAGGTAACGACCTTTTAACCTAAGTAACATAATCATCCAACCATTTTGGCTTTTGTCTTATTCTACTTGAATGTTCTCTATTATTACTTAAACTTTTATTACTATCAAGCTCAGGAGAATTCAAAGAGTTTTCTTCATACTCAATCTGATCTTCACTCACTATACTATTTTCTATGGATTGACTTCTTTGATCTTCCTTTTCATTCACTACACTATTCTTTACCAATTGACTTCTTTGATTTTCCTTTTCAATAATCTGTGGTTGACTCTCTTGAGCTTGACTGTAATAATTTGCCTTTTGCCTCTGTAAACTGTTACCTATATCTTTATTTAACTGTGTTTCTTTTTGATTCATACAATAAAAAGGTGCAGGAACCAAGTGCCACCTATTCCTTCTATATAAAACCCCATTTACCTCCACAAAATATGACCTAGGTTCCTTTGCCCTCCTTGCTACCACACCATACTTTCTTAAATCTAAAATCCAAACATAATCACCCGGATTAAATTCAGGCAAACAAACAGTTCTATGTCTTTTATTGTAATTATTCGCCATTTGTTTCCTTACATTTAATCTTTTTTCTACAAATTGATCTTGAATGTCTGATCTGACTTTTAACTGCTGTGGAAACATGGGTAAAATATCTTTTACCTTTCTATTAAACATAAGCTCGTTTGGACTGAAACCTGATTCTAGTGGTGTATTTCTGTATATTAATAAAGCTAACTGAAGGTCTGAATTTTTTTTCAATAAACTTTTAGCAATTTTAACTCCAGCTTCTGCACATCCATTACTCTGTGCATAATAAGGGCTACTGGTTAGGTGTTGAAAGTTATATTCAATTGAAAATTCTTTAAATTTTCCTTTAAACTGTGACCCACAATCAGTTCTCACAATCTCAGGTATTCCAAAACGAGCAAATGTTTCTTTACAACATTTTATGATAGAGTTTTCAGACAGATCTCTTAATGAAAACACCTCAATATATCTAGAATAGTAGTCTATGAAAACCACATACCAAGATTCATTATATTTAAACAAATCAATTCCAATTTTCTGCCATACTCCTGATGGCATGTCTTCTAACACTAGAGGTTCTTTACTATTGCATTTTTCTTGTATGCATTCTGGACAATTTTCAATCATTATTTTAATTTGTGTAGACAAACCTAGCCACCAGACAGACTGCTTGGCCCTTTCCCTACATTTTGATATACCTAAATGCCCCTTATGAATATCTAATAATATTTTTTCATGTAAACTATCTGGTATAACTAATCTCAAATTATAAAGTAAAAATCCGTCCTGTACTGAGAAATTATTTCTGAACTGATAATATTGTTGAATTTCTACTGGCAATTTTGTTTGTTTTGGCCAACCCTTTATTGTGTAATCACTTAACAATAAACAAATTTGACATTTTGATTGTTCCTCCCTTATCCTGTTTAATTTATTATCTAATATACCTCCTGACGCTATTGACCTTATAAAATAATCATTAGTTTCTGCTTCTGTATATTCCAAAGGTGCCCTGGACAATGCATCTGCCACAACTAATTTTTTTCCTGGAACATAAATTACAATATACTGGTATCGCATTAATTGCAATCTAAACCTTAATAATCTAGGTGTTAAATCATCTATGGGTTTAGTTTGCAAAATCTGTACAAGCGGTTTATGATCAGTTTCAAGAATTACTTTAATGCCTACTACAAAATCTCTAAATTTATGCATTGCCCAGGACAAAGCCAAACACTCTTTTTCGATTTGAGCATAATTTTTCTCTGAATTATTTAACGTCCTACTAGCATATGATATGACTTGTCTTTTACCATCTATATCTTCTTGCATTAAAACAGCCCCTAAACCATATGAACTACTATCAGCTGATATAATTATTTTCTTTCCATAATCAAAATGACTTAATGTAGGTGCCTGCTTAATAAGTTCCTTTATTTTATTGAACGCTTGTTCCTGATAAATGTCCCAAATAAATGTTATTCCCTCTTTAAGTAAGTCATTTAGTGGTTGTAATATTTTTGTTTTATTTGGCACAAACCGACCAACATAATTAACAAGGCCTAAAAATTGCATTAATTCTTTCTTATTACTCGGCTTCTTAAATTTATTTATGCTTTCTACTCTGTCTGGGTCTAAATCAATACCATCAGGAGTTATTATATGACCCAGATAGGATACCTTGTTAACCCCAAATATACACTTTTGTTTATTTATTGTTAAACCTTCCTTTGTTAACCTATGCAGTACCTCTCTAAGCAATTTGTCATGACTAGCTTTATCTTTTGCATATAAAAGCAAATCGTCAATATGTATTACAACACCCTCTAAATCACTGAACAAATTAGAAAACTTCATAGAGAAATATTCAGGTGCACAGTTTAAACCCATAGGCAGTCGATTGTATATAAATCTACCAAAAGGTGTAAGTATTGTGGTGAGCTTACGAGACTCTTCACTTAACACTATCTGATAAAAACCTGACGTGGCATCTATTTTAGAAAATATTTTAGCTCCTTTGAGTCTGCCTAGAGTGGTTTCTACTTTCGGTATAGGGTAAATTGGTCTCAGTATATTCTTATTAAGTTGCGTATAATCCCCACAAATTCTTACTTGATCCTCCCCCTTTGGAACCACCACCACAGGAGAAACAAAAGCTGTTGGTTCTTCAATAGGTGCCAAAACTCCTATATCAACTAACCTATTCAATTCCTGTTTGACTTTTTCTAATAATGGTATTGGAACTACTCTTGGGGTTCTTTGAATATAAGGTTTAGGGTTATCTATCAACTTAATAGAAAAACTTTCTTTAAATACACCTAACTCGTTAAAAATATTAGGAAATTCCCTCTCAATATCTACTGGCTCTATTAGCCTTTCTTTTGAAATATCCCCTTTACTTATATTGTATATCTGGAGTATATTCATGTTCTTTATAGCAGGCCTGCCCAAAATAGGGACCTGCAAGTTGCTGATTACAAAAGCTTTTCCTCGGTAAATTCTATCTTTATATTTTAACTCAACATAAATATATCCCAGCATCTTAAGAGGGTTTCCATCAGGACCTCTGACAATTTCTTTACATTCAATAATTTGACTATCATTTTTCAACATTTTCCTAGGTATCGCTACTATGTCCGCACCTGTGTCTATTAAAAATTTGTAAGTTTTGTTACCTACCTCAACATCTACTTTAAACTCATCTGACCCATCCATGAAATTAACTTTTTTCCAATCTTTGCATACTCGGCTATAATGCCCCTCTCTATGGCACTTAAAACATTTCACCTTGGAAGCTGGACACTGATCCTTCTTATGCATGGTCCATTTTCCGCACCACCAACACTTCTTACTCAATTTTGCATGCTTCTCCAACCTGTTCACATTAAAATCTTCTTGATGAAGCAATTTTTCATTTTCTTCCTTCTGAACCTCCGCCTGCTTCGCTACTGTCACAGCTTGCTCTAAACTTAAATTACTCATGAGCTGCAAACGCTCACTTGTCTTCTTATCTTTAAGACCAATAACAATTCTGTCCCGAATTAACTCTTCCTTTAAATCATTATACTCACAAGTTTCAGCAAGAGTGTAAAGATCTGCCACATAATTGTCAACAGTTTCATTATCTTTTTGCTGCCTTGAATTGAACCTGGCTCGTTCGTAAATGACATTTTTCTTCGGCAAAAAGTATTTTTGAAATGCCTCTAACACCAGCTTGAATTCACGCTCCTGCCCAACCTTCAGTTGCTTGGCCAACTGCTCCGCCTGACCGCCCATGACATACAACAACATATCCACCTTCTCTGCATCATCCCTGGCATCGTTTCCACTGATTTTTAAATATCTCTCGAACCTCCGGCGCCAATTTGCCCATGTTGCCGGCTTAGAAAAGTCAAACTCTTCTGGAGGTTTGATATTTTGCAACGATAAAACGTTTACAG
This sequence comes from Eilema sororculum, assembly GCA_914829495.1. Taxonomy (NCBI): domain Eukaryota; kingdom Metazoa; phylum Arthropoda; class Insecta; order Lepidoptera; family Erebidae; genus Eilema; species Eilema sororculum. Next base: position 20,164,138 of record OU618544.1, on the reverse strand, counting down.
CTTCTTTTTCTTTTGCCATTTTTGTCTTAGTAGTGCCACCGCTGCCACCATGTATGAATAGGTGGATATAATAAAAGAAGCAATAGTTATAAAACTGATATAATAAGAAAACATGAGAACAAACACGTGCTAACCAAGTAAACCACAGAGAGAGTCCCCCTTGCCAACCACAGACTAGTGATGCACCATACGCATAGGGATGTTACTACAACAGGAACTATTTCCTTTCTAACCTCCTTTAACTGTTCTGTGCCCTTGCCAATACACTGTGCAAAAGAACAAATAATAAATTATTACTGGAACATAGGTACACAGAAAGATACACAAAACTCTCACGACTTGAAAGCTATTCTATCCAATAATAATTTAAAGAGTCACATAAAACCATTCATGCTCAGGCCTAATAGTAAGCAACCTACCTGATACTGAAGCTGCAATTCTGTACCTTGTTCTTTCAGACCATGAAACCGCACAATCCTTACAAATTGAAATCGACAATATGGTAAAGGATTGTCCCACCTACTGGTTTAAAACAAATTATAGACCTCAGCGACAAAAATATTTAAAAAAATCAGTATTATATTTCAAAACTGTCCTTCTCGGAAATATATTACTACCAAACAACAAATCTTTTCTCTCTTTCACAATACTCGTTTCCCCATCATAAGACTTAAAAACACTTTTAAACCCGTAAATAATAGATACTTAACTAAAGTATTAAGCGATGTTGCGTCAAAAGTAGGACATTATACTTAAAATATTACATAAGCAGATAATAAAAAGCACAATAGCACAATAAGGTAAAATATGAGAATTACAATAGAATCTTAAAAACATCTAAAAAGAGAGCTCAACAGATGAATGAAGCTTGCAATCCAAACTAATATTATTAATGCGAAAGTAACTCTGTCTGTCTGTTTGTTACGCTTACACGCTTAAACCACTGAACCGAATTTGATGAAATTTGCTGTCTATCCCACTAGTTCCATTGAGTTGTCCCATCATGGGACAACTGAGACGATTACGTCTCAGTAGTTCCATGGGACAAGTGGAACTAATATTTTATCATATTGTTGTCCCAGTAGTTCCATTGCCGTCATCACCGTGCATATTAGAGCTGTCCATCATGGGACAACTGAGACGATTACGTCCCAGTAGTTCCATGGGACAAGTGGAACTAATATTTTATCATATTGTTGTCCCAGTAGTTCCATTGCCGTCATCACCTATATAACTAAACGGTGGCTTAATAAAAAAAAACTATGGTGTGTATACGAAGAGAGACATCGTACAACAAATACAATAGAAAGTTGGCATCGTAATAAAATAAAAGGTGACAAAGGCCGAGGTCAATCTTTTAAAGATTTTGCCAATATTAATCGATGACGTGACGTTAAACACTGTGCGTAATGACGAGGAGACAGCAGCACGTAAACGAAAAAAAAGCTAATGTGGAAAGAGATGTGTTCATTCAAAATACTCAGATGGAGCTCATAACGGGTGCGATCACCGTAGGACACTTTTTTAGAAAAAGTCGTGCGGTATGGCTACTAAAAATTTTCATTTAAGGTAGTGTTGTGTTGTGTTTCTGTCCCTTCACTTTTTCTGACATCTCGTACCAAAATATTACTGATAGCGATGTTCATTTGTTTTTAGAACGATTCACTGCAATAGAACTTTTGGGATAAAAATATTAGTTCCACTTGTCCTATGGAACTACTGGGACGTAATCGTCTCAGTTGTCCCATGATGGACAACTCTCATATGTACGGTGATGACGGCAATGGAACTACTGGGACAACAATATGATAAAATATTAGTTTCACTTGTCCCATGGAACTACTGGGACGTAATCGTCTCAGTTGTCCCATGATGGGACAACTCAATGGAACTAGTGGGATAGACGCGAAATTTGATGTAGAGGGAGATTAGACCATGAGAAAAGACATAGGCTATGTTTGTTGGGGTGCTAGGTAGGACAACCTGCGCGTGGTGCACCCCGGTAACGTGGGCGACGACGTGGGCTTCGCGCGAGGCGTACGTCGTCGCCCATGGCAAATAGTCCACCAAGGAGGGGGGGCCTGATGGCCGGTTTCGAGTTCTCCGCATGCGCTCTGCTAAGCAGAGCGTACTTAGCGGAGAACTCTCAGGGCGACGAGTACTTTGCCACTGAACGATCAGTGGTGAAGTACACGGTCCCATAGGGACCATCGATCGGCCGAGCCGTACCCCCGTCTCTGGCAACAGACGGGCATGGTGGCTCTTAGGAGTTGCGAGGAAGAAAACCTCTATAAAAAATCACCCTGAACCCCACGCTCTGACGCCCGGCAATGGGATGCATCGCTGGGAGGACCTCAGTGCCTAGGGCGTCACCTACTCCCACCTTCCCACCCTTCCCATCCTCACATACACTCCTAACCTCCCTACTTCTACCTCAACGTCGACGGACATTAATCGAAAAAATAAATGGCTATGGAAACAATTAAGGATAAATCTACCCATGAGGGTACCCGGACGCCGTCCGGGGAATCCCTTGCTGTGACTGGTGGTCGAATGGACACCCATTCGGCGACCAGCCATGGCGACCCCCGCCCGGGTTCACCCCGGGTGGTATATGGGAGGGGTCACCACAGTCCCATAGGCCCAAGGGTGTGCCTCAAAACCACCCAGAAAAGTGACGCAGAAGACGTGTCGACCCGTGCTGACTCGGAGATGGAGTCGGCTGTCGGCGTGGGTGGCGGGCCCGAGGATACCCTCGGTCTCGGTATCCATGCCGACGTAGGTAGGAAGAGACCCAGGTCGAGCGGACCCCGTCGGCCTGGGTCTGAATCACCGAATAGTGAGGAAGACCTTCCCAGGAAGAGGTTGATTGTGGCTACCACCGCGTGTAGAGGTCGGAAAGCCGACCTCTGCAGAGCGAAAGGGGGGGTAGCAGAACCGCCGGTGATTGTGTCCCCGCTGCCAAGCGGGAAGGTCACGGAGGTGCCGGCGGCGCAAAACATCTTGGCGGCTCTTTCCCGCATTTCTGGCGCCGTAAAAGGCCAGAAAAATATTGCGGGAAAGAAGAGAGTCGTGGCGGAAGCCATCACGGGCGCCGCCAAAGCGCTGGAGGAGCTTCTAGAAAGGAGCGTCTCCAACGAAGAGGAGAAACTCCGGGCTCGGGTTGCGAGCCTGGAGACAGAGCTTGCCGACTCCCGCAAGCAACAACAGCTGATGCGGGAGGAGATCAGCCAGCTGAAGCAGCTGGTCCAGGGGGCCGGGGAGGCTCGGGGTGTGAAAACCCCCGTTCCTCGTGCTCCACCCAAGGTGACACCAACGGTGGTCCAGATGCTGGAGGCCATCGAGCGACGCCTTGGGGTCCTCGAGGACCGGGCATACCGCCCGCCGCTGGCGGCACCCGTGACTGCTGCACCCATTGGGGCTCCTTCCAAGCCGAAGGCCTACACACCCCCCTCCGCCCCCAAGAAGACGGCACCTGGGGGAAGTGGCAACCCCGCCTCCCCAAGCACACCCAGTGCTCCCGCTGCATCCCAGAATCCCTCCAGAAAGAGGGTCTGGGAGGTGGTGGGAGCGAAGAAGAAGGCGGCTAAGGCCACCAAAAAGGCGGCGAAGGCCGCCAAGAAGGCGGCAAAAGCCGCGAAGGCCGCCGCGGTGAAGGCGCCAATGAGGCTCCGCGCTCCCCGTTCCTCTGCCGTCGTCATTACGGTGACTACAGAGGGCAGGGCGAGAGGCTTGGGGTACGCCGAGGTCCTGAGGCAGGCGAGAGCCTCGGTGGACCTTAAAGCCCTCGATATAGAGGGAGGTCTCCGGTCCAAGGTGACGCGCACCGGAGCACGCCTCCTCCAGGTCTATGGCGCCACCAGCGGCCCCAAAGCAGATGCCCTAGCGGCTAAGCTAAGGGAGTCGCTGGACACGGGTGACATCCGCGTCACCAGACCCAACAAGTGCGCGGGTCTGCGCATTTCGGGTCTAGATGACGCGACTACGACGGAGGAAATAATCTCCGCCGTCGTGGAGGCGAGCGGCTGCCCTCGTGACCAGGTGAGGTCAGGCGAAATCCGCTTTGGCCCGTTCGGTCACGGATCGGCAGTCGTGAGCTGCCCCGTCGCGGCGGCCCAAAAAGTGGCGGACGGACGGAGCCTCCTTATCGGGGGCTTCCTGAGGGCACAGGTGCATCTCCTGCAGCCACGCGAAGCCAGGTGCTTTAGGTGCCTGGTCGTGGGGCATGTGGGAGTACAGTGTACGGCGGAAGTCAACGTGGGAGACCGGTGCTTCCGCTGTAGTCAGCCCGGTCACGTGGCCCTTGCCTGTGACGCTCCGCCACGCTGTTTTAAATGCGTGGCGGAGGGCAAGGAGGCCGACCACTGGGTGGGCAGTAAGGCCTGCACTGCCTCAAGACCAAAGCCCCGTCCGTCCGCACGGGGAGGTGAGGGTGCACTCTCGCGGCAGGGTGCGGAAATGGACGTCCATTAATGGATACCCATGTCCGCATCCTGCAGGTGAATCTGAACCACTGCGCTGGTGCTCAGGACCTTCTGTACCAGAGCATCAGGCAGTGGTCCATTAACGTGGTGGTTGTCGCCGAGCCGTACTGGGTTCACCCCGGAAGCCCAGTTGATCTGAACGGCCTGGCGACTGTCTTTGGGGGGACCGCCGCGGATGACTCGCGCCTAGCGCTTATCGCTAGAGGCCCGGGCTGCGTCGCGGCGGAATATGAGGGTATGGCTGTCGTGGCCGTTTACATCTCGCCGAGCCTCGACCAGCATCAGTTTGAGCTATGGCTCCCTGAGCTGGACGTAGTTCTCGCTGCATGCCGGCCTCGCCCTGTCCTGATCCTGGGAGATTTCAATGCCTGGTCGCAGGCTTGGGGCTCCCGGGAAACCAGAGACAGGGGGAGGATACTTCAGGACTGGGTCACTACACGTGGCCTAGTCATCCTGAACCGGGGGAATGTCGCAACCTGGACGCGGCGGGGGCTCAGCTCGGTCATAGACGTTTCGTTTGCGACCCCTGAGCTCGCCTGCCGTGTCCAGGAATGGCGTGTGGTGGAGGAAGAGGAGACGTCGTCAGATCACCGATATATTCGGTTCAACGTCTCCCCTCCACCTAACCTGCCACCAGCTATTGCGAATCCCCCGGAACCGCGTTGGGCACTCCATCGCCTGGATCCGGAGGCTCTCCTGGAGGCGGCCATCGTGCAGACCTGGATCCCGGTAGCGGACAGGCCAGCCGATATTGATGCCGAGGTGGAGTGGTTCGGGAGAGCCATGACGCATATCTGTGATGCGGCGATGCCCAGGGCTAGTGCCAGACCGGCGAGGAGGCAGGTGTACTGGTGGACGCCGGAAATCGCGCAGTTGCGCGCGGAGTGCGTCACTGCGCGCCGCCGGTACACCAGGTTCCGCCGGAGGCGTCGCCGCCCAGACGATGCGGTAGCCCGAGAGACGGAGCTCTATGATGGGTACAAGGAGGCCAAGAGGGCCCTCCAGACGGCCATCAAGCGGTCCAAAAAGTTGGGCCGCGAGGAGCTGATAGAGACTCTGGAGCGCAACCCGTGGGGGCGCCCGTACCTTATGGTAAGGGGCAAATTACGCGCTAAGGCGCCCCCACTGACCCAGAGTCTCCAGCCGGAGCAGCTGGAGGTGGTCCTGGACTCCTTGTTTCCATCAAGAGCGGAGGAACACATTCCTCCGCGCATGGCTCCGTCTCAGGCGCCCAGCGCGGAAGGCAGTGAGAACAACGTGCCCGTAGTCACGGAGGGTGAGCTAGGGGCGGATGTACTGCGGCTTAAATCCCGCAGAAACACCGCCCCTGGACCCGACGGCATTCCAGGCCGAGCGTGGGTCCTGGCTCTTGAAGAGCTTGGGCCTCGACTTATAGGGCTCTTTAGCGCATGCCTCGAAAAAGGCCAGTTTCCCAAGGTCTGGAAGACAGGAAAACTGGTCTTGATCCGAAAGGCGGGGCGGCCGGCAAATTCTCCATCAGGGTACCGGCCGATCGTGTTGCTTGACGAGGTGTGCAAGCTCTTTGAGCGCATCATTGCACAACGCCTCGTCAGGCATCTCATGGGGTGATAGTGGCGGTGTCTCTTGACATCGCCAACGCCTTCAACACCTTGCCCTGGAGCTGCGTTAGGGAGGCGCTTATCTACCATGGAGTGCCTCCCTACCTCCGTCGAATTGTCGGGGCCTATCTCTCCGAGAGGGCCATTACTTACCCGAGTTGGCTAGGGCCGGGTCGGCGGGATGTGTCGTGCGGTGTTCCACAGGGATCGGTATTAGGGCCACTCCTGTGGAACATCGGTTACGATTGGGTGCTGCGTGGTCCGTTGCTCAGGGGGGTGGACGTAACATGTTACGCCGACGACACCCTCGTTACGGCGCGGGGAGCAACGCACCGAGACGCAGCACTAAAGGCCACGGCAGGGGTTGCTCAAGTCGTGGGTCGGATACGGCGGCTGGGTCTCGAGGTCGCCCTTCACAAGTCCGAGGCTCTGTGCTTCCACGGACCTCGGATGGGGCCACCTGCGGGATCCAGCCTACAGGTAGGGGGCGTCAGCATCGGCATCGAGCCCTCGATGAAGTATCTGGGGCTCGTACTCGATGGCCGGTGGAACTTCGGACATCACTTCCGAAGTTTGGTCCCAAAACTGAGGGGGGTGTCAGCTGCACTCGCACGGCTGATGCCCAACATCAGGGGACCCAACGGCCAGTAATGTGGCTAGATTGCTGAGCCCACAGAGGGCGATGGCCGTCAGGATGATAAGGGGATACCGCACGATCTCAGGTGAGGCGGCATGTCTCCTAGCCGGGACCCCTCCATGGGACTTGGAAGCGAGAGCCCTTGCGTCTCTGTTTAAATGGCGCAAGGAGGCGCTGGAGCGGGGCCAATGGCCTGCGTCTCGAGAAATCGAGGCCCAGCGGTCCCAGCTCCACCAGGAAACCGTGGAGACATGGAAGGTGCGACTTGAGCAACCAAAGGGGGGATTCGCCACAATCGCGGCCGTCAGACCGGTCATGGACGAGTGGCTGGAGAGGAGACATGGTGCTCTCTCCTACCGGTTGTCACAGATGCTTACCGGGCACGGTAGCTTCGGTAGGTACCTGTGGCGAAGACACCGGGAAACCACGGCCGGTTGTCAGCACTGCGGGGACCGCAGCGATGACACAGCGCTCCACACGCTGGTGGAGTGCACGGCGTGGGCGCAACAGCGCCAGGTCCTCGTAGTGGGCTTGGGCGTGGACACTCTCTCGCTCGAGACCATGGTGGGAGCCATGGTCTCCAGCGGGAGTAAGTGGGACAGCGCCGCCTCTTTCTGCGAGCAGGTCATGCTCGTGAAGGAGGCGGCGGGGCGGGAGCGGGAGAGAACTCTCCCACCCGAGTTCCACAGTCGGCGGCTTGGGCGCCGCCGGCGTGTCTTCGCCGCAGACCATCGGCCTCCATGACCGGGGGCCTGAGGACGATGAGTTGGCTGCTCATCGTCCTTACAGAAGCAGGCCCATGACGGCAGCGTGACGTGACGGACTCACGCACGCCTCCCCCCTCCTATGAAGCGGGATGATACCCGAAACCCCCCATAGACGCGGGATAGCACCCGAACCACCCCCTAGACGAGGCCGCATTAAAGCCGTGGGTCTGTTGGGAGCCCTGGGACATCCTTCCGAGGGCTTACCCGGGGCTCCCAACCATAGGCTGCTGGGCGATACCGTGGGGGTTTTAGTCGGTAGGAGTCCGGCATAACATCCATGAAGGATTTCCCCCACGGTCAAAAAAAAAAAAAAAAAAGGCTATGTTTGTTCGCGATAACCGACATCCACGCGGTCGGAGATGCGGGCAAATGCTAGTACATAAATAACTTAAAAATGAAAGTAAAGCAACCTGGACTTTGATTAAAAGTAACAAAGAATATGACATTACAACCTGAAATGGAATCAATAGAAATTAAAGATAAGCTATATCACAACCCTGACAAAATATGTGAACTATTTAATGACTACTCTAGAAATCTAACCAATTACAAGACACAAAATAAAAGTAACATGCTAAAACTGGATCCGGTAGATAGTGTGGATAAAATTTTTAAACCATCAAATTCTATAGGTTATGATGACTTAAGTACTAAAGTTATAAAAAAATGTGCAGCTATCTTAGCATTGCCTCTGAGGGCTCTTTTCCAGAGCGATTAAAAAGTCAATAGTAAAGCCTCAATATATAAAAGGGGTCTAAAACGGATATGAATATTTATCACCCGATCACACCAATACTATCCAAGGAAACTAGAGAAAGTTATGCACTCCAACAAAAAAGAAAGTTTTTGTCATCATGCGATATTCTTTGAGAACAGCAATTCGGTTTTAGGAAAAATAGCATGCTTTTCATTAGTCAAACAAAGAACTGAAACTCTGAACTTCAAGTCTCATATTATGGGTTGTGTGTTCATAGACATGACGAAAGCATTCGACTTTGTTTATCCATAAAACACTTCTATCTAAGCTCTCTTCTTACGGAATACGTGGGAAAGCCAATGATTGGATTAAAAGCCATCTAGAAAATAGACAATAGGTTGAAATTATACGAATCTGCTAAACTGAACAAATATCCTTCAGATCGTGTTTCAAAGCTAATAATTCTGGTACTCCAGTAGGTAGCATATTGACCCCTTTGCTCTTTCTCATCTACATGAACGATCTTCCTAACTTTTTTCCCAAATGACAAGATATGTATTAAAGTTTCTGAACGCGCCATCTTGATATGTACAAGTGGACGGCTCCAAAATGTTGTCTTTAATATAGTTTGAAGGATAATAATGCCTATAGTAATTGTATAAAGCTGTATAAATTTGCATGTCGTGATTCTAATTAATCACTACTTATTTAGTACTATAACATTATAAGCGCTTTGCTGTTTACTGTTAGCTTGTATTGTAATGTGAATAAATAAATAAAAACATAAAGATTGCAGCTGAAAAGCGCATGTAGAACAAAATTATACTAAATTGGATCGTTTTGTATATGCACTAAAACGACTTAGAGATACAACTAACCTAGACACGGTGATGGTGTCTTATCATGCTCATTATGTGAACAAAATATACAGAGCCTTTAAAAACCTTTAAAACCCAAAAAAATGCATAAGAGCAGTATGCGGGGCCTCCTTCATAAATAGTTGTAAGCCATCATTTAAACAACTCAAAGTGCTACCATTATCCTGCTTATATATTTTTGATATATTATGTATCTTTGACAAAAATTCTATTAGATAAACTTGGTGATTATGTAAACAGTAGGACGAGATAAAAACAGGTTACATTTGCCTCCAATTAACGTGGAACTACACTTAACTTAGAACAAATGTTTACTGCATGAGTATAAGAATATTTTAATAACCTTTCTGACCAAAGCTTTCTGACATTATTACCAGTAGATCACCCAAAAAGAAAGTAATCACTATCCGTATTATAAACAATTGAACATTTCACACAAAATAATAATATTTAGAAAATACAGAAAAGAAAAAAGTAAAAGTAAAAACTTACTTTGGATGAATCATTTTAACCATGTATTTATATGTTCCTTTCAGTTCATATGCTACTTGTTGGAGGAATGTATTTGGTTGTTGTTTCTCCAAATTTAGTTCACTCTTTACTGCTTCATTAACCCATAAGTCTGTATTATTTAAAACCTTCGGATCTACAGCTAGAGAGTGTACGACTGATACAATAGTCCATACACAGATGATGACCGTGAAAGATTTTTGTAATTTCACGTCCATAATTATTTTTAGTACGGTAATCGTTGCCGATATTTGTGCACCGAAGATTTGTGCACTGTCCAAAATTCTGAAAGTGCTTGACAATATTGGACTGATGGTAAATCTTCTTTCTCGGGGTTAGTAAGCACACTGAAACAAAACGTTACAGATAAGCCACACAAAAAGCATTCATAAAGATTACGTATATTGTACTTATATAACAAAATTATAATTAACATAAGAACAAATATAAGCAACACAACAATAAAAGTTCATAACAGCCGTGGCGAGGAATAAGATAGCAGGGAAGCCAAGTTTACAGGTAAATTAATGTCTAACTCTGTAAGGTAGTTGTAAAGGTTACTGGGCAAATTATTTCGAGGGCAACCAAAGAAAATGTAGTGTCTTTTTGGGAAGGCCAAATAAATCATACCCTTGATAATTGTAGCACAGTCTAACGATTCATACTACATACAGTCTGTCAACGAAGCCGTCTAGACAGAGGAATCGTGCGGAGGTAGGGGAGTGGTGGGGGACGGGGTATTACTCGGTACGCCCATACATTTTACTCGGTACTAATGATTCAGGGCTGTCTCACTAATCACGTTTTGGTTTTTAATTTATATTTTTTTTTCATGACTCGTTCAAATTGTTTTTCTTATTCGTTTTATATATTTAGCGATCCAAGATGGCGGACTCGAAATTTTTCACCAAAATCGATACGGGTATCGCTTTCGGGGTTTTTGGGGTCGCTGATTACGAATATATCATCCATTTTGCGATCCAAGATGGCGGACTCGAAGTTTTCAATAAATATTGATATGGGTATCGTTTTCAGTGTTTTTGGGCTTGCTGATTAACTCAAATTTTTCAACAAAATTTCAACCCAAAAACAGCGAAAATGATACCCATATCGACTTTGTCAGAAATTTCACGTCCGCCATCTTGGATCGCAAAATGGATGATATATTCGTAATTAGTCACCCCGAAAACCTCGAAAATGATACCCATATTGACGTTTAAAAAATTAAAAGTCCACCATTTTTGATCGTAGATAAAATGGGCGTCAATACCGATATGGATGGGCTCCTTATCCTCGTGATGGCCTCCTCTATATCATCAATTTAACGATCCTGACGATTAGCGAAATTTCGTCAAAATTCGAACTCAAATTCAAATCCAAACCGAAACCGGAATCGAAATTACTTGACTTAGACTTAAAATATTACGTTTGCTTGATTGGTTTGCATCACAGAACAGTTAAAGGAGGTTAGAAGGGCCTTGTGGGTGGAGAAGGCGCGCCGCGCATATGAGCATTGCTCATATTCCACCGAAATTTAAACACAGTCGCGCTCATAATGTGACAATGTAAGAAGCTCCTCGAAAAAAAGAATTATGCCGTCTTGCGCTATAATAACGTGTCGGAAAGGAAGCCAAGTATAGCCCGAGAAGGGATTTCTTTCATCGGTAAGGCCAAAAACCTTAAAATACAAGTAATATTTGTAATTATTACAAAAGTAGTTAGTAGTAGTTAGTTTAGCAAGTAGTTTGTAGACAAAAACGACATAATCGCAAACTGATACAAAATTATACATTGCTTGCAATACATGAGTGCCATCGTGTACTACGTGAGCGATCGCGCAGTGTATTGCGTTCTTTGCAATAGTCGCGTGTGCCGAGCCAACGCTTGTAATGCCGCCAATATCCATGCGTATCGATAGTGTTGGACAAAATGATCCGCTATAAACAGTGTCGATATTAAGTACGTACACAAATTGTTATTAACAGTAATATTTTAATCAAAATACATTTGCTTATTACAGTCAATAATAATTGTTAAATTTTGTTTGATGTAAACACATTATTTATGATTTAATTTTAGGTTTCCAACAAATCCAGATATTAAAAAAGTGTGGGTTTGGCTGAACTTCGATATTTTCAGTCAAGCGACTGCCCTCTGACCTTCACAACTTATTGGCGATATCGAAGCATTGCAATCAGACAGACAGAATTGTTAGACATTTTATGGCTCCTGACTACCCGTAATAACTGCCATAGGTTTTCGTATGGCAATCAGGACCGACGGCATAGCGTGTTTTCCGAGGCACGACCAGATCAATGCAATTACCCATATTCATGCATAGGTACAAATATTTGCACTGACCTGGAATGTCATTTGTTGATGTTACTATTAACGCAGAATGAGCTTACTGTAGAAAGTACGCGACTTGTGTACCAAAACTTCAGATAGTATCAAAATTACGGAAGTTATATCGATATCGAAAATCGACCTTTGGTCACCGTAACGGGAACATTCACTGCTATGCAGACGACAGCACCTTACACGGGAGTTATTACGCACATCCTGCGGCCAAGCAGTCTGATATCGCGGAAAAAAAGCAGCTTCTTGTCACTGACCTGGACCGGATCCTGGACCACATTTCTCAATGGGGCGCTAGGAACCTGGTCGAGTTCAATGCCAAGAAGACCCAGGCATGTGCGTTTACAGCAAAGGTATCTCCTTTCCTTCCCCTTCCCACTCTTCAGAGCACACCACTGCCACTGCAGGATCACCTCACTATCCTCGGTATGGATGTTCGCTGCAAACTGAATAACAAAAACTATATCGAGAGTATCATCAAATCAGCCTCGCGTAAACTCGGAGTCCTGAACAGAGTGAGACGTTTTTTCACGCCGGAGCAGCGGTGTCTTCTATATAAGACCCAAATTCGTTCCTGCGTGGAATACTGCTCACATCTCTGGGACGGCTCCGCAAAGTACTTATTAGATGCTCTCGACAGGTTGCAGCGACGTGCGGTCCGCATTATTGGGGATCCTGAGGTCACGAACACCCTCGAGCCTTTGCAGATGCGTAGAGATGTTGCGTCTTTGGCAGTTTTCTACCGTCTCTACCATGGTGAATGTTCTGACGAGCTCTTCCAATTAGTCCCACCCTCCCCTTTCCTTCACAGGACGACACGTGCAGGGCTAAGATGTCATCCATTTACGGTGCAGAGTATACCTGCTAGAACCAAGCGTTTCAGTGATTCATTCCTATGCCGCACCACTAAGGCCTGGAATTCCCTGCCAGTTCACGTGTTTCCTTCTTCCTACAGTCCTGGGTCCTTTAATCGGGGCGTGAAAAGGCATCTAATGAGGCCGTCAAGCTGAGTGCCACCACTGTTAACATGGTAAATGTTTACGATGGTGACCCTCTTTCCGAGACTTTGCCTTTAGCTTAACATCAGGCGAGGTGAAGTCAAATTGACGAGTCCTGTATAAAAAAAAAAAAAAAAAAAAAAAAACATGTATGAGAAATTTTTATTGCTTTTGTGCGTGTGTGAGTACACGTCCAGTGCAGTATTTGCATTAGTGTGACAACTAGTAGCAAACTCGTGATTTAAGTGTGCTGATTTATTTGTGTGCGTAAACCGCGTCGTATTGGTCTATTTTTTATAGTGGAGTTAAAGAGAGGAAGACAAGCGGCGACACGCGTCCTAATATAAATTAGGAACTATTTCCTTTCTAAACTCCTTTAACTGTTTGTGGTTTGCATAATTGGTTGAGTAGAACCGGCGATATAACTAAAACTCGCAATAGCCGACATCCATGCGAGCGGAGCCGTGGGCATCAGCAATTTTTTTTATATTAGCGTGAGTTATTGTATCTTGACAGAACAAAGAGACGAAATAGGGGTTATATAAAATATTACAGAAAAATAAGTTATAAATAAAAACTGAAGTGACAACCCTAACAAAACTGCAAAAGGCGGTGACGCTCCGCCACGCTCTGTTTTAAATGTGTGGCGGAGAGCAAGGCTGACTACCGGGCGGGCAGTAAGGCCTCTGCGCTGCCTCAAGGCCAAAACCCCGTCCGTCCACACGGAGGAGTGACAGTAAGGGTACACGTTCGCGGCAGGGTGTGGAGATGGACGTCCATTAATAGGCACGAATATTCGCATCCTGCAGGTGAACCTGAACTACTGCGAAGCCTTTATTAACGTAATAGAATCAAAAACTAAAAGTTAACCACAGACCTACAATTAATATAGGTTTGGGAAATTGTATACTTCTCCGTCTGCGCAATTTTCTTCTTCTTATAATCGATCTAAACATTAGTTAAGCAGTGCAATGCCCAAAGCATTAAAAGTATTAAGATGGTGTTTACTAAACTTCTTTATGATCATAATATACACATACCTATATAGTAGTAATTTCAGAGACATGGCTAACACCTCTTAAAGCTTTTGAAACAAATTTGGATAATGGCGTAGCTGTTTTAATTCGTAATATTATCAACACTATAGAACAATAAATACAATACATAACATAACATAACTTATGAAAATGTTAAGAGAACACTATCTTGCAGTCTGTGACTATATTATGTAATTTAGTGAAGTACAATAATAATCATACTGTAGCCAATAATCCCAATACAGTGGTTATAGATCGATTAGAGCGCCACGCAATAATTATCGATGTCACCATTCCGCATGATGAGAATCTCGTGAAAGCCGAAAAAGATAAGCAAATAAAATATTTGGACCTGGCTCACGAGGTTGTCTACATGTGGAATGTGGATTCGGTGATTATTGTTCCGATAGTCGTGTCGGTTCACGGACTGATTGCCAAGAGCTTCGAACAACGTCTCAAGAGGCTCGCGTTAGACAGTTGGGTCAAGGGCCTTATGCAGAAGGCGGTACGACACGGCACGCATTGTGAGGAGGTTCCTCTCCATGGAGTATCTGTGTCCGGGTGAACCGTTCCACTATTACTCGTACTCGTATGTTAAAATAATAAATATATTGTAATTCTACGCAGTCAACTCGGTACACCATATTATTGTTTTATATGTATACAATGTCATGAGTTACAGTCCAGTTCAAAATGTTTGCCAGTTGTATAAGTCTTGCTAATGATTTTTGATTGTAACTTGTTGTGTATCAATAAATAAAAATAAAAAAAAAAACTTGGTCCCTGTACCCGATGCCGGTGGGGTACTATTTTTTTTATTTTTAAATAGATGTTTTTTTATATGTATTTAAAAATATAATTTATAAGTTTTATTAAAATGAATAAAATGGAAAATAATACTGTAATATTGTATATTGTAAATATTAGGGGTTAAAGTATGAAATTGCCGATTAGTAACGAAAATCTAAATTGTTTATTTTTTATTTTTTAACAAATTTATTTAATCAAAATAGCTACCATTATTATCTATACATTGCTGCCATCTAATAGGAAGGTCATTTATGCCGTTGCGATAGAACTCTGAGGATCTAGACTGCACAAACTGTGTGAAAGTATTTTGTACTGCCTCCTGGGAAGAAAACTTCTTGTCACGTAGATAATTGTTCAAATCACGAAAAAAAATGGTAGTCCGTTGGAGCAAGGTCTGGCGAATACGGAGGACGACGAATGGTTTCTAACCGCAGTTCCTGTAGGGTTAAAATGGTTTCTCGTACTGTATGAGGTCTCGCGTTGACATGGAGCAATAATGGGGAAGATCGATTCATGAGTCGGGGCTGTTTTACTGCTAGTAGTGTACGGAATTCGGCACAATAGGCATCTGCCGTTATTGCTTGACCAGATCGGAGAAAACTAAAGTGAATAACACCATGCTGAGACCACCAAACAGTTACCATTACCTTTTTATTGGTAAATTTTGCTTTAGGACACTGTTGTGGCGTTTGACCTGGGGTTAGCCATTGCATTTTTTCTTTTACGGTTGTCATAAAGAATCCACTTTTCATCACATGTCACAATTCGATCCAATATTCCTTCATTTCTGTACCGATCCAACAAGGCAACGTTTCAACACGCGTTTCTTTCTGCAGATCAGTCAAACCCAATTTCGTATTTTTTTTATTTTATTGATTTGACGCAAATGAGTCAATATTGTGGGTAAGGTAACGTTAAACCATGCCGCTAATTCCTGGGTAGTTTGACTAGGATCGGCTCGTGGCTCGTTCTTCAAGTCGAAGTTTCCATCACGAAAGCGTTTAAACCAAAATCGCACGGTGCGTTCATTAGTAGACCACTCTCTAAACGCAACATTGATATTGTGGGCTGTTTCTGCCGCGTTACTTCCGCGTCGGAACTCGTATTCAAAAATTACTTGAATTTTCGCAGTATCCATCTTTCTTGTCTAAGTTGAATATCAAAAACAATTGAAAGTTAAAATTCAAATGTTTCACATTTTTTAAAAGAAGAACATCATAGAAACTATGTGAAAAAAGTTTCATTCGAAACCTCAAACCACGACGATTCCATGTCAATTCAAAGAACCTATTGCAATAAAACGGCAATTTCATACTTTAACCCCTACTACCTATAGGTAATAAGCATGTATACAATTACATATAAACCTCCCTCTTGAATTACTCTATCTTGAATTTGATACAGCTAATTGAACATAACATCATTATTCTAATTTCTAAGGAGAAACGAAGTTTGCCGGGTCAACTAGTAGGTTATAAATTCTAATAATTCTCCTCTCTCTTCATGAAGACATTTTAAGAGAAAAATGTACAACTTACCGCCTTATTTAGCTGGTACAGTATCAGGAACAATATAAATCCTAATCCTTGTATTTGTTAAGGAAATGCTGAAACAACGAAAATTTCAATTATTATTTTTAAAACAATTTGTTCGGTGTGAAATATTCATTAACCAAAAATGAACGAGAATACAAATAAATTGACTATTTTAATAACTATTTATAATAAACTATCAATCATAGCTATTAGCTATTATTGATGATTTTCTGTTAACACACACACTAAAGTATTAATAATAAATATTACTGATGTTTTTAATCATCTTCATCCTACCGTATCTAGTATAAATGTGTCAAGGAATAGCTCAGCAAACCGTTGAAAGAAAAGAAACAATAGCCAAAAGTAGTCAAAATGTATTAAAACATAAGTTTTCAAAATCATTAGGCGGTTCCAACCGACGACAAAATTATAGGTTAGAAATATAAATTCCAATAAGAATCCATAAGGTCCTACACTTAAGAGAAAAATGTGCGACTTACTCCCTTATTTATCTAGTACAATATCAGGAACAGTTTAATCCTTGTATTTCTTAAAGAAATATGAAAACAATAAAATCATAATTATTTTTTTCAATAAAAAGTTTGGCGGATGCCATCAGAGTAAATCGTATAAGAAAATGTCAACTTACCAAAAATATAGAACAATACTGCACTAGGGCCACATTGGAGACATAAATAATAACCCTCTAAGCGAAAATAGTCTCAACTATACGAGATATTTAAAAATTAAAATCATGCATGAACAGTCCGTCAGGAAAAATGGCCGCTCATATAAACGTGAGAATGACGTTTGACATTCACTTGACGTTCAGAAACTTGAGAAGAATTAAGTATTCTACTGACTAGTCAAATTCGTTTCTTGTTATATTATCCTATAAATTATTCAATATATTGTATGTGTGCAATAAAGAATTAATTAAATTAAATTAAATTACTTTTTACTAAACGTTAAAACCATAAGTTATAAGGTAACTTGTATGAAAAAAGATTTAGTGACGTCAAAAAATTTAAAAGTCAAATCAGTTACTATTATAGGTTGAGAGGATGATTAAAAATAATTAAAAACTATAAAATAAGAACCGAAGCAATTTTTAACAATATTTTACCATTCTTAATTTAATAAGCTCGGTTAGATAATTTATTTTAACTTTTCATAATTTCATATTCATTCAAATTTCATAATTACAAAAATTATGATGTTGATTATTGTATATTTTTATATCACATTATGACAAAATTATTTATAATCGTATATAATTAATATTTCTTAATTATAAAAATTATGATGTTGATTATTGTGTATTTTTATATGACTTTATGACAAAAATAGTGATTTTGGGTATATTGTGGTCCTCTCTGGTCTAATGTGTTACTTATAAATAAAACATATTTTAACTATAGGATAATACCCAATTGTCGGAAACTCTTATCTCTCACAGAGTAGAGTCACAAGAGATATAAACTTTCCTCTTGAATTATTCTATCTATTAAAAAACCGCATCAGTAGCGTAGTTTTAAAGATATAAGCATAACTACATAGGGACAGACAGACACGAATTTGCTTTAAAGTATCTACTAAAAGTATAAAATAAAACAAATGACTAAAAAATAAATAACCCGACTGCCACTGAAAGGATCGAGGTGGGTTTGATGGCAGGCGGTACCCATAAATTTTCTTTCGATTTATGATTGGAAAATGGGGACCGCCTGCTATCAAACTTGTTTTGATTTTTTCAGTGGCAATCGGGTTATCTTCATCATAATATGTAATGTACCGCAACAAAATTGACCGCTAATTGATATATGTGATGACTTGTTTATTTACTCTATCATATTCATAATAATACGTAATGTACCTTAACAAAATTGTACTATAAATTAGTAGCTGGTACCTATAGCACAGGTCCTCCTTTTTTAGGTGCCAACTGTTCATTGTCTGACAATTGTGCATAAAACAGCTAAACAAAATGTAATGATTGTATTGTTTTTGTAAAAATAAATAAATAAAATATATGTAGTGATGATTGTATAGGTAGGTATAATGTATTGACATACCATGTAGTATAAGTATATAATTTTAAATTTGACTGATATATTTGTGCCTGTGCCGCCGGTCTTATCACGTGACCAAATCGTGATCTAACAAAGCAGTTATTAGAATAACCTACACAAGCTATGTTTTCATTTAATGGCTTAAATTTTCGTCCATTCATATACTCCATTCATATACTCACGTCTGTAAATCCCCGAAGGGGTAGGTACAGGTGTATAGCACCCACGTTTTGCTAATTATGATTTTCGTTCCCACGACGTAATAGGGGGCGAGCCTATTGCCGTCTAGCGGGCCCTTTGTCTTGGACTGTATGTTTACTGTCGCATGTCGGATGGAGAACAGCCCTATCCCCTGGTCGC
Source organism: Eilema sororculum (assembly GCA_914829495.1). NCBI lineage: Eukaryota > Metazoa > Arthropoda > Insecta > Lepidoptera > Erebidae > Eilema > Eilema sororculum. Next base: position 20,145,412 of record OU618544.1, on the reverse strand, counting down.
CTTCCACGACACCGACTGGAAGAGCTGGGGTGGTCCTATTCTATTCCACTGGGAACCAACACGGCATAACCAAAATAGTATCACTTTCAAACTCGCTACCAGTAATAATAATTAGTACCAGATCTGAGGGCGAAGAGGGCTAATGCTGCTGTAAAGAGCATGTTGTTTAAGGAGACAGTTTTGACAGAGCATGGGAATAACAAAAAATCCTTTGTTACAGGCGATTTTCGTGATCATCTGAGAGAGACGACAGAAACAACTGTAATTTATTCCAACATAAATGGGTGAGCTCATCATAAATTCCCTAAGAACCCAGATGAAATGGCCCTATTCTACTCCACCAGGAACCGGGGATAAAAATACGTAGAAAACCCCATATCAATGTAAATATACATAACATACATATTCATGCATAAAAAATAAATTTCACAGAGCGAGAATCGAGCGTGACGTACTGTTATATCCATACTATGACAGCGATAGTGCTGTCCTGCAGTACTTCTTGCTGAAATAGCATATGTATATCAGTCGCTGGCTCTATCCAGCGACGCAGGGACTCGGCAGTCTGTTTCGAACCTCCTTCCCGTGCGGTTGCCTAAAGATCGATCCCGTGTTTTCTCTTAAAAGTAAAAGTGTATGAATTAAGTGTCTCGTCTTTTTTTAAAAAGCGAATCTCGAAACCCCGTATAACAGTACGCCGTATCAGTCGAGCGCTTCTACTGCTTCCAGTCAAACACATGAAAAGGTAATAAACCTAAATTGCCTATACTCTGTGTTTGCCATGATGCCCACCGCCACATTCTATCATCGCACCACTCGCCATAGACAGTGAGTTCATCCTCACAAATCACGACCTTGCACACTGTGCGGTATGAAAGAAATTTCCTCCCACGCAAGCTCCAGCTGTGTGCCCCAAGCGACAACAATATGTGGTTCTTCGAGTAGGGCATTTGAAGGCTTCTTCAGGGTCGGCAGCACGAGTGTTACGCCACTGGTGTTGCCTACGTTTATAGACCATGGTAACCGCTTCCCATCAGGTGGCCGTGTGATTGTCTGACACCTAAGTGGTAAAAAATAGAATGATAATTTTGATAGCGCACACTCACATAGCTGCGTTATTGAATGTATTTGGTCAGTATAAAGTTGTCATAAATTATTGTGTAGCAGTCGAATGCTCTACTGCTATGCCACAGATGTCGTCAACGACCATATAATGTCCTATGGTCGTTGGTTATACAATAAAAAGAAAGAAAAGAAAGAAAAGAAAGAAAAGAAAGAAAAGAAAGAAAAGAAAGAAAAGAAAGAAAAGAAAGAAAAGAAAGAAAAGAAAGAAAAGAAAGAAAAGAAAGAAAAGAAAGAAAAGAAAGAAAAGAAAGAAAAGAAAGAAAAGAAAGAAAATACATTTTATTATTAATGCAACACAAACATAACTTAAGACTAAACAGTGTTATATAATAATTATATTATTTATTAAAACTATTGGGCACATTTGTGTTGCACCAAGAAAGGGACCAGTTCAGCATAAAGCTGGGCACGACGTACTCAGCGCTGGTTTTCAACTGGCCTCTAAAGGACATCTGAGCCGTTATAAAGAAAAAACACACCTTATTACCTAAATTTTTTTGCACAAATTTAAAAGATTAAACTAAACTAGTACTAGAATTAAAATAAATAGTCTAAAAAGAAAATTAAAAGATAAAAAAGAACCAGCCCAACCACAAGCATTCTCCGTCAACACCCCCTTTATGCAGTCTGTGACTCCGTTCTGTGTTACTCTGTGAGTAGTGTCATAGATTTAGGAAGAACTTCTTCCCAATTTACTCTATGCACCGGTTGCGTAATGGCTGCGCATGAGTACGTCACCTTACGCAACAGTAGACAAAACAAAAACAAAACGGCACCATGAATAGCAAAAACAAATTCATCTATGGTGTTCGATCTGTGGCTCTGTGGTAAACAAGAATCATTCCAGATTATACTTGTGCCGATTTGTGCGTTCACACAGCAAATATACACAGACAGAACAAAATTAGCATCGCAATGATGCTAATTCTGTTCTGTCTGTCTGTATATACAATGGCAAGGCTTAAGTTACGGAACCCTCGGTGCGCGAGTCCGACTCGCACTTGGATATAATTAATAATTGACTATGAGTAGCTACCTAAAGTATGTACATTCTGAAATAATTCACGTTGTAACTCGTCATGTAATGTTATCAACGCAACGACACTACAACACCACACATTAATCCATTGCCATTTAAATGCGAATGCAACTCTGTCTGTCTGTATGTTAGGCATTCATGACTAAACCACTGAACCGATTTTAATGAATTTTGGTAGCGGGGTAGATTAAACGTTGAGAAAAGACATAGGTTATGTTTGGTTTGGTCACGATAACCGACATCCAATATTATAAATGCGAAAGTAACTCTGTCTGTCTGTTTGTATTTTACGCGTTCACCGCTAAACCACTGAACCGATTTTAATAAACTTTGGTATAGAAGTAAAATAGACCTCCAGAAATCGCTATATCCACATAGGCTATGTTTGGTCGCGATAACCGACATGTACACGGGCGGAGCCGCGGGCAACAGCTAGTATAAACATAAAACAATGAAATCTGTGACGATACCGATCACTGACACAGAACACTGAATGTTTAGTAATTAATAAATTATCGCTATTGTCATGTGCCACTGGTCAGTGAAGGCCGGCGGCGTGATGTACAAATGTAATAATTATTTATACCTCTACTTAAATTGGGTAGATAGATAAGTAATGATTTCTATGTAAACTACTAGACAAGCTGTCTAGCTCATAGCTTACAATAGTTTGGGACTTCACGCGATAATTTTTTTGCCGACGTTTCGACGAAGCTGTCTAGTCTAGTCTGTCTAGTCTAGCTTTTCTTGGCGGAAATGAATTTGGAATTCGGAACGAGACCAACTATTTATTAGATAATTTGTGAAAAGACGTGTAGTTTTATTAGACTATAATTTGAGTGTCCTTAAATGTCATTCATAGGAAACTCATTTTAGTAAATATCTACATTTTATGAAATTATCGTCTAAGTTAATAAGGGCCGAGGAAAAAAATGAAAAATATGAGAAGCTAATTGATTAATTAATTTCCTTTTTCTTTTAAATTTATTTAACAGCTCCTATCGAATACAAGTCCTTTAAGCTTAACTTAAATATAAAGAGGACATTTATATGTTTATTACGGTATTCATAATGAATTGATATAAATATACATAAACAGCACTATTCTTTCAAAGAGTTTGCAAGTTTGAGGGCACTTCACTTCATTCGTTATACTTTGCAGTTCCGTTACAAAAATTAATCATTCAAATTTAAATTTTTGATATTTTCATAAAGAGATGTTCTTCTTGTCTTAGCGGACCTGGAAGCTCCTCTCACCACCACACCGAACGACCTGAGATTCCGCGGTCGGCCCCACCACTCAGACGGCGTCCTCAAAAAATGGTGCGAGGACGAGTTTACGATGGCGTGGCTAGTCAAGACCATCAGCACTCTAGCGTCACCACTGCCCAACACCGGTCTTGTGGTGCGGCCCCAATCGGCCATTCCCAGGAAAATCCCCTGTGTGGTCAGCGTGCCGGGCCGCGTAGAATGCCCTGAAAAGATGCAGAGGCTTCTGGTGCGACAGAACCGGCACCTCAACATAAACACCTGGGACCACACCGCGACCAAAGAACACCCCGACGGCACGAAGACCAGTCTGCACTTCCGCATCACGGAGGCAGAGGCACAACTGGCGTTGGCAAATGATCGCAGGTTATACTACCTGATGGGGAATATCTATATGATATTCCTCGAAAAGCCGCCAACCGTGCCAAAAGGGGAAACCACCTCGACACCGGCCAAACTGGACGCAGTCCCATCTGAACCGGTAGCGTCGACATCCAGAGTGCCGCCGCTATCAGCGGCGGCACTCTACTTAACCAGCGGCCATGGAGCAGGATGTCCCACTGTCGCCACTCCACGAGTCGGAGGAGGAGTGCTTTCCGGGAGGGGGAGGAGGGAGTGAACTTGGTGACCTCCCTTCCTCCCCTTTGCGGGATTGACATCGTCCAGACCAACCTCCAGCACAGCCTGGCTGCGACGGCTTCCCTGCGCAGAGTGCTGGAGAAAAACCCACAGACCATAGCCTTGATCCAGGAGCCGTGGATCAGCGGCAACAAAGTCTGTGGTCTAAACAACGCCGGAGGCAAACTGCTGCTGGATACTTCCGTAAGTAAACCAAGGACATGCATTTACCTCCCAAAACACTCACCAACACTGTTAATTAACCAATTCTGCTCAAGGGATCTGACAGCCGTCAAGTTGAGCAGAAGTAACCAGCACCAGCCAGACATTGTCCTCGCTTCCGCCTACCTGCCTGGCAACGAGGACATACCCCTACCGGAGCTCAGCGCACTGGCTGAGTACTGCGAGAGGGAGAGTCTGGACATCATCGTCGCAGCCGACATGAACGCACATCACACTCTGTGGGGTAACAAAAACAGCAACACCAGAGGTGAGGACATGCTCAACTTTATTTTTACGCATAATTTCAACATTTTAAACCGAGGCTCAGAACCTACTTTCGTTACAAAACGGCACGCAACGGTGATTGACCTCACTCTGGCATCGACCAGAATAGCGGGGTCCATCACCGGATGGCACGTGTCCAACGAGGCCTCATGCTCTGACCACAGATGGATCCGTTACCATCTAAGCATAGCATTACCGAAACCCAAACCACGTAGGCTACCGCGCAAGACAGACATACCAAAATTTGTAGGCCTAGTCAAAGCCAGTATAAACAACCTACACTTACCATCAGAAGACCTCAAAGTCTCGGACTTAGACCTATACACAGACCAAATCACATCCATACTTATCTCAAGCTACGAGCAGTCTTGCCCACTCACCACACCTAAGTCTGGGGAGGGGCGACACTGGTGGTGTTCGTCCCTTGAGAGGCTGCGACGGAAGTTGAGAAAACTCTTCAACAGGGCTATCAACACCAGGGAACCGACTGACTGGGATAAGTATCAAAACACAAAAAACAATATAAAACCGAAATACGACAGAGACGCGCAGAAAGCTGGAGACGCTTCTGTACAAGCATCGAAAATAGTAACCAGGCCTCCAAGGTTAAAACCTGCCTCTCCAAAGAGCAGGGAAACTCCATTGGCTGCCTCAAAAAAGCAAACAACACTTTCACAACAAATGACGCTGAAACATGCGAAATTTTACTAATTACCCATTTTCCGGGCTGCAAAATAGCAAATGAAGAAACATGGGTAGACACTAACCACCGTCCAACCAGCATCCAAGACTGGGAGGTTGCTCGGGAAACCATAGACAGAGAAAAACTGCTATGGGCCATTAACACTTTCCTACCATTCAAGGCAGCAGGCCTGAATGGTATTTTCCTAGGACTCCTGAAATGGAGCGGACCAATTATAGCGGACCACCTAGCCAAGTTGCTACAAGGCTGTCTCGCAAACCACTACATACCCTTGAAATGGAGGGAAGTCAAAATAATATTCATCCCCAAACCAGGTAGAAGTGACTACACTCAGGCCAAATCTTTTAGGCCTATCAGCCTCACCTCGTTCCTGTTAAAAACACTTGAACGGCTAGGCGATAGGGTAATTAGAACCCAAGTACTAGCACTGAAACCTCTACACCCCCATCAACACGCTTACAGTGAGGGCAAATCAACAGAATCAGCACTCCACCATGTGGTGTCCCGCATCGGTGGAGCCCTAAAGTCAAAGCAATCAACCCTTGGTGCCTTCAATGACATAGAAGGTGCCTTTGACAAAACCAACTTTGACAGCATCAACAAAGCACTGCTCAAACACGACGTGCCCTCAACACTTATCGAATGGATAGATAACATGCTCAGACAGAGGGCCGTGCAACTCACAGTCATCACCACAACTCGGGGCATTGTGGGCAGAGGATGCCCACAAGGTGGGGTACTCTCTCCCCTACTATGGAACCTGGTGGTAAATGAGCTTATAACAGATCTGAACGCAAACAGCCTTTTTACTATAGGTTATGCGGACGACATCACGATCTTAATAACGGGACTATTCGAAAGTGCCATTTGCGACCGAATGAGATAGGCCTTCAAAATAATAGAAACCTGGTGCACAAAGCACGAACTTTCGGTCAACCCCCAGAAAACCGAACTAGTAATGTTCACAAACCGAAGAGCACCGGGCCCATACAAGCTCCCGAAACTCTTCGCAACCGAATTAACACTTAAGGAAGAAGTAAAATACCTAGGTGTAATTCTCGACAGCAAGCTGCTTTGGAACAGGCACCTTGACTACAAACTGAACAAGTGCACAATCGCTTTCTACCAATGCAAAAGAATGATTTTTGGCGATAGTCCCCATTTGTTTCCCACAAATGGGGACTATCGCCAAAAATAGCACTGTGGCTATACACAGCGGTGATAAGGCCCATGCTAGCCTACGGGGCTTTGGTATGGTGGACCCGCACGGAATTGTCTACCGTGATTACCAAATTAAAGTCCTTCCAAAGGCTGGCCTGCTCATCAATCTGCGGATGCATGAAAACCACTCCAACTGCAGCTATGGAGGTAACTCTGAACCTAACACCGCATGCGGACGACACGCTGGTGACGGCGTGCTGGTCTACATACCGCGAAGCGACCCTGAAGGCCACGACCGCGGTTGCCCAAGTCGTGGAGCGGATCCGGCGGCTGGGTCTCGAGGTGGCTCTGCATAAAACCGAGGCCATGTTCTTTCATGGGCCTCGGCGCGTCCCACCAGAGGATTCCAGCCTCATAGTGGGAGACATTTCCATCGCCATCAAGCCCCAGATGAAATATCTGGGACTCGTTCTCGACGGCCGGTGGAACTTCGGGGAGCATCTCCGAAGACTGGCCCCTAAATTGAAGGACACAGCTGCCGCCTTGGGGCGGCTGCTGCCCAACATGAGGGGGCCGGATGACTCCTGCAGGAGACTCTACGCGGGAGTCGTGCGGTCTATGGCCCTATATGGGTGCCCAATATGGGCGGACACCCTGACGGTCCACAATGCGCGTCTGCTGCGTGGGCCGCAGCGTGCAATGGCCAGCAGGGCCATTAGGGGGTACCGCACGATATCTCTGGAGGCGGCGAGTCTCCTTGCCGGATCCCTACCGTGGAACCTGGATGCGAGAGCCCTTTCGATGCTATATCGGTATCGAAAGGAGGCGCGGGAGCAGGGACGGGAACCCGAGCCTGATGAAATTAGGGCCGTGAGGTCTCAGCTCCACAGGGACATGGTAGCGGAATGGGAGCTACGACTTGGGCGACCAAGCGCAGGGCACGCCGTAATAGCGGCGGTAAGACCCATCATGGAGGAGTGGCTCACAGACCACACGCCAGCCTCTCGTACCGGCTGACGCAGGTGATCACCGGACACGGGTGTTTCGGGAGTTACCTGTGTCGGATCCGGAAGGAGCCAACGTCCGAGTGCCATCACTGTGATGCGAGCGAGGACACGGAGCTGCACACGCTGACCGAGTGCCCGGCGTGGGACACGCCGAGGCGGGTCCTAGTGGCGGCTCTGGGGGTGGGAGTCCTCACACTCGCAACGTTGCTCACAGCGATGGTACGATGCGCGAACGCTTGGGGTGCGGCTGTCTCCTTCTGCGAGCAAGTAATGCTCGAGAAGGAGGCGGCCGGTCGGGTCCGGACCAGACTCCGGGCCCGGGAAGCCCGCGCAGAGCGAAGACGAACCGGACGTCGGAGGTCGCAGAACGACCTCCGTCCTCCATGAGCGCTGGCCTGGGGGTGACCGGTGGAGCCGCCTGTCACCCTAGCAGAAGCAGGCCGCGGCGGCGGCGCAAAATGCGCCTCCCCGTAACCGGGGCTAGATGGGGACACTGTGGTCCCCACAACCCGAAGGGGGCCATCTCGATAGAGATGGTCCTGGGTCTGCCGGGGTGCGAGAGATATGCTTTTGGCAATCTCACCTCCGGCAACCAAGGACCCAAGACGGCGTGCGTTTTAGTTGGTTCGAGTCCGACATAACCGCCTCCACCGGCTCCGTGGGGGTGGTATCCGTGGGGATTTTTCGCACGATAAAAAAAAAAAAACCTAACACCGCTTGACCTATACATCCAACGGGAAGCCACCATCACCGCCATTAGAATGTGGCACCTGGGACTCTGGGGAAACAACCACAATAGTCCCCACACCACAATTCTTGGGCGGGCAATGGAATACAAAACACTAATAGCTGCTCCCTGTGATAAAACCTTCAAAAAACACTTCTTCAACAAAAAATACCAGATAACAACGCAAGCCGAGGAAAAGGACTACTCTTGTATTAAGGAGATGCGCGTCTACACTGACGGCTCCAAAACAAAGAATGGTTCAGGAGCCGGCGTGCACTCCTTGGACCTTGGCTTGAATATCCACCTTCCACTAGGCGAACACAGCCCAATCTTCCAATGCGAGTGTGTCGCCATAACAACAGCAGCGACGGCAATAAGCGAAAAGCAGGTTAAGGGTTTTAACATAAAGCTCCTAACCGACAGCACAGCTGTCCTAAAAGCGCTAAACCACCAAACAACCAGCAGCACACTAGTGGCAGAATGCCAAACTGCTTTGAACCAGCTATCCACCCATAATGTAGTAAAGCTACAGTGGATAAAAGGGCACAGTGGGTCCTACGGAAACGATGCTGCGGACGAACTCGCAAGGAGGGGCTCCGATATGACCACTGCTGGCCCACTACCACTACTGCCGATCCCTTTTTCACAGATCCGTACCTGGATACGCCAGAGATCGGTGGAACTACATAACCAAAGATGGGTACAAACCATCGACTGCAGGCAATCAAAACAGGCTGTGCCGTCGATAAATAAACGGCTAACGAAACGTCTCCTAAGACTAGACAAAACAAGTCTAAGGACAATTATGGGGACAATAACGGGCCACTGCCCCCTCAACAAGCACCTACATACCATCGGCGTCACGGATAGTCCCCTCTGCAGGGGGTGCTTCAGCGCCGAGGAAACGGCCGCCCACGTAATACTGGAATGCGAGGCAGTGGCCGCCCAACGATCCCAAATCCTCGGCACAGTGAGGTCGCTCCGCGAAGCCTGTGAAGCCCCCAGTAAGCTTCTGCGTTTCTGGGCGGAGCTAGGCTGGCTGCTCTAGCCAGCACTCTCTACGCACAATGGCCCAAAAGAGAGGCTAAGTGCGGACAAAAGAGTCCCCTATCCTATCCTATCCTAAGAGATGTTCGAGGTCACTCGTTACAACTATTGCACAGATTTCCAGATGTACAGGCGTTTTACAATGTCCAAATCGTAATCTATTAATAGTTGTTATAAAGTTCCTACAATCGGCGTCCTTATTTTTATGATACTAGCACAGTATAACGAGAGATCTTACAGTAGTTCATCGCGTTTGATGTTTGCGGAAATGCTGACTTTTGCAGTTTTGTCAGGGTTGTCACTTTAGTTTTTATTTATAATTAATTGTTCTGAAACATTTTATATATAACCCCTATTTTCATCTCTTTGTTGTGTCAAGATACATCAACTCACGCTAATATAAATTACTAGCTAAGTTAAGCGGTTAAGTTTCGATTTCGGTTAAGTTTCGATTTTGGTTTCAATTAATATAAGGCTATTGTAAAATCTGTGAACTTCAAGGAGACCGTTATTTAAGTTTTTTACAGCTATATTTACATAATTGTTCATGCTTTAAACAACTAAATCATCAGCAAACAACAAACATTTAACATTATTCCTTTAGATACATAGCTCGGTCCATGTACAATATTATTACATTTAACATACATATCTTGCTCATACAAAAATGTGAATATCCATTTACAGACTTAACCTGGTACACCAATATTGCTGAGAATCTCAATCAGTACTGAAGGATTGACATTGTCAAATGCTCCACTAACATCAATAAATGTACATACACTACATACTGTATATGAAAGGTTATGGAAGGATCTTTTAATGTCAGATATAAGGGAAACAAAGTTTTCAGTAGCACTTCTGCCTCTGCGAAAACCTGATTGTTGTTCAGGTAAGATATTATTTTTTTCAGTGTAATGTTCTAGTCTAAATTTTAGCATGCATTCAAATAATTTGAAAGAGAGTGATATTGGTCTGCGGTAGCCTAGTGGTATAGGTAATGGACTGCTGAGACGAGGTCTCGGGTTCGATCCCAGGTTTACCATGGCACACACCAATGACTTATCGATGCTTTTCGAAGTTATGTGTGTATTTATCGCAGGTTTATAAGTGCCCGGTTAATGGCAATAGGCTCGCCACCTATTACATTGGGACCTAAACATAAACTGGCGAAATGTGGGTGCTAGCACCTCTGCCTATCCCTTCGGGGAATACAGGCGTGAGTTTATGTTATGTTATGTTATGATATTGGTCTATGTGAGCCATAATCATTTACAGGTTTATCTGGTTTAATAATTGGAATAACACATTGCTTTTTCCAACTCTTGGCAATAGTATCAACTAAAAAAAATATTTTGAACAGTAAGGCTAGAGCTTCAGGGTGAAAGTTTCGTATTAACTTATGTGTAATGTCATCAAGATCTGTTGTAGTATCCTTTCTAGATTTTAGAGCAATTCAAAATTCTTGCACAGTAAAAGGTTGAGAAAGAAAGTAATTATCAGTGTTATCTGTTACTTCAAAAATATGATTTAATTTTTCTATATCTACATCTTTTTCAGGTGGAGAAATTGGGGCATATTTATCAATGAAAGAAGGAATCCAATCATCTTCTTTTGGAGCTTTCTGGAAAGACACTGCAGATTATACTAACAGGTGTGTATCTGTTAAATGATTTACATAACTGTTTCCATCCTAGTTTATTTTTCTCAGAAATCAATTTCTTTTTCACTGCATCTACCTTTTTATATTGAATGTTATTTTCTATTTTGTTAGTGCTGATCTACTATTATTGACAGTAGTTTTACATTCACTATCCCACCAAGGAACAGGATTCTTAATTTTGTGAGACGTTATACTGACAATTTTAAATAATAAATAAATAAATAAATATTCCACAACATTCTACACAACGCTATCTAGACCCATGGTAAGCTTTTATAGCTTGTGTTATGAAATCTAGAATGCGGATAAACATACTTATATACTTTTTTTTTGGATATACATTCCTGTTTAATGCTGTTGAGAATGTCAATGAATCTAATATATGCTTCTAGTGGACTTAGTACTTCAGCAATTTAAACAATCAAATGCATGTTTAGTTTCAGGAAGAAACCAGGGCCAATCGGCGTAGCTGTATATGAAGCGTTCAGATAGAAGACCTACTACATATTTTTCAACAGTAGTCTGGATATTTATTAATATTGGATAGTTATAACTACCCATGGGGTCATCATGAACTTTCCATTCACAAAGTGGAGCTATAGTGGGGCTTGTACAAGAAATGTCTATTGCAGAGGGATTATGAACAATTGTAACAACAGTTGTTAGTGTTCCAGTGTTTAGGATGCAGAGATTACATTGATCTAATAAGTTATATACATCAGTGCCTCTAGAGTTTGTTGTCAACGACATTGTGTGCATTAAGTTCTCCTAAATAACATGACAGGCTTAGGTAAATTATCAATAATTCGTTTCAATTGTCTTGATGTAAATCAAGTTCCTCTTGGAGGGCTGTATGCATATAGATAAGCCACCTATATTAGCTCTAAGGATAATAGCTGCCGTTTGAAGAAAATTATAGGAAGTGGTCTGAATCACTTTATATTTAAATAAGTCTTTAATTAAAATAGCGGCTCCACTACCTCCATTAGGACCAACTTCACTTATTATTTTAAAGCCAGGAACCCTGAAACCCTACTTTCTTTCTTAAACCAAGTTTAGTTTAGCAAACAAATATCATCGTCATACTTAGTAAGAAAATTAATTAGTAAGGGAATTTTATTATTTACACTGAATGTTAAATTGAGCTATATTGTTAAAGTCTTTATGTCAGAACTATAAGAATAGTAACTGCCCATGTTAAACTAGATTAGAAAGGAAAACATCTTTAATTTTACTAACTGTTATAGGTTTATTGTTAGAGTTACTTAATTGTATTAGAGATTTCACGTTTGCCGTTAGAAATAAGTCATTATTAATAAGCTGATCAAAGTCTCCTTCTTTTATTGGAGCAGCAACTGTATTATTCGAAGTCATATTTACAGTAGTATTTACATTACTGTTTACATTACTATTTACATTACTATTTACATTACTATATACATTACTATTTACTTGACTACTTACATTACTATTTACGACTTTTTATGTTATTATTTACATTATTACTATTTTAAGCGCACAAATTGTTTTTTTTTGATTAGGGAAATCTTGGTCATTCCTTGTAAATTTACTAATTTCAGCATAAGTAATCTTGTTTTTCTTTTCAAACATATTTTTCATTTTAATGGGACATACACATAATATAGCAAGAAGAGTTCAACCACAATTAACACAAATTAATAAGTTAGGTTTGTCACAGTCTTTGAATAAAATATCACCAGTTCAAATTGAGCATTTTTGTTACATATTTTAGCTGAGTGGTTGAATTTAAAACATTGTAATAATGGAGCTACATATTCAAATAGTCTTTAAGAGAATAATTCGTACTGTACAGTATCTGGTAATGTGTTTGACAATAATGTTACGCTATAGGGATCATCATTCGGCGTGCGGAGAATAACTCTCTGTAAGTGTTCTCGCTCATTTCCAATCTTCTTGTAAACCTTCTCACTGCAACTATGTCGTATTTAGATATTAATTTATTAAAAATTTCTTTATTGCATATGTTTGTTGGCACAAATCTTACTATACCGGTATTTTCTATTTCTTTTGTAAGAATATATGCTATAAGCTTGTATTTTTCTAAAAAGGTAGAATGTAATAAAAAGTTGTTTGCCTTAATAAACTGCTTGAAATTAATGGCTATTTTGTTGGCATTCACCCTGTTTATTGTACACTCTGTCTGATTTGATTCAGCAGGATTTTTATTACCCATCCTTTCCTTCTCAGTTTGGCATTCTACAAAACCTTGGAAGTTGGTCGAATTGTTATGTTCGGGGTAAACCCTTTTGTATCCGGGTTTAAGAAATAGTTTAAATGAATCGGTACTGCTATCACCCTCTCCACGAGAGTCGATCATGTCATCCGTATTATTTCTCTTTTTAGAGGGAGGCCTCCTGGACCTGTATGACCCGTCCCCGTCTATATTAAAAAGGTTTACTCACTGATCTGCAGAATTTTCAAACAAATTCAAGAAAAATAACAGAAGGTTGAACTTGCCGCGTTGAGTATTCCCGCCAGAATCATTAATTTCCTTATCAATTCAATATTACCATTTTTACAAGTAGCAGAAATACTATGCAGTAAAGTGTATGTACTTCTATAATTATAGTATTTTTTTATAATTGTACGAATTGAATCAATGAAGTATTTTAGTTAGTGATATTTTTATAAATGCATATTTTTCAACCTTACTGGTTTTTACCCACGACGGAACGGAGACGGTATATGCGTTTGGGGTGAGAGGTTGTTTGTGTGTTTGTTTGTTTGTTTGTTTGTGCAAACCCATTTCTCCGAAACTACCAATCCGATTTTGATGCAGTTTTCAGTTTTTGGTTCGGTTCTAATTGGAGCATGTTCTTAGATAAGTGTTAGAATGACAACTCAACAGGGGATGCTACAGAAAGCATTTTAATGCAAATCAGTGTTACCAATTTTTCCAAAAATACTAGTCCCGAGTCCGATTTTGATGCAGTTTTCAATTATTGGTTTGGATTTGATTGGTCCATGTTCTTAGATAGGTGTTACGGTGACAACCAACTAGGGTGCGCTGCAGTAAAAAAATATTTAATTATTTTTATACGCCGCGCCGTGGGCTTTTCAAAATTTTTAATTTTATTACTTGTCTATAATGAAAATACGAAAATATAAGTAAGTAAGATCTACCAGAATCTCATGGCACGATTTAAAAAAAAGAATTACGCGTTTCATATGGGAATGTTGATGTCATTACGTCGAATTCAGCCATCTCACAGAGATGAAATTGTTGTACGACTATTTCTTTATAAAAGACACTAGCTTTTACCCGCGGCTCCGAACGCGTGGATGTCGGTTATCGCGACCAATAATCAATAATCAATATCAATAATCAATAATCAACTTTATTTCGTTCAACATAGGTGGTACAAAGGTGTTACATTAAATAATATGCTCTTCCATGTTCCGCCTAAAGGCATACGAAAGTAAATTTTACAATTTTAGATAGTCAGTACAAAGTCAAAATATCAATTGCATTATTTTTATATTGAACAAAATTGGAATATATAACTAAATTTATAACATTAAAATGAAATTATAGATGTCAGTGGATGAAGAGTATTTAAATGTCAAATATACGAAATAAAAATTAATTGAAATTGTCATGTAAGAGTCAAAGATTGTCATTTAAAAATTCATTCACTGAGTTATATGTTTTCTCAACAAGAAAGTTAAAAAGGCTGCGCTTAAATGTATAGATGTCTGCGCATGTCCGAATTGGCTTTGGTAGTTTATTATATAATTTGGGCCCCATTGCATAGAGGCTCTTATGGAGAAATGTGGTCCTAGTGCTCAGTAAGTGAAGTTTATCAGAGCGACGTTGACTCTCTATAATATTAAATAAGTGCATATTAGTTTTCACGAACATATTGACTTCATATATATACAGAGACGGTAAAGGTAGAAGTCTTAGTCTTTTGAAATATGTTGCACAGCTGTCTGTACGTTTCAGTCCACATATTGCCCTGAGACATTTTTTTTGTGCTATAAAAGCATCATTGTTGCTTGTACCATTGCCCCAGAATATTAAGCCAAATCTTAAGGTAGAAGTTACATAACCATGATATGCCGCAAGTAGTGCTTTCTCATTTGCAACTTTACGCAACATGTACAGGGCGTACGAGAATTGATGCATTTTGGTACATACGTGATCAATGTGTGTTTTCCACGACATATCACTGTCAATATGCAAGCCTAAAAATTTAATTGCTTTTGTCTCATCGATTTTTTGTCCGTTATATTGAATTATTATGTTAGATGTCCATTTCTCCCTAATTTGGAAATTTATATATGTTGTTTTTGTTACATTAATTTTTAAATTATTAAAATTTAACCATTCAGCAATGTCAATAAGGCTATTATTTATATTACTTTCGATGTCTTTTAAACATCCAGAGTCAAAAATTATAGTACTGTCATCAGCAAATAGTGACATTTGATGATCTGTAACTTTGGGAAGATCATTAATGTAGCACAAAAAGAGCAAGGGACCTAGAACGCTTCCCTGCGGTACCCCATACGATATAATTCTAGCTTCAGACGAGTATGTAACTTTGGTTTTCGTAAGAGTGTTTATTCTTTCAATTTGTGTAATTTGACGTCTATTTTGTAAATATGATTTTAATAAAGCATGGATGTTACCTCGGATACCGTATCATCATATCATCATATCAGCCACACATAGTCCACTGCTGAACATAGGCCTCTCCCATAGACCTCCAGAATGACCGATCTGAAGCAGCCCGCATCCAGCGCTTCCCCGCGACCTTGATGAGGTCGTCCTTCCACCTGGCCGTTGGGCGTCCCACACTACGTTTGCCCGTACGCGGTCGCCATTCCAGAACTTTTTTGCTCCATCGGCCATCTGTTCTGCGCGCTATGTGTCCTGCCCACTGCCACTTCAACGAGCTAATCCGCTGGGCTACGTCGGTTACTTTTGTTCTCCTACGGATATCATCATTTCTGACGCGATCACGTAGGGAAATACCGAGCATAGCCCTCTCCATAGCTCGTTGAGCGACTCTGAGCTTTTGTAGGAGACCTATAGTGAGGGACCACGTTTCAGATCCGTAAGTCATCACTGGTAACACACATTGGTTAAAGACTTTCGTCTTTAGGCACTGAGGTATGTCGGACGAGAAGACATCTCGTAGCTTCCCGAACGCTGCCCAGCCGAGTCGGATTCGTCGATTTACCTCGTCTTCGAAGCTGGAATTGCCTACCTGGATCAGTTGACCCAAGTAGACGTACTCGTCAACAGCTTCTAAGACTGAGTTCCCAACATGCACCGGTAGAGGCGCTACATGGACATTTGACATAACCTTCGTCTTGTCCATGTTCATCTTAAGGCCCACCTGTTGGGATACTCTATTGAGGTCTTCGAGCATGGTGTTTAAATCTTCCAGCGATTCTGCCATGATGACAATATCATCGGCAAACCGAAGGTGAGTGATATACTCGCCGTTTATGTTGATGCCACGTCCTTTCCAGTTCAGTAGCTTGAAGACGTCTTCCAAGGCAGCGGTAAACAGCTTCGGAGAGATAACGTCTCCCTGTCTAACGCCCCTTTTCAGTGGGATTGGCTTCGTGCTCTGTTCCTGTACTCGGACCGACATAGTGGCGTTCTGGTATAAACACTTCAAAACTTCGATATACCGGTGATCTATCCGGCACCGCTGGAGAGACTGCAACACGGCCCATATTTCGATCGAATCGAAGGCTTTCTCATAGTCCACGAATCCTAAGCAGAGAGGCCGGTTATACTCTTTGGTCTTCTGTATAACCTGTCGCAGCGTGTGGATGTGGTCTATGGTACTGTAGCCTTTTCGGAATCCGGCTTGTTCGGGAGGTTGGAAGTCATCGAGCCTGTTGGCGAGACGGTTCGTAATAACCCTCGAGAACAGCTTGTAAATGTGACTCAGGAGCGTGATGGGCCTATAATTCTTCAACAGGATATTGTCGCCTTTCTTGAAGAAAAGGACCACCACGCCCCCGTTCCACGCTTCCGGCGTTATGCCTTCGTGTAGGACGGAATTAAAGAGCCCCTGAATGACCTTTAGTACCGGCGTTCCGCCCGCTTTCAGAAGCTCTGCAGTAATTCCATCCTCACCCGCCGCTTTGTTATTTTTTAGCTGTTTGAGGGCCATTCTAATCTCGTACAGGCTGATGTCCGGGATGTCTTCGGTATAATGTCGGGTAAGCTTGGCTCTAGGATCTTTAACCATGCCCACGGGCTGTTTAACCGATGTATATAGCTGCCCATAAAACCTTTCGACCTCCCTAAGTACCTCTACCGTTGTCGTTGCCATGCCGCCATCCTCCGTCTTCAGCTTCGTCAACCGGCTTTGTCCAACGGACGCATTCCTTGCAAACACTTTGGAGCCTTTGTTTCGCTCTATCGTTTCCTTAATATTTTTAGTATTATAGGATCGGATGTCATGTCGCAAGGATTTCTGTATGCGTCTGTTGAGCTGCCTATGTGCCTCAGCTTCAACGGAGGTCTGTAGGGGCATAGATCGACGTTTGGCCATGAGATCAAGGGTCTGGGTCGAGATCTTCTGAGGTTTTTGTTTAGAGCGAGACCTAAAGAATTTAGATCCCACCGTTTGGACAGCTTCTACCAGCGCGTTGTTTACCTCGTCCACTGAAACGGGATCCTGTAGACAATCGAAGCGATTGGATAGTTCAAGTTGAAAGCGCTCGGAGTCCTGGACATCGGCATGTGACGGTCTGAGTGTTGACTTCATCAGACTTGACCTTTCTAGTCTAGGGTTAATATTCAATGTACCCCTTACGATACGGTGATCGCTACCGGATTTTACACTGCTGATCACAGAGACATCATTGAATATTTGCCTCTTTGTCGTCAAGATGTAGTCAATCTCATACGCCATGTTAGCGGGGCTTAGCCAGGTCCACTTTCTCTGGGGTGGCTTTTTGAAGAAAGAGTTCATCGCGAAGAGACCTTCTTTCTCCATAAAGTCCGCCAGCATGTGGCCCCGGTCATTCCGCTGCCCATATCCAAAAGGCCCCACTCTCAACTCCCCATCGCTTCGTTTGCCCAGTCTCGCGTTGAAGTCCCCCATAACAACAGTGAAATAGGTTTTGGAAGCATGTATGGCCCTACTTATGTCCTCATACACTTCCTCAACCTCTTCATCGGAGTATGACTTGGTGGGCATGTATACCTGGATGACCTTCAACGAGTATCTTTTGGATACTCTGAGTATCAGGTATACCACCCGACTCGAGATACTCTCGATGGATATGACGTTGTTAATAAGGGACCTGTGGACGAGGAACCCGACACCATGCAGTGACTTTCTGTCACCCTCCCGGTGGTAGAGTAGGTGGCCGGACTTTAGGGTTGTCGTGCCTTCCCCCGCTCTTCGCACTTCGGACAACCCCACAATGTCCCAGTGCAGCCTACTCATTTCCTCTTCCACCTCGAGCAGCTTCTCGTCAGTCCTCATCGTGCTAACGTTGTGCGTTACCAGGGCCAGTTTCCGTTTGGGGTGGTAGCCGAATCTCTGCCGGGGATTCTTCGCACCCCCTGCCCCGCCGTTACCATGACCGCTACCGGAGCCAGGAATAGCGGGACTGCCGGGGACTAGGGGCCTGGTCTTATTCTGTCTGTCCATTGGAGGTTTTGCCATACTCGCCACGCTTGGCAGACGGGTTGGCGAGCGCGGTATTAAGTGAGGATGTATCACAAAGGATGCCGCTGCCCATCCTTTGGTGTTCCCTTAGTCGCCTCTTACGACATCCACGAGGAGAGAGGGAGTGGTCCTATTCTATGCCGGAAACCACACGGCTAACCGGACACGGCTAACGGATACCGTATATTGAGAGTTTATTCAGTAAAGTTTCGTGATCTACATAATCAAACGCCTTAGTCATATCCATGTATAATGATAGAACTGGTTTGCGATTATCCATGTTGGCGTGTATTCGTTTGAGAGCATTAAATATAGCCATGTTAATGGTCTTATTTTTTCTAAAACCCATTTGTTCTTGACATATAATGTTGTTATTTTCCAGATAATGATTTAAACTATTATAAATCAGTTTTTCAAAAATTTTTGCAAAGACTGATAACAGGGCTATTGGCCTATAATTATTCATGTCTTTTTTATCACCCTTTTTATATAAGGGTTTAACAACGGCAATTTTTAACTTATCCGGAAAAACACCATTAAGTATACATTTATTGAAAATGTCACACAGAATAGGGGCAATTATGGGTGCTACTGCTTTAATGACACTAGTATGAATCTCGTCGTAGCCTGTACTATTTGTATTTTTTAGGTTTTTTATAGTTGTGATAATATCGTCAGGCACACAGGGTTGTATAAAGATTGATTTGTAGGAGTTATAGCTACAGGTTTTGTTAATGTAGGTATTATCACTGTCACACGTCTTCTTATTTGGAACTATCTGATCAACATAATGGTCATTAAAACTTTGCGCTATGAGTTTTGGGTTATTTATGTGTTTGCCATTTACATTGATCTCTGTAATGTTTTAGGGATATTGGGTTTTATTGAATTTATTACTGTCCATATCGCTTTTGATTTGTGTTGGCTTGTTTCAATAAAGTAGCTATTTTGTGCTTTTTGTGTGAGTTTTATAACTTTCTTGTATCTTTGTGTATATGTTTTGAAGGCAACTTTTGTATCTATATCTTTTGTAATTCTATACCTCCAGAGTAGGGCACGTCTCTTCCTACTACATAGTTTTATGCCACGTGTGATCCACTTAGGTCTACTGAATGAGTTGATTTTATGTTTAATATTTGGAAAGCACAGGTCATAAAAACATTTGAATAAATCCAAGAAAAGATCATAACTTTCATTAACATTGTTAGCTGTGTATACCTCGGAAAAAGTGAGATTTTTAATAGTCTCACTGAATAGATTTATATTATTTTTGTTAATCTCACGTCTATTGATATACCAACATTTTAATATGCAGGTCGGTTTCACTGGGCACTTCATAAGTTGTGCTTTATGATCCGAAACACCAAGCTCTAATATGCTACTTCTACAACCCTTAACATTAGTTAGGATATTATCTATGCATGTTCCACTATTTGGTCTGGTTATTTGTCTGATTTGAAACTCTAAATTAAATTCTGTTGCTATTCTTTCAAATATGGTTGAATTTTTATTTTTCTTGAGCAGGTCAATGTTGAAATCGCCACATATGACCACTTTTTGGCTTTTTCTATAGCAAATATTTAGAAGAATGTTATTAAGATTATTAAAGAAAATATTAATGTTACTTTGATATGGAGTTCTGTATATACAGAGTACTATAATACTATGATCCAACAACTCAACAGCGCAACATTCAAAGCTATTTGTGACGTTGTACTTATTTAGAGATTCTATTATCGAGTACTTTATTCCGTTATGAACTAGTATGCAAGCACCACCATTACGCTCATTTCTAACAAAGAACGAGGCTAATTTATAATTTGGTATATTCAGAAAGTCAACATCGCTCATCGTCATATTATGTTCAGTAAAGCACATAACACTGACAGGTTGACCGTTACTAGATAGACTGTCCAATCTTTCAATTACATTATCAGATTTACTGAGGAGACCATTGATATTTTGGTGTAATATATGAAGATGCTTATAAACGAAAAAGCTTCTGGTTAGGATCTTCGATTTCCCGTGTGCAGCACGTAGGCGTCTTAGCTGGACTGATATTGTTCGAGACACCATGGGTCGTTGTTTTCGCCATTTCCATGTTTTCTCGGTTGATTCCGTTTATAAGTGTCTGAAGATTTTGAATAATATTTTTTATTCCAGTCTGCTTTATCTTGCCTGTTTTTATCGAGAACATTTCGTAGGTTAAACGCTTGTGTGAGTCTAGTAGCTAGTCTACCAAACATAATGCCTATGTCCTTTCTCATGGTCTAATCTACCCCTATACCAAATTTCATCAAAATCGGTTCAGTGGTTGAGACGTGAAAGCGTAACATACAGACAGACAGACAGACAGACAGAGTTACTTTCGCATTTATAATATTAGTGTGGATAAGACGCACATGCGCACAAGTGTGATCGGAGGTTCAAACTTCTCAATGTTTTACATTGACATACACGGAAAGGAGACTGAAATGATTACATACAATCTTGGGCCTATACTCCGTCCATTATATTATTGTATTTTAGACAGCTCACTGACAGTGGCCGGTATAACTTTGTTCTAGTGTCAACACCTCAAAATCCTAACAAAAATTAGGCGCCAATACGTCATTTTTCATTGACAACGTCACGTCAGCCAGAAAGCAATTTTAGGGATGTAGTTAGTCCATCGAACATCGTAACTTGAAAATGTCACAATCGATATCGACAACAGAAAATAATTCTTCTAAAAAATGTTAAATAACTGGCGGTTTATAACCGATTTCTAAACAACAATTCGGATATTTTATATTTTTTTATATTTATATGATTTTTACGTAAAAATGATTTTTGTAACTCCGTCATATGTAGACGGATTGTCAAAATTCTTTTTTATTTGAAAGAGGTTTATTCCAAAATGGTCCCATTTAAATTGTATAATGATCTGATAATGGGTTTCAGAGACCGATCACGGAACTCTTCAATAAATACCAGGGAATCAGCATGTTGGAATATTCTTCTAGAAGTCAGTTGTTTTGTTTTGGAGATTAGCGTGTACGTTATGGCCCACAATCGTTTTTTAATACATTTGTAAATTGTAGGCATAGACACGAAACATCTAATGCTTTATTATTATGCACAGGAAGATAATAAATTATAATTCCACATGAAAACATATATTTATTATAATATTTTCATTTATCGATGAATTATTTTTTTAGTCGAGATTTTTAACTTTGTCGATATTTTAAATTTTCATGCAATCACTATTTCCATCTGTTTAAAATACAATAATATGATGAACGGGGTAGTTGTATGAAGATGAAAGTGATGTCAATTAATAGCTTATATATTATCAACCATTCACTGAAAATTCTGCGGATTTTGTCAATCTGAGAACAGAGATATAAGAGATTATGTAAAAGTGATGTTATGTTACAATCTTTAACTAACAGCTGATTCCTGAAGTGCAAAAAGTGTTCTTTTGCACTAATAGTTATTATATTTACTAGAAAATGTTTGCAAAATCATATGAATGAAAGTAAACTACCTCAAGCGATAGATAGGTAATAGGTAAGGAGATAGGGAAAGGATGTCTAAAATAAAATAAAAAATCATTTAATATAGTAGCCGTTTTATTCGCCTTCTATTAAACACATTTTACATTTTAAACCTGCCAGGATGGTAGCTGGTCAGATGAGGTTATAGGTATTTACTTACAGACTGAGGTGCAAGCCATTGCCGAATCACTGACAGAATTGTTTCATCGTGTAAGGGCCGTCGGCCCAGTGTATTGCAGTGACCAGTGGATATCCCACAATTGCAAATGCACAAGCCGGTGTTAAAATCCAAAATAACAATTCCAAGTCAAACGTGTGAGCGATCTTCGGTGTCCAAGGTGAAAGCAAGGGACATACAAGGTAGGCAGGGTCAGAATCCGTGAAACAACAAAGCAGTTGTCGTAAAAAATGACGAATAATCGGGAAAGCATTCAAAACTCATCGGAAAACACGAAACGAGTGAGCAAACAAAAACAGTCAGCAACTGACTAGTGTCAATGTTAGTCAGCTGTCATGTCAGTGACATAGACAACAAATATAATATAAGAGAGATTTGAATCGATATGAAATCGATAATCATTAATATTGGTTTTTCAGTAATTAATTGATATTTGATTTAATAATATTACTGTAATTATATGCACTACATTGCATGTAAGTATATATAGTGCATTTAATTACTTTGAGTTAATTATTTACTGCAAATGTTTTAGTGTAATCGATTACTCAATTGATAATCTCAGGAAAACTATTATAACTATTCTCATATTTCTCCGCATCCAGATTGAGAATTGAGATGATTTTTCATATTCTAAGATAGAAAAATATGACTAATTTTTTAGATCATATCTCAACTTATTACATTTGGGCCCACCATTTTCCACCTTCTTTCAAATATTTTATTGTTTCAAAGTTTCTGGTCTTTGTAGCGTTTTGACCAATAATTTGGTTTGTACCATTTTAATACTTTTACATTGATTTTTATTCTTTGCCTCTTGTATTATAACTTCTTTGTGATGATGATAATAACACTACGGTAATACCTAATTGTAGTTATCCAATTTTCTATCGATATTATTGTTTATTTAGTTCAGCTATGGCGCATTTTTGGTTTACTTCAATTCCCAAAGTAAGTTAAAACACAAGTAATTCTATAAAGTTAGTCCTCATATTAGATAATGGTTGCATAAATATGAACAGATTCGGTGGAATGGGAATGGGAATGGTGAAAGGGTTCCCCGTCTTGCTGGAATATAATCATAAGTATAATATAATCATAACTCAAAAGTTAATTGATGTCAGTAGGAATCTCATTATAAGAATATTTCACTTCAGTAGTTCAGTATGTTGTTGATAATTTTTCAAGAATAAAAATAAATAGGTATCTCTAAATAATACCTGAATATGTCTACTGCTATGTATGGAATACAATTTAAAATTTGTTTTATTTTAATTGTTCATTATGTTACGTAGGTATAGTCCCTTTGTATTGTTTACAGTGATTTTCTAATTTGCTATTGGCCATGAGATTCTGGTACACCTATAAACAATTTAGTTCTGGTTAGAAAACCTAATGGCAAGTTAAGAATATGTATAGATCCAAGAGCATTAAATAAATTTATATTACAGCCAATGATTACGCCGTGTTAAGAAGGTTTTAGGTAAAACAGACTCGTAATTAATTGTACACGCTTACTCGATAAATTAGATAAAATAATTTTATTTATTTTTTTAGATAGATAGATAGAGATAGAAATTAGATAAAGTAGATAAAATATACAAAAAATTAAATTGAGATGCTTCGTCATCTGAACCACAAAGCGCAATGATCATGTGACGTTTTTCTGTCACTGCATGTAGCAGTGACAGACAAAACGTCACATGATCGTGACGTGCACCGTAGATTGTTGCCGATTAAATATATCAGGTTCTAAGCCTAAACAGCCAAAATACCAGTTACCAACTGTAGATAAAATTAAAAGTAAATTAGAATTGTCCTGTATAAAAAAAAAAAGAAAATGATAAAGTATTTGCACTGCTTGATGCCTCCAATGGTTTCTGGATGTTAAACCTGGGTAATGAGAGTTCTGATCTATGCATATTCATCACACCCTATGGGTGTTACAGGTTCAGGAGATTACCATTTGGTGTGAGCTGCACACCAGAGGATTTCAGCAGGATTATTAGCCAGATGTCCGAAAATGTTTCGGTCGAACGAATTCGGTATTCTATTATAGATGGTATTATTTTAAAAAGCAATGAAATATACCTGACACTATGAAAATTGAAATGATGAAAATAATTCATGAAGGATGTGTAGGTGTGACTACTTGTAAAATAAGAGCATGATCATTAAACATGGGTGAGATGCTGACACCTAACTGAGAGTTCTGTGTGGCATGAACTTATACTATATTATATAAATTGCAAGATCCATGTCACCATGTTTAAGGCAAGTAAATTATTATTATGTACCTTTTAGTTTTAGATCTATAGATCTTATACAAATAGTAGATAACAACGAAACCAAACTAGTTTAAGTAGGTATACATAGCTGGAATCGAACCAGTGACGTAGTAGTCATGTTCGCAGTCGAATGCTGTACTGACCACCATGCGCTAATGTTGAATGTTTAACACCTTACCATAATGTATCATAGTTATAAAAAATGTAGAGAAAACGAAAAGGCAAAATTTGGTACTTTAGACTGCACTTACCACCTACCCCAAGATCAGGCGGGCTGCTGTCAATATAACGACTAAAATATATTTGAAAAAACATGTGGAATAACTCCATATGCACCACTGCAAATTAAACAAAATATTTTACTAATATAATTTTATTATTAACATCACATAACTGTTACAATTTGGATGAAGATGGTCGAATACTTATTTGTACTTAATAAATTATTGTAAAACATAAATTCAAATCAATTTTGTAAAACAGATATATATGGTATATATTATATTTATACAAAACATTTTGGGAATAAGTTGCACTCGACCGGACCCAACAGAAGAATGCCCTGCTCAGTGCAACGGACACCCTACTAGAAAATTGCGTACTGACCGCCAATACACGATGTAATGTAACATGTTGCACAGCAAGCATTCGTGCACTCAGTGAAGAGAAACAAACGAGCAACATATGGCGGTTCTTCCTCGTAGTCAAACTTTTTGGTCAAACTGGTTTGACTATGAGGAATTACGTTTCCTCGTGGTCAAACTTCATTGACATTGCACTTTTTATGGGTCGGCACACATTTGGTATCATCCCTAAGGACGTTGCAGCATAACCTATCCCGCACGACTAAGACCTGGAACTCCCTGCCAGCTCACGTGTTTCCTTCTTCCTACAGTCCCGGGTCCTTTAAGGGGGGCGTGAAAAGGCATCTAATGAGGCCGTCAAGCTGAGTGCCACCACTTTTTTTTTTACATAGAAACATCCAGACCAATACCATAACATAATTTCATCATTTTTCTAGTACACACAATTTACTAGTTACATACACCCCTACATAAATTAAATATTTTTTGTTCAGTTTTAACAATATTAAGATTCTATACTCTTTTTTTTCATTATTTTTTTTTTGTTTTTTTAGTATCTCCTTTAGGGTTCCGAACCTCAAGAGAAGAAAAACAGAACCTTTAGGTCCGGCGGCGCCCAGTGGCGGCATCGGCAAGCATCAGTATTTGAATTTGTCAGTAACAATGGATCGTATTGTTATAGGTATAAGATTGAACTTTAATTGCTCAGTATACCGCTGCAGAATGCCGATCTGTGCCGACGATAGTCGACGATCGTCATTGAAATTTCAATTTTATGATGATCGTGATAAGATTATGCGTGGCCAAAAAATCCTGATCTCGCCGATGCCGATAATGGGCGCCGGCCCTTATTTATACGATCACTTCGTCGTCCATCTGTCTGTCAAGAGTGTCAAAATTATTCTCGGGAATGCGTAGAGGCATCAAGTTGAAATTCATACCAAATACACACATGAAGATGTGAAAAAATCAAACTTCTACGTCATGCAATCAAAAAAAACAGACGTTTATGTTGCAAATTAATGCAACATAACTGCGACCCCATCTTTCTTTTTATGGCGACTCTAGGTATACATAATATCTACACATTGAAACTAGTCCGAAGGTCGGTCAGTTTGCTTCAGTTCAGGCCAAATTTCAGGGCGCTCGCCTTGTTTTCCAAATCCCCGCGGATTCCATCCACGTTGGCCATCGGGGGTAGCTGTCGGATTCGGACCACCTAGAATCGCACGCCATCTCGTGTCTTCAGCTGATGTCGTGGTGTGAGGTTGCATATCCCTCGCACCACGGTTGACCCCGGACCATCTACGGTTTTAAGATGGCCCTCCGGGTGTGAGAAGCACGGTGAGTTTATTGAATCCCAAAAAGGATAAGGCGCCAGCGGGAGTGAAGGGGTGGCAGGTGGAGGCACTTGTAACCCCCACACCTGTGCTCGGCATCCCTCCGCCCCTTGCCTGCTCTCCACTGTGCCCTCTGCTAGCCAGAGGGACACGTGGAAAACCTCCACAGTCCTGTATTAGGCCGCTTCCACCGTGGATTGGAGTGGAGAAAATTGATTATGAAATCCAAAAAAATTGAATGAATTTTTCATAGCATTTCTTATGCTAACTTTAAAGTTCGAAAAACATCGGGAAAAATGAAATGCTTAAGTGAGACTTGAACTATCGACCTTTCCCTCAAAGGGGGAATGCTCTTAAATTTTCCCTTCTCTTTATATCCGTCTTTAAGGATGTTTTTTGAAATCCAAAAAATGTTAAACACTAAAATGGTTCTCATTTTAGTGTTTAACATTTTTTGGATTTCGTATGCTAAGTACATAAAATAAACGGTGGTAGTAGTTAGCGCCCTGGTATTAATTTAAATAAATTCCTCCACATATTAGCCTAAACCGATGCAAACTGAACGACTTTCTATTCCATATATGTATTTTGATTCATGCGTTGCCATGTTGGGGGGACCTTTGATCGTTCCGATAGTATGACGGAGTACTTTACCAGTTATTGTTCCCCAACATGGCAACGCTTGATTCAAAATATTACTAGGCATGTCAAAGTTAAAGGGCTAATCAACACAGATTATTTGAGAATATTTTCAACTTTTTGAAGAGTCCTTTTTATAATATGGGGTTTTTTTCCATTTCCAGTTTCTTTTACCTATATAAAATAATACATCATACATACACAATTACATAAAAACATAGGTACATCATAAAATACCTTTAGATCTATATTTAGTATCTACTTATTATTAAAGTAGTGACGTAAATAGCAAAGTAAATAAATATTTTAATATATTTACGTAACTACTAAATAAAATTAAGTACCAAAAACTCATTTATAAATTGTCATAATTATGCCAAATTATTAATTAAATTAACTTAAATAAATATTAAATCTATGTATTTTTTTCTACATAAGTATTTCTATATTTTCATAACATCTTGTTATATAAAATATCTAAGTAGTACAATCAGAACAGAAGTAAATGTATGTTAAATCTCTAAAAAGATAAGGATATACCTTTTCATATAAAGTTGTATTGGTGTACTCTTATCTCTTTTGCCGACTGTACATATTGATATTAACGACGACAACGATATAAAGCTAAAAAGAGGTAGGTACAGTCAGCGACACAATTTGTTTACGTACCACTGTACTATTTACCCACCTTATTGAACACATGTTCTAATAAATAATGTACCTAAAGTTTAAGTGGTTTAATAATCCCCAGAAGTTAAATTCATTTAAAATATCTAAAGTAATTATTAATTTGTTTATTAGGTAACGAAAGAATTCAAAATTATGGTGATCCTGATCAATCAATTAAAAACTATTTATACCGTTGATTGATGGCACTTGGTGGAATTCATTGTTACACAACATTATTGAGAATACTTGTACTTTTTCCACAGTAATTATTCTAATAAACACTGTGAAAAAAGTTTCCACAGTATGTATTCTAATAAATACTGTGGAAAAGTACGTTCAATATGTGCAATCAATTAAAATTTATTAAGTCGCTTTTGTCGTTGACTGTACCTCTTATTGGTTCTATGGACACCGCCGATGACGTTGATGAGACTTATAATATATTCGTTGTAGGTTTTGAAGATCTACGACAAAGGAATCTTCTCATCTTGATATCTACGCCGATGCATGTAGTTATACCTAGGAAAAAAATACGTTTGTAAAGGCTGTTCACACAAATCAACATCATCATCGTCTACTTATGTGTTAGTCCCGGTCGCATCGATACTCAGTCCTGAATCTCGATTTATAACTATTAGATCTGACAACAGATTGTGTTTTAGATGACCATAATTCACAGTTTTAATCATTATGAGAGTCTATTCACAACTCAGCGTTCGGTTGTTCTGGAACATAGGCCTTAGTTTATTTTTCTAAACGCTTAACCATGGAAAGCAAAATGGCGTCGCCCGTCAATCACGAATGGTAGGTATTGTTCGAGTCATATATCTTGGATCTAAAACGTATTAAAACTTTGCTCTAGGCATACGCGCAGTAGGTGCGCGTTTCTTAGATGTATTTTGAAGATAGCACGGGGCAAACGAGCTTAAATTCACCAAGTTTAATATTGTACTTATTGGTGGTAACAAAGCAATTTGCGCGCCAGGGACCTTTAGATATATTTGCGCTTTAGGTCCAAGATATATGATTCGACCTTTACCTATTAGATAAAAGGTGGAATTGACTTCCAAAAAAATTATACCTTCTTTTTATAGAAGGACTCGTCAATTTGACTTCACCTCCTCTGATGGTAAGCTAAAGGCAAAGTACCATGTACCATGTTGACAATAGTGGCACTTAGCTCGACGGCCTCATCGGATGCCATTTCACGCGCCGCTTAAACGAGCCGGGACTTTGCTGGAGCCTTACGCTTAGAACACACGGAGCGGTTTTCGCCCGCAACCACAGCGGACTCGGGGATAACCGCCCCGTGAGTTCTTGGCCATAAAAATACGCGTAACGCGCCCATACAATGTTACATAATATACAGGGCCAAAACACATGATTTTACGATTGACATAGAAGAGAACATTATTTGTTATACTTACAGTGTCTCAAAAAACCACAAAAATGCCACAACGAATAAAAACACTACTGCTGCGGGCAGCAACGGTAGTATATCTCGTAAAAAGTCAGCAACATTTTCATCAACACCATAAAATCTGCTTTTCACAGCTGTTGTGATATCCTCAATCTTTTCTACTGTAGGTGTGGGCTTAGACAGAGCTAAAACTTTTAGCATTATAAACGTAGCTGAGGTTCGAGAGTGGTTTTTCGACTTTTCATCGTTTTGTGTTGATTTTCTGAGTGTAAATGTCTCAGCATTAGTCTCAGTAGTTGCAGAAGCGATGTCATCTTGCTCCATGTCTTGTAATCTAGACAAAAGATTGAATTATTATTTTTATTATGATGATTTATATTCATTAGATAGGCACAGTCAGCATCAGAAGATGTTGACGTGCAAGGTACTCAAAATTATCTCAATTTCGTTTTTTTACCCCCTTCCAGTTGATTGATTTTTCTAATATTTGGTACACACCTTCAGATTGGACAATAATACCATTTAAATCAATAAAACAGTTTGCTCTTATTACGAAAGTTTTAAGATCATTTTGAGAGTCGTCAAAATATTTATAAAGTTGACAGTAAAGTGTACCACGTGTCAGAAAGTTACCTAAGTATAGTTAATCTATAGAAACATTGGTATGGTATGGTATGATATCACGGGCTGTTGTCCGCAACTCCGCGACAAGGCGCGGTTTTTGCGTGATACATTACAGATACATTTATGGGCGGAGAACGCACACAAACAGGCAAAAGCTCTCCTAAATCTGTCTACCACTTTTTTTTTTATACAGGACACGTCAATTTGACTTCACCTCGCCTGAAGTTAAGCTAAAGGCAAAGTCTCGGAAAGAGGGTCACCATCGTAAACATTTACCATGTTAACAGTGGTGGCACTCAGCTTGACGGCCTCATTAGATGCCTTTTCACGCCCCGCTTAAAGGACCCGGGACTGTAGGAAGAAGGAAACACGTGAGCTGGCAGGGAATTCCAGGTCTTAGTGGTGCGGCATAGCAATGAATCACTGAAACGCTTGGTTCTAGCAGGTATACTCTGCACCGTAAATGGATGGCATCTTAGCCCTGCACGTGTCGTCCTGTGAAGGAAAGGGGAGGGTGGGACTAATTGGAAGAGCTCGTCAGAACATTCACCATGGTAGAGACGGTAGAAAACTGCCAAAGACGCAACATCTCTACGCATCTGCAAAGGCTCGAGGGTGTTCGTGACCTCAGGATCCCCAATAATGCGGACCGCACGTCGCTGCAACATGTCGAGAGCATCTAATAAGTACTTTGCGGAGCCGTCCCAGAGATGTGAGCAGTATTCCACGCAGGAATGAATTTGGGTCTTGTATAGAAGACACCGCTGCTCCGGCGTGAAAAAACGTCTCACTCTGTTCAGGACTCCGAGTTTACGCGAGGCTGATTTGATGATACTCTCGATATAGTTTTTGTTATTCAGTTTGCAGCGAACATCCATACCGAGGATAGTGAGGTGATCCTGCAGTGGCAGTGGTGTGCTATGAAGAGTGGGATGGGGAAGGAAAGGAGATACCTTTCCTGTAAACGCACATGCCCGGGTCTTCTTGGCATTGAACTCGACCAGGTTCCAGCTCAGTGACAAGAAGTTGCCTTCCGCGATATCAGACTGTTTGGCCGCAGGATGTGCGTAATAACTCCCGTGTAAGGTGCTGTCATCTGCATAGCAGTGAATGTTTCCGTTACAGAGCATGTCATTGATATGCAGAAGAAAGAGAGTGGGAGACAAAACGGAACCCTGCGGCACGCCAGCATTTACCTGCAAGAATTCCGAAGTTCGTCCATCACAAAGGACGCGAATACGGTGCCCCTGCAGGAAGCTTGCAACCCAGTTACACAGTCTAGGAGGCAGGCCAAAGGCTGGTAGCTTGGAAAGAAGCGATTTGTGCCATACTGTATGGAAAGCTTTGGCGATGTCAAGACTAATTGCCAGTGACTCACCGTGCTTCTCCATAGCCTCACCCCAAAGGTGGGTCATGTACGCCAGAAGATCACCCGTTGACCGTTTCGGTCTGAAACCGTATTGCCGGTCACTAAGCAAGAAGTGATCCTCTAGGTGGCGCATGAGCTGTGTGTTAATTATGTGCTCGAACACCTTGCACAGCACTGAGGTGACGGCTATGGGTCGATAGTTGGCTGGGTCCGAGCGATCCCCCTTCTTGGGGATCGGCTGGACATTCGCCTCCTTCCAAGCCGAAGGCACTGTACCCGAACTGTAGGACAGTCGGTACAGCCGCGTTAGCATAGGAGATAACTCCGCTGCACATTTTTTAAGTACAACCGCTGGAATACCATCAGGACCACTGGCTTTCCGGGCGTTGCCTCATACGTATATCAGGCATTGCGTGGTCACCAGTGGGCATTGTCCGTGGTTGCATACCACAATCATCGACTCGGGAGTTGGCCGCGAAGAGATTGGCCAGCAAATTTGCTTTCTCTTGCGGCTCATGGGCCAGAGATCCATCGGGATTGCTCAGCGGTGGCAGCGAGGGCTGGCAGAAGTTGGCTTGCACGGCTTTGGCCAGTTGCCAGTAGCCACGGCTACCCGTGAAATGCGCCACTAGGCATCCGCCCTGACGCATGCCCTCTTGCAGACCTTTGTGGCTCTGTTGTACGCCGCCTTGAAGTGACCCACGTTGGGATCGCGTGTGGCGTGCGCCCGCACCCAGGCACGGTACGCAGACTGTTTATGCTCAACAGCCTCCGCGCACTCGCGCCCGAATCACGGACGCGCTCCGCGGACTCCGGTGACATCGGTGTATGGGATATAGTATTCCATACCTAGACCGATCTCACCGGCAACGGCAGTAGCGCTCTCAGATGGGTTCTTACCCTCAAAGCAGCGTTCAACCCACGGGATGGACGCATAATAGTCGCGCAACCCATCCCAGTCCGCTGACGAGTAGTGCCATAGACGCCTCTTCCCCTGCACGGGTCGTGGGGGCGCTACAATGGGCACGGTGGAGCGGACCAGACAGTGGTCGGTGTTACCTAAAGCAGCACTCACCGATACACTGTACTGGTCCGGGCGACTCGTCAACAGAAGGTCTAGCAGAGAGGGCTCTAGGCGGACTCTCTTGGTATCCTCGTGACTCGTGACCACTAGGTGTTATCGATACCAACGATCCCGACACCCTTAGAAATTGAAATTCGTATGACTAGCAATTGTAGGAAACTCTTGTCTCTCACAAGAGTTCAGAGTCTCCAAGTATTGTTATGATTTAAACTACTGACCTAGAAGCATCACACCAATTTCTGTTAAAATCTTACAGGGCACACTCAAATAATAAATCATCTAAGTCTACGAAGACTTTTAAGACCTGATTACATCGGAAGCCGGTCCTAGCAGGAGGCCGGGCTAAATCCCGCTAAACTTGGAATGATAATCCAGATAATATAAATAATTAAGTAATGAATACACAACTCTACCCTCTTAAAAAGGCCAACAATTTTTTTTATAGATATATCGTAATGATTTGTTTCACATGTGAGATTTATATTAACAAACAAACAGTCATAAATACAAACTGTGTACTAAATAAGTCCCAATATCATTAGATACCTACTTTGCTAACATTCACAGACATAACAAACATTAACAAGCTACCTACAATCATTATCTACCTATGAATCACCGAATCCGCACTCATTCCCGTAATCAGGAGCATATTACACATCGTTATCAATACCCCCCATAGCGAGTCCCCAGTGGCGTCGAAATATTTTTTGAGTTTAAAGTCCGCTTTTGTTTTTGATCTTCAAGTACCTATGACCTTGTAAAGTAAGCTACGGTACTTATAAAAATTGACATAGGTATAATTGTCAAATTTCTTTAATCGCTATAAACCTGCACTAAGCATGCATTGCATATTTTCAAACATTGTTGCACAACGTTGTGTTTTGTTGCGTAGTACGCGTAGCAACGCGGAATTTTATACAATTTGCTTTGCGTCAAGTTGCACATCAGCTAGCAGCATTGTACATGTTGCCGAACTAATATTGTGCGTCAAATGTTGCCCATAACAGTGAGTAGTAAATACGAGGCTGTATTTTGTAGAGACGTCGTCGCAGACAAGCAAGAGCGTTTACAATTTGACTTTTTTATGTTTGCAAAATCGTCATTTTTATACTTAGTCATTTTTCAATAAAGGCATTACTCGCCAAACTCATATGTTTCTACAGCATAAAAAATACAGAGTAGTAGCAATTGATTTTTACTCATCAAAGAATAAACACAAACTTATAACATTTTATGTAGTTCGTACATAGCAAAGACATAATGTAAATCATAAATAGTTAATAATTATATAGCATATTATATATTATATCGGAAGCTATGCCTACCTTTACCTACGAAAAATTTTCAGTAAAATAATTTGATTGTCACAATAACTTATCAAGTTGAAGTTTTTTTCCTCATATTTTGTACATAATGTGCCATTTGGTCGATATTTGACCGATTCATCGATTAAAAACATGAGTCAAGGTGCGAAAAAATGCCATTTTATTTCGTAACCCAATGTATAGAAATCTCCATCTCATGGAACTGCAACAGATTGCTTTTTTAATATATTAATTGTTAAGTCAGTGAACAAGAGGAGCGGTTACATGGTCCATCGGATGGTGGACTATTTAAAAAAGATGTAAGCAAGACTTCTTTTTCTACATTTTCGTAGCTCTAAGTACTTACTTATAGCTTTGGCTAGCGTAAATAAATGAAGTTACAGTTGTGTGTTCCATTATCAATTTGACACTTATTTGAAATGTTATTTTAATAAGTGTAAATAAAATATGATGAATGGTTTGTGCAACACAATAAGTCTCAAACACTCCACATTAACAAGTATAAAAATATGAGAACTTACTCAGAAAACTGAGGGAGAGGTTTAGGGGTTGCATCATGTTCTTGTCTTTTTAAATTTAACACATATTCGGCAACTTTTGACACCGCACTTTGAGATTTTAGTTCGCGAGGATTTGGTGCAGAATTTACCACTGATACAGTGCAGATCAAGATGACAATCTCGCTAATTTTGTATGTGACCGCCATTTTATTTTTATTGCACGTCCTATCCGTGCAAAATTTTTCACAATACAGAATAAAGCAAAGAAACCCGCGTTATCATTCAATGCGCGCAAGCAACACAATGACAGATGCGAAAACAAACCAATTGACGCAGTTTGTGCTATCTGTAAAGCACGGTATTGACCAATCCAAACCCAGACCAAAAATTTTATGATTCGTTGAAAATCAGCTTTGCTAGAAAATTCCTTTTAACTTAATGAGCATGGGTTGTTTCAGCATCAACACAAACCTAAACATAATAAAATTGGACCTAAATCGCGCTTGGCGGGCGTGGATTGTTTTTCTAGTAAATATAATTATCTTTTGTTAATTTGTGCCGTAGCACCCTCATATATATCTATATATTTTAGATCCAAGATAAATGTCCCAAGTAATACCTATATATGTTACGTTAACAATTTTATTTATTTATTTTACACTTTATTGTACACATAAATTGTATTTATACAGAATAGTGATATTTAATGTACAAAGGCGAGCTTAACTCAGCGATGAGTTCTCTTCCAGCAAACCCGGGAGTGCACAGAGGCATTGCAATACGAGAGGCTAAGTCTAGTGTAGGTACATGAAATAAGAGATTTTGATGTGCGAGGTATGAGAGATGTATACCCCAGGAATACATAGATATTAATAGATACATACATACACAAATACATAAATACACACAAAAATACATACATATACATACCTATATACATACCTATATATATACTTACATACCTACTTATATACATACATACATTCATACACATATACATACATACATCTACAAACACAGATACCTATTATGTCTGCTCTTGTTGCGAGAGAAAGTAGTCTTAAAACGACTAATCGTTTTTTAAAAGTATATATAGATGGACTATCGCGTATGGAGTGAGGAAGAGAGTTCCACAGCCGTACTGCATAAACTGTGAAAGAATTGTCGTAGCAAGAAGAACTATGAGAAGGAGTTCGAAGTAAAAGAGAGGAGGAAGTGCTACAGGGTTTACCCCTGGGGACAATGAACTCAAAGCGCTCACGAAGATATGAAGGAGAATGAGGATTATGAAGAATAGAGAACAGAAGGGAAAGAATGTGAATATCTCGACGTCGCCGAACTGGTAACCATTTCAGTTGCATCCGGAACTCGGAAACATGGTCGTACTTGCGTAGACCGTAAATGATACAAATACATACTATGAAACAAAGCCCTCCGCCAAGTGATTTTTAGTGAACAGAAAGTTCAAACTCACGCTTGCACTTCGGGAAAGTTTGACTAATGACTAGTTATAGACCCAAATGAGACCAGGCCTTGAACATTATTATGCCACATGCCATGTGATGTAAATATTCGTTGGTGCTGAGTGCATGTAGTAGGCACTAAGACGCCTTACAAAACTTACCACGCCTTCGTTTGTACTGTGTCGTCAGCTATACGACAACCTGCAGGCGCTTTAACAGACCAGGCGTATTCATGTCTTCCATATTTCGTGCATATGGATTACGGTCATCTGAATTTTGTGCATTTAGATTTCGTGTGTCTGGAATTCGTTCGTCTGGATTATAAAACGTCGTACAAATGAATAAATAGGAAAATGAAATTCGGAGTTGCGATTATATGGCAAATAAAACTTCGGAATTTGGAAAACCGGGATTATGAATAAATGGCCAAACGTTTTCTGGATTATGATATTCGGAATATTAAAATTCGGGATTAAGATAGGTAACCGAATACGCCAGATGGGTACCCTGCATTTAACGCATCAAGATGCCTTATACTTAACACAAAATGCCTTTAGGTCCTCGGTTTTGTCAACATTTAGGCCCAGCGCACACTTTATTTACGTGCAATTTAAGACAACAATCACTACATAGTAGTAGTAGTACCTATAAATCAAAGTTACTTTCCGCGTCTGTCTGGCCCTATGTATGCTTGGATCAATAGAACTACGCAAAGGAATTTGATGTGGTTTTTTTAATAGATAGAGTAATTCAAGAGGAAAGTTTACCTATATTCAGAAGGTCGATGTTAAAACGGTACACGTTCAGTGGGATCTGTGGTTTCGATGGGCGTTCCACAGGGTTCGATACTTGGACCATTTTTATTCCTAATTTATATTAATGAATAATGAGTGAATGTGCAATCATTTTTTTTTATTTTATTTAATTTATTTTAACAAAAAACATTTACATGCATGACATACATAGCCCCACAAAACCATGTGATCGGTTTGTCTGCAGGATCCAGTCTCCGTACAATTGACATGTTTCAAAATAATATTTTATAGTCATACATACATAAAACATACATGCTGCACATATGTTTCATGCATTGTACAATTACATATATACATGCGTGTGCACATACATACACGTACACACACATATACATACACACACACATACACACACATGTGTACATACCATGGGTAATTACACGAATACCTACACATTCACACAAACACAAATATATCTATATTATCTATACACAGGACACATATTTTTACCTACAAAACACAGCACACGCAGACATAGGCTAGGCGGCACCATACCGCCAAATCACTATGATGACAGACTATTGAGATAGTATTGTTTTAGTTTTCTTTTAAACAGTTTGCCATTACCTTCCGATGCAACTTCCCTAGGTAAGCTGTTCATTAGGTACGGCAAACGTTTTTCAAGTGTTCTGTCACCATAGTAATTATGTATCCTAGGCACAACATACTTGCCTGATGTCATGGAGCGGGTACTGTGAACATTGTTGACACTTTTGAGGATAATATGTTCTTGGCCGCCGAGGTTATTGATGGCTAATAGATATTTATGTTTTAACCTAACAGGTAAGACATTACATATTTTAAATAATTTTGTATAGTCATTTTTACATTGATCTTTGGTTTTTTATTAACAAGGCATTTTAAAAATCTTATCTGTAAAGATTCTAATCTATCAATGTGTGTCTTGAAGGTAAGTCCATAGCAATCAAGGGCATATCCGAGTATTGGTTCCACAAGTGACAAATATAGATACCTTAATGTGCCTATAGGTACTTTGAAGCTGAGATGGTAAAATTTGCCCAATAATATTCTAAGTTTACCACACAAGAAATCAATACGATGGACCCAGGAAAAATGTTCGTCAACCTTCAGACCAAGATAAGTAACGCAGTCACTTCTCTCTATTGGTTTGCATTTATAATTTAACATATTTTTATGTAAGCATTCAAAATTTTATCATTGGTTTATATAAAATAATATTTGCCTTAATTGGAACAAAACAAAATCTATTAAATTTAGTCTGCCTAAATGATAAATCAGGTGAAAGGTCAGGGAAGCTATTGTGGGTCAGGGAAAGTCAGGGAAATGACTTCACTACCTGGAAAAGTCAGGGAAAACCAGGACTTTTTGATGAATAATCTTTAAAATAAATGTAAAAGTCTAAAAAAGTATAAAATAAATAAAAATAATATTATCTTATCAGTCATCAGTACTTCTTATATACATATTTATACTCCAACAGCTAATTAAAGAAAGGAAAATGACCAATGAACCATTAGGTCGTGTGGCATTTAGTAAATGTGTGCGCGATCTGAATTTGAGTGTGTCTGGTGTGGTGTGATGTGAGGATATCTGATGGTGGATGTTGTTTGAGGGGAAGTGTGAAACTTTTTAGATGAAAACAACATTTCAAATTGATATTCGAACATGTGCTTTTGATATGACTTGTGTCATTCATTTGAAATAAAATTTTCTCTGTGCAAACAACGTTTTTGCTTCCATATCCTAGTTATCTAGTTTATTTCATCAAAAAAACTCTGTAAAGTGTCAGCATCTCACCCTTGTTTAACTCCATTGCTGAAAACACACGTTTCGACTTATAACTCTCGTATATACCGCAGCTTCTCACGTTTTTTCGACGCTGTATGACTCAAACTGTCTTGTTTATA